>KV441644.1:111956-736049 GCA_001644535.1 Pyrenochaeta sp. DS3sAY3a | reverse complement strand
CCGGACATTCTTTTAAGCCCTGTTGCTATTCCGTCTTTTGAATGATTCTCCTTGATCTTATTATTATGTCGCCTTCACGCAACAAAAAAAAAGCTTCACTTGACGGTCGAGGCGTAACACGTTCGTTATTACACTCTTTTCTGTTTGTCGATACCGCAGGATGGGCCTTCGGAAATGTTTTTTCTTTGCTCTTTTCAAATATTTCCTTTACGATAAGAATGACGAATTACTGATGATGGTATTGTACTCGGAAGACCTTCGGTATGTGAAGAAGATGGATATTTCGTTTAGGCGTTAACGGGCATTGGGGATACGTGTCGAGGCATCTAGCGAAGGCGAACACGGCGTCAAAAGTGCATCTAGTGAGAGTACCTTCGAAGGACATCAGCGTTGGTGTCAAGCAAGAGGCCGGCAGCAGGAGGTATCAACCAGGCACCAGAGACAGACAGGCGTCAACGCATCCAGCTGATGACTCCGACAGCTTATGGACCATGCGGGCCATTGTAGCCTTCTTGTGGCAGCCGCTGCACACCGCTGTAAGGAGGTCTCGATGGTTTGGTACGATACTTGTGGCTCTGAGATGGCTGGTGGATTAGTTCGATGAACACATAAGTGGAAGGGAGCGCCAATATACCTTTCAAATCAATGTCATCAAACCTAACTGCACGGACTTCCCTCCTTTTATCCACGGGCCAACAACCACGTTTGCTCCAGCGATCCGAGTAGAGGCATCGGCTGTGCACACCTCAGAACCGATACAGTCATGCGAAGCTTCGTATCTCATCTTAGCGTGAGCCGCGATGTACCGGTTGTGGTAGCTTAGGTATCTATTAGGCAGCCTCCCGGCGATGACAATAGAATGTGGTTTTGAAGACAAACATAAAGCAAGAGGACATGCCGCTCGAAGGTGAAAGAGGGTGCGGATCTGATACGGAATACAGTCGAGCCGTGTTACAGAATTTCCAGATCCCGTACCTGGTTATGTCGATGTTTCGAAACAAAGAATGGGCGACCGCAGGCTTGGCGGCCTAAGTGAGGCGAGAGCCGTACGTAGTCGCCCACGTAGATCACTATTTTCTTTTCGCATACTCTCCTTTGTTATTTTGTTCGTCTTGTGGGATCAGCGTCAAGTTGTGTTGTGTCTCTGGACAAAGTGGTTGGATGGTGAGGCTTCCATGGTTCAGTACCGAGTGGAGAGACCCTGGACTCGTCATGTATAAAAGTGGCCCGACTTTGCAGAATGAACCCAATGACTCCGACTCAACCCTGAAGTCTCTCCACTTGCCATCATACGTAGCACATCCGCTGTTGCTTAAAAAACACCCTGGCCCTCGAAGCCAAGCTCGGTCTACTCACCTCACCGCCATCCCCAGATGCGACCTTGTCCCTGTCCCTGTGCTATGGCAGCGAATGATATCTTTGTACTGCACACCGATGCCCATAAATTCCATGAAAAACCCAATGATTGAGGATCTACCGTCCTTTCTTGCCGTATTCCACATGTCAGATGGGCAGGTCTGAGCTGGAGGGAACGAAGGCAATATGTATGTCGACCACTCAAACACAGAAGAAGGACCCAGACAAAAAGTTCAGCAGGCAAATAACACGTAAACGAATGTCGGTGAACGTCATATTTCAGCATAGCCTACCATTGCGAGTCATCAGCAGCCTTCGTACGTCTTATAAAATCGCTCACAAAGTCCGTTGGGGACTCCCGTATGGAACCGACCTCCGGACTATCCATATTTTGTTGGCAGACCGTTTGATCTTATGCAGCCATAAACAGGACGTCGTCGAAAACGGACCTATAATCTCTATGAAGAATGTTTCCATTGCCCTCTTCCAGCTTCTCCTTTTTCTCGCAGCCACCCGCTGTGGCAAACCTCCAGCCACACGAGAGTGACATTGGCCACCCTATAGGAAGGTACATCCGGACATACGCGATATTCGCCCTTCAACTTCGACAAATCAATTTATTGAGAACTCGAAGCATCTATTTCGCGACTCAAGGTCGATTGGTTTTCGTGTGGAAGTCGACAAGGTTGCTATGCTGTGCATATGCAAGAGAAGCTAGGGCAACACCCCGCCACCTGCTGTCCTATCATGACTTAACTTTATCCCGACTTTAACACAAAGGCAAGGCGACGAACAGTTGCAGTGTTAAGCGATTCATCACGAAGAGCTGTCATCCGACTGAGGTGACATTGCAGTTGCTCGTCATGAGACTCGACGTAAAGTGCACCATGCAGCATGACCATCTTACGCCCAACTCGGCTCGAATCCGAGTCCGAACTGCGACGTATTGGACTGGAGAGGCAATTTTCATGGACTCCGCTGGTTCGAGCCTGACGAGCGCCCTGTGGCGCCGTTGTTCAGGCACGACGAGAATCGGCTTCCACATAAACGCAAAGTGTTCGTCCTACATGAAACTAAGGTACAAGATTTCGTCTGTCCTGCAGTCCCCTGCATGATTCCAGAGACTCGTCACAGTAATCGTGTTCAACGCCCAACATAATGACCCAACACCTCCTGCAGGATTTGATAGCCAACATGTCAAAGCGACCTTGAGTAGGCTGGCTGCCTCGAACGTTGGAAGCAGGCACCGATGTTGGGAACAACTCATCACCAATCAAGGAACCGTATTGCTTCCTTCGTCTAACACATGCAAGGGCAACACCTTTGAGTCATCGATTGCCCGCCCTCCTGAACAACTCATCTCGAACTACTCATCTGGGACCATTCTATACACCAACGAATCGACTGTTACACCAAAGTGACGGCCTAGACTCTCGTTCCATTTCTAAGCATACCTAGCACTTGATTCTGAATCAGAAGCAAGTTGTCGACTCAAGAATATAGTGAAAACAATCTCCAATACACAGACCTGTCTTCTACATCCCATATTCCATCCTTCTATAACGTAAACCAACTCTGCACATGAACCAACCCTTTGAAATATGAATTAACCCTCCATAACGTTATCCATTCCTTCATAACATAACCAACTAGCATAAACCAATCCTTCAAAAAAAAACCCCCCTTTGCAGCCCACCCAAAACGCCACTATTTCCCCTTTCCAATGACCAAATCCATCCTCCAAATCCACCCTCTCCACAAATCAAGTAAGTACCTACCCACCGGTAGCCCAAAACAAACATACGTAGTCCTACGTATGTAGTTATCGACTTCTCGCCTCAATGCAAATGCAAATGCAAGTGTGACGCCAGAATCACAAGCCACGCGCGCCTCACTCGCAAGCACGGAACCAACCCCCCCTGTGCACTAAAGCCTCGTTCGGGAAGAAGAAGAAGGATCCAGAAATCAGCGAATCATAGAGCGCCGTACAACCAACTAACGCCTCATATTCTTGTCCACGAACGAACCCAAGAGCTTTTTCTTTTCCGGTGTAACTTTCGTAAGACAAGGGGGATCCGGTGCCCAAGAAAGGGCCTTCATGCGAACTTATCAGATGTTGGGGTACGTAATTCACACAGCCTCAGTGCGGGTCATCACGGATAGTGCGAGATTGATGATCACAAGAATGCCTATTCAAGATGGGCTCACATGTTTGCAGGACTGTGTATGTTCAATTAAGGTTTATCTTGATGCCTGACGGCTAGCAAGCCTGATATCGATTCCTCAGGCTCCGAGACAATACGATGCTTCCCGCGTGTTACGCCATTACAGATCAGCCACATGGCAACCTCGCCGGTTCCGCCCTTCCCAGGCTGTGGTACCCAACCACGTGCCGTTCACACACTGAATCTAGTAGCCTTACCCATGCTGACGGGTCGGGTTGGGATCACTGGGCGTCGGGTACTCAGCTCGCTCCGGTGGGCTGGTTTTGATGGCCCCTTAAGCCCTTTTCAATGTCTTACTTCCGAGCGTAAAATTGCCCAAGTTACGTGCAGCAACGCCATTCAACATTGGTGTCCGCATCATCGGCGAAGCTTGATACGAAGGACCGGTATTGACGAGTGGATTTTGACGTGCTCCGCCAAGGACTGGGAGACGGCTTCCGCGAAGATGAGGCGGCGTCCCAATTGAGGCGGTTCCTGCTGGGCATCAACATGTATCATTTATGGGATAGATCTGCCATGAGGCTTGCGTCGCGCCCATCATATGCCGGAACAAACACTTACGAGCTGAGTGTACCCGATTGCCCAACTCTCGCCCTTGCAATTGTGATGCATACGAAGGCCCAATACCAATGCCACCGCCTGGTCCACCACCTGGTCCACCACTTCCAGAGCTTCTGCTCATATTTCTGTTATGTAGCCTTGCACCCTCAGTTTGGAATCCAACACCAGGCTGACCGAGATTTGCTGAGCCAACTCGAACACCACTCAGATGGTTTTTGAAGCTGCTTCCGCTTGCGGGGTTGAAAGGAAGCTCAGCTTGGTCGCCAGCTGCAATAGCAACGTGTGATGCCATGACCTGTGCCTTCAATTGCTGATATTGCTTTTGGGTTTGTTGGAGAGATTTTGTCTTTTCTTTGAAAGCACCGTACAGTTCATTGTGCTTGCCCTCCAAGGAAGCATATTCCGCTTGCATACCTATGCACAATTAACTTCTAGTATCCATACTGAAAAGGAAAAGGGGGGCCAACCGTGGATTTTATCATGCAAGCCTTTGAGTTGCGAATTTGCCTCATGGATGAGCTGATCCATCTGTTGACTCAGGGTGTTGTATTTGTCCGACAACCCCTTCGCAAGGTGCTCCTGATAGATGATCTCTTGCGAGCTTTGATAGTTGTAAAAGGCCAGCCCGCGACTCGCACATTCCAATACAATGGCTGGACTAAGACCACTGAGTATGCTACTTTGGTATGCCTCTGAAGGAACGAGCCCAGCAATGACGACGTCATCGGGGTTTTGCAATGAAGAGCTGCATGCCGGACAAAGTCTTTCCGCGTTCGTTGATCGCGCTAACCCCGTGGCATCTGCACATTTGGTGCAGAAGATATGGCTTTCGCTGATTAGTCAAATCGTTTGTACGGACTCAGACCTACATACCTGCATGTGGTCACAACGGCGCGGTCGTGAAGCTGGACTCGACACTTGAGATTGTTACAACGAAGCACAAACTCCATGGCGAGACGTGAAGGGCGAGGTGAGTGTTTGGGCGAGTGGCAATCCAAGAAAGAGCGGTGTTGAGGGCGAAGCACGTGAGAACTCACAGAGGCAGGAGCGAATGCACACAAAATTACTTGATGAATAGAGCATTATTGGGAACTTGATATTCGTGTGCCGTGGTATCTTGAAAACTCCGCTGCGTTATGCAAATATGGGGTAATAGAATAGCGATGATGCTGAGTTTCTCATTCCTCGTCCATCGTTCGACGTAAAGGATATTGAGGCCGAAGCTAGCGGTCATCTTTATCTGGCTTCCGCCGCTGTCTTGTGCTTTTCTTCCCTGCTACTGCTGTGTCGTCCTCCTCTTCGTCTCGGCCCTTCATGAGATCTTGATCAAGCTTCCATTCCTTTTTATCGTACCAATCCTCGCCATCACTCATTTCTCCCAGGTGGGCTTCAGACTTGCATGATTTGATGACGTCCTGTCTCATGCGGTCGGCTTGAAGCATTCCTTGGTACAGGTCCGAAGTTATCCTGGCAACTTCGGCTTGCTTTTGAATATATGCCATGAGCAACATGCGTGTCTCTTCTGCTTCATTCGGTGGTAGCCCAAAGTCACGATCGGGTAAAGAATCGGCAGAGAACAAGAAAAGAGGGTGTATCGCATTGGTACTGCTCGACGGCGAATGGGGCGGTGACGGGGTCGAGGCTGCGTGGGCTCGCGCTCTTGTGGTCATTCGATGCGCGGTCTGTTGCGACGCCGTATCAGACGCGTCGTCGGCTGCCGGAGAGCGTGGCTCGTCTCCATTTTCGTCTTGTTTATCTGCTGCATCATGCGACGTTCCGTTCGTGATAGGCTCGGCTCCGTTGACTGTCTCTGGTCTCGAGTCGCCGTTCGTCCCATTATGGTGCAAACCGTTGGCTTGTGCTGTATCCTCCATCTCCACATCCCGAGAGTCCTCAATTGTGCCCTGCGTCTCAGCATCCTGGGCCTGGCTACGTTCCCCGTTAGCAGCACTGGAAATTGTGCCATTGGACCACCGTTCTTCGAAGGGAACATTGGGCATCGCCGCTAAAGCAGAAGGCGCAAATGACGAATCTCCTTGAAGTTTTGCGAACAGGTTTTTGGCACGTGCAATCGTAGCCTGCTCCTTCCTGGAAAGCGTGCCAGCCTCATTTGCAAGGTCTGTGAGGTGTCTCGAGGAATACGGTATGCTTAAGGCTTCGTGGGTCGCGAGATCGGCGGCTGAGGTCAAGGGTGCTAGGAGATCTATAGGAGCTGGTCAGGACTGCAGCTGTTGCGCGAAGACGATGAGCGCTCTTACTCTCAAGCTGAATATTCCCATATGGGTTTTCTTGGACTGCTTCCAGGTCGTCCTCGTCGTCATACTCGTCGTCGGGCTCGACAATATCTCCGTCAGGATCATACCGGGGAGGATTCCGTTGTAAGATGGCTCTGTGGTAGCCAGCATGTTCGATCCTCTGCCAACTGTCAGAACATGGGCCGAGGCGCAAACACCAAACGGCGCGGTGTCCAGACGCACCTTCTTGTATGGACGAGGGTCTGATAGGAATTCGGGATCGCTGGCGCGCGCATAGTGGACTTTGCGCTTTAGATCCTGTTTGTAGTTGCTGAAGGACGAGTCTGCTTCGTCGTCATCCGCTACGAGGGTCAGCGCGAGTCGCGCGAGGAGCGGGTGGGTACTGACAGTCGTCTCTTCGCAGCATCTTCCTCTTCATGCTGAAAATGGTATCAATAATCTGCTGCTGCTGGCCCGCCATGGCGACGATGGGCTCCGTGGCAGCGCGAGCACAGAGCTGGGGAGAGTGCAATTGCGCGCGTGAAGGGAGCTCCGACACGGGTCGGAAAGAGGGTGTAAACAGCGGACGGATGAGAGGGAGTCGGTATGCGATGGGCGCAATCGAGTGCAAAGGTGCCCGCGCAGGAGCTGGTGCAGCCGTGGGCGTGTTGTATGTGGGTGGAGCGAGTCTCGCGGCACAGCATGGCAATGGCCGGCGGTGCAGGTGCAGCAGTTGCACGCCTAGCGCGTCCCGCAATTCACGACTGCATGTGCCGACCGCCGACATCAGGGCCATTCGACTCTATTCGACAGCAGCCGTCGAGCACAACCTCGTCCATCGGCGGCCGACTGCATGTGCACAGGGTCCAGCACTGAACAGACTCCACGTCAGGGCCCGCCTGCTGCTCTTCCACCTGCTCGCCCGCGCAACAAAGACGGCGTGGTCCATTCCGCGACTCGCAGCAGTTCCGCCCCTCCCTGCCCGCAACTGAGCTGCCTTCTTCATGGATAGGGAGCTCGCCAGCACACCATGGATGCCTATCCACCCGACCTTGTGCTGCACAATCTGCCCTTTGTGGTCCTCTCAGGCCTAGGGACTGCCAAAGAAGTCGAGTCCCCGCCGCCGGTGCAAGACGTGCTGCCTGGTCGCGCTGTCACCACTGTCAGCTCCGAAGCACCCCTGGTGGAAGGCGACCGCGCAGATGAACTGCTCCAGGAGTTTATGAGTGCCGATGGCACCAATGCGCCGTGGAATGGACGCGCATCTGGCACCAAGGGTATTACCCATAGCTTCAGGTTACGGGCTGTAGGGAGGGTAGGTCAGGCGCCTGCCATGTGACTGCTGGTGACTTGACGGGCTGATGGCTGCTAGAACTTTGTACTGCCTCCCAAGAAGGCTGATGCTCCAACAACCTCCGAGACCACCCCTCCCAGTAGTCCCACAATCGCGGCAGCAACCTCGTGGGTTCTCCACTCCCCCATATCCCCGCTCTCGCCGGCGTCGTCGACGTTCCCCGATGGTGTCATTCCCTCTGCCTGGGTTGCCAAACACCAGCATTACGTGCCTTCCGCCTTCATATCCTTCTTCAACTTCACCACCGACCCCATAACAAACAGCCTTCAAGACAACCAGCTGAAAACTGAAATCAACAAAGTCAAGGGCCAGATACAAAAGTCCGACTATCGCACGCGATATGCTGTCGTTCTGCTCAGCGACAAGACTATACTTGAGAGCCCTGACATTGAAGAGCGGCTGTCCATCATACGACGTGCTACTGGTCTAGATCCTAAGAATTCCCTATTCTTCTTACCACCGAAAACGTCGCAAGTGGAGCTCAGGGCATTTGTTACAACTGTTCTGTCCACTCTCCAGCCTCTTTGTGTCGAGTACTATCGAGACCTCACAAAACATGCAAGGAGAAAGAAAGGACGCGGGTCAATCCCTCCGCCAACCGCTCCACCAACACGGGGCACCTCTCAAACGCTTTCCTATCCAGGCTGGGGCGTCCGATACGATTTCAAGTTGGGTGTTTTCGCCGAGTTCCGCCAGGAGATGGACGCTGCTCAACGCCACTATAACATTGCTCTCGATGCCTTGTTCGGTGTAGAAGGCCTATTTGAAACCACAGCAAGCTGGTCTCCGAGATGGGACGACATACGATTGCTTGCGGACGTGATCGCTTTGCGGCATATTCGATGCCAACTATGGAACAGCTACCCCACTTCTGCCGCACAGACTTGGCTAAGATACAAGCAAAGACTACGAGATGTACTTGATCGCCGAGGGAAGGGTACCACTAATTATGGCTGGCAAGCATGGGAAGCTCGGTGGGCACAGGTCATGGCACAAATCATTCAGCGAACGGGGTTGCCCGTTTTCAGTGTGTCGCAGCTCTCGCACGATCCTGATCCTCTGACGAATCCGGCAAACTCCATTTTCTCGCCCCCAGAGAAGCAGTTTCCCGTGGGTGAGAAGCTGCCACCATGGGAGCTTCTGCATCATCCAGGGTACTGGCTCAAGGTGTCCGCCGATCATGCGAAGAGACGATATCTCCTTGCTCGAGACGTTCCGGAAGAAGACCGTACACCACCGGGCATGTCCCCGGCTACCAAGGTCTCGAATCGATTCCAAATCTACGATAGTTACCTTGTTCCACAGCCCCACGAAGAGTTTCCTGTTTCTGGTATAGGTGGTGGTTTTGAGCATTGGAAGGATATCTCGGCCAAGCTAAATACAGCGATCTCGGAGTTCAGTGCACGTGGGCAGCAACGTAAGGTAGACCAACTGCAATTAGAGGTGGCCAGAACCCTATTGCATGTCAAACGGTTCGATGAAGCCTTCCAAGTCCTCCGGCCGTTATGGCAAACAATGGCCTGGAGGAGAGAACAATGGTGGAGTCTTGCATCAGAAGTGATGTGGGCATTACATGAGTGTGCGTTGCGCGTTCAAGATCGAGCAACTTATGTGGCAACAGAGTGGGAGCTGTATGGTGAAGGTACGAAAGTCCATTGCGAGTCTCAGTCAATGGATTCTAATGCGCTATAGTTATACCCGGCAAAACAAGGTATAAGTACGATCTTCTTTCATGCTTGGATACGTTCCCCGAGGATGCTGCCGCGGACAAAGTAAGCGTTAGCTTGAATACAGACGATCGCTTGTCATGCTGTGCGTACATCTTCCAACACTCAATTTGAAGGCTAATTTATCAGTGTCTGTCACTTTTGCCTTTTCAGAAAATGAAGGAAACGTCGGCGAGCCCCTTCAGTCGCAGATCAGCATCACGTCCAACGCTCGACAAGGCTCCGCTCCTATAGTCCTCTCATCACTGTCCTTCCAGTTCAACGGAGGCTTCAGCGAAGTGCAGCTGACCCATGTTGCGGACGAAGCCTCCGAGACCGACTCAAGAATGCTCAAATGTTCCTTTGAAGAGAGCATCTCACCAAATGAAAGGCCACGCTGGGAAGGGACATCGGACCTGACGATTTATGCTGGGCAAACCAAGGTATATACCTTTCCAATCGTCTTTCGCGAAGCGGGAGACGTGGAAGCAGCAGCATACAATTTCGATATCGAAACGGCGCGGTTTAGCCTCGTTTGTGCAGAAACGGACATTCAAAGCAAGCCTGCACCAACATGGTGGGTTCAGACTGGCAATGGAGTCAAGCCCCGCAAGCTGAGAGGAGGTTCGGGGACCGCGATTCATGTGCTACCCAAACCGCCGAAAATGGAGATCAAACTACCTGATATTCGAAGCCAGTACTACACAGATGAGTCAGTAATCTTACCTATTGAGATACTAAATCTCGAGGAAGAAGATACCGAGGCAGTCCTAGAAATTCGACTGCTAGGCCGCTCTAAGGATACGCTTGGGTATTCATGGGTTGATCGTCCAGCTTCTTCACCTATGAAAGAAGTTCCACCAAAACTAGACGGGTCCACGGATGTTGATCTTCCAGGTCATGTTGTTGGCAAATTAGCACAAGGCGCAAGCACAACGGAGAGAATACGCTTCACGGCGCCACCAGATCCAGCAGACTACGCGCTAGAAGTCAAAGTGCTGTACCATCTCCTCAGTGACCGCGACATACCCATTTCAAAGATTTTGATCGCCGATCTGGTTTTCAATGCGCCATTCGAAGCAAGCTATGATCTAAATGCTCGAGTGCATCCAGATCCATGGCCCAGCTACTTCGCGCTCCAAGAGGCTGAGAGCAATGTCAACGCCGAATCCACAGACGCTTTTGGTATAGCACAAAAATGGGGTTTGCGAGCAAAAGTCGCATCTTTTGCCGACGAGCAGCTTGTAGTCCAAGATCTCGTCGTCGAAGTCCACGGCATTCACGGAGGCGCAACATGTGACGTGACCAAAGAGTTCTCTGCCGTCAACGCAGCCATGGACCCCCAAATTCTCAACGAATGGTCTTTCAGCCTCGACGTGCGCAAGAACAACCTCGAAGAGCGCCGCTCTACCGCTCTCGACACAACACTCAACATCACATGGCAGCGTACCTCGATCCCTGATGCTCCACTAGTGACGTCGGCCTTGCCCATCCCGCGCATTCAAATCCCTTCGAGTGAGCCGCGAGTCCTAGCCTCAGCGACCTACTCCCCCGCTGTCGATACGCTTGTGCACCTCGACTACACAATCGAGAATCCCACGATGCACTTTCTCACCTTCGAGCTCAATATGGAAGCCAGCGAGGAGTTCGGTTTCAGTGGGTCGAAGCTGAGAAGTCTGCACCTGCTCCCAATGAGTCGGCAGAGTGTGAGATATAATGTCCTTCCGCTTATAAGGGGCGCCTGGATCACGCCGAATCTGAAAGTCATGGATCGCTATTTCAACAAGACTCTGAAAGTACAGGCAACTGAGGGGCTAAGGATGGATAAGAAAGGCGTGGGAGTTTGGATCCCAGGAGACGAGGGGGACGAAGGGGAAGAGGCAAAGATAGGGAGGGATTAATTCTTGATTGATTTTGGATGACCTGAGTATCGACAGCCTTAGACTTGGGAACGGGGAGCTATGATTAGATATAACGAGTTTCAAGAATTCACAAGTGAAAGTTAGGAGCGAGTAGACAAAGAAAAGATATCACGGTTTCAAATAAGTCACAGAATGACTGTTTCTCAATTGCAACCAATGGGAAAGTGAATCCTGCAGATGTGTTTTTGTCGAAGAGTGATGAAAACTGCCTCGCGCTCATAGGCGCAGCATGGGGTGGTGCAGGTCGGTGTCCCGAGGCGCCGGTAGGCTCGGGCACTCACGGTTAGCTCCATCACAACGTCATACAAATCACCGACTCGAGTTTGTCCTCCACGACCTCAGCCCGTCTCACCGTGGTGATATACACCAGACACCTGCAACAGGTCGCTGCACCATGCGTAGTGTGGCCTTGCATTCTTCTTTATCATAACAATTAAACCACCGACGGCGCGGCAATGTCAGATGGCGGGAAGTCGCGCTCCTCGTCGTATTGTAAGCAAACAATTTCTTTGATCCGCCAATTGCCCGCCCACCAGCTCCGCGACAATGTTCGGAATTGGCTACTGACAACTTTGATAGTTCACTTCTTCGCAGGCTTGAGCTCGGGCGTCCTCTCTGCTGTTCTCCTGCAGCCGGCGGATCTGCTCAAAACGAGAGTGCAGCAATCGCGCTCCAACACACTCCTCAGTACTATCCGATCTATAGCGAGCGGTCCTAATCCTATACGCCAGTTCTGGAGAGGCACCTTGCCGAGCACATTACGCACCGGATTCGGGTCGGCGATATACTTTTCTAGTTTGAATGCTCTGCGGCGCAGGGCAAGTCTCATTGCTGCGGGCAAAAGCGATGCAGTCCTCAAAGGGGGAGAGCATTCGAGCTCGCTGCCAAAGCTGAGCAATACGGCGAACTTGGCTACCGGAGCTTTTGCGCGAACATGGGCTGGCTTCGTCATGATGCCCATCACAGTCCTGAAAGTACGATATGAGAGCAGCATCTACTCATACAACTCGCTTTTCTCGGCTTCGCGGGACATCTTTCGTACAGAAGGGCTCAAGGGTTTCTTCGCCGGATTCGGTGCAACAGCTGTCCGCGACGCTCCTTACGCAGGACTGTACGTCCTCTTCTACGAACAGTCCAAACGGAAGCTTTCCACGCTCGCGACCAAGATTGAGGAGAAATCTGGCGCCGGTATGCAATTATCCTCTAGCACATCTGCGGGTATCAATTTCATGTCTGGGGTGGCTGCAGCAGGCTTGGGAACGACGATTACGAATCCTTTTGATGCGATCAAGACCCGCATCCAACTTATGCCGGGACGCTATGGCAACATGGTCCACGCAGCCAAGAAGATGCTCGCAGAAGACGGGGTGAGAAGCTTCTTCGATGGACTAGGGATTAGGATAGCCAGAAAGGCAATCAGTAGCGCACTGGCGTGGACAGTCTATGAGGAGTTGATTCGGAGAGCTGAGCGTGAGTGGAGGGAAGTGGTAGCCGAGGAACGAGACGTGCGTGTATGATATATGTATTTGGATGACATGTGTGCTGTCTTCAAAGGCGTTCAGGATATTCGGTAGATACCTCTCTTCGCTCACATAGGACTATGGAAGCTTGACTTTGGTTAGCGGGACTGTTAGGGTAGGCCAAATGACTACAGCCCGAGAATTAGCAACATCACGTGCCGATTACCTGGACCAAGAACGCGGTCTAATTGGTAGTGTCTAGAACATGACGACTCCACTTGGGCATGAACGGCTTGTCTAGTAAATTGCTTCGACTGGTAGCTTAACGCACGAGATCGGCCCTACAGCATTTTCGAGCCGCATGCCCAAGGACAGTAGGTTGTGGTCTGCAATGTACAGGACAGTTTCTATTCTACAATGATTTGTAGACTCGTAGCGCTACAAAATGAAAGGGTGCGGCTGATATGCAACGTGCAGCACCGATGACGATCCCCACGGCGGGCAAGCCGCGCAGTGGGAGCCCGATGTCGCCGGGTATGCACATGGCGGCTTACTCGAATCCAGTTAATGGTCACGGTCATCATATCCAGCGAGAGACAGGCGCAAACACGAGGTTTCAAGAGGCGCTTCCGTGGCCGCCGTGTGTCTTGAAGCGCCAGGAGCACGAAAACCGAGTGATGACATCCAACACAATAAAGCTCCTGCGCGCTTCTGGTCGGCTAGACGGTTGATGGAGTTTCGCACACGACGATAAGGCTGACAAGCGGAGACCGCAGACGAGATGACCAGGTCTCTGTAGCCCATTCCGCCCCCCGCGCTGCCCAATGAGGAAAGAGGGATGAGGCGCCCCGTGCAATGTTACAATTTTAGAGCCCCGCTATGCTCAATAACCCCATCTCATATGCTGCCGAACAACAGTACGCTGCCAGAGACGCAGCGCTGTCGTGCGTCCAACAGCCTTCACCGCCCCTCCAAACTCTGGTGCTACACTTGTCCTGCTCCTGGCCAGACCAAGGACGGCCCAGGAGTGGCATGCGTCCAGCCACTCGCTCGACTGCCCACCAGCTGCAGGCCCATGGCCGTGTGGTCCACCAGACCAACGCATGAGAGCCCCCGGCCTCAGCCCCAAGCAGTAGCTGCCTGATGACTAGCTGCATCCCAGGACTATTTCCCGCCCCCAAACGACGCACACGGCGCTGCCATCCTTTCTTTCAAATCCCCTGGCTTGCCGCACTTTCGATCGCATTCTTCCTGCTTTCTTACGTGACCTTGCCGTTGTGCGTCGTGTCAGATTGACTGTGCCGCCCCCTCTGCGCGTCCCTCTTATCACCCCGCTCTGTCCCGGCCACAGTGTGACCACACAACCCAAGTGACTGTGCCCTTTCTTTCGACCTTTCTTTCGTCGTCTTCTCGCTGCGTGCTTCTCGCGCTCGGCAAGATACCGTCGATACTCCAGCTCCCTTCTGTTTGCCAGTCCCTTCGTCCACCAAAGCGCAGTCATCATGGTGTCCCCAGATGAGTGGGACAACTACACCGAGGACGAGTGGTATAGAACCGACAAGTATACCACCGGTGGCCGCCGCATCCGCCGTGAATCTCCAAAAAGAGAGGAACTCCGCCCCGAATATGGCCGCCGTACCAGTGAGTACCCGGGCCACGAGGTCCACTACACCACCAACCTCCATCGAACCCGCTCACAAGGTCAAAACCCAGTGCCCAATGTGACCATCTACAACACCACTCGCATGGACAATGAGAGCAACCCGAATGTCCGCACTGAGCATAAGGACAGCAGCGAGCGCGGCCGGGCTCAACCATCCGGCAGGGTTCCTGGTGCTTGGGCCCTTGAGGATGAGCTTGCTGAACTGAGGCTCGAGGTCAGGAAGGATCGCCGTGAGCGCTCTCGCTCTAGGCATGACTACTATGACCACCGCGAGCATTCCCATTCTCATTCTCCTGATCACCGGTACGAGGAAAGGCTTCAGTTGACTTTGACGCAACAAAAGCTCAAGGAAGCCGAGGACAAGCTTGAGCGGGAGAGACATGACGATGAGATCGAGAGGCGAGAAGAGCTGCTCAAGCGCAAGATTGAGCTCAAGTACATCAAAGACCGAAAGGAGCGTGATGCCGAGGAAGAGCGCATCAGGCTCCAGGAGGAGCGCATGCGCCACGACTGGGAAATAAAGCGCGAGAGGGAGGACAGGGATCGGGAGCGAAGAGAATTGGAAGAAGAAAAGAAGCGTGCAGCCATCATTGCCGAGAATAGGGCCAAGATGTCGAGAGAGCAGAGAGACGCCGAAGAAGAGCGCGATAGGATCTTGTCCAAATTGGAAAAGGAGCGCAGAGAGCAAGAAGAGGAACGCAAGGCCATTATCGCCGAGAATAGGGCCAAGATGACAAGGGAGCAGAGAGAGGCCGAAGAACAACGTGACAGAATCTTGGCCAAGTTGGAGAAGGAGCGTAGAGAACAAGATGACAAACGTAAGCAAATCATTGCCGAAAACAAGGCGAAGCTTGCGCGCGAGCAACGTGAGCAGGAAGAGCAGCGCGACAGGATCATTGCGAAAATGGAAAAGGAGAGGAAAGAGCAAGAGGAAGAGCGTAAAGCAATCATCGCCGAGAACACCGCCAAGCTCGAAAAGGAGGCTCGCGAAAAGGCCGAGAAGGAGAGGTTGATGGAAGAAGAGAAGAAGCGAATCATCGCCGAGAACGAAGCCAAGGTGGCGAGGGCAGAGAGGGAAGCAAAGGAAGCCCAACAGCGCGCTGTCGATGATTATAACAAGAAGAAGGCCAAGGAGGAGAGGGAGGCCAAAGACGAACGCGAACGTATCATCTACGAGTATGAGCGCAAGAAGCACGAAGACGAGGAGAAGGAGAAGCGCGCAATGGAAGAACTCAAGATGAAACTTCGCCTTGAAGAAGAACGGAAGAAATTGAAAGATAAGGAAGAGTACGAGGCCTTCCTTCGCAAGCAGGCGGAAAAAGAGGAAGAAGAGAAGAAAAAGAAGGAGGCGGCAGAGAAGGAGCTCGAGGAGACGATGCGGAAGAGATTGGCCCAGTTTGGCTTCCAAGACAACCAAATCCAGGCATTCGTTCATCCCGAGAAGCAGAAGGAGCTGCAACAGGGCATGACTCCACACAACCCACTGCGCATTGCCGCCCAGCCTACCTATGCCAAAGTCCACAGGCAGTATCTCGATGTTGAGACGCTACACTACTATGACATTCCGTACGAGTACGACTCGGTAAGTACCTCAGATCGCCTTTCGTTTTTTACGCAGAAACTAATTCAAAATGCAGAACCCGGAATACCTCATTGTGCTCCGAGAAATGAGCCAGCGCGAGACTGAGATTCTCTTTGAGCACACGCGACGACTCCGAACTGGCCATGGCAATGGGCTCTTCATTGAAGCCGACGGCCGTGATCGCAGAGGCAAGAAGGAGTATGCTTTTGTCAGGAAGAAGTCGAGGTCGAGGTCTCGCACCGATGTCAGCCGCTCCTCGAGGCAGAATGTCACTCTGGGGGATATGTTCTTCGCCAGGTAGATGGAATGCTGTCCACAGAACATAGGTATTGCAGATTGGATTGCGAAGGAAGAGGAAGAGTATGGGTATGGGAATGCGCTTCGGAGTACTTTGTTCATTTGATTTGATTCCACTCCAAACTATATACCATTTTTTCATCTCTACTTAACTACGCAGGGGCACTGAAAGCCTCTTTTCTTTGTTCTCGGTATCGTAGTTGATGGATTGGGGTTGGGTCTACTGGCTTCTTTGGTACACTTCTCCGTAGTCCCTTTTACGAGCTCGGTACAACAGGTAATCACATACGTACAAAACTCCCCCTCTCAAGATACACGTGCATCCATGGCCATCGTCGTCGTCGTCACGGTCGTCGTTGCTCAACAGATTCTCCAGCTCATTCACCGGTGCTGTGCGATTGTGTAATCCTACATGAAGTTTCTGCCCGCCCTATGCATGGTAATCAAGCGTGTGGGTAACCGGAACTCTCAGCTCCAGCTGTCGTGTGACCCTGGCCAGCGACATTTCTCAGCGATCGGGCGCGCGCTCCCGTCTCGATGCTGCTGACGGCGCCCCGACCGAGCGGCACGCCGGGAAGGCAAGGTGTCGTGGCGCGCGCTTTGGGGGTCTGGTGCATGTGCGGACTGGGACGAGACGGCCAGCACGTGCTCGGTCGTTCTGAGGGCGTGTTGCGTCGGCCACGGCGGTCGGTCACGGGCGCTTGTCTTGTCCCGCAGCGCGGCCAAAGCAAGCCTCGGCATATGGATTCCACCATCGGTCGCGGGACGAGGGTGCCGCAACTTCAACCTTTCCTCTACTATTGCCATCTACTGCTTTTCTTTGCATTTTCGGTTCTAGCATGCGTTGATACCCCCCTTGATTTCTAGAGCTTCTTTTCACAACTTTCCACACATTATGGCCGACGCGCTTTGTGGGCCGTCAAATGCCCTGCAGAACTTCCAGAAGCATTCCACCGTTGATCGGACGCTGCAGCAGGACCGCTTGGTGGGAAGGCACTCGCCGACACAGGTACATATTCCTAGCTCCGACTACCAAACAACTTATATCCTGACATTCCGTAGGGTTTCAGATCGTCTCCAGGCCCAAATGGAGGAGCGGTAGATTCAGAGTTCGACGCCTTTCAAGCGGGACGGCCAGCGCCCCCGCAGGCGTTCCAGCACTTCACGCCCCATTTTGCGCATACACCTCCCCCGCAACAGTTTGCGCAGGCTCCACAGGCGCCAGATTGGGCTTCGGATTTCCAGCGCTTGAACATTGCGACTCCGCCTCCGCAGCTGTTGCAGCAGCGACCTCAAGCGGCGAATTCGGCGTCGGCATGGCATCAGGATTTCATGATGCAACAAGCACCAGTTGCGCAGGCCCCGGCACTGCAACAAAATACATATGGAGGCATGTCAGGATATGGCATGAGCGGTTTCGCGGGCCAATCGTTTATGCCAACGACTGCCTTTCAGAATGCGCCAGCATCGGAAGTGGCGCAAGGGAAGCAACGGGTACAGGAGGCGATACCTGCATTTGATGAGGCGGCTTTTGAGCAAGCATTTGCTCAAGCGCAAGAAGACATGCTCGCAGAAGCAGAGGCAGAGCAAAAGCGAGCCCATGCAGCTCAGGCAAACCCCGAGGTCATGGGCTACGATCGTCCAAGTGAGCTGGATCCTCTTCTTATGCGGATACGGGAGCAACGGCCAGGTGTGTAGTATCACTCGGTCGTTACGCGGTTACTGACGTTTTGGCTCTGCAGCAGTATTCTCGGCAATCCAAGTCTGGAGCGAAACCGGTCTCGGTCGAACAGAAGAAGCTGTGGCGTATCTGGACAATATGGATCAACTCCAACAAAGCGGTAATCTCGTCCAAGACGCGAATGAAGCAAAGTGGATCGTGGATTCGCTACAACGGATTGTCAATCGCGATGCACCACAGGAAGTAAAGTCGCGTGCGGAGGCACTCATTACGGCAATAAATCAAAGACTCATGTCGCAATACCCGCTCACCGCCAAGGCTCCCATGACTGAGGAGCGGATATGGGAAGAACTCGAGGCAGCAGGGTACATGAGAACGCCAGAACCCGAGCGGGTCGTTCAGCAAGAACCAGAACCCGAGCAAAAGCCAGAAGAACAAAAGCCAAAAGTAAACGACGACGACGAAATGGCCGAAACAGCCGGACGCCTCCTGGAAAGAGTGGCCGACAACACGAGCGAAAAGTTCCAGAACTCGCAATTCCTCGAACTCATGCGTCGCCTCCGCGACCGCGAAGTCCGCGTCTCGGAAGACAAGTTCGTCGACGTGACAGACGCGACCTCGACTCCGGCCCAAGCCACGGCTGCTCCCCAGACCTCGACTTCATACCCGTACACCCAGCTCCAATCTAACCAATCAGCATCATCCTCGCAAATCCCAGGCATCGATCCCAAGATCCTCGACCATGCGTCGCTCGACTTTGATCTGCCCATCACGTCTGCAGGCGATGACCTTGAGCCTCAGGCACAGGCACAAGCGCAAGCACAATCACAACAGTATGACTACTTTTCCGCGTTCCTCCGCGCGCAGCAAAACCCCGTAATGACTGATGAGATCTCAGAGCAGTTCAGGAGCTACAACGTTGAAGGGGCGTATCACCGCTGAGCTGCCGGCGGCGAGGATACCGCGCTTGGAACAGGATGAGGATCTTTGGAGGTTTGCGGTGCCGGGACGGGATCCGGTTACGGGGTTTAGGGGATCGGGCGTTGAGGGGTGGAGCGAATGAGTGATGGAGGGTGAGACATGAGAGGGCTGGGGAGGGAGAGGACAGGCATCGTGGAAAACTGGTTGAGATCTCGCGAGCCGGTTGGCGACACCCAAGGTCCATAGGGCACGTCATGGATTCACGGATTCATGGACTCTCCTCCGTCCAACAGCCCGCCGTACTGTGTGCACCATCACCCCAATCCGCCTCAAAGAGAAAGCCCAAAGTGTTGGTTGGCATTACCCAGACTATGCCGTTGAGGAGAATCACACGATGAAGTCCTTCTTGAAGGGCCTTCAAACTGAAGATAAAGCGTCATGGGACGCAGGTTATGGACTTGTGGTGAAATGAATGCTGCGGTAGAGGTGGAGCGGTTGGTTGCGAGTGTGGGCGTGGTTGATGTCGAGTGTCTGGTTTGTTTTGTAGCATAAGACATGAGAATGGAGCGGTAGCGGTGGAGCGGTTGATTGAGAGTATGAGTGTATTCGAGATCGAGTGTCCAGTCTTGTAGCATAAGACTTGAGAATGGAGTTTTGTGTTGTTTGCATATTGCGAGTGTTTGGGGAGTGGGTGGGGTGAATTGAGTGAGCATCGTTTCGCCGTAACGGGTTTGAGTTGTTTCTTTTGTAGGGGTTTCCTATGTGTTTGTATAGGAGGGAGGAAGGGTTTTATACTGATCCGACCTTTGGCTTGTGCTTGTGTGCTCTAGTACAGACTCAGTAGTACGGCGCACTGACGTGAACAAACACGGGCCTCACCCTCACCCTCACCATCCACCGCGTCCAAATAGCGACAAAACAAACCCAACCCAACCCATCTAAACCGTATAAATACTACAAAACTCCCCATACTACCATCGAAAAACGCTGTTAGACTGGTGGTAAAACTCCGGACCTGCAGTAGTACAATAAGGTGCGCAGGTACCAGCCGCGGGTTCGATTCTCGCTTGAAGCACATCAACGAGGCTAAATATGTCAAACGAAAAAAAGTTCAAATTTCGAAGGCGCAGCAAAAAGGGCAGAGGTGAAGGCCCAGGATGGCTTGCGATTGGGGCGCGGCGAGGCGGAGCCGGTCTCCAGAGATGGTCGAGCGATCGACCAGATCTGCGAAAGAACTTTTTGGTTGTCGTTGTTAGTGCAGTGTTGCTGTTGAAATTTGTGTCTAAAAAGTAGGGAGGTTGCAGTGTGAGAGTGTGAGGTTTTGTTGCTATTTTGTTGGATTCTTTAAGTCTAGATATGCGGGATTGTATGCTTATATCCTGTACTTCTATTCCACCTCTAAGTACTATCTAACCAGGCACCTCCCTCTCACCCTCTTCCCTTCCCTCCCTCTCTCATCCTCATCCTATCCCCTCCCCTCCCCATCTACCCACCCCACCGCCCCAACACTTCCCCCTCCTCAACCCCCCTAACCAGCACATGCACATGCTCCAAACTCCTCACACTCTGCAACCCCGTCGAATTCTTAAACCACAACACCTTCTCCCCCACCACCTCCTCTCGACAACCTTCCCGAAACTCGGACGCTACAAACGCCTCCACGGCCTCCCTGCCCGCGTCTGTCAGCGCCCCGTCCGCGTCAACGGGGAGCCGCTGCTTCAGCCACACGATGATGTGCGTTATGCCCGGTGCCAGCGCATACGGCCAGTCATTCCGCAGGATGAGGTAGTCGTCTGGATGCGCGAACGGAACTGCGCTCTTAAGCGCGAACTCGAGCGCCCCCTTTCCCTTGCCCTCCCCCTCCTCCGTCCCAACCTCCAAAGTCTCCCACCGCAACCGCTGCTCCAGCAAATACGCCCACACACTTCCATACGCCCGCTTCACATGCGCCGTCCACGCCAGATACGCCTTGAGACTACTCGGCCAGCGCTTCAGCTCCTCCAGCCGATCAGCGGCAATCAGCGCCGTCAGCTCGGCCCACGAGTGTGGCGTAAACTGTGCGTCTGTGAGGGCGAGTTGGGCCCGGTCTATGGGGGTTAGGGCGAAGGGCGGGTTGTCTGGCGGGAAGATGAGGGCCTGGGGGTCAAGTTTGGAGGACCAGGCTGCGAGGAAGGTCGAGGGTAGAGATGTGTAGTCTATTTCTGTGGCCGTGGCCATGGCTGGTTTGCTTTCTGGGTCCGTGGCGTGAGGGGCCATTTCGGGGGCTGTCGTGGCATGCAAGATAGGAGAGGTTTTGGTGTTTTTGGGGACTGTGAGGCCGCAGGGTTTGGAGTTGGGTGCGTTGGAATTTGGCCCTGGGCTTTGGGAAGTAAGAAGTATGTTTTTGAGTTAGTTGTAGTGTGATTTTAGAGCGAGGTTATTGCTGCTCCATCTCGCATTCTGTCGCTGCAAGAGGTTAGTGCGGATGCGGTCGTTGGTTCTGTATTGTGTTTCGCACATACTGCGAGTTGGGCGGAAGCGTTGCCTGTTTGGGAGGGAGGTTAGATGCTCGATCAGTCGAGCGGGACTTCAATGTACTGTTTGCTCTCGTTGGAACAGATAAGAAATGTGATGTACTCGCTGAGTGAGAAACGAGTATGTTGATACTATTGAGTAGAAGGTATAGTACCCGTGAGACTATTCTCTCACCCGTCTATGTTCAGCACATATTCACAGTGCAAAATCCAAGATGTTCATCTCTCATGATTAAGTGATAAAGATTTGATTGTACGGTAACGACGGTGTATTTATTTAGACAGTATATACTATGAGAGAAGGGCTATTGCATAGCCTCTGCTTATACATTCATTGTCATACGATTTGGTATGTACAGCGGGTATGGGTGATGGTGCAGTCATGCTCTACTGCCAGTCCTCCCAATCCTCATCATCGTCATCATCGTCATCTTCATCATCGGGAGTTGGGGTGGGCTTCGGGGGCTTCACACTGCGGGTCTTAGAGGGCTTGGCCGAAGGAGCTGGTGGTGTTGGGCGGCCGGACGGGGTAGGACGCGCCGAAGGGGTCGGGCGAACTGAGGGAGTTGGGCGCTTCGTTGGAGCAGGACGGCTGGATGGAGCTGGTCGAGGCGTTGGAGTTGGGCGAACCGAGATGGTGAATGAGCGGCTCACTGGTGGCTTAGGAGACACCGTGGGAATACTTTGTAAAATGTAAGCAAGGTTCTCTTTTCAATGCGCCGCGCTACACTCTCGTTGATGCCAGGTCATGAACTTGGTCTTGAATGGACGGAACAGAAGACGAATCGGTTTGAAGCACTTACGGTGGAAGGACACTGCGACTGGGAAGGGGTCCCCTCGAGATGCTGGGAAGAGGTCCTCGGGAGATGCTAGGAAGAGGAATGCGGGAGACGCTGGGCACCGGGCGACGGCTGGGGAGGACGGGCAGTTCCGGCTCCTCCTCATCCTCCTGGGGGGCAGCAGCCACAAGGCTGTACATTTGTTAGCTTACAAGGCATGGTGTTGGATAACGGAGATAACCATACGCGCTCATTCCCATGACATATAGAACAGTGGAGAACTTCATGGTGATGGATATCTGACTGAACTTCAGAAGATATGCTCGAAGTACTTGATGGAAGTGTAGCTCTGCAACAGCTACCTCTTTATATCTTTCATCGCCACCATAAACAGTAGCCTTGGACACACCCACGGAGCGGATAGATTGAACCGGATGAAGCGGACATCTTCCCGTTGCTAGAGGTATGATGCCAAGCTTGAGCAGCGTGAGTGCGCGATTCTCTCTGGAAATTAGATCATGGAGACTGTCTCTTGACCGGGTTAACCGAGACAGGTTCGGTGGTATTGATGCCTCAACGGAAGTTCACTCTACAAGGACGCAAAGCAATATCCGCAAATAAAGCCGCCTACAAGAACTCCTAAGCCTAGTTCTGGTGTATACGTCAGCAACGGTTGCAGTTCCTGGGGAGTTGGCCCGATGCCTAGATGGAGGATCCCAGGTTTGCGGAGAAGTTGGGATGATCTCCCGTAAAGTTGTGCAATCAAAAGGTCTGGACCATATTTTTCGATTCCATCGCCTCCTGTTGTCTTAGGAATTGGCGGATACCCTAGTTCTCTGGTCTAGAAATGAGAGTACCTCGCGAAAGTGGCCAAGCAAATATCCATCCACTCTTCTGGTAAAGCATCTATGGTCAAACGGAAATTGAATGGGTGGCAGGAAAGACTCCTTCTTCAGCTCAAGATAGTCTTCATTAGCCGTTTGCCTTGGGTACGGTATGATGGAGCCGCAGTGGAGTGTACTTGACATGCATAAAATTGGTCCAGGGTCTTCGCTCACTGCCTGGTCTGTGGTCAAAGAGTGCTGCCGTTGGAACCCAACCGATTGTGTGACACGAAGGGCACGCAATGAGACAATGAGGACCAAGTCATCCGATTGACGGAGTCCACATCCAGTCTAGGGGTATGGGGCGTGGTGTGGGGGAAATGGCGATTGCGTGAGACGTGCACCGGTGCCCAAACACCTTTGTCCGAAAGAGCCAAGAGAACGTACCTGAAAATCGAGAGTTAAGCATCTATCAAGCTATTAGCCGAGAATAAGTCGTCGGCAAATGAGTATAAGTATGCAATTTATACGTGGAATGATGCGGGGAAGGATCGCAGAATTGATTATCCGGGGAAGCCTGAGTTGCAGTATCCAATGCATGGCGCGGGAGTTGCCACGCACTGGAAAACGCAGCTTCGGACGATACAAGCTGGATGAGACAAGGTTATAGATTTGTTTATCGAGGTTGTGAAATCGCTATTCGCTCAATTGCGAGAGGCTCCGAGAAAACCATGGATCAGGAACGAGGATATAAGTGACCCAATCTGAAATGTTCCTATATTGGGCGATGGGTAAAGTAAACCATGTTCGTGCGGTTGGAAGGAAGAGCACGTTGTGCCCACGTAATGCGAGATGGGGGATCTGTACGAAGAAGCGCAGCATCACCTCATCTCACGCCAACTGGCACAACATTGACGAGACAGGGACATGACGCGGCTTTGGAACCGTAAGTGATAGAGGTATGCACATGAATTGGTGTCGTAATCTGATAAGATCGGATGCGGTGTGACACAATGAAAGTAGTAACAGCAAAGGAATGGATCTTGGAACCTGTCGTCAAGTAAGAGAGAGATTCAAATGATGGTGAAGATGTGAAGTTGTTTGCATCTCTGGTGAGTGAGAAGGAGCAGAGGAGCAGTCTAATTGGTTCGGTGCGCCTTGAGACGGTCCCACTTTTCCCGCACTAGGCCCGGCAGAATGTCGGGCCGCTCGTCAGAAAAGTTTCGAGAAGTCGGAACTTTCTGAAGCATGTGCGCCGCAACTTTACAAAAGTATATGCAATCGCTGCAACAATGGCCGGAATCAAGCGAAAATCCACAGTCCCAAGCGTCTCCGACAGCAAATCCAAGAGCAAGAAAGCCAAGGTCGAAAAGCCCACATCCAAGCGCGATTCAAAACATGAAGTCAAGCCGGTGAAGAAGTCAAAGAAGGCGAAAGAAGAGAGCTCTGAAGAGCTGGAGGAGTCGGATACAAGCGAACAAGAAAATGGCTTCTCTGGCTTCTCTGCAGCGCAAGATGAAGACAACGAGATGGACGATGTGGACAGCAGTGAAGGTAGCGACTCAAAGACATCGAAGCACAAAGCCAGCGAGAATAAGTCAAGGACCGACGCTTCAGAATCTAAATTAGCGAACTTGAATGGTTCGTCATGATGTACTTATCCTCTTCATACCCCCTACTAATACATACAACAGCAAACTCGTCGCGCGAGGCGCATGCAAAGCAAAAGGCCCTTGCCAAAGAACGAAAGGCCGCGAAACCAAACGCAGACATTATCGAACGATCGAAGAAGCTCTGGGAGAAGCTTCGACTGAAATCGCACGTCCAGAAAGACGAGCGCAAGGAATTAGTCAAGGAGCTTTTCGACATCATCACAGGCCGGGTCAAGGACTTTGTGTTCAAACATGACTCTGTCCGTGTCATTCAGACCGCCATCAAATATTCCACAATGGAGCAGAGGCGTATGATTGCACGAGAGCTCAAGGGCGAGTTCAAGGTTCTGGCAGAGGGAAAATACTCCAAATTCCTCATTGCTAAACTGGTGGAGAAGGGGTGAGTGAAATGCCTTTTACTTCTGAACCACAACATTGACAACGCGCAGTGATCCTGAAATCCGCGACTTGGTCATCGTCGAATTCTATGGCCATATCAAACGAATGATCAATCACCCAGAAGCGGCATGGATTGTGGATGATATCTATCGACAGATTGCTACACCTGAACAAAAGAGCCGCATTCTCCGAGAATGGTACGGACCCGAGTTTTCCATCAAAGGACTTCAGACGCAAGGCACGGATAGTGCTGAGCTGTCCGTCATTCTGGAAGAATCCCCCGAGAAGAGGAAACCAATCATGGATTATCTTGAGAATCAGATTAACTCCTTGATACAAAAGAAGCTCACAGGCTTCACAATGCTCCACGACGCCATGCTACAGTACTTCCTCGTTTGCGAACCAGGCACAGAGCAAGCAAATGATTTCTTGGAGCACCTCAAGCCAGACCCTACCCTCAAGGAAGGCGAAGAGGCTGATAATGTGGATCTACTCAAAAACCTGGCTTTCACCAAGTCTGGTTCGCGGCTTCTGTCATTATGCTTCGCTTACGGTACGGCCAAGGATCGGAAATTGTTTCTTAGACCTTTCAAGGACACAATTGAACTCATGGCATATGATGTACATGCTCATCATGTTCTACTCGCTGCCTTGGCTGTCACCGACGATACGAAGCTTTCCTCCAAATCAATCTTCGGCGAGCTGTTACCCACGAACGATGCTTTGCCGGAAAAGGTTCTGAACTTGGTCAATGACTCTCGTGCCCGCACAGTACTACTGTATCCTTTCGCCGCGGATGCCAAGTGGCTATCAGATGACAACACGCGCGAGAGACTCGCCGAACTATATGCCATCCGCCAAACGACCTCCAAAAAGGATTCCAGTATTCGTCTACACGAGCTTGCCAAGAACATTGAGTCTCAGTTATTGACTGCCATTACAGCTCGGGCAGCCGATCTTGCCTCGTTTGCATTCGGGTTGCAGTTCATGGGCGAGGTACTTGTTGGAGCACCTGAAGTTGAGCCAGCTAAGCGCAAAGAAGCATTGACAGAAGTTGCCCGTCTCTCGCAGTCCATTCTTGACTCAGCACTTCCTGCCTCCGCTGGCGACAACAAAGCAAGCAGTCATGGCAAAAACATGCTGAAGACCCTTGTTCAAGGTGGCAAGTTTGATCCTGCATCCAAGAAAGTCATTCCAGTAGAGCCTGCACTCGGCTTTGCTGATTTACTTTGGAATGAGATCAAGGACAACGTTACGGACTGGGCAACTGGCCAAGGATCTTTCGTCATTGTTGCCCTAACGGAGACGGATGACTTTGACAAGAAGAAAGATGTTCTGAAGGCCTTGAAAAAGGATAAGAAGAAACTCGAGGCTGCTGCCAACCCTACTGGTGGGCAAGACGGAGAGGCAAAGAATAAGAAGCAGAAGAAGGGTGAAAAGCCCCAAGCCACCTCGAGAGGAAATGCTGGAGCGCGGATATTGCTCGAAAAGTTGTAGGGCTGAGATTATTCTCGACATGGGAAAAGCATCAAGGTCGAGGTTCTCAGCGCCTTACCATATATACCAATATATTTCTCTGTACAGGTTGCATCATTCATTTCTGGCCACTTGGTGTACTTGAACTATATGTGTTGTTGGTGTAGTACTGCTCTCCACCATACTGATATTCTTGTATAGCTCCCGCTCTGCATGTCATATTGTTACCTTTGAATAAAATCTTATTCATAAAGCAAAAACAGCAGCACCTTTGTAACACATCCACCCAACTTCTCACATACTCACCGTCCGTCCAAATGCTCCCTCTCGGCCCACCGCGTCGACCGCCCGACCCCACCATGCACAACGGGGCTACCCACGGGTGACGTCACGCCTCCTCAAACACCACCACTCTGGAGCCTAGAAACCGCCGCACCACACACATACTCAAACGCCGTTACGACCAAGTAAGCTACCCTGCCTTGGTACGTACGTACGTAGTACTACACTGCATAAGTACTCCTCCCTCTTCTCGCCTTCACACCTCTCTTCCTCCTCTTCTACACACGCCTACATACATACATACCTACGACCCTGGCCACGCTCAAAGCACGCACAAACACCTTGTTTCTACCCCGAAGATCGGTCCACAGAAGCTTTTTGAGGAAGTACTCGAGCACCAAGGTCGAGAAGATGCCGCTTGTTGTTCCGGGGCTGCAGTCTAAGGATGGCGAGAAGGGCGAGGACTGGATGAGCAAGCTTATGGGGAAGAAGTTGGGGGATGCGCATGATGAGACTGTATGTTTTGACGCTCCCTTATTCGTTTAGTTTGTCGTGTTCGTTTGCACGCTTGGTTTTCCCTTTTCGTATGACATCGAGGTCGGTGTGTCTGGCATGCGTTTCGCAACTTTGGATCGTGGTCGTTCGTGCAGCGCCCGACTACTTACTGTGGACCTCCTGAGGCAAACGCATCGCATGTCACATATCCAACTCCCTCCCTTCCTTTCCATCTCCCCTATTCCATCTCTCCTCTCATCGCCTACCCCGCACCCCCACACACTCTCCAAACCCACGACTAACTTCCCACTCCCACAGACATTCGCCAAAGCCGATCTCCCCAAGGAACACCGCGTCCTCAAGCCCGATTCCATGAGCACCATGGACCACAAGCCCGAGCGGCTGAATGTGCATGTCGACGAGGATGGTACGGTGAAGAAGGTCACCCATGGTTGAGAGTGGGTGTGAATGGGAGAGGGAATATGGAGAGGGACTATCGTCTATGATATACTAGGCATACGGAATGAATGAACTGAATGTTTCAAGTCATAACGGACAGGTGTTGTGGTCGTGGATGATATGATGTGATGTGATGTCCATCCCGATCCGTTCATTCACACCCAGAGCACACAACCATAGACGAAATCAAGCAGTTCAAAAAATATAATATTCACAGCCCCAAACTCAACTAGCCTAACCTAAACTCGATTACCCCTTCATCGCTCGCGCAATCCTCGCATACGCCGCAAACACCGACTCTCGCAACGACCTCGATTCAAAATTTACAATCTAGTTTCATAACGTCATAACGAAAGATCCCAACCATGAGATATAAATAGCCGAAAAAGGGGAAAGCTACCAAAACATGTCGTCGAAGAAGAAGGCGAAGAAGAAAAGTGAAAGTGAAAGTGCAAGGAAACAAATAGTGGAAGTAAATAATACAAAACGAGAAATGCTTACAACCCGCCCAACCCAACACAGCCATCCTCCGCCCAGGTAATAACCCTCAGGCCAAATTCTCAGCCTTACCATACACGAGGCCTGAACGGTGTATGAGTGGATGGGCGAGATATGTGGGTGAGGTGCACGGATAGCGTTCTTCCATGGACCATTCGGCGTCGCCGAAGGTGGTCGCCACTGTGGGGAAGCTTGATTCGACGACTCTTCACTTTTGCGTGAAAACCTGTCCTTTTTCGCGTCGACATTTAAAAACAGAAAGAAAGAAGTGCGGGTTTGGGGGTTTCATGCCCTCCGCCTCTTGCCGGCCGCGTCGCTGTTCTTGCGGGCGACCTCGCTTTTGTTTTCGGGACTGAGGCCCTCGACCACCTCGCTCATGCGCAGAACGCTCGCGTGTATCGCCTCCGGGTGCTCGAAGCAGAGCATTATGCCGGCGCGCATCGCTGTGGCCGAGTAGTAGTTCTTGAGGATTTTGTTTTCCGACTTCCGGCTCGCTGCGCCCATGACGAGCCCAATCCAGAAGAGCACACCGGCCATGTCTGCCCAGCAATCCGAGAGATTCGAGTCTTCGAGAGCGTTTTTAAGAGATCGGAGGAGGGAGGTGGCGGGGCTCGGTGCGGCCTGCGGTAGTGGTGCGAGGTAGAGGCGGTCTGATGAGTTAGAGTGGGTCGAGGAAAACGAAGGACGTTGAGCGTAAATGGAAGAGGTGGTAGAAGAGAAGGAGGGCCGTTGGCCACCAAACGGGAAGCCTGATTGTTGAAGAGCCGGACTCGTGCTGTATGTGCTGTACGAGGGGCTGGTCGAATATTCAGTGACCGGCGTATCGTGGCGCACATCGTAGGGCGATACGAGCGAGTCGCTCGACCTCGAAGCGATCGAAGATGTGTAAAGCGATGACAACTTCCTGGGCGATGCTGCGAAGATGAGCGCTTCGGAGAGAGGGATCCTTCGGATGATCGCGGTTGCTTGTAGAACAGCAGTGATCCGAATCGCTTCATACTTCCAATCACTCGGCGACAGAATAACATTCGATTTGCGGAGTTCTGATATGGGAATATAGTCGTTGGTGATCTTCTTGTACAGGTTGAGAAGAGTCTGCGAATTTCGACGGCTTTGCTTGGTCTCGTGGAGGAAGATGTCGATCATCATCCGGATATCAACAAGAAGATCCAACGCCTCCGGCTTCTTGCAACCTGTTGATCGCTGGACTGTTACAAACTTATTTCGTGGGCAGTAAATGGGCGATTCGGGAATGGTGGCAGTAGCTGGATAATTCTTCCTTGACTTTGAGGCGCAATAGTCGGCGTACATCGTTCGGGGTTTCGTCTCCTGGAGAATGGCAGAAGCCAAGCTGACCCACGAGATTGAGGACGCCAATCGACCATCCATACCTAGCTGGTTCAGTCCACCGCGCTGCTTGATCATTGTCTCAACTCCGGCTTCGTGCCAAACCAGGCCGGCCTCTTTCCGTCCGATTACTTCTCCGATGATCAACTGGGTGACTGCGACAATATTGTGGTCGGCAACACTCTTATCAGGATTCAGCATATTTCCACCCACAAGATGGATGATTTCCTGTCGAAGTGCCGTCGTGGCCAAGCTTTCCACCGGGAGTTCGTGGACAATGTCATGATGCGCCGAAGCTAAGCACAGAGTGCTCAGAAAAGTATGAGGATACTTTAGGCAAGTGGGGATCCAGTATTTCCCCAGACCGCGGGTCCCGAAATACCTACTGCAGTGGAACTTGAGTTCCTCTACAGAGACATGAGGATTGGATGCTTGGAACATTGTGCGGAACGGATCTAGGGACTTTCCAATGGACACCAAAGGGGCAGGATTGTGCTCGTTGTATGGGAGCACAACATTTGTTCGCATTGGTTCCACAATGGGCGCAGGAGCAAGAACGGAGATGCCCGATCTCTGAAGTCTGGTGACCTGCATCTCGGAGCTCGGGGTACTTTGGTCGCGTCTGGCTGACATTGGAGACTCTACTGGGGATGCCTGTGTCCCTTGGCGGTGAGGTTGTTGTCCGGCAGCATCATGATACACTTCTGTACTGGCAATGCTCGCGGGCGACTTATCCGAGGCTTCGCTGTTGAGTCTTGAGCGATCCGAGCCTTTTGAAGACTTGTCTTTTCGTTGTTTCTTCTCGGACTTCAAGAAACTGGCCATGGCTGTTTTGCGCACGATGGTCATGTTCTGTGTTGACCTGAGTTCAGCGGGCGTGCTGCCCGTGATGAAGCGGAGCTCATTGCTAGGTTGCGCGGTTGACTGTTGCGCAGCCGCTGTCGGGCTCTTCGACTTCTTGCGCCGAGTTGGCACTGATGCGGACCAGAATTAGTATGCGATTGGCAGGCTGCAAAGAAAGACAAGGGGAAACCGGCGAGAGGATAGCCGGCGCTTCGCATACATTGCAAGCGAGCGGCCTCAGGAACGAAGACAGCCTTGCGAGCGCGCGTCGCGGCCGATGGAGGCTGAAAACACTTGGAGTCTCAACATGAGAAAGACATATGCATACCGTGGGTTTCCTGTTGCGGCGGCATTGAGATCCAGGAGAAGCTCGAGTCGGAGGCGATGGTTGATGCGGGCGAGAGGTAGGAGGATGCAGGGTGTAGGTGCAAAGGATCGGTGAAGAGGGGCATCCGCGTAGTGGGTGGAGCAGTACTCATGGTCGACCTTTGGAGCGGTGAAAACTATGGCAACGAAGACGGTTCAGACGAAGATGGTTTCCAAGTGATGATCATGCCTTGATTGAGTCGCAGAGGGGGAGGATCGATCGATAGTCATAGGGCTGAGATTGTGGGTCGCCTGGTATATGTATGAACGAGGCCTCTACACGGGGGACTACTGCAGCAGGCGCATGCCCGCACGATGCAGTCCTTGAGCCACACTAGAGATATGGCGGGAGTGTTTGTGCGTCATGCAGCATGTTGAGCCATGCGCAGCGCACCACGGGGAATGCAAGACGGTGAGGGATCGCTTGTGGCAGTGTCGCCATGGTGCCGCGCTCTGGTGAACCACGAGCAGCCGCCGGGGGCACTGCCAGCCTAGACCTCAGCAAACCCCCTCTCATCCCAGCGCAGGCGCCCTATCAACGCCGACCTCCACAGACGATACTGCTTTCGGTATTGGGGCTTTGGAAGCTTCATGGAAGCTCGTGCTGACGTCCATCTCCTCATGCGTTGTGGCTCTCCCAAAGGGATGACATGATGCGAGTGATTGCCACCGTGTAGCGTGAATACACTCTTTGACGTCAAGTTTCCCCTTCACTGCGGAAGCACCTCGCAGACAGCATTCGCGCCCAACCAAAAGGACTGCGCGGAGGATCGTTGAAGCACCTCTGGCGTCTCCCAGTCGCACACGTGAAATGCTGACGCGGAGCCAACATGATCTCGGAATCTCAAGCGAGTCTCACCGCCCCGGCTTAATCCCACAACGTCCACCACGCAGCGCCACCTCTGCCGTCTGCCCTCTTGGTCGCCTACTTGGCCAATCAAGGAGCCTGCTCGGCGTGAAAAGGAAGCGGTCATATCAGATAGTAACCCTTGGCTCAGCTACATTGGTTCCTCCTCGCTTCACTACCGGGCCTTGCCATGCGCTCCCACATTGAACGGAGGACACAATGCGACCACAATCTAACCTCCACTTGGCACCGTACAGACACAAGGCCCGTTTCTAGCTCAGGCTGTCGCGCCAAACATTGTGAGGCTTTGGTATTGCCTGTGCGACCCGCCAATGACGAACTTCTCCATAGTCGTGTTCAATGCGACGTAAGCAGCCCTGTGGGGTTACGAGCCTTGCAGTCTACCGCTTTTGTCTTCGGCCTTCTGAACAGAATCCAGGTTACTCAGAGCCAGAGCAGACAATAGTTCGTGTATTTTCAAAGGTTTGATTACTTATCTTTTCATAAACTCGGTCGAGCAGATTCCCCGCGCTTAAAGCCATCTGTGGTCTCCAAAGTCTTGCGTTCCTAGGGTCTCATTCGACCGTCTAATTCAGGAATCTCTTAATCATATGTTTCTCATCCAAGTCCAAAGTAATCCGCGGGTGTTCGCTGAGCCGATGCGCCACCTGGGCTCACGACGCTCCCGCCAGGACTCACACTATCACTCCCTCTTGATCTTCGACCGCTACTCTCACCACTCAAGTCCAACCCAAGCCCACCGACAGCGCCTGCTTCCGCCTGATACCCGTTGCGGCCTCTCGGAGGAATGTTCAGTCGAGTTGTGTCAAAACTGAAGTGAGATTGGCCAAGCCCGGGCTCTGCTGACGGGGTCTTCAAATCCACCATTTCAAGGGTACTCCGCAATGTCGCGCCCGACTCGTCCAGGGCCATGAGAAACCGCGCAAGCTCTTTGCACAGCTCCCAATCTTTCTGTTCCTTAGCGCGTTGGAGTAGACGTACGACCTGGTCGCCTGTCGGCCTCAACTCTTCGAAAGTGTGGAGAACCAAGAGGTAACCTCCTGCAGTCTTCAAGTTGCCTTTTTGTAGGGACTCCTCGAAGAGTTCATCTGGTGGCGGCAGGTTCGAGAACAAAGTTCGCCAGGAGCGTACTTCGGTTTTACGAGTACATTGTACTACGATATCAAGATATTGCGGAAATGAACTCAAGAACGATAAGACACTCGGCAGGAGAGCCTGTTCAGGCCGCGGCTGTGTGTCCACTTCTTCATCAAGTACCTCATGCAGTAAGATTTCCAGAGCATGGGGGAAGTACAGTAGCTGCTGGTAATGGTGGCTTAAGTGTAGGGCTGCAGGGTGATTGTATTGCGCTAAGTGGAAGCGCAGCAGCGCGGGAAGGAAGAGGTGCGTCTGTGAGGAATGTCAGCGGCTGATTGGTGGTCACACGAAGGAGTGGTGCACCAAAGCACGCAAGCTTACCCTAGTTCCAAATCGCAGGAAAGCGAAGCTCGTGTCCCTGCGTTGAATCAGTTCGGACTCGACGCCAAATACTATGGCTTTATTGATCAAAGCGGATAGAGGGTAGAAGTCCACGGGGATCTTGATGGGTGGCTGCAGCTCCCGGCCGAGCTCAGCTGATACAGTCGAGAGGACATCCTGCATGTCGATCCACACCCGCATGTCGTGGCCGTCGAAAAACCATAGCGAGTCTCGAAGGTCATGGCCATGCACACCGTTGCTCGTCAGCCCTATGGAGGGGCTAGGCGGTAGCGAGTCCACCTGCATGTCTAGCATGAATGCTGGGTGGTCTCGCATCAGAGCATATGTCTCGACGTTCTGTGCAATGATTCGCATTTCATACTTGAGTTCACCGCCTTCCGTAGTTGTTGGCTGGAGAAGCACGAGCTTGCCATCTACTAGAAACAGGATTGTAGCGACAGCTACGTCCTGGGACGGATCTCCGTTATCTACAATTTGTTAGTTTATCCTTGGAGTGGACGTCAATGAAGACTCACGAATTTGATCTTCTGGTAGTATCCAGCTGAGTGCTCGCACTCGTGGCGGTGCTCTGATGATGCCATTCAGCGCGATCTGGCCCACTTGTATGAGTTTGACAGCGGCATCTGCTACGCTAATGACAAAATGATATAGGATATTATCATATGTATAAACAAGAAGCGAGTCTTCTCCAGAAGGTGCAATAAGCACGATTGGCGCAGGCAATTTCTGCACGTGCATGATATGGTTGTTGTCTAGGGCTGCTTCTCGTGAGTATATTCGAACCTATAGGATTAGCTCATGCTTGCCCCAGCTAGTGACCCGTAGATGCATACCTCATGAGAGTCGTGGCACTCGACTGCTGCAATCAAGACGTGCTGGAACCAGCACATCCCTCCTCGAACGGTAAATTCGTTTTCTATGAACGGGTCATCGAACATTTTCCACCGTCCACTGTTCACGCTGTAGTGCGCAAGCCCGCGCTTCCCGGCGACTGCAACATATCGACCATCGTTTGATATGACTGCACTTCGGATCGGCCACTGGTCAACAAGGTAGTGAGAAGGTACTTGAACATGATGCCAGAGTGAGACGTCCCCGGAGATAGTGGTGAGGTCAGGTAGATCATATCCACGATATATCATGAAGCCACTACTGGTTTGCATGAGGGATCGCGAGACATTAGCTGACGAGAAGCATCCAGTCACCGCACTTCGAGCCATTTCGACCAAGAACAAACGATTGTCGTTCTTGCTTAGAAGCACCAACTCGGCGCCGCCTCCGATCCAGAAGGCTTGCTCTACACCAAGTAGCCAGCCTTCACCGTTGGCCTTTGATAGCGTTCGGTCGGTCGTGAAGCTGGTCGCTCCAGGCTTGCCGTACACACTCCACATGGCCCACCCATTCTCATACCCAGCAAAGAGGCAGTATCCGTCAGGAGAGTAGGCCAGGATATTGAGTTTTCCGGGGGACGTGCAATTGGGCCGTAACTTGTGGGACAGCGGTATATTTCCAGTGTAGTCACGGGCAGTGTACACATATATTTCGCCGCTAGCACATCCAACAGCGAGCAGAGAAAATCTTGCGTTGATCGCGGCTTTGACTCCATGATCGCCATCAGTTTCTGGAACGTGGAAGCCATATCCGCGAAAGAGGCTGGGGCTCGCGCTGGCGTCACGTTTTGAAGTCTGTTGAACGGCAAATGCATGTCCTTCTCCTGTTATCCAGCACGACAAGTTCATCAGTCGATCGTGAATGATGTCACGGAGCGTGGGCTTCTTCCCCAACCACGCCATTTTGGCGAGCAATTCAGTGCTTGTCTGGCTACCAGTACTATCCGGTGCCCAACGAATGCATTGCACGGCGGCGGGCTTCTCCGTTGCGACGACCAATTCATCGTCGAGGGCAAGCGCTCTCACTATGCCCGCATCAACGCGTATGACCATGCGGAACCGGAGACTGAGCTCCTTCAGGCCGCTGCCTTCTCCCGGCCCAGCGTTCACTTCATGCTGGCGCTGGATCCTGAAGCCTGTCACTGTGCTCGATTTGCGCGAATGGCCGCCATGGGTATTTGTGAACTGGGTCGTGTAGACGCGCGACGAATGGTCTGTTGCGAGAGAGTAGGTGATGAGGAAGCCGAGGGTGGTCTGCACGACGAAGATCTGGGAGTCTGGACGGAGAAGGATATCTGTATTTGGGCCATATGTGCGTAGCGATTGCTCTGAACGCAGAACAGAGGCCAGGACAACAGTGGGCTGCACCAATGGTCAGCAGAAGGCCAATGTGCATGGGAACAGAGCCATGCCTTGGTCTGCCAGACAGTCAACGTCGACCGCGTCAGGGTCGCAAACATGTGCCCGCTCCTCGTCGCTCGGATTGCCAGTATGTCGCCATGTATGTCGTCCTCGGCTCCCTGCGGCCCGCTGCTCTTCGCGGGGCCAGTCGTGTCGCGTGCAAGTGCCTCGCCCTCTGCCTCGTTGTGCTGCACTCCATCGTGGGAGACGACGGCGTGCTCGGCATTGGTGTGCTTGGTGGCCGCAAACACAGAGGGCGACGAGATGGGCCAGTACGTCATGGCGCTCGGTGGGCGGTTGCTGGCTGCATCTGCATCTGCATCTGCGCGTGGCCCCTCTCACTGCGGGGTGGTGCAATTCACAGAGACCATGCTAGCTGAGCTTCATGCAGGGAACGTGTGGCTGTGTCGTGTTCGGCGGTGAACAGCAGCTGGCCGTGTCTAGGGCCGAGGCGCAGCACCATGCTATCGCGCTAGACTAGCTCGTGCACAGTGGTCAAAGTCATCATTGATATACATTCAACATGAGGTCATGTGTAGCACTCTTTTTTCATTGCAAGGATAGAGAGGCAACACAGAGGGGAGATGCTTCTGCTTGCCGCGTTAGGAAACAAACCAGATGCCGTCGATTGCTGTGCGCACTTGCGCAATTCTTTCAACCCACCTTCGCTCTGCTAGGCCAGATAACTTTGAAATGACACGCCATAGTCTGAACTGGTCTCGAAGATCATCATGTATGACTAGTATCATCTCTTGGATACTGTTAAGGCTGGATAGGATTCGCCAACTTTGTCCCCTTGACATGCTGCTGCTCTCCTCGACCTATCAACCCACTAGATGCCTCTGTTAATTCCCCTCTCCGTGAATTGTACCCCAAACTAATCCTATTCTTACACAAGCAACATACACCACCCGCTAAACCTCACAGAATTACCCCCGTATGCAAGTGCGCCTAAAAATCCCCATCGCCGTTTACTCGCCATAAAGGGTCCTTTTGATTCATTCGAAGTTGACAGCAAGAAAAAAGGGTGTTCTACATGGTAATCATAGCCTGATCATCTTGTCGCTGCCCCTCGTTCACAATATCGAGGAGACGCGCATAGGGCACTGTTATGCGCTGAAGGTCGCGATGTTTGCCTAGTGCTCCATGTTAGCTTCTACCCAAGATGATAGGGATTTTTGAGTTGAACTTACCAAGAATCAAAACCGCTTCCTTCAAAAGTTCCTCTTTTCCCCACCCACAAATCGTCTCAGACTCCTTCTGCTTGCCATCCTCCTCAGTATCGGAGATCATGTTATCCGACAAGCTACGAAGTAGTTCTTCGATCTTGCCCTTCTGACCTTCAGCACCAAGACGCTTGATATACATTGTTAAGTAGATCTTGAACTCTTCTCGGGCGCCTAGTGTCTTTGCTGCGGCAACGCGGTTCTCGAGATGTGCAATGCTAGCCGCACTTTCCAAAGCCTCGAAGCCTTCAGCCGATATCAAGGCCTTGATGAGTCGCTGCAGGTGGAAGGCTCGACCCTGGAGCATGGACTGATTTGTTGTGTTGCGCTCTAGTGATGGGATGATGCCAGCTGATATGTTCTCGAGAGAAACTTGATCATCCTTCTCTTTGGGTGCTGCTTTGTCTTCCGAAGAACGTACATTGCCCATAGAAGAATCCGTAGTGTTCCAGTACTGACTTGCAACACCCCACCACGGTTCTGAAAGTCGTTGCCAGACATACATGTCAAGGTTGTATGTGTATCCTTCACCATTTGACATTGCGACTACTAATCGACCCTCAGAGTTCAAGCGTGCAAATACAATGCCTGGTGACCTGGTGAGATGAGGGCCCTGGGCGTATGCAGCTATGTCGAGTACTGGCGCTAATGATATCGGTGGGTGTGGTGCAGACATTGTCTTGAGATTCCAGACATAGCACATGCCAACTGCTGATATACACATCAACCACCATCCCCGGCAGTCGAGGATCACGGGTTGCGCTTCAAGCACCATAGCATTGAGTGTTCTCCGGCCTGCCGGTGACCAGGCATAGATAGACCCATCTTCGCATCCTGCTGCGAAGAAGTTGGTGTTGCCCGTCACCAACAGTACAGCCTTTGGTAAGAAGTCTTGCCAAAGTGACTGACCTTTGCTCGTACAGTTGATGCGTGTTGGATCGTGGTCTTGCGGGCGTCCGGTCCGTGATGGCCCGGCCGCGTTGCGTGCTTCTAGAACCACAGTGTCAGGAATCTCAGCCTTCCCTGTGTTGGCATCGACTCCATTCTGCGGCGGCTCACTGCCATCCATTGTTCGCACAATGACGCTCCTGACCTTTGGTACAGCCAACCGTGTTTGGCTTACACTCAGTGAGGCGTTGAGAATGGCAGGCCGGAGAACCTTTGGCGGTTCTGTAAGCTCATTGGATTTTGATGCTGCTGCTGCAGGTGGGATAAGACCATTTTCGCTGTTGAGTACGATCGCAGCGCCTCCAGGTCGAACAGATGCCGCAAGTCTTCGCTCGACCTGGCGATCCTCGTCACCCTCAATCTCTGCAAACTTCCTCTTATTCCCAATAAGCATTGATGCGAGGCCACCTTTAGGGAACCCATCATATGGCTTTGATAGATCGAGGATATTGTGGGGATTATCACTCCTTCCTCCCGAAGTCGTTGTTGCCGAGATCAGTTGTGTTTGTGGTAGTAGTGACGATTCACCAACTCCAGATGCTGATGAAACCAGCATGGGTGCTATCCGCTTTTTGCCCTCTTTGGTCACGGTCACCCTTTGCTTGAGTTTCTCAACCCTCTGATCTGCGGGTGGTTCGGCCGGAGCTGCTGGCTGTGTTGTCGCAGCGGACCCGTTGGTCAAAGTCGTAGAGGGCAGAGTGCCGTTTGTTCCATTTGTAATGGTAGGAGGCTGAACGGCACCGCCATCTCCCATCAAAGCGCCCATTCTGCCCTGCACGCCCTTCAACTCTCCATTCTTACTGCTCTCCTCCAGAAGGAAAGCGTCTGTGCCTTCAATGATGCCGACTCTTCTTCCAGCACCGAATTTTGAAAGCGTCTTCTCGTTTTCAGCAAGTGGTGCAGGGTATCCCAATTCTCCAGGTTCAAAGACTAGTGTTAATATGCTCCCGTCCAGGCTGGTCACGAACAAGGTCTCTCCATTGGGTGCCCATGCTAAGTCCGATATTGACTTCATTGCCAGCTCTTGCGAGATCATGAAAGGCCTAGGAAAGCTGGTGTTCCACACACTGAGGCATTTGTCCTGTCCAGCGCACGCAACAATGGTAACTGTGGGTTGGAATGTACCCTCGTGTTCCGGCCTTGCGGGTTCCTTGTAGAACAGTCTCGGTGAGAATGCGGTCACTTCCACCGGCCCCTCGTGGCCTACCAAGCTGATGTCTCCGTCCCATGTTCCTCGCGCAAGAATGGCGACCGAGCTGACTGGTCCGTTGGTTGCGTTTGCGGCTGCGATGTGCGCGCCGTCTGGTGACCAAGAGCAACGTCGGAAGTAAGTTGTAAGAGGCGAGGTTTGGAAAGGGGCGGTGATGGTATGCTCCAGTACAAAATTGTTGACCTGGTCCTGCTGTGTCGCATTCGGCGGAGGGGCGTTGAACCGGTACACTTTGATGGTTCGATCGTCGCTGGCCGTCGCGAAGTATTTGTTTGCCGGGTCGAAGGTGATGCCTTTGACGTGACTCTGGTGGTTCGACAGCGTCTTGAGCTTTTCGAAGGAATGTCCCGACCAGACTACGACTTTCGAGTCCAATCCTACAGAAACGAGGATGGACGAGTCGAATGACCAGCCGAGATCCTGGACATCATTATCATGCCCTATAAGACGACGGATGACACGCCAGTTCTCCACGGGAGGAGGTTCGTTTGATCCTAGTCTGAGTATTAGCTACCGCTCCTTCCGCCGCCACGAATTGGACGCACCAAAGGCCGCATGCGTGGGTGCATTGCGGTCCAGCGCATAGACGCATACTATTTTGTCATCTGCGCCGGATGCGAGATATCTGCCGTTGGACGAGAAGCGGACCGCGTGGATGGTGCCCGAGTGGTTGCTGACAGCGGCGAGCTGTTTCGGCTGTGTATAGTCGGGGTTGTTGGAGTTGAGGATGGCATCAATGGACCATATGCGCACGTAGCCGTCTGCGAGGAGCAATTAGTGTTGTGCGCTGAGGGCAGGAGCGCATCGCGCGTGCGCTCCACAAAGGAATTCTACGAACCGCCGGCCGCCGTAGCTAAACGCGATCCATCGGGTGAGACGTCGCAGCTGTAAACTTCAAAATCCTTAAGATCGCCTATAAAGAGCAACTGGTCAGCGGCATGTCATTCGGAAGGGCATGGTTCCTTCTGCAGCAGCTGTTCTTGGACGGAGGCGAACGTACCGGGATGGGTCAACCACTGTGGCTTTATGACATGCATGGTCGCGTATAGGCCTTGTGCAGATGTAGCATACTATGACGCGACCATGGAATGAATGTGGGCGGTGAGAGGGTCGGCGGTTGAAGGAGTGGTGGTTGGAATGGGTTGGTCTGCACGCCTCGACGGATCGCGACAGTTGTCTGGCGTTGGCGACGCGCACTTGGTGGAGGCTGCTTGGCAGGCGTTTGGCAGGGGTTTAAGGTTTAGTTGCATACGGGCGATCGAAAAGTGGATTCCCTCCAAAGCACTTTAACTCGAGATGGATAGATTTTATTCACTTTGAATTTGTCCCAACGTATTTGGTGGTGGCTCTACATACTTAGGCAGCTACCAGCATGCTCTATAATTCAGCGTTCGAAGGTTCTCGTCCATAGACCGAGGCAGCTTCATCGTAGGCTCCGCGTATCGAGGCCATGAGCAAACGCTTCCTTCCGCCCTGTGCTCCATCCTCCTTGCACGGCGAAAAACACTAACGGTCCCCTAACAATAGCTAGGCTGTATACAGTTTCTGGTGAGGGACAACGCTGTACTCTGGTGTAGGTGCTCGGAGGTCGGCTTTGGGCTACCCAAACAACTCCTTGAGCAGCGGTCAATACTTCATTTTCCTGTGGCCGTGACAGGGCGACTTCGTGGTCTCAAATAAGATTGCGCATATGTGGTTGCAGTTCCTGCGCGCAATCATTTTGCAATCTTCTTCCGCTTCTTGAAAACGACCGCGGGTGCAGCTGGAGCATCGTCCTCTGTTTTGACCAAAGGTTCCGCAGCTTTCGCCTCTGCCTCCTCCGCCGTGGGTATGTCCTTGAGCGTTCTCGCCTCCTCGCTTTCGTCCTTTGTTTCCGCTTTGACTCCATCATCCGTCTGTTCTTGCTTGATATCTTCTTCCGGTGCTGTTTTCGTCTTCTTCATCCCCAGTAAACTCTCAATATCGTCGTCTCCCCTTTTGCTCCCGGGAAAAGCCTTGTAGGTGTGGCCCCAGCCTTTCCTCTTTGTGATTACTTCGGTGGCTTCTCGCTGTTCCTCTTCGTCCTCGTCGATCACTCTCTTTCTTACGCCTTTATTCAACGAGACTGTTTTGAACTCGCCATCCTCATTGACTTCACCCACCACTTTCTCAGACACTGTTTTCCAGTCGCCAGCCAAACCCAAATCAGTTCTGGCAGCATCTGGGAGCGCCACCCCCATGGCTGCCAACTGCTCCCATTGCGTTTTCCTATCGGCTAACGTTGCGGCCTTCTCCGGTCGCTTTTGAAATGTGGGTTTGCTGCCTGCGCCCGTTGCGACAGAAACAGTGGACGACGAAGCCGATGGCACGAGGCCGTTGAGCCGGGCGACTTCTGCTTGGGCACGTGCTTTCTGGCGCTTTTCGTTTTCTTGCTCGCGATGTACGCCCTTCAAACTGCGCTGGATAGCTCCTTGGTGGCGTCCGGTTGCTTCATGCTGAGCGCGCTCGAACTTGGTGTCCTTGACGAATGTGGTGCAGAACTTGCACCAATATTTTGGCTTTTTGAAGTCAGTTTTAATTACTTGTATGGATCTAGTATCGCTTACTGTTGACTTCCAGTACTCGGACATCGTTGAAAGCGCTGAGGCGTCTTGGTGCAGGCGCAAAAGACGAGATCGGTACTTAGGTAACCACGAGTGCACGGTCCACCTCGGGAGTCCGCAATTCGAGATCCGCCTGCATCTTTGCGCCACTTCACTTCACTTTCAACGCTGTATCTCCTTGTCACGAGTCACTTGGAATTATTCCATTCTGACGGCGACGAGCACTCTGCGCTGACAAACTGGATCAAGAAGATTATCCGATGCCAGGCACAGATATCAATCGATCTTGCAACATCTCACGATTGACATGGCAATGACAGTATTCACATGGTATCATAATAACATTACTCGTTCTATTAGTTTCGCGGAAACGGTACATGGCCTCCTCTATCTCCCTAGTGGCTTCTTCCCTACTTTCTAAAGAGGTTGGTTGCACTCGACGCCAGCGGATGTGGTTGAAATTCCATGTCTCCTCCCGAGAAAAGAGGGACGCTATCATCATCCACCTTGCTCGGTGTCACTCTCGTCTCGCCTCGCATGATTTCTGTGATACCCATGACGGGTAAAACCAACAACAGCAATGGGAGTAGCTGTCCAAAACTCCACGAACCCTCACTCGGCCCTTCAAGATTCAATGACTCTGGGGGTGATCCGAATGCCTGCGACTCCATCACTACCCGAATGGTCGCACCGACGCCCATCGCTAAGCATGCTACAAGTCCAACGACTTGTGCAGACTTGAGCCAGCGTGGGTTTGAGCGGTTGTGCAGGTACCATGTTGCGAGGATGAAAACGATCACCTGTCCAGCGATGACGGCAATCGTTCCAGCAACGGATAATGCGGCATTGCTGGATTTCCCTCGCGACTCAACTTCCCATACACATGCGACGGGTAGTCTTGGTTCCATGTTCTTCATTACAGTTTGGAGAATAAAGATGCCGATAAGGATTCCAAGAAACATGTTGATCAGCATAAGGATCTGTCTGATCCACCGCAGTACCCAATCCCTCTTGAAGTCGTTCACTAAAGCGAGGAGCGTTGCCAGATTCGTAGCTGTGGAAAGCATAGAGAGGAGCCAGATGATGAACAGGTGATATGGAACCATGGAATTCATCTTCGCTAATCCGACTGATTGGATACCGATACCAGTGAGGATCTGTTGATCTGAGAAGGACTGTAGTAATTTGCGACATACTGGCGCAGACGTTGACTTTCGAAGGCCGAGCAATATAATAATTCCGGAGAGGCCAATACTGAGGAAGTTGGTAATTATAAAAGAAAGCAGCGTCTGTGAAAAGGTTAGGCACTGTTGAGAATGTGTCCCGTTGCTGAGGAAAGTTGACGAAAGTCAGGCCGCGAAAGGATAACTTACGCCAGCACCCGCCACGCCAGCATCTGTGTGAGTTGTGTCCGGCACAGTCAAGCAGTTCTTCTCATCGATAGCCATTTTAGCTGTCTTTACTATCTTCAAATGTCGCCCGCAGATTATTTAATTGTTGTTTAAAGAAAGTGAGGTTGCAGAGAGGCTGAAAAAACAGGTCAGAAGTAAAACGTGCAAGTTGAGAGACGACCATCAGCGCACAGCCTCTTCCTATGTCATCATCAGCAAGGATTCAGCACCACAGTGCCTAATTTAAGGCATATTGGCGAGCAATGCTCCCTCGAGCAAAAACAAGGGGTTGAAAGCGTAGATCGCTTCAAGGATTCAAAGGAAACCTGACAGCCAATTGTTCGCCTTTGTCCCTTTGTACTTGTGGCGCAGCGCTTAATCTGCAACACGGCGAAACGCGCGCATGCTCCACTCACAGTGCCTAAACGCACCATCCAAGCACCCAATCATGTTGCCTTTTTCACCACAAGTGGCATGTAAATGGGAACAACGTAGACACATACCTGAGTTTTTAGTCGCACGAACAACACAGGGACGAAAAGGAGAAGGGGAGTATTTCGGGCTGTAAGGTATATGAGGATCAACACCGCTTGTGAGTAGTGTGTTGTAGCCTCGACCCGAACTCTCGTACATCAGGAAAAGCCGGAAATAAGCAACAACACCCTCAGCCCTAGAACGGGATACAGGTTTCTTCTGTGTTGGTATTGAAGCTGCTTATATACCTGTTTCCTCTGATACAGCAGAGGAGGAACATGAAGCCTACAGGACTTTAATCCTCTATTATAAGTGTATTTAATCATGCTCGAAGATATCATGGTAATAAAAAGACGCCCATTCTTCCTTCAATCGACACCCTCCAGTACCATCCTACGTGTTTACATTCAAATTTCTCACCATTTTATTCACTCTACTAATCACCAAGAATCTTATCGCACGAAGATATTATGATTACGTATTTATGTATAGACAAGAACGCCGCTGAAGTCTCAAGAGTCCGGATCCCGCGCATGTCGGACAACTCGATCGAGCAGCGGAACTCAAGTTGAAGAGGACCATTTTACTCTTCTGAACCAGGTGGTTTAGCTGTAGGCGCATACGCGCTCTTCTCCCTGATCTTACCACCCTTGAGATAAAACCAAACTGGAACAGGGACCAAAAGAGCAGCTATAATACCGAGCAATGTAGCAGCCCATTGAATGCCCATACCCTGGAACATCTGTCTGGCGAACAATGGGAAGACTGCTCCGCACAAGCTGCGGAGGAAAGTGTTTGCGGCGATTGCAGAGGCGGCGAACTAGTCGGTGTAATCAGCGATATATTCGTGATTAGTAGCATTGATGTAAGACGTACCATTAGATAAGCATCAACGAGATAGTTGAGCGCCTGGAGGAAAATACTGAGCAGGCCAAAGCCAATCAAAAGACCTGAAAGCGTAGGAACGATCCAGTGGACATCGGCTCTATAGCCTGTCCAACCGAACCAGAATATGCCAGCAGCGAAGCAAACGCCTCCCACGATAACTTCTGGAAGCCGCCATTCGGGAATGGGGACATTGTTGTTTGCAGCGAGCTTCTTTTGGTCTAGAGACGCAAGATTGTCAGCTCAAGAACAATTGGAAATGCTAGAAACAGGTCGATACTCACATCCTGGCTGACGAAGGAAGATAGCTGTACCGGCAAGGAGCTGGCCAGTGATCATTCCAAAGAAAGGCAGACCACCAACACCCAAGTTCATCCTATGTACTCCTTGAAAGACAAGAGGATACGCAGTGAGGAAGAGATACAGCAATCCGTAGATGAATGCCATGTAGATGCTGAGAAGAAGCACGATGCGCTCTGTGAACAGCATCCTTAGCGGCCTTGAAAAGTTCTTCTCCAGAAGCTCTCGAAGATCAATCTCGATTTCCTCCTGCTTGGCGTGGATTCCCCAATTCTTAGTTCTGCGACGAAGCTCCGCAGCCTTGCTGATCAAGATTTTTGGAGGATAAGATTCTTGAAGGAAGAGGACGTTAAGAGTAAAAGCGGAGAAACCCATAATTGAAACGATGTATTCTGTCCAGCGCCAGCCAAGGTCAGACATGACAATGAAGCCGCCTATGAAAGGAGCAAGGAGCGGTCCAGTGAACACGGTCATACTAAAGATCGTAATAGCCATGCCACGAGTGCGGTTGTCAAACATGTCCGAGAATACTGCAGCCACACACTAAAGTACATTAGCTTAGGGTGGTGAGATTGTACCCGGAGACTTACGGTGAGTGGACAGGCCCCAAAAAATCCGGAAAAGAAGCGGCAGATCATGACTGTTTGCAGATCTTTTCCAGTTGCGACTGCAAGATTGAAAATGGAGAATCCGAATGATGCGATGACCAACGGTAGTCGCCTTCCGTAAAGCTCAGAGAACCTTTTCTTCATTAGTTACGCACAAATTGTAGAAGCGAAGAGACATACGGTGCCCAGAAAATTGGCCCTGTTGCAAATCCTGTTGGAGTCAGAGGTGATACAGGTCAAGAACGTGACGCGAATTTACCTAGAACGTAAAGTGAGGTGCCTAGAGTAGCCACAACACTCCCGACGTTGAACTTGTGCTGAATAGCGCCCGTGGCAGCACTGAAGATTGAGCTTCCAAAGGCAGCAGACAAAGTAGTAAAACCCAAGATGGCTGCGGTGATAAGTTTCTTCTTCAATGGCCAATTTTGGGCGTGTAATGGATCATCGTGACCATCGAACTGTCATTGGTCAGGCTCAAACCATTGGTTCTTGTAAAGCAAGGAGCATACCTCGACAACGTATTCTTCTCTGTCAGGGAGGGCTGGAGGGTAATCTTTCCCCCCTCCAAATGCCGGGAGTGGTTTCCTAGACTGCCTACTCTTAAGACTCGCCCCAACGGTCGCACTGTGTTGGCTCCGCTGTGTTTGAATTCTGCTCAGAGCAGTGGGGTGGCGTTCTAGGTCGATCACATCATCCCGCTGCGTAGGAAACCTGGACATGTTGTCGCCATCGCGTTCTACCTCAGACGCGTCCGAGGATGAAGTCAAGGAGGTTCCGGTGCTCGATGCTGTAGCTGTACGAACAATCTCTTCGCGACGTTCTTCTTTTTCTGTTTCTGGGACGCGTTGAGGGAAACGCTCTGGGTTGGCGTCTTGCTCTGCTTTCTCGATGTAGCGATCTGAACTATCCATGATTGACGAGGACCTCAGGTCGCAACGCGACTGGGCATTCAAGGATATTGGTATATGTGAAGAACCGAGGGTGGAGTAGCACAGTACTATTATAAGCCTCTTGGAAATGTCTGATAGAGCGTGTAGGGTCAAGCTCTAGCGGGTGCTCGCGGTTGTAGTCGGGCACTCGCGTTAGGGACCGGCAAGCACTCGCGCTAGGGGCCGGCAAAACAGTGCAAAGGATGTTGAGGTGGCGCGGGCTACGGCGAATTTCGAAGCCTCAGGGCCGAAAGGTGCAGAGAATGACGCTTGCACAATGTATTGCTATTCGTCGACAAAACCTGCTAAGTACGCTGAGATGTTCGTGGTGTTATGCCGAGGAAGAACAAAAAATTTGTTTACTCCTCAGGTGACGTAGGGCGAGAACAGATTTAGCTCAACCTTGATTGCTTAAGCTTTTGGCAAGTCTCGGCCGGTACCCTCAATTACCGAGCCACTTGATGGGTCAAATGAATGTATGTGAGAAGGCGAAAACCTGCTATTAGTGGGTGCATAAACTTTGTCATGGGATGGATACGTTTCGAAGGTCGCTGTTCAAGAAAAGTAAACTGTTCTGTCCGTCATAAACATAATTAGGGCGAGTGCAACGCGAGCTCCTCCCAAGACCAATGCGTAGAGCCTTAGGAGGTTAGACTTAATATGCAGCATACTAGACCCTTAAACACGTCCCAAAGAACACAAAACAACCAAATGGCCTGCGATAGGCGGGCGTAAGACGGTGTTCACCTGCATTAGCCACAGCCTGCATTGAACCTGGGGTAGCTTCCGTTGCCGACGACAGGAGCTATACCCTTTGAAAACGCTGAATCAGCGTCACTCTGCTTACATACCCTTTCGCAAACTCGAGGTCAATTTATTTAAATAGTAACAAATTGTTAAAAGTTATCTACTCGAAGACTTACTGGAGAATCATATCTGCAACGGGTGGAGGAAGATGGATACTGGAATTGGCCACCAAGGAGAGACCAAGCAAAATGACTCGAGAAACTCATCAACGCACACCAGGGCCGACATGTGGAATAAAGGATGTGGACATCACGAGTGCACAGTACTTGGTCGTTGCAGGATATATGCATACCACAAACGAGGGTGGTATGCTTCCAGTGTCGTTATTTTCGTCTAGCAGCTGCTCATAAAGACGTCAATCCATAAGTCGTCCGCAACCCCTATCCGTCGTGATCATGCATATCTTTCGTCAGTCGCTCTAAGCCCGTGCAAGGTGCTAAGGCTCCTCTACAACTTCTGCATAGCAACGACATCGGTAGATTGGACGTGGTCCTCGTCCTCCTCGATCTGCTGCTGAAGCTCGTCCAGCGAGACCTTTTCGTCCTCAATAACCAAGTTGATCTGGAGCTTCTTGATACCGAAACCAACAGCGACCAACGTGGAGGCACCCCAGACGAGACCATCCTTCTCGATAGCGAGAACGTTCGCCTTGAGCTCGGCCATGTCTGTCTCGTCATCTAGGAAAGGTCAGTCATGTCCGAAAAATATTTGATTGGGTTGACATACCCCAGGGCTTGACGTCGAGGGTGACGATGGACTTGGCAGCAGGCTTTACCTTGCCAGCCTTCTTCTTGTTGTACTCAGCCAGACGCTCGGCCTTTATCCTCTCAGCCTCAGCATCCTCCTCCTCATCGTCACTGCCGAATAGATCGATGTCGTCGTCATCCTCCTCAGCGGCCTTTTCGGGAGCCTTGGCAGGGTTGATGGTGACCTCGGCGGACTCAGGGCCATAGGCGGTGTACTCCTTGGTTGGGTCACCGGGAAGAGTATCGAACTCACCCTCGAAGGTGAGGATGTGGTTGTACCAGCGCCAGGCGTAAGGGAACTTCTCTGGGGCGGGGACTTGCTTGATCTGCTGGAAGACCTTGACATCAGCCTGCGATGGGGAGTAGCTGCCTTGTTGTTAGCTGATGACTCCTCGACGCAAGAACTGGAGAGTTGCAGCATAAACAGGAAAATCAGAGGTGCGACAAGCGCTTGGGTTTGTATTCAGATAGCGGGGTCTTAAGCCGCCTCATTAACACGGACCAAATGTTCTCATCATAAGAGGGAGGTTTGCGACGGGACAAAACACAAAACAGAAATAGGATGCATGGTGGGGTAGGTAGCAAACTCACCCAACGACATAGCTGCGAGTCTTGACCCAGTTGTTCAGGAGGGTCAGGCCAGCATCGGAGACGAAATCGGTGAAGCCCATTGTGCTGTTGATTTGATTCGTGTCGCAAAAGGTAGGTGTGAAAGGTGTGCGTTGAAGGAGATGCCAGGCTCAGAGTTTTTGAGGCAAAGGAGATTGGGGCTCGGTCGGAAAAATTAGCGTGGCGCCCGCCAAGACGCTAGCGTGTTTTCGTCCATCACTCGAGCTACCGTCACGCCCAGCTTGAGAGAACAACATTCGCGAGGATGTGGAGTATTCTTCGCTGCAACCATTGTTTGTAACAAGCTCTTCACCGGGGGATTCCTATCCTACCAAGTCTTTGTTGTTGGGGCATTGGACCCTGAGCTACCACTCGTAGAACGCCATCGAATAATCTTGAAGCTTCGTCAACGCCTGTGCTCTCACACCATCAAATTGTACATATAATGATGCCGTGCCCGCGACTGAGCCCTTGATCTTGGGATTGACTCACATAGACTATCCTCGCCGCTATGCTGACCAGTAGAACACGCCTTGCCACAAGGCGCATCGTACCTTCGATTCCGCGCCCGCATCCCGTGCGGCCTCTGCTGCAATGTCGCATTGTACCGACTCAGTCACCACGATCATCCTTCCCTATTCGATCTCTTACCGCATCGAGAAGCTATGCTAGTGGTCGACCCCATCCTCCTGGTGGCACGCATCGGATGGACCTAGGTGGTGAGCCAGAGAAGCCAGCCTTAGAACAATACGGTGTAGATCTTACTGCGCGAGCTCGGGATGGCAAGCTCGACCCAGTCATCGGCCGAGACGGAGAGATTCAGCGAACGATACAAATCCTTTCGAGGCGAACCAAAAACAATCCTGTGGTTATCGGAGCCGCTGGGACAGGAAAGACTGCCATTCTTGAAGGCCTCGCGCAGCGCATCGTGAGAGGTGATGTACCCGAGTCCATCAAAGACAAGCGCGTGATTGCCCTTGATTTGGGGTCGCTTATTGCGGGTGCTAAATTCCGCGGTGATTTCGAGGAACGCCTTAAAAAGGTATTGAAAGAAGTGGAGGAAGCAAACAAAGGTGTCATCCTGTTCGTGGACGAGCTGCACACTTTGCTAGGCTTGGGCAAAGCCGAAGGTAGCATTGATGCGAGCAACCTGCTCAAGCCGGCTTTATCACGCGGTGAGCTCCAATTATGCGGCGCAACGACCTTGAACGAATATCGACAAATTGAAAAGGATGCGGCCCTCGCTCGACGTTTTCAACCTATTCAGGTAGGTGAGCCTACCGTCCAGGACACGATCTCGATTCTGCGGGGCATCAAGGAAAGATATGAGGTCCACCACGGTGTACGCATTACGGACAATGCTCTCGTGGCTGCGGCGTCGTACAGCAACCGATACATCACGGATCGATTCCTACCCGATAAGGCGATTGACCTGGTGGACGAGGCTGCGAGCGCTTTGCGACTTCAACAAGAGAGCAAGCCAGACGCAATCCAAGAGCTTGACCGCCAGATTATGACCATCCAGATCGAATTAGAATCGCTTCGCAAGGAGACGGATATTGCCAGCAAGGAACGCCGTGAGCGTCTGGAACAGACCCTGAAACTTAAGCAAGACGAAGTCAAGAATTTGACGCAAAAGTGGGAGAAAGAACGGGCTGAACTTGACGAAATAAAGAATGCGCAAGAGAACCTTGAGAGGGCCAAACTAGAACTCGAACAAGCCAGAAGAGAAAACAATTTTGCCAAGGCAGGCGAGCTGCAATACAGCAGAATACCTCAACTCGAGCAAAAACTTCCAAAGGAAGATGACGGTACAGCCGGCCGAAATCGTCCTGACTCATTATTGCACGACTCTGTCACAGCCGAAGACATTGCAGCGGTTGTGTCGAGGACGACTGGTATTCCTCTATCGAAGCTGAACAGCGGCGACAGCGAAAAGCTTATTCACATGGAAGACACCCTCCGCCAGTACGTCAAGGGACAGGACGAAGCGCTCACAGCTGTCGCCAATGCCATTCGCTTGCAGAGGGCTGGACTATCCGGTGAGAACCGACCCATCGCGTCTTTCATGTTCTTAGGCAATTCCGGTGTGGGCAAAACTGAGGTCTGCAAGAGGTTAGCAGAATACCTGTTCAGCACTCCACAGGCCGTCATTCGGTTCGATATGAGTGAGTTTAGTGAGAAACATACAATCTCTAGGCTCATCGGCTCACCCGCTGGATACGTCGGTTACGATGATGCTGGACAGCTGACCGAAGCGGTACGGCGAAAGCCTTATGCTGTCCTCCTATTCGATGAATGGGAAAAGGCACACAAAGACATATCAACCTTGCTTCTTCAGGTCCTTGATGAAGGATTCTTGACAGATGCTCAAGGTCATAAAGTCGATTTCCGTAATACGATTATCGTTATGACCTCGAACCTCGGAGCAAATATAATTCTCGGAGATGCTGAAATGCATTCGGACTCGACTGAGATATCCCCGGAAGTGCGCACCGCAGTCATGGATGTTGTGTCGTCCACCTACGCGCCAGAGTTCCTCAATCGAATTGATGAGTTCATTGTCTTCAGGCGTCTATCCCGATCGGCTCTTAGGGATATCGTTGATATCCGTCTGCGAGAGCTCCAACAGCGTCTTGATGACCGAAGGATCACTCTTGAATGTTCAGATGAAGCGAAGCAGTGGCTTTGTGATAAAGGCTACGACCCTAGGTTTGGTGCACGGCCACTGAACCGCCTGATTGCGAAGGAAATTGGGAACAGCCTGGCAGATAAACTGATACGAGGGGAGATCCGTGGTGGAGATGTGGCCAAGGTGACTGTCAAAGAGGACGGCGCTGGTCTTTCCGTTGCCGCGTGATCCCAACGTGCACGAAACGTTTTAACGATGAAATGAATGTATAAAAACCCCTGTTTGTGTACTTAAGACGATTGTATATTATGTAGAAAATATTGGGTCTGGTGCAGGTGGCATTCCGCTCCAGTCAATACCTTGAATGTAAGGAAATACCCTTTCTCATGTCAGTCCTCTGTTTCTTCATGTGGCAGGCACGCGTCCTGTCCACGCTCCCATCGCCCCTTCCATTCTTACCATGCCCCTCATTCCCCACGCCTTTTCACCAACTTCCTCCTCTCCATTTGCATTAATTCACCTTCACTATGGCGCGCGGGCGGTCCTACCGGCAGCCTTTTCGACAGAGCTCATCAGTGCGTAGCAGCCGCGGTCGGCCGTCTAGGGGCCACCACACTCACTCGCATCGTCTTTCTTCACGATCCGTTTCGACTGCCGCCAGTGTTCCTGCGGATCCAAACAATTTTCGAGTCCCAGGTCAGAGAGATGCAACATCAATCAGTACCAGATCGACACGTATGCCATCAGAGGGCGAGCAATGTGCGGTCCGGCCCGAGGATTCTGAAGCAGATGACACGCTCAACGAGATCATAATGGCAGTGGATCTAAAGCCTAGAGGAACAGTCGGGTGCTCTTATTATGTTGCGAGAGATGAGACCATGTACTTGATGGAGGATATCGAGTTTGGCGATGTTGAGGTGGTGGATTCAAGTAAGTTACGGCATTGATTGCTTCTCCGCAAGATATCTGTGACAGTGCAAGAACTGAATTGATTGGACGCAGTGAGACTATTCGTGAATCCTACGGTAATCCTGCTATCGACGAAAATTGACGATTCAGTCATCGATCGGTTTGACCCTGAGGCAAAGAGCAACGAGTCCGTCAGCGGTGATTACGATCAATTCCGTCTTCCTCACCTGCAGGAGTTGAGGCCGCCCAGTGAGTTCTACTATGATAGCGCGGTGAGTAGACTTGTCGGTCTGCGAGTGGGCGACGACAATGGAGGTCATTTCAGTTTCAACACCCCTGGTCATCAAAACGCCATTAACTCCCCGACACACGAAGGCGATGCAAGCCATCAAGGTGATGTCTTCCGACTTGCTGGATGGATCAATCTAGAAAGTCGTGTAACGGTATGACTACCACGCTATTGAACCTTCACTGTGCTCACTTGAACTAGGTAGGTTGTGCTGGTGCACTAATATCATACCTTCAGCGAAGACGTGCAGCAACATTCCTCCCTGGCGATCAGTTTGCGCTTCTGATGTTTCGGGTTGCGCGATTAGAGATGTTTAGTCTTCACGAGACTATGTTTGTTAATGCAGATACCCTGCAGTCACTGCAGATTCTAGAACCAGAATCCCACCCACACTCTCACAACAGAGGCCCGACGAAAGCTAGCTCTGGTGCAAAGGAAGGCTTATCACTTTACGGACTTTTCCATCACTTGGCTCGAACGTCGCAAGGTCGGTTCCTACTTCGGCAACAATTCGTTCGGCCAAGTCTGAATATCGATCTCATCAATGAGCGGTTACACACCGTCGGCGTTTTTGTTCGTCCCGAGAACGAGTCCGCGCTAGATATGCTCATAAAAAACCTGAAAAGTGTTGGAAACATGCGAGTAGTGTTGCTCGGTCTTCGAAAGGGGGTTGGTAGCTCTATGATAGGAAGAAGCGGCTTTTCAAAGAGTGTTTGGGCATCGATCAGAAGTGTTAGTTCGCCAAGGCGCTTTTCAAGTTCATTCATTGATCTGAAGTAACACCCAATAGTTTGCCTTCCATGCTCTGAAGATCAAGGATGCCTTCCAGGAAGTGCTAGGTGGAGATGATTTGGCCATCAAAGCCAAGGTATGTCGACGTCTTCTAATTCGATTAACTTTGCACACTAATCATTTACAGGTTCTAGAGAGATTCGATGGCTTCCATTTGGCTCAGGTCGGCAGAAAGATCAGTGAGACCGTCGATCTCGAAAAATCAGCACTGGAGCGCCGAACCGTGATTCTTCCAGGTATCAATGAAGAGCTTGACCAGTTGAAACGCACACTAGATGGCCTCGAGTCATTTCTCAACGAAGTTGCGAGGAAGCTTTCCGAGAAAATGCCTTCTGATATCCGAGGCACTCTGAATGTCATCTATTTCCCGCAAATTGGGTTTCTTGTGACTGTTCCTATTGATGTGAATACTGGTGCTGCAGTCTACGATGGTCTGCTTGACAGCCCCTGGGAGCAAGTGTTCACGACGGAGTGAGTTATTCATAAGAGAAGGATTAGATACATGCTAACAGTTGATAGTGAACAAGCCTACTTCAAGAACGACGAAATGCGGGAAATGGATGATCACTTCGGTGATGTATATGGCACCATTTCGGACCGCGAGATTGAGATCAGCCATGAGCTTGCTCAATACGTCCTGCAGTTTGAAACTATGTTGCTCTCGTGTTCGGACGTCTGTGGAGAGCTTGACAGGTAAGCATACCCTTCGAAGATGTACGGAACGAGCTCTTATAAGCGATAGTCTTTTGGCGTTAGCACAGGGTGCAAAGCTGTACAAACTGTGCCAACCACGGATGGCCATTGACAATGTCATACACATCAAAGGCGGCCGGTAGGTACCAATGTGGAATTACTTCGAGAAAGATACTCATTACTCGCTTAGACACATACTTCAAGAATTGAAAGTGCCTTCTTTTGTTCCCAATGACACATGCATCATCGGCGGTGCAGGAGCTCAAACTGATGACATGGACGAGGCCAATCTTGACAGTCCTCATCCAAGGGCCAATTCTATGATGCAAGGAAGTGGGCCGAGCATGCTAGTGCTCACTAGTCCAAATTACTCCGGGAAGAGCGTGTACCTGAAGCAAGTGGCGTTGATAGTCTTCATGGCGCATATTGGAAGCTTCGTTCCAGCAGAGAGTGCCACGATTGGACTGACTGATAAGATTCTCTCTAGGGTTACCACTCGAGAGACAGTGTCTCGCGCTCAAAGCGCCTTCATGATAGATCTACAGCAGATTTCCCTGGCCTTGAGCTTGGCGACGCGTAGAAGTCTTCTCATCATTGATGAATTCGGCAAAGGTACGGAGTCCAGCGATGGAGCGGGGCTGGCTTGCGCGGTCATGGAACACCTACTGAGTATGAAGACTGAACGACCAAAAGTAATTGGAGCCACTCACTTCCATGGTAAGTCCTCATGGTTTGATCTGGTCGTAATCTAATCCCCTCAAGAAATCTTTGAGATGTCATTGCTTCAGCCTCGCCCGGCCCTCTCGTTTGGCTACATGGAAGTACGGGTGGATACCAATGCTGCTGATGTTTCCGACCAAATCATGTACCTATACAAGTGAGGCCACTCGATTGACCGGATCCGAAGTATGCTGATCATGCCAAGTTTTCGCGAAGGACGAAGTACATCTAGCTTCGGAACTTGGTGAGCATACTCACGCAATTACACTGGAAGATTTCTGACCGTGCTTAGTTGTGCTGCAATGAACGGAGTTCCGAGTGAGATAGTGGAGCGCGCAGAAAATCTTATCCTTCTCAGTATGAAGGGAGAAGACCTCGTTGCGGCCTGCTGTCACATCCCCGAGGACGAGCTTTCCGAATTGCGAGAGGCAGTAAGTCAACAAAAAGTTGGATGAGACTGTCTAACATTGGAAAGGAGCAGATCGCTAGGAAGTTTCTGGAGGCAAATGTGGACGTAGATCCAAAGCAGATCTTGGACGATATCCTGAACCTTTCCTGAAACGCGGGATAACACGCGTAAGCGTCTCACATATATATTTGCTACTTGCTCGGCAGTCTTCGATTTTTCATCATCAACTCGATCTCTCATACCTTCTCCTCTTATTCCTTTCTGCGTTCTTGAATGAGAAGAGATTGTTTCTTAAGGCTACCATGCAATCAAGGTGACTCGATATGGGCGAAAGATGCTAGGAGCAAGATATGTTCTGAAGGTTCATTGAGCCTAACGGAGTTACGGTCTGGCGGTGTAAACCTATCTGCAATGGAGCACCTCTATCTGTAACGAGCATTGTGCGTGATTGAAACGTTTCAAAGCCGTTTAGCCTCTATCATAGATATGTGAACGACTCGAAATGACTGGGACTGGACAGGCTCCATAATATGTGATTGGACATTTGTATGGTCCGGCAAGCATCTTGAAGCAATCGAACAGAAGTAAGCTGTGTCAGACGTTCCTAAATTGACATGAATGCTCTACTGACCGATCATCTTCAGCCTGTAGACACCAGCACTGTATATATCCTTGACAATTTTCGCTCGATTCAACTCTGATTGTGATCGTACAGTCCTCCGTGGTATCATTTCATTGAATTTTGGAGTCACTCATCAGACAACTGGAATGGAGTTCTATGTATTGATGAGCCCACAATCCGACCGCAAAATTCTTTCCATAAGATCGACCTAGATAAGCGCTGGAACTGGTAACACCATTGAGACGCAAACGGCAAATCGCGAACGGTAACGCAAGGTGCTTCTTGCCAAAATTGACTACGGATCCCCCGCAACTTGATCCAATCCACAGGCTCCTCGTTGGGTTCACTAGCATATAAAAGTGAGTCTACCCCGCTCTCTTCGATCGATGTTGATACTCCTCAGTGCTTCACCATTTGTCTTTTTCGCCTGACACCGAATGATAAAACAATGAGGTTTCTTCCAGATGGTGTCGCGACTTAAGTATCCTAGAGCCCTCTACAGTCTCAGTCCACATTCAATGGTTGAGCCCCGATCCTGTTGGTGTACTGCGCTCCTGCGCAGTACATACTCTTCGGTCTCCGGCCATTCTCGCCCGACAGTTCTTGTTCTCCCGATGGAAGCACCAAGAAATTCCGTTCCAAGCTTGCAGCACTCGTCACTGGTCACAACAGTATTTGATATAATATGTAACAATATTTACATACAGCAGTAGAGAGCCGCGTACTCGCATCCTGGCAAGCCAACAGCGCAAATGCTAAATTACAGGCCCACGGTCCGGGGCCCTCCAACAGCCATATTCAACCATTAAACCCAATGAACCGTGTCGATTTAGATCCTAGGATTTGGACAGCCATGCAAGTTGTATTGATCGGGTTCCTGTGAGTACTCAGCAAGGTGTTCGATCAAGCATATGTAATCAAAGCTGGACAGCGCAGTTTCGTACCCGGGCTTCTCCTCATGTCACAGATCCTAAGACTTCGTTAGCTGTTTCAGCCTCTCGTTGTGTGGCAACGTCTTGTGGGTACGAGTGCCGTCGGAAACCCAGACATCGGCTAGGGCTGTATCATCTCTGATGCAAGGCTGGTTACTGCTCGTTGATGATGGACACAGACCAGCAAGTGCACAGAGAGACTGCTATTATTTGCTCTCTAGGCAACTTCCGTTCAGGCGATACACACAAGGGCCTTTAAACACAACAAATTTTCAAGAAGATGTACATCTTTAACCAGCACAGCCACTTGACATCCTAGCCTCGATATGCTTGGAATGGGTCTGTGGACGGCATATGCACAGGTCATAGCTTGAGCAGTAATCAGAGATCTGCGCCCAGAATTGGCCCATTGAAGAGTTCTGGGCCCAGCATATGTCAACGGGAGACAAGATGAAGTTGGAATGCGACAGCGCGGTCGCTCATGAAGACATTCATCACCTAGCCTGGAAAACGACATGAATACGCAATCTTTCAGATCAACAATGTACCGTTCTTCGGTCACTCGTACGATGTATAAGCGACAAGAATAGCGAAGGTACATACATTCAAGAGGGACCGGGTGGCTGCCGTCCTAGCCGCCTGTAACGACCCCTGCGAGGACACCTTTCGGTCCCCGAAAAACAGCAGCTACTCCTCAAACTCAGGGCAATCGAGAACATCAAATCATGTTTGATCGAGAATGAAGCATTTCTTTGCACATGGTCGTCAAGATCCAACCCGAAGACTGAAGCAATGCCACGTTCTTTCCCAACTGTTCGGTCGATCTACTTTGGCCGTGCTACACACGTGTTGGTGGACGTGCTGACGGTAATCCAATCGCTAGCAAACTTCAACACAACACCAGGACGCTTCAAAGGCACGTAAACTGTGGGCAGGGGATAATCGCTGCCTCTCCAGGCCTCCATGGAAAACCACTCCCACGTAGGCGAGGGCCACATGCCAACACAGCGCTCTCAGGGTTTATCTATGAACGCATGTTGCAGACGCAGTAGCGACAGTAGACAAGGGCAGAGAAGCGGCAGAGCAATTTGTCACATACTGAATACGCGTTTGATGATCTAGTGCTCGAGCATGAATTTTCCGGCCTGGAATCCTCACAACTGTGCGGTTGCAAGCGATGTCATCGTTAATCAACATCCGCAATTTAGGACGTCATGGAATCCATTTGAGAAAGCTCAACATTAAGGAAGCCAACAACGTGAAGGTACGAATTGGAATGATGGCCTGATCGTTTTGATATTAGGGCCGTCTTTTCAGACTAGCTGTTGGGCTGCTCGGCGAGGACCGCGGGAACCTCCCGCACCGTCAACCCCACCTATTCCCGCGGCCTTTCCTAGTAAACAAGATCGATGTGGCGCACATTGACGATCGAAGCGGGATGCCGTTTCCTATTGGGAACCTCATCTTGCTGGAAGATGTTCAAGTTCCGAGTCGACTCGTATAATGTGTCCACTGTCCACTCGGCATGCCTCCACGTTGTCCCACGCATCCTTAGGATTCCAGTTCGGCAACCACCGATTGAGATGGAACTATTCAGTACCCCTTTTAGCGCAGATGGGACGCACGGAGGACGATCTGTGGCTGCATCTTGAAAACAAACAGGAGTTCCCAGTTCGATTCAAAACGAAGGAATCCCGACATGCGTGGGTATCCTTTTCGCATGGCTATCTCTGACTCCTTCAGGAATCAACTGTACAGCTGTTTAATCCGCTGATCTCATGAGTACGAAGAAGCACCGAAGCAACTCTAAGCGATGGTTGTTCGCCACACTTGTGGCTTGATTTTCTGCCTGAGCCGATGCTCGAATTCAATCTGTAACAGGAGCATTTAGGAAATGAGCATGTAACATCTTCGCTCTGGGTGGTCTATTCGGCCGCAGAATCAATGTCGATGCCTAACCCGCAGGTCCAGATGCATGCAACATTCAGGGACGAGTGTCTGCACAAGTTGCCACGCAGGTTATGCAGACGCTCAATTGAGCCAGGACATGGGCAAAGATGAATGTTTCAGAATGAGCCCACCGGATTTGATTACAGGTCGCGTCAGTCGAGGCACGCCTAAAGAATAGGGCCCCGAAATGAGCGGCGAGGCTGCCGGGACAAGACGAAGGCGCGAGGGTAAAGAGGTTGAAGCATATGATCATCGAAGGATTGCAGTATGCAGCGCTACAGCCACAGGATTGCGTTTAGAAAGCTTAAAGGCTTGAGCAAGCGACCAGAGTGACATCTCTTCCAATGACAAGCAGGCGCTGGTGCAAAAGGTCAACAACGAGCCCGTGCTGCGGGAGAGTGACGAGCGGTTAGATTGTCGGGCAACCCATGCCGCGCTCGAATGAGCAATTCTTCCGCCCCGCGAACCCCAAACGTCTTTGCAATCTCATCTCAACGTGCAAGTCCGACCTGCATCTTGTCGTGAGCCTCTTGAGTTGGTTCTACAAAGTCTTCCAAGGGCGAATTCAGGTACCGTCTTGGACATTGCTCATTTGTTATTTTCAGGCTGATCAACATACATTGTGGGGCCAACCGCCTCGTCCCCTACCCTGCTTCGAGGCTGAGCCAGAAGGTACTACTCTATCCTTTGATGCCACCATCGAGAATCTATTTCCTGCTTCCTAGACAGCACGATCCTATCTGTGGTCCCAGAGACAAGGCTCCAATACTTCAAAGCCACTAACCTACCAAGGTGCAGAAGCTCCTGGTGCAAACAGCGCTTCCTGTCCAATGCGAGATCGGACCGCAGCATGTTAGTCTGTAAGCTCGGCGTGCCGTTGCAGTAGATTCATCGACGGCTCCTGGTGCTGTGTAACTCGAGAGAGCATAATCAAAGACAATGCCAATGTAGCTTCAGGGCATCTGACCGGAGTCTTGGGCAGCCCCCGTAGATCTACACCGGCTCAATCATGGTAGCACTGTCCTACGTGCAAGCCAGCCTTAGGGGATACCAATAGCCACCCTTACATGTCATAGAGAATTCTGTGCACCATTGTCGCGACCATGATGTCAAATCTCTCAGTCCAAGGCGTAATCGAGTCACTGTCCAATGCCAGTTAGCAAGCCGCCGTTTATTTTTGCGTAGCACAGTGAATGAGGATAGTCAGCACTAGAAAGTCTGTGTGGCCATTGGACAGCGAGAGAAAGCGAGATTTGAACGTGAGCTGCAGCAGCAAGGGCTGACTAACCAATGAGCCCATGGTCGTTGTACTGAACGAAAGCCGCTGCAGGACCGCTGAGGAAGGTACCGAAGGTACGGAGAAGACCCTACGACCCTCGTGGAATCAATCTATTCATTGCAGCTGGCTATAGTCGTTCTCGTGCGCAGCCTCGACGCTGGTCACCGAGTCTCCTGGTGGGTTCCACTCCCATGGCACAGTCCATTCCGCGGTTTCAAAGGGTTGCGAGGCGGGAGATGTGTAGGTGGAGAGTGGGCCCACTGCCTGCTCGAGGACATGTCCGGCGGCGCAGAAGCCGTGCTTGGCTCCGTCCCCGTCTCCATCGGCGACGAGTGGGAGGTGTAGGCGGCTCGAGCGCCGTCATTCACTGCCAGCAGGCGATGGACGATGCTCGTCGCGGGCGCGCAGGAACCCCTGGCTGGGGCTAGACCAGATGGGGGATGTGTCTTGCCGTAAGCTCTCAGCCCCAGTCTAAGCACGCCCCGCCCGCCATGGCTGCAGCACACCCTGTCGCGTCCCTGGTCTCTCCTCGAGCGTCAGCTTTTGACGCCCACCCTGCCCACCTGCACCGGCGAATGTAGCCTGCATGCTGCAATGCTGGATCCATTCCACGATCGTTTCCGTATCCATCCTAGTCGGGCTGGGAGCTCGCGCTCACCTTCACCACTCTATATAATGTATCCCTCTTCTGACTGCCCCAAGTCTCCATCCCAAGGTTACCTCACTGCAAACACATGATGTTCCAAGCCGTCCCTCAACAATACACTCCTCAGCAACCACCATCTCCTCCAATGGACAACATGCTTACCGTTCCCGAGACCACCATCATGACCACTGGTCCCAATGGAGAGCAGAAGCCTCGAAAGATGCGCGCTTCGTGTGATGCTTGCTCCCGTGCAAAGGTACATTGATTCATCCTGACTTGTGATCACCATGATACTGATGCCATAATCAGGTCAAGTGTGATAAAGTCAGGCCTACTTGCCATCGTTGCGGTAACATGGGCATTTGCTGCAACTACTCTCCTTCCATGAGGTAAGCAGATATTCAATCTGCTCACAATATATCAAGACTCACAGATGAGCAGATTGGGCAAACCACGCAAAATCAGAAACCCAGATGGATCCATCATGCGCGATGTATCGCCTGCCAGCTCCTCTGGACTGCTCGGCCCCAGGCCCGACATGATCCCACGCACCACTACATACACTGCCGAGAGCTCTCCTGAACCAACAGACCCATTTTTCTTTGGTCCTGCAACCCCGGAATTTCACTATCAGGATGCATTCATGGCGAATGGGTATGATGGCAGCCACTCTCCAGCATACTCTGATACAGGCTCTCTCGTAAGTGGCTGGTCGAACGATGACCAGCTCATGTTTGGAAGCCCAGCAGATATGTTCGCTCCTCTGCCTCAGTTTGCTCCACCTCACTCCCCTTATGCCGGACATGTGCGAGCTACCAGCCTCCAAAGTCAGCCAGAATTGTTCGCACCCTTGGACACACTACAGGGCCCACCTCTCCCGAGCCCACAGTACTTTGGCATGACAGAGCCCATGTATACACAAGACAAGATGATGGCATCCCCACCGCCAATGGTATCAGCGCCTCTGCCTACGCCTCCCCCTTCTGCTACAGTGCAGAGCCATGATTGCACTCAGTTCGCTTTCCAGACGCTCAACAGCTTGTATTCGCCGCCTTCCACCCAGCCAGCTGCTGGTGACTTCAATGGCAATTCAAATGGACTGCCCACGCTTGACGCAGTTCTATCTACAAACAAAGCCGCAGTGGACAAGCTTTACGTGCTACTGGGCTGCCCTTGCTCAGCAAACCCTCATTTCTCTACCACTATTGCGTTCACTATTACCAAGATTCTTTCATGGTACCAAGCGATTGCCGGGGTTAACCAATCAGGGTCCGACTCTCCTATCAACACTCAGATGGAGGCCTTCACACATACTCCCATTTCTCTCGGCGACTTCAGGCTCGAGGTAGAGGACGAGGATACTTTCCGCACACAGCTCGTCCTCGGCGAGCTTCGCAAGGTCGAGAAGCTCATTGATAAGTTCTCCGAACGCTACTGCAAAGCTTCCAACACAGCCGAGACTGGTATCGACGGCGGCGTATATGGCGCGCTCGAAGCACTGTTGCGCACGCGAGTGCGCGACACTTTCAAAGTGACGATGCGCACTGCCCCTGAGGATGTCAAGCGACAAATTGCATCACGATCCCAGAACCGCACTCGTGTCAACACTCTATAATTTGCAGTGCAGCGTTCTTAGCGACTTCGCTTCTTGTTCCTCGTTACGATTGTTCAACGGTTTTCGATACCACAAAACGGCCGCGCCACCCCTGCCGGCGGCTCGCATGATAGACTTTGTTATTACACGCACGTCCTCGAGGACTGGATTGACTAGGAGGCATGGTCGCGCCCCAGGTTTATCCGTCATTTGATATTATTGTTTATTGTTTCATCATTTCGGTCGCATACTCGTTTGTTTCATATGTCTGCCTTGTTGTTACCTTCGAAAACTTTGCACATGTATATATTTTTGGAAGACGGCAAAGGGTATTACAGTATGGGCTATGCAAGGACAGGGAACCGGGGGTATGATGGGATGATTGGGAGGCATGCGACACAATAGGTGCGCTTGTAATGCGAGCACACGAATCAAATTCTTGTGCTACAGGCTACTGCTCAGCTCGTTCGCTTTGTTGCCTGTTTTTGTGAAAATTCTGGTCCTGGTGACAGCACATGTGCTCTCCTTGCTCCACAGCTATTCTGAGATGGTAGCTTCCTCTTTGTTTGACCTGGTCCAAGGCAAAAGTAGGCCACGCAACCGCCTAACCAGGACAAAGCGGGCCAACGTACCAACGCTGGCAAACACGTCGCACAAAATCCTGCTCCATCTACGCTATATTGGCTAAACGAAAGGGCTTTGGACGCCAAATCTGCCGTTATCGGCCCATTAGCAGTGGGAGAAAGAGCCCCCAAGACCTGGGATGAGAGGATTAACCCATCGACCGACGCAATCTATTTTACCCGGCAACTTGGGACTTAGCACGAGGCAGATTTGCGATGTGATTGACGAGGTTTGAGAAACATTTCAGCAACGGCGTGGGTAAGCGCCTGGAATAACAAGGTGGCGCTGCACAGCTCCAGTGGAATGTGAGAGCACCAGAGAGATAGGTAGGTACCTACCAAGTGATGTGTATGAGGTGCCACTACGCAGTAGAGGGATAGGCAATCGCATTTGCAAGGTCTCAAAGCCTTGGACCACGGCTGCAACATGTGAACCAGCTGGAGTGCTGAGTTAAGGATGCTGCGGGTTGGGGTAGGCGCTCGGTGTTTGTGCCGAGTGCAGCTGGCGTGGTTGGTGTGAATTGCCATAGAAGGAGTGCAATAATGTACATGTCGATGTAGCTAGCAGAGAGAGGGAGAAGATCACGGCACAAAGGAGGCAAGCAACGGATAAGCAAAGCATCATCACCATCATCACCAGACGCACCAATGGTGCCAGTGCAGTAGGAGAGCAGCGCAGGTGCCGTGATGCCGCGAGCCAATTCGCCCGTTCGCGAATCTGAGCGTGGACAGTCGCGGGGCGCGCATCGGAGAAGCGACGTCAAGCTTCCAAAGGATTCGCGGGTGGCTACAAGCCACGCAGGATGCTAAAGTTAGGGGTCAGATCGCCCTACCGCGTGCAGCACCAATGGCGGAAGAAGAGTTTGCGAAGGAGGAGGGGGCCGTTCCCGGGACGCAGATTGGCGGGTGGCTGAGACAGAGGGACGAGATGGCGATAGCGCTGAGAGCAGGCGGCGGTCATCCAGGCCAATGCAGTCGAATTTTCTGTTCACTTGCTCGCTGAGGGCCGACACTGGCTGCGTGCCTGTGGTGCGTCCCTGTGGGCAGAGCGCAGCTGCCAGCCACCGCGGCTGCTCCTTCCCCAGACGCCAGCCTTGGCAAGCCCGCCCTGGACGCTCCAGCCAGCATGTGAATCCTTCACCACGACGTCTGCCCTCGCGCTCAGAACGAGTTGCTGCACCCCAAATGCCGTTGTCAATCCCACCGCTGCCGAACTCCCTCGAGACGCCATGGCCATGACCATCATCTGACAGCCTCGTAGACGGCAGCGCAGGCCAGGGGCCCCCGAGACGCGCGCATGGCTCCCCGGGCCCTCAGCACCAGTGTGGTGCGCCTAGATGCTGGCCGCCCGTTCCGACCTGCCTTCGTTCCCTCCATCTCATCTGCACCCTGGCCTGCCGCCTACAGTAGGCGCAACCAACGGCGACCCCACTGCGCCGCCCGGGGCCCGCACGCCAGCGACCAAGCTTTCTGGCCCTTCGCCCAAACGGGCACTGGCGCCCCAAAAATGACTACTGGGCGGAGCGTGCTCCTCCCGTATCGGGCGGGACGAGGCGTCAGCTGCGAATACCTATTGGTGCATTAGATTGTATTGCAGATACACCCTCCAGGTATGCTGTGAGATGGGCCGCATCCAATATCACCGGCAGCAACTGTCGTGGCCGCCCTCCCCAGGAGCAGCGCGATCAGCGTCGACAGCAACGGCTCTCTTCTGCCCGAGTCCAGCAGTCTGGCCTCACAACACCACTGCAGATGAGGCATGCGGCTCGTCGACGCGCCAGAGGTACCCTCGCCGCTGTACCACGTCATCCATAGTGCCTCGCGAGATGGGAACAGACTCAGGCTCTCCCTGATTCCGCTCCGCTGGCTCTCGTCGCGCGCTGACACTGCCTCTCCGCAAAAAGATCAAGCTAATCACCACCCTTTGCGACTGTGGTGCTGCTCGCATCCACGGAACCCTCCGCCGCCTGATACGAACACATGCCTCTCACTTGCAGCACACTCTGTCCAAACCCCTACAGAGCAGTGGGCAATTTTAGACTCCCTCGAGTCCCCAGGCATCAGCGACACCCTCCCCTCCTCGGCCCAGGATCCCGTTGCACCAGCGACACCGCACTTTCAGCCATGTGGCAGTCTGTGCCATGGCGGCAGAGATTCCACCTCAACGGTCAAGTCAGCTTTGGTGAAACGGCGGCACCTGGCAAGCACATGCGGTGACGCCGTGCAACAGAACAGGGTGCTCCAGAGAACGAGCAACGGTCAACCCTTGAATTCTCTGCAGATTGGATCGCAGAACTAGCTCATTCAAGGCCGGAGGAGGGTGATCAGGCGTGATGTGTTGATTCGTACTCGCAATCGGGGGTCTGAGGACCACAGCTTTGGGTCTCGAGTCTTGGGTGCCAGCATGGAAATTGAGTCCCAACTCCCGCACGCAATTATGTGCACACGGAGTCGGACTCTCGTGCACTCTCTCATAGGGTGCGTGGTGCAAGGTGGTCCGTCCGGCGGCTGAATGGCAGTCAAATGATCTACGCTCAGCCCTGCTTCGGAAGGACCCACAAGGCTACCAGAGCGCCAACTGCCGTTTTCATCCCCAGTTGAGTGTAGCCAATTCGATACTCAAAGTCGATGGTCAAGGCATCCAGCTCGTCAACCCATTCAACAAACTTTGCATTTCAGCGAACCACACTCTCGTGTCGTCTGATCATTCGAGCTGGCAGTTGCCGCCTCTTCTTTGCTTGCCATTCTGCCCAGGCCGCTTTTCGATTTGTGGAAGCTGAGAGCTCGTATGGCCAACGCGAGGAACGCGGTGTGGGAGACGGCCACTAACGTACGGTTCCTGGCTGGTTGTTGGGCGATGAATCGCAAAACGAAACGTCGCCTCCGTTCTATATCTGGCAGCACACATTGTCTAGCTGAACTCAGAAATCAACACTTGTCGCCTGGACCGGCTTTTGCTACTATTGCGAATTGCCTCGTCAATCAAGAATCGCCTCGTACGGTGGCTCTGGACGTTTGCACTCGGCCAGATCATAGTCCGTGCTGATGACTGAACGATTGGCCGATGTCTTAGCCGCACTAGGAGAAATGACAAAACTTTGATCATTGTGCTACCGTGACCTGGAAGACAAGCAGAGAGAGATCAGCAGAGGTTCGAGGGCCCTTAATTGCGACTACTGTCCCGATCAGGCCTACCAAGAAAGACAGCATAATTTCGACATCTGAAATGGCATGGTAGCATTCAGACTAACGCTTTTTTGTTCTGTAAGCGCTGAGATGAGATAGCGCTCACTCACCAGCTCTCAATCAGGCTGATTTTGCGGATGATCCTTTGCCTTCTTAGCATTTCTTGGTGCAGTGGTTTCCCTCTCGGGCATCCCTTTGTCATTACCTACTCGGTCCTCCGATGTGGTCATTGCACATGGTCCTTGTCTAGTGGCCAGGGCTCTCAGTCAGACCTGATCATCTTACAAACTGACGCAATGCGACGACATGTTCGGTCTGTGCTCTCTCACAGGCAGCCCTGCGTCTGCAAGCTCTCTATCTCCAACAGCTAGACGTAACTGGCGGGTTCTCAACATTCTAGCGTCCTTCTAGAACATCGCCCCACGTGTATGACGTTGAACATGGGTGAGCGAGCATCGTAGAGAGGGTGTTTGTGACTGATCATCTATATTCGGGGCTTACATAGGGCGTTAGCCGGGTAAAGGAACGGAACGACAAATCCCGTGAGGTGTGACAGGGACTGCTGCATGCGCGCAGCAACTGTACCTGAGTACTCAGGCGGAAGGATGAAGAAGGCGTGTCTGATGCAGGTTTGTAAGGCCAAAGGATTGGTGCAGACCAGGTCTATGGTGCCCGTTTCATGTTAATCCGACTGAGGTCTGAAGGATCCTAAGGAACCGCCTTCATGGGTTGCTCTGTTCCAAAACTCCACTGTGCACATCGATGTGTACACCAACGCTGGTGGAGAAACCCATTCTACTGGAGGAAAAAAATCCCAAGGACGTGTTCACGGCTTGGCCTTCGGCGGATGCGTGCAAAAAAGCCACGCGATGGAGCCGTAAGATCGGCGAACTCGTACATCGGCTTTACCCTTATGAACTTCTGGTAGTACTATGAAAGTACTTCGCCGATGTATCAGGTCTCAGACCTGAGCTCTCGAACTTGCTCCTCTAAACGCACTCATGTTGAAGCTGTTGAGGAGTTGGCAAAGGAGGCTGACTGAATAGAAACGGGCTGGCCTGATCAACAAATCAACATGCAATTATCAACAGATTACTTGGAGACATCCAATACTGTGGTCATGAGTACGAGCGCGGAAACGACCTTCCACTGCGGTCTCTTCCTGGGACAGTCCCCACTATCTGGAGAGAAGCATGACGGCAGCACGCAACCCAGTAGTCAGACCCATGCACTCAGCTTTCCAACACTCGTCTCGCACAGCAGGGGGAATATGTCGGCAATCTGTAATAGATTTCGAAGGATGCTGCATCTCGAGCGGTTGGTGACGATGCAGATACGGCGTTCCTCCGACCGCTGAGCCCGAGCCCAAGCAAGACGAACGGTACGTGGAGCGTGCTTGACTCTTCTTGCTCAGTGCTTACCCCCGATGCTTCTGTCGTCCTTTGACCAGGCGCCGGGGCCAGGAGGCGTATGTACACCTCTCGCTGAATGCAGAAACTGTGCAGATGGCGTCAGGCGCAGGCTTTTTGTACGAGGAACGAGAAACGAGAAACGAGAAACATGCATAGGGGGAGAGGGCCGAAGAGCCTCAACGCAGTAGTGGTGAGAGTGTTCTAGAAAACTGGCCCCCTTCGCCATTTCGCAACGGCCGTCGCTGGAAATGCACCCCGCTGCATGGTCTGAGTACTTCGCATCCCTCCCCTCGTGACTTGGGTGCCTTGTCCGGGACCTTGTCTGCTGCCTTGCAAGTTGTCTGCGAGCTTGACAGGGCTTAGACGTTGGATCGAAAAGTCGGAAACCCCTCTCTGGCGTGACGCGATACGTGATGTGACCCTTCCCCCTCCCTCCCCGTTCGTGAGTACGACGTCCCTACCCAGTCATTCCACGCGGCATGCATGCAGAAGTATCGCGCCCACCCCATCAGTTCAACGAAGTCCCAGAGAAGGAACGGGGGAGTTTAATATCCAGTCCGCGAGATAACGCAGGTGTAGATACTTGAAACATAGTAGAGTACATGGTGCTACGTGCTACGCCGGCAGACGAGTGCATCGCACAGCGGTAAATATGGATGTCTCTGTCTAATCTGGGCGGACTTGTAGGGTGTGGGGAGCCACACGCACTACAGAGCAACGTAGAGCAACGTAGCATAGAGTGAACGCGCCGCACCGCAGAGCACCGCACTACACGTCGACTCAGAGCATAGAAAACGCACTACAAAGTAAACTTGACCCAAACTATGTATCCCCTACCATGCTATGTATATCACCTACCCTACCATGCCCCACCATACCCATACCACACCATACCATACCAAACCAACTTAGATCCCGCACCCTCCCCTCCCCTACCCAACCTTTCCGTCCCGCCACGGCAAACGTGGAGTTCAGAGCAGACTTCAGAAGCCCAGGGTTCTAGACTCCCACACACACGTGCATCGCAATCCCAATCCCAGAGCGCTGGGCACCACCTCGGCGATACTTCGTACACGGAACGGAACGGGGTCAACTGGACGGGGTCGACTGGACGGGACGGGACTGGACTGGGTTGCTAAACGAGGCGAGCGAGCAGAGCGAGATGGCCAAGTACTATAGTATGATTCTTTTTAGAGAAAGCGGAATTTTGTAGGCTGCTTTGCAGGGTGAGTAGCTGTTTGCAGAGGTGCTCCTGCGTGGATGCTGGGTGCTGGGTTTAGGTGCTGGGTGCTGGGTTTAGGTGCTGGGTTTAGGTGCTAGGTGCTAGCTAGGTAATTAGTGTATGCGTTCGCAAAGTCTACTGTAACGATAGTCCGTACGTTTAGGCGTCTTGAGTCTATATGTAGGCATGCATGTATGTCCATTTCCTGCTCGGCGAGGTGAGGTGAGGCAAGTCAAGCCAAGTGAGCGAATTTACTTCGCCGACCTTGCCTTGCGACTTGCCTCGCAACGACGGCCATGTAACTAGAACTACGAATGCGACTTCAACTCTGCCCATACCCATACCCATGCCCATGCCCATGCCCGTACCTGGCCCTGAGTCTGTATCTCCACCTGCGAAACTAAAACAGGCACGATTGCGAACGCACGTGATGTACGCTAAGTTACGGATGCTGCGCAGCCGTCAGGATCAGGATTCCCGCTGGAGCCCGCGAGCGGGCTTCTAGCATTAGTACGTAAGACTCTGGGGTTACTGATCCTTGGGTACTTGGCCCGAGTACTCAGGGCCGGATTATTGCAGGAGGAAGGCGTGAGTTTTGTTGGGGAGGGGAGTCGGGCCGTGGACGGGTGGACGTCGCGTGAGGCATGGCAGGAGGAGTTTGGGATTGGAGACGGCGAGGTGGTGTGTTTGTTTGTTTGGTGTGGCGTGGTATTGGATGGTGTAGTGTAGTGTAGTGTCGCTATGCTGAACGTGGAGATGTGAAGTACCAACAAAGTAAGAAAAAGAGGGTATCAAGAGTGAATTTGCGAGAGTCCACATGAACAAGATCCTAATCCTCAACCTTAGGTCCGTCGTACCAAGGTTCACGGTTACGACAACTAGCATGAAACCTTATTCTCTACTTCATCATTACATATTCCTCAAGAACCCGTTGGGCATAGGTAGAAACCTAAACACAGAGATTTCTCCTGTCCACGTTCACATGTGAAAATCTCAAAAGACTCATCTCCTACCCTCCACACCACAACCCTCACAATCCTCACAATCCTCATAGCACCAAACAAAGCCTGACTTCAACTCACTCAATTACACATTTACATTTACTCTCAATAAAATCTAACCCTCACCACCACCAAAAAAACTAATTACTACATAATGCGCCTAAGCTACGTGATGCTGCCCTCACGCGGTCTATTGCCCGCTCGCTATCCCAAGAAACGGCGCTAAGGGGGGGAATTGTATACAGAAAATCGGGAAAGACGGAGGTTGGAGGGAGATGTGTGGAAGGGCTATGGTTGCGGTCTTGGTGTTGCGGCTTCGGTGGAGATGGGAGGGTGCTGAGTCTCCTTGGAGAGGGGGATCAGCGGATGGAAGAGGGACGGGATTCTGGGTCATCGGCTTCGGGAGCGTCGCCGTTGGCAGTGCTGTTGCTGAGGCCGTTGGTAATATGGCCGTTCTGGGCTGGTGAGAGAAGGTCGTCCTCGTCTTGTTGCTCCTGTTCCACTTGCTCCTCGTCCTGCTGCTGCTCTCCAACTTGGTTGGTTACATCCTCAATGTTCCCTCTCTGAAGCTCTGACTCGGATATGTCCATGTTTACTGGATGTTGGTGACCATTCGCTGTGCCGCCTGCCCCATTCACAGCATTTCCATTCACCAGCTTTGCATCCTTGGGTAAACCAATTCCCAACTCTCTCACCGCCCTCCTCATACTCTCGAGCCGCGCTCGTTCCACAACAACCATTTTCTTAGCCAACTCCTTGAGACATTTGCGGCCCATCTCCACTCTATTCTCCTGCCAGCTTGCGAGCTCGCTCGCCACAACTTGCTGCGTGTATCTCAATTCTCTGCCAAGGTCTTCGAGCTCGATCTTGCTCTTATCCATCTTCTCCTGCGCGTCACGCTGTACACGGGAGCGTGCGTCATCGAGAAGGCCGAGGGGCCAACGATCTGATCGACGCACAGAGAGATTGTGCCTGTCGATGGCCTTTTGTGTGTTGGACATGGAAGATATGAGTGTGGAGGGACGAGAGAGCGAGGTCAGGATCGCGGTGATTGTGCTGGAAATGGAATGGAGTGAATAATAGAAGCCGGCGATGGGGCTGGCTTCACTTTGAGAGAGTGTTTTGGTATAGCGCTCTATTGCCCTGAGATGTTGAGGTGGGAGGAACGTAAGAGATTGGATTGCGGTGTTAGAGAGTTTGGCGGCATCGAAGAGGTCGGAGGATGACGAGCGAAGCTTGTTTGTTCGACGAAGAACGGATTTAGAAGCATGATGCAAGGAGCGGATGTTTTCTCGTGCGTGTTGCACGAAGAGCTCGACTTCTCGAACGTCGTAGATGGGAGCAAACTCTTCACGCAGACGCTCCACACGTAACTCGGCTTTGCGAGCTGACCGCTCTGCAAGCATCGACGAGTCTATATCTGGGACAAGGAAGAATTCCCAAACCATTTCGTGCGTTGAAAAAGTCGGATGTCGGAGCAGAATCTTGAGGAAAGCATCAAGTCTAAGCTGCATATCGCGTAGTATCGAACGTGACGGTCTAGAGGGTATCAAGTACGGCGACGCTACGTTTTGAATGACTGGTAACCACGAGGCAGGATGTTCTTGCGCAAGCCATGTCGCCAGATTCTCAAAGTCTTGTGATGACCTGCGGCAGGTGGTGACGGTAATTGTTCCATTCCCATTTGGGGCACCAGACTTCAATACCAGACGTACAGTCCCATCTTCCACGAAGAAGGAGCGGACAACGGTAGTGGTCCGTCCATCTGGTCCAGGCTGGTTTGACAACAGGACAAGGTCATCAATGCGATTACGAACATCGTCGTCCTTGGCCAGCTCTACAGCAGTGAGGCCACGCGCATCCCTGGATGCCAGATCTACTCTTGGATCTTGGAAAAGGACTCGCACCATGTCCGTTCGGCCGTACTTGCTCGCTACCATGAGAGGAGTGAACTGCCTGTCATTCGTAGCATTGGAGTCTGAATCGCAACGATAGAGCAACTTTGCGGCTATTTGAGGATCTGTGATGATATGAAGTAGGCTGTTGCCTTTGTTGTCAACGTGCTCGTCGAGATGGAGCGGTAGTCCATCGGCTTGGGCATGAGTTGATACCAATAACGCCGTATCTACCATGTTATGGTATTGTTCATGATCATAGGATCTGCACAAAGCGAAAATCGGAGTCTGGCCATTTTTATCCTTTAAACTCCATGGGAGTAGATGTCCGATGCGGTCTAGCAGTTGTGGCTGATTGAAGAGATAATGCGCGGCGCATCTGCCTTTCGAATCCTGCGCTGCCAAATATTCTTTCAGTGAGTCTGGATTAGGGCTATGATCGAGAATATAGTTGAGGATCGTATCTGTCGTCTTTGCATGAGCCAGCTGAATAGCAGCACTCAGCAACGTTGTTCCCTCATTATTGTGATCCTCCAGTATGAATTCCGGAGTGTAGTACTCAGTGAGACTGAGAAGATACTGGAGCGCTCTATCTTGCTTGCTCTCGATTGCCATCATCAAGACGGAATCGCCTTCCGTGCCTTGGGTCATTGTGAGCTTCTCGATGGATGTGTCGCCCTCAATCGCGCTAACCCGAGAATCAAGAGTGGTGCGAGACCTGAATGACCGGGCCGAGCCACTCGACATGCTTCTTGTGTCCATAGATACCCTCTTCTTCATCTTGGGCCGACCGGGTAACGGAGGAGTATGAGCTCGTTGGAAAGGGAATATGTGCGCCAACGGGCCATCCTCACTCTTCCTCTTGCCGCGAGATGGACTTCGGGACTTTCTACGAGGTTCAACGCTTCCATTCGCGGTCGTACCGTCCGAGGTCTGTGAATCCGAAAGACTAGCTGCGAACCGTACCGGGCGATGTCTCTCCGTCGTATCGCCGTCATCCGAGAAGCTGTCCATATCTTCATGGAACGACCTCTCAGGCTCCAGTATGCCTTGCATTGTTGCAAGATCACCCGATTTAGTTGCCTGCCATAACCTGCGATTCCGTTGGCTGGCTTTTCGCAATCCTCCGGCATCCTGCGAGAGATAGGAAAGAACAGCCTCAAAAGTGCTGAGGGCGTACCCCATCTCACCGCTTTCAACATCGTCGATGAAGATGAAGTGCTTCATGTACGACAATCGAGCTTGCAGATGGCGAACAGGAGCACGAATAACAACGATGAGCAGGAGCGAAACAAGGGTATCCGCGTTGATGGTAAGGAGATGACCGTTCTTCTCTGACAGCTGCACACCATTCTCTACGACCTTCGAAGCTGGGTTGTTTGCTGTTGATGGTGCGTCTGGCTCCGTGATGTGCTTCTGGACCCCGAGAAGAATCTCGAGCATCTCCTGTGGACTTCCCGCAACGCCCATTTTCTTGAATTGTTCCACAGCCTTTGAAAGTCTGATTGCGAGTTCCTGCTTGCCTTTGCGACCATTGCCAATGTCAATGCCGACTTGAGAGATATCAATGTCGACCATTTGTCGCGTCCGACGTTCCAGATCGGCATCTTCAAGCTGCCTAATCTCACGTACACGTGGAAATAAGATGGTATGGTGCACCTGCTCAGCGATGTAGCGCTCAATCATGCGCTCCACAATGGGACCGGTCAAGTCTGTGGTTGCACCAAGCAGTGAGAGCTGTTGCTTGTCCACCATCTGGAACAGATCAATTGCAGCGGTCACAGCTGTCTCCAGCGACCTCCGCATCTGGTCCTCATCATCGCTGATCTCCAGCGTTGATATGAATCCGTTTGGACCCTGGGACATGCTGCTATGCATCGACAAGGGTGCTGTTTCCGCAGAAGATACTGATCCACGTCTCCGCGAGCTCATAGATGATGCTCGAGAGCTCTGAGACGGTGTTGATGGAAGCGGTTTCTCCAGTTCTTTTCCAAACTCCTTGAACAGTCTTTCCAAGCCCGGCTGCATCTGTCGCGCAATCATTGGGAAGTGGTTGAGTAGATCGCTAAAGGACTTGACTTCCTTCTTCCGTGGCATTGACGAGCTCGCGCCGCCCGAGGAGCTTGCCACAGCGGATTGCACATTCGCCACGTCGCTTTTGTTCTCGAGGATGGCAGGAATGATGGGATTGGCCTCCCACGTCCCAATCAAGGGCCGGGATATGAAGTAAACCAGCCATGGCTGCGCATCGAAGGTGTCTGGGTAGAAGATGGTGTCGGTCAAGAGTTGGGCCTGGTTCAGCGTCTTGAATCCTGGAGATTATCAGCGCCTGGAGTTTTCATTTCAACATGCCTGTTCTGCGCACCCTTGTTGCTGTAGACGAAGGCATCCTTGACGATGACCGTCCGGCCATTGGCAGTTGTAAACTGCTTGGCCTTTCCTCGAGTCTCTCTGAAGCTGCCGGCGTCCTTGACCTGGTTGTTTGGGCCCACGCCGCCGGGCACGCGCAGGACATGGCTTGCGAGGAAGTCCTCGGAGCCGCTGAGGTCAATGTAGAGCGTGTTCGATTCCTTGTCGCGCGAGTTGAGGAGGGCTTCGGTGGTGGGGACGAGGAGGACCTAGATGGAGGCTCTTAGCGGAGGCGCTCTCAGGCGAGCTACAGTGCCCGAGGGGTGGCATACGTGGTGCTGGGCTGGCGAGCACTGGCTGGGGAGTGCGCTCCGGAAGAAAGCCCGTAAGAAGGGATTCAGGACGGGAGGCATTCAATCGACATTAAAGATGGTGTGCAGGGGGGGATTGATGGGCGCAGCGCATGTGGGCTCGCGAAGGGGACCGGACGAGCCGGCGATTGTTGCAGTGTTGCTGCGGGCGCAAGTCGTCGGTGCCTGGCCTGCGGTGGTGCGGCTTTGGGGGTCTGGGGTGCTTCGGAATGCGGAGGATGATGCTTCGAGGCTGGGCCGCGGTGGAGGCGCTGGCAGCTGTCGACGGCAGGCGTGCGCAAGAGGCGGGCGAGTGCTGAGTGCTGGGGCAAGAGCAGCAGCTGGCGGGGGCAGAGTGCTGGGGCAAGAGCAGCAGCTGGCGGGGGCAGAATGGGCGACGGCGGGCAGTTCAGTTGGGGTGCGTACGGATTGATTGATCGAGGTAGAGATACACGCAGATTGGCTTGTGATGGACACACGTCCCGTATCCAGCCAATCACCATCTTCGACGCGCACCAGCACAGCACTGCCGTTCGTCATCGTTCGCCGCACTCCACGTTTCTTGCACCACCACATTCGCAATCACAATCACAATCTCACGTAGAATGACAGGCAATCGCTAAACAATATTGACATGCACAAGGAATTTTGAGATTGTCACGATCCGCCTTCTATTTAGCCACCTTCTTGCACAGCTTCGTGCCAAAGTCCAGCACGCTCCAGTCCTCTGTTCCAGGCATCGTCTGCGTATAGAACACGCCCGCGGCATCGTACTTCTTGCGCAGCTGGAGCAGACGCGGGTAGTTGGATCCCCAGTATGCCTCCTGCCAGTTTGGCTCGTATAGATCACCCTGCCCTCGTGGTTAGCTTCCTGCCGCACATTCCTTGTGTCTCACTGGGGTACATACCTCGTTCACGTACGCAGCTCCGGCCGGAGAGACATCCCTCAGCGCCTTGCCAACAACATTGGTGTTGAAGGTTTCGCGCTCCTTCTTCACAGCCCAGCTCTCAGTCCCGCCCAAGATAACATTGGTGATGACGAAGCTGCTTGCATTGCGCCATGTGGGGTGGATGGCGTTGTCCGCCGTAGGCACCTTGTGGCCAGGGTTGACAATGTGTCCGACGTTGAAGCCAATCTGTGTTGGCTCGGGCATGCTGGCGAAGAGAAGGGCATCTGCGATCTTGTCTCCATACTTCTCAATGTCGGATTGCGCAAAGAGTCGTCCTCCAACGATTGAGTTCTGGTTCGGTCCCTCATCCTCAAACATATCAATGTAGAACTCGAAGAAGGTAGGGAACGACCTGGTGTATGCATCGTAAGGGACACCAGCGGCCTTAAATTGATCGTACAATGGCTTCAAGATTGTGTTAAGCTCAGCCTCGGTTGTGTTGGGTGCAACAAAAGGAGCAATGTGAAGACGGCCGAGACCAGGTCCCTGCTCAAAGTACACAAAGATGCCGTGGTTAGCATAGTGATTTGAGAGGTTGTGGAAAATCTTGAAGGCCTTCGCAAAAAGTGCCGTATCATTAGTATGGGTACTGTTGACGTTGAGGATAGTACCGGCCGTGGGGACTTCAGGATGCGTCTTGACAGTAATCGCAGTGACTACGGCGAATGTGCCGCCACCGCCACCCTTGAGCGCCCAGAAGAGGTCAGGGTTCTCCTTTGCATTGGCCGTGACATATTTGCCCTCCGCGGTGATAGCATCAAAGGAGAGGACATTGTCGGCGCCCATACCATAGATACCCGACAGTGGACCATGGCCTAAGTTCAAATTAGATCGTGGCTTCTTTTGACTTTCAAATTCATTTGCGAGCCTTACCTCCGCCTTGAACGTATCCACCGGCCCAGCCTACAGTCTAGTAATAGTCAGCTTTGCCCTATTTCGTAAAGTCCGAGTATCTTACCGGGCATTCTCCACCAACAATCACAACCTTCGGGCTCTGAGCAAAAGCCTGACGGTATAGTTCACGGCCTTGGACACCGGCACCAACGGTAGCTGCGCTGCCCGTCCAATCTCCTGGCCCAGTATATTTCTGTACAAACTTGACTTCTTTGAAGCTGTGGGTGTTGATGATGAGCGATCCGTAACCGGTCGAGCGTCCCCTAGATGTCTGTAAGCTTGATAGCCGTCGATGGCATGGAGCATCCTTACATGAAGTCATGGCCCGTGTTTCTGATGATCAATCGCAAATTACGCTCTCGTGCAAAGTCAACACCGGCTTTGATCTGAGCCTTGGTCTTCGCAAGAATGACATAGTTTCCGTAGTAACCACGCGTGCAGGGGTCAGACGGGTTATCTGTTGGTAGGCAGGTGTTGTTTGTGTACAAAGGCCACAAGTTGGCAATTGGGTGGTCAGTTCTGTCCAGATCGTTAGATTTGCTACTCAGTTGTCCCTTTCTTCAGACACCACTTACAACCACTGCTCGTTGAGCCAATTGGCTTGTGTATCCGCGCACTTCCCTGCGTCATAGGTACTGACTGAAGCATTGCCAAATGTCTTGTGGCACACAGCTCCAGGCGGAATTGCAAGCTGCAAAGTACCATCCACGGTCTTGTTCAGCTTCTCCCAGTCTTTGTTGGTAGGCCAACAGGAGTTGTCCGAGTAGCATTTGCACTGATACTCAGCCCCATTGACTTTCTTGACCTCACCGATCCATTTTGCAGCCAATACACTGTTGGATGCCAACAAAAGGGAGAGTACTAGTGAAAGGCGACCCATTTTGACTTTGACAATGAGGAACGAAGCGGGCTGCCTTGCACACGAGGTACTTCAGGCTTCCTATCTATTTATCTGTATCCATGGCAAAAGGACCCTCGCCGTGTTTTGCAAGCAATACCCCGGCTCAATTACATCGGAAGGCGTTCTCTCGAGGTCAAAGCTTCTCCAAACATTAAAATACCCTGCAGCACGTTCTGGCGTAGGTAGTACGATCGAAAGGGAGCCAATGTAAAGCTGATTTGCCGCACCGGTCCTCGTCCGGTCCCAGTAGCTCAGCTCCAGCTTCAAGGGTCCTATAAAGGGCTCACGCCACACCTCTAAGAAGCGGGAGAAGGACTTAAAATGGTTGTTTCCCTGGCGCTAAAGACGACTCTCGGTACCGGGAGGCCGGAGATTTCAGTGGTTGGGCGCTTTTCTGAAGATGCTATTCACGCGGGTAAAATCAACCCTGCGCCAACATTGCTAACTGAGAACAATCGCCATGCGGCAATTCCGCTCGCCACGATTTAAAGTTTGGAACCAAGATCTTGCATCGGCGACATCTTTCCACGTTGCTCAGTTTCTCGGGACACGTAGCGTCGATGCAATTGGGTTCCAATATCCGGACATTCATGCTTGTGCAGGGCGCACCTTCCTTGTTCAGCGACTCCAGCAAGGCCTAGCTGGTGTAAAGAGTAACATCCAGGCAATATCTCAGCATTAAGGGATCGCTTGTTGGCGGCTGGTGCATATGCCCGGTAAGATTCGCATTTATAATCCAATCACATTCAATCTAGGCGATCAGTAATTGATGCCTGCTCTCTATGCGCGCTTGTGAACATAGATTCCTGCCTTTTCTCCGTCCACCGTTGAGGCCGTCGAGGCCAATTAGTAGCCTTAAGCATATTACTCCCGCAAGAACTTCTTAAAGTGTTGTGGGGCCTGGGGAACTACCAGATGGACCCTCCCATGAAAATAGAGGAATGGTTTATGCAGTGACCGAATAATTCTTGCACGGGAATTTCAAGTTGTTGAGCTGAAAAGTACGTCGGAAGCGGGGCTTGTGGCATGAAGCCATAAATAGGTCTATCTTCATGTGGTCTAGCAACTCCAGGTTTTCCCCACAGGCCACAATCTTAGCTCGACGGAATTCATTACACTAGGACCCGCGTACAGAAGCGTGTGTCAGCGGAAGCGAGGAAGTCGTCTCATCCCCTGCATCTCTTCAAACATGGTATTATCTTTCTTTTCTAGCAATGTGTTTGACACGCTGCCGTATCATGGGAACATGTGGAGAGGCTACTACGGTTGATATTTTTGATTATATCCGTGATCGTCGTCCGTCGAGACGGGGCAACAGGCCCGCTGCATCCGAGGACCGAGCCGTATTCTGACTCGAGCCGTTCGGCGCTAAGTCAAATTGTCCAAAATCCAGAGCCGTGAGACGATATTACTGCTCGTGTAATCGTTCATTAATCAACTCCTTCCTAGGACTATCGAAGAGCAATCGTAAGTGAACCAACTGTTCGTGTAATCGTTCATTAATCAACTTCCTCCTAGGACTATCGAAGGGCGATCGTAACTGAACTAACTGCTCGTCTCTGCTGTAATCGTTTATTAATCAACATCCTCCTAGGACTATGGCAGGGCAATAGTAAGTGAACCAACTGCTCTTAAAGGCTATATCTTATTGGTTTTACGGTCGGACGAAACATTCCAACGGTCGGACCAAACGTTCCAGATGCTCAAATCCTGGATCATGATAGACCATGATATCTAGGTTCGGGAACTCGTCTCGAACTCGGCAACGCGATGTTGGAACAGCTGTGATGATTACTCGGCCGTCCTCGCATCTTCTCTCTCGTTTCACATAGATGTACTGTGAATGTCGTTCGATAACGCAACCTTCATCGCAAGCGTCACTCAACGCTGTCTCGACCTCGCTTGGTGTCGGTTCGCCGAACACCCCTAGCACCAGGACTTTTAGCTTCGGGCAATAGATATGCATCTGTGAAAAGAAGGATATTGCCAGCCCGTGAGCATCGAGGGCGATTTCAGCATTCGTCCTACGGTGAGAAGAAACGACGCGGATCATACGGTCTCCGTGAATTTGGAGAATTTCCAGATTTCTCAGGAGTTTGACAGGGGCCTGATAGAACATGATTAGTCTAGAATAACTTGTTCGGATTTGAAGAGGGTATACGAACCAAAAAGTCGAGGAGGAATTGATCTTTCATATGTGCGGAGGTTGCAAGACGAAGACTGTCTAGAATCCTACTTTGTATGCCTAATTGTTGCAAGTTAAGAAACCTTTGACAGACATTTTCTAGCAATACACGAAATGATGGGCCCATATCCTCCCATGTTTCGATGTAGAACGGGTCTGTCAGAGAGAGCGTCTTCAGTTTGGGTGTCAGTGGTGGCGAATCCCATAAAGGCCGGAAAGAGCTAAAGACATGCGACACAGCACGGAACCTAAAGTATACCTCTTCAAGATCTTGATTTTGTCGTAGGAAGTCTTGAAGAGGGGCACCTTCTTGATGTAGTATACAGTCGTCTGTATCCAGCTTCAGATGTGTTAGGTTACGAAGTTCGGTCTCTTGGAATAAGTCTTGCAATGATGATATGTTACAGTTCATCAATGACAACTTAGTCATAGTATGGAGGTTGAACATATGACCAATGGCGATATTGAAAGTCTGGGGCATACAGCCAGAGATCATAAGTTTCGAGACCGAAACTCTGTCTTTATCGTCGTGGAAAGTCTCCATCCAATCTTGGCCTGCCCAGTAGGTAGAAATGTCCGAGGTCCAGCCGTCCCAGAAAATAAGAGCTAAAGAGTCAAGAGGATTCAAAGCCTGGAGATATTGTGCGAGGCCGGACTTTTTGTGGTAACCGTCATCGATACCTATCATAAGATTGCGCAGCGAAGGCCTCGCCAAAGGGTGGGGCTCACATCGGCTGAGGTCCAAGTGTTGAAGAGCTCTCTGATACTGATTGATATGCTGTAGGATCACTGGATCAAGCCTACGCTCTGAAATGTATCTGTGGGGATTGTTAGTGAACTGTGCTCCAGAGGTGCTGGTTGGTGACCAAAGGTCTTCTGAGGAAGAAAACTTAGAAAAACAGTAGCCGCAAACATGTTTGCTTAACCATAACAGCATTTTCTTCACCCAACTAGCGCGTAATCATGATACGACCTCATCCGGATTCTAGACTCACCTTAGATCACGTAGCTTATCAATTGGAAATAATTGCAAGGTTTGCAGCAGCAATTGATCCCTCTCAACATCATCATGGAGAATGATGTGGCCGCGTTGCAAATCTGATAATATACTGCGGTTTGGAATGTCTAATAAAGACAACTTCCTAGAGTACTGCAGGTGTCTTTCTGCTCCGCTTTGCATGCATCGGAGGAACATCGGCAGCTGGAAACTGCCACATTGAATATCGAGTACGATATTGGCGTACAAGCGTCTTGTCGCAACGTGGTTCCAGGATCTAGATGTCAAGCAGAGCGCTTGAAGATCGACATAAAGCGATACCTGTCACCAATCAGTCAGCGTCAGCAAAGACCTGAAATCCACTCGTTTGGGCAGTAGTGGGACATGGTCGTTGGAGCGTACATGTTCAAGTATGATCAGCTTTACATCGCTGCAGAGCTTATCAAACGACAATGAAGGTTTGCCTTGGAAATCCATGGTGTTCTCTGTGACAGATGATCTGAAGCGTGTGGCAATCCTTGGAGTAAGGAGGTGAATGTGTTGAGCCAGAAGAAGCATTGGTCCGTGCGCCTGGTAGTGGGATGCTTTTTCCACATCCATCCCACTCTTGAAGTTCCTCCATATCCAGGTAGAATCACTTGTTTTTCCAGTACATAAGCGTTATTTGGTTCACCGAAAGGCCACCAAGTATAAAATGTGACAGGATTCTTGAAAATGTATTTTGTATAGTTACTCGAAGGATTACAGACTACAATGACAGCTAATGGACAGAGTCCTGTCGGGGTATATCGGAAGTAGACACACCTTTGTCGCTTACGCTCTTATTGCGCATTCTTCCTGAATGCTGGCATACCATTCGTCTTTCCCCATCCCCAAACCTTGCTGTTCAGGTCAGGCCCCATAAAGACCCAGATAATTGTCGTAATCCATGCCCCTAGAACATCCAGGAGAAGATTATTCTTGTCGCTGTTACCCAACGCACCCCAACGCAGCAGATGTATAATCCAGTTAGTCGGCGTCATATAATTGCCGTTCTCCAAACCCTGCACCGAAGAAGTTGCACCTTCAAGCTCGGTCTGCTTGGGGTCTGAAGATTCGAGCGCACGAGTGACAGGGTGCTTGGTCTTCTCTTCGTTCTCATAACCGGGGGACAGAATAGTGCCGGGGAAGATTGCATGGATATTGACATCGAACGGCGCTGGCACTACTCCTGTACTGCTGTTCTTGGAGCGACGCGCCGCATTGTATATTTGAACTTCTGAGCGAAGACCATCCGCAAGTGAGCGCAGGGCTGCCTTTGCCGGAGCATAAGGCACGTAACCGGCCATGCCTAGGAAGGCTGCTCCAGATGAGGTGATGATGAAGTGGCGCGGAGACTCGGGTGGAGAGTCGACTCCTTTTGAACCTCGCGTATACGGCACTTCAGGATAGAACCATGCCTGGAGCGTCTTCTGGGCAAGATAGAGAGCGGAGAAGTAATTCAAGTCCATCTGGCTCCGCAACGTCTCCATCTTGGTTTCGACGAACAAGCCTGGTGTGGACGAGCCGGCAATGCACCAGACAACTTCTGGCATCTTGCCATTGTTCCACGCCATAGCTTCCGAAAGTATGCGGGCATTCTCAGACTCGGAGGTCACGTCTGCAGAGATGTATGTGAAGCGCTGGCTGGAGGGGTTCTTTGCGTGGGATCGTGCATGCTCGAGAGAGGCTTCGAGGTTCTTGACGGTGCGGGCAACGAGGATGAGGTTTGCGCCGCGGGCGGAGAGCAGTCGGGCGACTTCTCTGCCCATGCCCTGGGAGGAGCCGGTCAAGAGGACGGTCTGTAGCCATTGTCAGATTGTTGGTTGAGCGAGGGGGCCGTCTTCGCGTTACCTTGCCATCGACCTGGAATTGATTTCCTTTCCAGAACGCGAAACCCATTATGTCGAGGCTGACGACAGCGACAAGTCCTAGGAGAAGGATGGTGGCTGCGAGCAGCAGTTGAGACATGAGGACAGCGCGGTAGCTGTCTTACATGTGGGAAGACTTGCTTAAAAGGAGAGACGGCCGCTGAACGCCTCGTCTGACGCTGACTGCCGCAAACTAAACAGGCAAATGCGGCGTTGCGGTCAATTCTAATCCATCCGGACAATGCTGCCACCACCACAATCAACGCCAAGCCATATGCGGCTAGAAGCGAGCGTTCCTGGGCAAGGGTCTGGTCGGTGGTCGGTGGTTGGCCAAGATTTCGGACGGAAAAAAGTTGAGGTCGCGGTGCGTCACGAAACTTTGACCCGCACACGCCGCCACGAAACCTCTCCACGCTGCCATCATGGCCAAGAAAAGGAAAGCCGGGGGTCGCGCAGACGGCGCTTCCAAGAAACCCAGAGAAGACGACACACACCTCGCGGTCAACACCTGGGAGGACGTTGCAGATTCCGAGGACGAATTTCACATCAACCGCGATAAAGTATTGCTCGACGAAGGGCCTGCGGCAAAGAGACTCAGAAAGTGGCAGAAAGAAGGTGAGCACCAATTACCATACCAATCCCATTCCTAGAAAAACACACTAATCTTATTCTCTCAGACAAATTTCTGGAACAATCCGACGAAGAAATCCTAGACGATGGTCTCGACGAAGACAACAGCGACGACGACACCAACGAAGACGCCGAATCTATTGACTCAGAGGATGGAGGCCGCAGACAAGACATCGAAGACGAAGACGAGGATGCGGGCGGTTGGGGTGCGTCGAAGAAGGACTACTACAATGCCGATGCGATCGAGACAGAGCAAGATGCCCTAGATGAAGAAGCAGAGGCTCGACGCCTTCAAAAGAAGCAACTTCAAGGCATGACAGAAGCAGACTTTGGGTTTGACGAAGACGAGTGGTTTGGACAAGACGGCGAAAAGGACGCAGAATCCAAAGCTGTGGTTACAGAGGTTCTACCGCAACTTCAGATCACAGACAGCATGTCGGAGGAAGAGAGGCTGAAGATCATGAGAACGCGATATCCAGAATTCGAACACATCTCGAGAGAATATTTGCGCCTACAACCACTCCACGACGAACTCGCCGCTGCCGCAAACGCTGCCGACCGGTTACTAAAAGCACAGGCTGCAAAGACAGCGAACCCGCATGGACTAGTAGTTTCGACTCCCATGGCAGTCACCAAGTACAGGGCTTGCGCTGCATACCTCGCAGCCATGGCCATGTACTTTGCTGTGTTGGGATCGACCGCACAGGAAGATGGCTCACCTGTTGTCGCACTGGATCCTGTTGAACTGCACGAACACCCTGTCATGGAGAGCTTGCTAAAGTGTCAACAAATGTGGACCAGAATTGAGAGCTTACCGGTCGCCGACCCTATGGTTGAGGCTACGATTGGCGATGAACTCTCAGTAATTGACGAGGACAGTGTTGGTTCAGATGTAGAAATCGAAGGCAAGCCAGCGAACAGGAATGTGGCGAAGCAGAAGAAGAGCAGAGCGCAACGTGCATCAGAAGTTGCCCAAGCAGCGGCAGTATCACGTCGTGCTGCCAAACTGGCCAAGGCTGAGGCAGATCTTGCTTCACTCGATGCACTTACCGACAAAGCTGCTATGAAGAAGGCTTCTCGGAAAAAGAAGTCAGTCGACGCGAAACTCAACCTTCTCAACGCAGAAGACTCAGACTTTGGGGAAGAAACCTCTCTCAATGCGCACGAACTTGCAGAGAAGGCTCGCAAGAAAAAGTCATTGCGCTTCTACACTTCTCAGATTGCACAAAAGGCAAACAAGCGCGATGCCGCTGGCAAGGATCAGGGTGGCGATGCCGATATACCGCACCGGGAGCGTCTCAAGGACCGACAAGCACGTCTACAAGCTGAAGCAGAAAAACGTGGTCAAAATCAGAATGCAGGTCCTGGTGTGGCCCTTGCCGACGACGATGGTGCTAGCTCAGCCGATGAAGCTCCTGCTGGCCGCAATGACGACTTCGAAGACGAGGACGGCTATTATGATATGGTAGCGGCTCGTTCCAACGTCAAGAAACAAACGAAATTGGATCGCGCAGCAGCATATTCTCTTGCCGCACAACAAGGTGCTCAAGTCATTGAAGAGGAGATCGTTGGTGATGACGGCCGACGCATGATCACCTACCAGATCGCGAAAAATAAGGGACTTACGCCGCATCGGAAGAAGAGCGTAAGAAATCCCAGGGTCAAGAAGAAGGAGAAGTATAAGGAGAAGCAGAAGAAGCTCAAGAGCATGAAACCTGTATTCGACAGGCAGAATGCTGCCAAGGGAAGTGCAAACTACGGAGGTGAGCTTACGGGTATTAAGAGTGGCTTGGTCAGGAGTCGAAAGCTGTAGAAGTACTACGCTTATAGCAATATTATATGAAAGGCGTGGCTGAGCCTTATCGAAACCACTTTCCACGCGATTGAATCCGGTTCTCCTTGTGAATGTAGGACCAAACTTGTTCAGTAAGCTCTGACTACCTTGAGAGGGCCACTGACCTCATTGGATCCTGTCCTAGAACTTGTTACCAGGACTTCAAGATCCTAGCTTTCAGTTCCTGAGACTTTACCAAGCCACTGACTTCATAAGATGAGGCCAGCAACTCGTATACCCCTAGAACATGAAGGTCTGAAATCATCGACGCTATCCTCAATATGGTATTTCTCAAGTTTCTTCGTATAACCCTTGACTCCTACTCGCATGAGGCATCCTCCTGGTATGCATTTCAAGCTTTGGTCTGGTGATCTTCTCTTGAACAGCCAAGGACGGCTTCCGATGCTGTACCTGACTTCAGACAGCATGGACTTCGACACAACAGCTAAATGACTTCTCCACCTAAGCTACGTATGAATAGACCGTGTAAAAGGAGGCAAAAAGTCCTTCAAGCTCCACCTAGCTCGAGCACGTACCATTTCAGCGGGTGTAAAGAGCTTACAGACTGCCACGACAACTCCCACCACCACTTTTCGTGTGCAAAACTGCATACTGCACGATAGTCACACAGTAGTCTGGACCACGATTCAAGGACGTTTGATAGGGGCAAATTCGGGCAAATGCAGCAACACTACCGCTTAGACAGTCACTGGACCTCCTACTCCGCACTCCGAGTCCCCAATACAAAGGGCCCCGTCCCGTCAGACCACTTGCGACGACCCGGCCCAGCCATTGACGAACCAATGCCAATAATGCTCGGAAGTCGGCTGATGTCTCAGCATGGCCTCCGAACCGCAGAACGATCGCCGCACCCAAGCGAGCTGCACATGTGCGAGCGATTCAAAAAAGCAGCCTCTTGTCCATCCATCTATCTCATGTTGCGAGGAATGGGGAAGGCACACGACAAGCTGCCCAGACGGGCTCCAAGCAGCGAGAAAAGCCGTGCAACCTGCCCAGGTAGGGAAAACACACCGCATTGCAAGACACGCTGCCAGTCACGTCCTGTCAGATGAGTATGGAAAGCGCCCATTCGCATAAGCACTGTGACGAAGGCCCGTGGGCCCCTCGCTGGGCGCGCCGGCGGAGGAGAAGGCGCTGCGTCACAGGGACCATGTGGACCAATTGCAGGGCTTGCGGAACGGCGGCTAACGCGATCGGGCGCTAGCACGTGGTTTGGTACGTACGACCCTTTGACGTTGCTTCTGGACTTTGCTGGTGATCTTGGGCGGGCAGCTGAGGGGAGGGTTTGAGTGCTGCCGTATATAGAGTTTGCTGATGTGTCGTGGGAGATGTGCTTCACGATACGAGAGACCTTTGAGCCATTGCTTGCGTCTCATAGTGTTCTGCGAAAGTGGTCTTTTATATCTTTGCTGTTGTGCTTGGATTCAAGTTCGATTGAGTGCGATTGTCCGCGGAGCATTGTCTGTACTTAACTTCAGCCCAGCGAAGTGTAAAACCTCCCCTCAGAAGAGTTACCCCTCCCTAAGGGATCGACTCACACAGTCCCACAATGGCCGAGATACTCAACTCGACGCAATTCGAGTATTCATACCCGCCAGTGCCGTCCAGTCCTACCACCATGCTCTCCGAAACGCAGTTCCACATCCTGACCACCGTCCTCACTCTCCTCCTCCCAATTGCAACCGCCTTCCTCATCCGCAAGGACTACCGTGCATTCGTCTCCCTCGGGCCCGGTGGCACGCCCTCCACACCACTCGGATACCTCAAGATCAAGCTCCTCTCCGTCATCTGTCTGCGAGACGTTCTCCGCCCCGCCGCCATACCGCCACACTACCGCCCGCAAAAGGGGTATTTCACCGAGGACAACGCACCGCCCAAGAGGAGAGGCAGGCGCCCCGTCGTCCAAGGCGTAGCACCGCAGCGGCAGCAGACGCAGAAAAGCGATGCCAAGTGCTACGCCCGCCTCGTCCAAAAGATCAAGGTGCTGTCTCAGGACCCGAGGAACAGGTTGCTCGAGCGGACATCGTGTTTTGAGAAGCACAGCTCTGGCCTCTTTACGTCGAGCCCGATAACGCGGACATGCGGCGGCGAAATCTGCCACGCACATGCGTCGGACGGGTCCATGCATTTGACGCTGCACCCAGCCGATGCTAAATTGGTGCTCGAGCACGGGTGGGGAGAACGCCATCCGTTGGCGAGGGGAGGGTGGTGCAGGAGATTTGTGCCAAAGGAGTTTACGCTGATATATGCGCCGCGGGATGAGAGCGAGGTCGACATTGTGATGCAGGTTGTGGCAGCGAGTATCTGGTGGGTCAGCGGTATTGATGTTAATGGAGATGAGGACGGACCAAGGAGGAGGAGTGCGGATGTGGCGGCTATTGGGAGAGAAATGAAGGGTAGTGAATGTTGGGCGTGTAAGGGGTGTGGGGGAAGTAAGATGGAAAAAATGACTGGCGATGCATGAGAGAGAGAAGGCGTAGAGGTATCCAAGATTGACATTTAGCGAAGACAGATTGATCGTTCAAGCTCGGCGTTTGGGGCAGCTGGCGTCTGGTGGGTGCAATTAGAAGATTCAAAATATGCTACATTATGCTCTTACAGCTGGAACATCACGGGATATCTTCGTGACGTGCTCTATTTCCTACGCAAGTCGATTCTTCCCAGAGACTTGATCCGTTTTTCCTTCTATTCCACTTTACTGTTCCAATGCGATCTCTATTTCTTGTCGCCGCTCCGAACCCACTCCTCATACTCCTTCCTCTTCCCCTTTACGTCCCAGAATCCCTTCCTGCCCTCTCCCTTCCCACCAATGCCCGAGTTCAGGCCCAGAAACTCGTACGGGTCGCCCTCGGTCAGAATCTCTTCGCCCTCTCTTGTGTATTGACCCTCTCCGCGCCTTCCCTCTCGAGAGATTTGGCCAGCCCATTGAGCGTGCTGTATTGGCTTCAGTGGCGCAAAGGATAGTACGATGCCTAGCGATAGCAGTAGGATGGAGACGAGAAGCTCGAGGGTAATGTCGAGGGGGAGTGGGGTTGACGCGGCGGTTGCTGTGTGTTCGTGCGTGGAGTATACGCTGAAGGCAAGTTAGCATTTGGTCAGAGTCAAGATGATGGTGATAGATGCTGAGGCAGAGGAGCAGATAGCGGAAACACGTACGCATGTGTGAGCAGTAACGCGCCGAGGGCGTTCAATGCATTCCCTAAGACGGCCATTTCGAGTTGGGTGAAAAGTGCCCCTGTTCAAGGCTAGGTGCTCAAGGAGGCAATGACCAGGTAGAGCTAGAATATTCAGGCTGGTCTAGGGGCTGAGGAGGTTCTGCTGTGGCGCCGAGAGTGGATGTGTCTGGATGCGTGCGCCGAAGTTGATGGTGGTCATCTTACGAAGCGACCAGCTGCGACGACATGGCTTGGCGCTAGAGGGTCCACATTTGCACTTTGAACCCTGAACTTCGCACCTCGCATTCTGTACGCCAAAGTTCATTCTAATCAATTTCCTTCCAGTTGTTAAACCAATTGAAATTATGAGGTCTGAAAATGACGCGGCTGCTTAGACACCTCTCAACACCTGCCGTGTAACTTATCCCATCACGATTAGCATGGCTCTATCATCATTCCATCGGGTATGGTGGACTACAGGGACTACAGGGACTACCTCAGGCAGCAGAATATCCTGACACTTCATTGGTCTTTCAAGTAAAGCAAGTCCGCCAAAGCCGTTCAAAGTCGGAGACGACGCTCGGTCGGCACTAACTTCGCCGATACCTCATTCGGACATGCATTACGGAGAGCAGCCATGATTCGGCTTTGGGAGCGGACGGATATATAAGTAGGCTTCTTGGCCTCTGATCTTGATACACCAAAGACATCCTCTATTGAAAAAAAATTGGAGCCTCAAGACCTCTTTTTGACTTTCCTCGACACAACTCCTGATACCATCAGCTCAAGCACCTTCGGACATAGTCCCTTCATACCCAATGGCTCTCAAAATCCTCATCGTGGGTGCAGGAGTCTGTGGTCCTGCTTTAGCCTTCCTTCTCCAGAAAGCCAATCCAAAACATACCATCACAGTCATTGAACGGTTCTCGTCTCTCCGTGACGGCGGCCAGCAACTCGACCTTAAAGCCCAAGGTATCCCCATTATGAAGAAAATGGGTCTCCTCGAACGAACAAAGACGTACTGTGTCACCGAGGGCGGCATGGAGGTTGTTGATACGAACGGAAAGATATTGATTCGGGCGGGTGTAACAAGTGCTGGAGGCAAAGAAGTCTCACTCATCAATGAGTACGAGTTCATGCGAGGCGACATGGTGAAGATGTTCCACGATGCTAGTCTCGAGGAACGAGCCAAGGCAAGCGAGAACGGAGAGAAAGAAGGAAGTCTTCACTATGAGTTCGGCAAGACAGTCACTGCAATTGACCAGACCGACGAACGAGCCACAGTCACCTTCTCAGATGGAAAGACAGACCAATACGACCTCATCGTGGCAGCAGATGGTCAAGGATCACGAACGCGCCGCCTCGTCTTCGGCGAGAAAATCAGCTCCGACTCTTTCAAAACCCTAGGCGTCCACGCCGCATACTACAACATCCCACGCCTCGCCACCGAAGACACACGTGCCAGAATCTACTTCGGCCCCGGACACAGGATGGTCGTAACTCGCACGGGAGACCGGCCGATTACGCAAGTGTACCTCTTCAGCATGTCCGATGCCGCGCGTTTCGAGGCTCTGAAAAAGACGTACAAGGAGCCCATCGCCAAGCAGAAAGAAGCGTGGGCCGGCTTCTACAAAGACGCTGGATGGGAGTGCGGCCGTTTCGTCGACGGCCTAATGACAGCCGACGACTTCTACGCCACTGAAATCGCGCAGGTCAAAATGCCCAATCTCTACCGCGGACGAACGGTGCTCCTCGGCGACGCAGGATACTGCCCGTCATCGTTCACGGGCAAGGGCACCACGCTCTCGCTCATCGGCGCATATGTCCTCGCTGGGGAACTCACACGTCATGGCAGCGACGTTGGCGCTGCGCTGAAGGCATACGAAGAGAAGATGCAGCCGCCCATTGACGAGTGCCAGAAGCTTCCTCCTGGGGCTGGTGGCGGCTTCATGCCGGCGTCGGTGTGGGGGCTGCGGATTACGAATACTTTAGTTTGGACCATGTCGTGCTTCAAGATTGATAAACTTCTGCAGTGGGTGTATGAGATGTTGCCTGCCGAGAAGGAGGGCTGGCCTGTACCTGAGTATCCGGAGATGAAGTTGGAGAAGGAGTAAGTAGGAGGAGTGATTAGAGAGCGGTGTGTTTCGGATGTGCGAAGAGTGTACGATATAAGTGTAGAACTACCGTTGGTTATATATCCCACAAAGGTTTTTAGCCTCTACGTCGCAAGGGAGTCTTCAAATCTCGTCTACCAATCTATTCCGTTTTGCCAGACATCAATCTTCCACTATCTTTCCTCGCACGTCAGCATCCTACGCACCAAACACTCTTGCCAACAAGTCTCCTGCAAACTTATCCTCTCCAGGACTCTTCACACACCAACTCACGCTATTCCCCCTCCTACTGTCCCTCCAACCCCCTGCATCCCCCGTGACCTCCTCGTCCAAATCGCCCGCCCCCTCTGTGACTGGGCGGCCCCGTCGATCCACCACCAGACACCCCCTCGTCCACTGCCCACTCGTCTCAACGCGGATATCCTCCGTTTTGAACGTCCATTGCGGATCAGAGGCGGAGAGGGCGTACCACACTGTCAGCGGATCGTGAAGTTGCAGACCTTGTGCTTCGTGCGGGACTTGGGGATTCAAAGACGCGTTCTTGGCGAACGTGCTAGTTAGGAAGAGCGTCGCCCATTCCGCGAGCGGACTGCCTTGCACCGAGTCGCGGGACGTGTATTGCTCATAGAGGGTTCTGGGCAGCATATGCTTTTCCGTGATGTCGAGGGGGAAGAGCTTGAGCTTCAATTGGCGGCTGAGCCTCTCCGGGTAAGGGGGCAGTTGGTCCTTTTTGAGGCCCGTCAGGGTCGGCGGCATGGTGAGTCGGGGGTTAGGGCTGGTGAGCGCAAAAACGCGGGCGCTAGCTATGCTGTCGGCGTATGTGTTGAATTCTGCGCCGGGAGTCATCTGGTTGCGGTGGTTTAGTGAGTTGCGCAGCGGCGTGTTGGGTTGTTTGATGAGATTGAAGTTGGGAATGGGGATGGCGAGGACAGTGGGGGAGTTGACGAGGTCCAGACGCGGTGGCTAGCCAGGCAGCGTTCAGAGTATTGTTGATGCAGGGAGTGTGGCAAGAAGGGATGGGAAAAGGGGGTCTTACGTTTCCAGGGGCATCTACAGCACCACCCATGACAACAACTTCCTTGACTCGCAAAAAGGTCTCGGGATCTTTCGCCGCTGCAATTGCAAGATTGGTTAACGGACCAACCGCTACGATAGTGATTGTGTCTGGCTCGTTCTCGCGAAGTAAGTCCAGCATTTGCTCTGGAGCAGGCTTCACAGACGGAATGAAAAGGGAGTGCTGTTCCTTGACTGCTTCAAGCTCAGATGCTTCTTCGAGCGTCATGTTCTGTGGCCGTGGGAGGAAGAGAGACTTCCATGTTTCTGAAGGTGAAAGATGTGGATGCTGTGTGGAAAGTTAGTTTCGAAGTTCTTTATAAAGAGTATTGGAGAGTACGAACGCTATTATGGATACCTCCCAGGCCGTCGACTCCATCTTTGCGATGTTACTTCACATTCTGATAGCTCAAAGCAGTTTCACTTACGGAAGAAGTCTGCCACCATCATATGTTCTGCAAGTGGCTCTTCAGCACCCACAGCAACTGCACAGCATACCAGTCAGCGAGCTCATACGAATATCCTAAGTTCAGAGCAACATACCAATCGGTTTCCTAACTTTCAGCGTATCGAACCCCTCAGGTAAGCCCTTCTCTCTACGCCACACGCGTTCCTTCTCGATGTAATGAAACAGCGTGACCACATTCCTCAGACAACTAAATTCCCCAAAGTTAGTTTTCTCTTGCAAACCTCTTTTTGCTATGGAATTGCGAAGTATTGAGAGAACATGGAGTTGGTTCGCGAATAGTGGGGGTTGATCAGGCAGAATGTCACTTCTTGCACACCGACTTACTTTTGTACCTCTACATTGCCGAAAGTAAGAGACAGCATCAATATCTCGAGTTCTTCTGGCTTTGCAGAAAATGCAAGGAGCATAGCGAGGACATCGTCCACGCCCTGTTTGTTTGTTAGCTAGATACCACATAAGCCAGCAATTAGTAACCCACAGGATCTGTATCAATGATGATTTTGTTGGGAGCCATTTCGATGTAATGTCTTGATCAAAGAGAGAAGGAACTGTGATAGTTCTACGAAGTCAAGAAGGGCAAGCTGTTTGATTGCCTGCTGGTGGTTAGTGTCGGCTGTGATTAGATAACTAGTCGAGGACCGGCGGTGGGATTGGTAGAGCCCCAACCCCGGCATGGAAGGTCAGACAAAAATGCGGCGGAGACCCCCGACATATATCCACTCCGCTCTCCGCTGTGGAGACCACATGACGATTTGGCTTCAGGAACAGCTTGGCTGCGGGCTTGTGTCCGTAAATTTGGACCATGTATGCATTTTGCTAATTTTAACGAAAAAGTTTCCAAAACGTGCAATTATTCCCAATTGCAAAAGTGATGAAACGCCGAGTGTCGTACACTACTCCCTCCGTGCCTCTCAGTCCTTCTTCGGTCCACTGCATTTTGAACCGCTTCTCCCGGCACATGTATCCCTAGCAAGCTGAGGCGTTGTTGCCTTGTCTCCCATGATGATAGATGCGTGTTATCATATATACTGGAGTCTCGTCCAGGCTCGAAGAGCTCGAAATACGTGTCGTACAGTCAAAGGTCTCTCTAGTAGACCTTCTTCTTCTCATCAACAGAGAATTGACCTGGGCCCATGTTGACCAGCAAGAGGAGACCGCCGCTTGATCGAAGTTAGCTTGCGTGTTCTGTGTTTCAGGAATCTTGAACTTACACAATCGAGAGAATCTGGAAGAAATCGTACTTGGCGAAGTCCTTGTGCGGGTGATGTGGGTGCAACGTCCACCAGTTGTTGACGTAGAGGTTGAAGATGCTGAGAATGAGAACCAACATGATGGCAGAGAACTTGGCCTTGAAACCAACAACGACCATGACGCAAGCGACTAACCCGAGAAGACTGGCTACGATTCTCCAGAAACCCCAGTCTCCGCGGAAGACGAATCCAACGAAAAGGAAGATGAGAAGGACACGGCCAGCGAACTGGAAGTACTTCTTCTTGTCCTTCTCGTCAAGAGACGGAAGACCTGCCGGAGCGAACTTCTTGCGAACCCACGAGTCAGAGAGAACCATGAGAAGCCCTCCCATGACAGACAGATTGCGAAGGAAGAAGTTGAGGTCAAAGACCAGGCCATATCCGATGCCCTGAAGAACGACGACGCCCATTAGTCCACCGACCGCATACTCCGAGTATTTCCTTCCGATGACCAAGATTGAGCAGGAAACCATTGCGATTACGTTTACGATGAGGAACAGGTGCGTGATGCCATTGGGAACTGTAAAATGGGTGCAAGGTCAGCTATCTGCCCGTGCATCATGAATGAGAGGATTCGGAAATGCGTACTGTGTCGGTAGTCGTGCAGATATGTGAGCTGGTCACGCCATTGCGTTATTATGCGCAGCGCGTCCTCGAGGAAAGTGACAACGATCAAGAAGCGGCCAATTGCGGGAAGGTAGCTATTCAAAGTCCCATGTTAGCTATTGATCTCGACGCGTAGGGAGCTCCGTGTCACCCCAAAAGCGTTGAGCAAGTTGCAGCCTCGTGGGAACTACTTACGGCTTGATGGGGTCCGCAACCGTATCCAGCATATCTTCAAGCTTGCTTGTCTGCGCCCTCAACTGGTCCAGCGGGCTGGGGTCGTTACTTGTGTCATCGCTGCGCCCAGCATTGCCGAAGGGACTTTGGTTGCCCAGATGGTAGCCAGCTGTGCCGCGTATTTGCGCCATGGCTAGGGATAGAAGTGAAAGAAGGAGCGGAGGTTGCAGGAGGAGGAGGAGCGGCGGGACAATGGGCGACTTTTGAGTTCTTGGGTGTTTCGAGCCTCTTCAATCGCGAGGACACCTTGCGGTTGCAGGATTATGTCAGCGCACTAGTGCAAATCGCCGCTGCTGAACGTTGTATCAACCCTGGACAGCCTCACGGCCCTTTGCCTATTCCAGATCTTAGTAGATTGCAGTGCTGCGAAGTTCTTGCTCTCGCGTGACGGTTCTTTTATAAGCAATTATTACTTCGTGTGGGCTGCGGTGTGGCTAACTAGAGCACTGTCCCTCGGTTGCTGAAGGCTATGGTCGAAGGCCAGATATCACTTTCACTTACCAATGGCGTCAGATCTGTACAGCCCGGAATCATCTGCTGCCGTCCCAAACTCAAGATGGGCGCAAGTCATGCCAAGCAAGTACTTGCCAGCTGACTTGCACGCCGCAGCATACCCCTCAACGAAGCGTTGTATGTAATAGTCAGTGTATTTTTGGTTGGCCTTAGCTGCGCTTGTCGGTTGTGGCGTAAATGCTTAGTCTACCCATCAGCTTGGGCATGGCCACAGAGGGGTGAAAGTAGAGAAGAATCCTGTTGTACATTTGATTGTATTCACTATCGACTAAGTTTTTGGCCTACTGTCGGCCTCCAGGACTTCACCATCAAGTTCCTGAGTAGATACGTCGGCGAAGCACAAACTGGACCGATTAACAAAAATGAGAAGAACACGCGACAAGGACAAAACAGAAACAGAGCTTATCGCTGTCGAAATCAAATGCAACCCGCGACACCGATGCCTTTTGAGATGACAAAAACAAATCCGAAGGAATACCCTCGCTTCTCGTCATCTTCAGTGAGCACCCATTGCGGGACAATCACCTGCCTCTTGGAGGTGGGCGAATTGACTGCAGAACCGGTGACGGTCGTGTGACAATGGTACGAAATGGAATGTTTCATTTTACCAGAACACCAAAGGCCGAACCCCTCTAGGTTGAGAACTAGGAAGTACTATGACTTCTGAGAAGAGCCATTGAAGTCCTTGTCTGTAGCAAAGGTCGAGAAGAAATTCACACAACTGGCCAATCATCCTCATCAGCTGGGGCAATGAACGGCTCAGATAGAATCTGGTAACGAGAACTCGGCTTCTTGTTCTCGGGGTTCAGGGCCTGAGTGGGTCGGATAGGTTTGACTGGTTGGGGTGCTTGGATAACAGGCTGACTGGCACTCTCCTCGAGGGGCTCCTTGCGCTGCTTCTTGCCGCCCTTGGGAACAGTGGTCCAGGCAGAGTCCTCCATCGCCAGTCTCACCTGCTCCTCCTCGGAAGGCAGACCATTGTACGAGCTCGAAGTGGCAGCGGTGCCGTTTGTCGGAGCATCGCTGGAGCTGGCTGTGGAGACTACATCGAAAGTGTCGAGAAGCTGGCCATGAGGAGCCGAAGCTGGAGGCTGGACAGCGCCGCGGGAGGGGACCGTGGTCCATGCGTTCGACGAAGGAACACTGGCGGCTTGGAGACCGTTCTTCGCTGGCTCCCCACGAGCCTCACGAGCAGTGCGACGCTGCTTCTCCAAAAGAGCCTGGCGGTGTTTTTCCTCTTCTTCACGGGCAATCTTGGCTTCTTCGACCTTCTTCCTGTTCTGACGCTGCTTCTTCGTCTCCTGGGCAGCCTCCGTCTTTTGTACCTGAGGCTTGGCTGGTCGGCTGGGCTTCTCAGAGGGCTTGATGCTCAGGACCGAGGCTGGGGCAGCGCGTGCACCCAGCATGTCGGAGACATCCTTGCCACTAGGAGACTTGTTGGATGCCACTGCGGGAGAGGCGATTGGGGAAAGGTCGTCGTCGGCATCGGCGCCGGCGGTAGATGAGGCACCAGACAGGTATGCCTCTGCTTTGGTTCCGGCCTCTTGGACGGCAGTCTTGACCGACTTGCGTGGGGCCTTTGCCTTTGCCTGCTTAGGAGCAGCCTTGGTTTTACTGTCCGAGTCGACCCATGGGACCGCCTCTTTCAGTGAATTGGTCGTGGATGTACGAGTCGTAGAACGGCCTCGTGTGGTTGGATGGTTGTTCTGATTGTAGTACCAGTAGGCAGCCCCAGCGATGGCCAAGAACACAGCCCAGCTCATCCATGTCTCCATTGTCTGAGATGTTCGCGATATGATGTCTTAGATAAATGTCTTGTGCGGCGAAACGGACGTCGCTGTGGCAATCGGCGCACAACGATCGAGGCGAGAGGATGGTGAGGCTTTGGCGGATGTGTGAGGAGAGCACTGGGCAATTGAATTGAGGATAGGGCCTAGTTGTGATGACTACAACGAGGGAGATTGGTGCAGTAGATTGGTCTCTAGCGAAGCAAGGAGTGCAACTTGAGAGGATAATCAGGAATCGCGCCGTTCAATTGTCTGATCGCGTGGAAGCCGGGAGATATGGCCGGCGCTGTCCTCAAGCTGAGCGGGCCCAATAGCGCGGCGAGTAGAGGACAGATCAAGGCGACTGGAGACCTGGGGAAACGCCTCCACGCGGCCTTCGGAGGTTCGCTTTTGAAAACGCGGCAGGGGACTGTAGTAATTTGGGAGATTGCCGGGCACAATTGCTGCAGGCTTGAAGCGAGCAGGAGGAGATGCAAGCAGGTGATTGTGAGAGGACGGAGAAGCGGGTGAGGTTGCAGAGGAAAGGTGTTGGGGAGGTGGTGGTGAGCTAGGTGCTTGCCCTTTTGAGATGGCACTAGTGGCGCCTGTGCGCGAGGGCAGGGGTTTGGAGCGGGCTGCGTCACGCAGCGTTGCGTTGCTCCTCACAGAAGCGCGCCAAAAGGAGCCAACGCCTTTGACGTTACTGCTCAAAAGGCACTTGTCGCCCTCTACGCTGCCAGCCAGCCTCGTCGCCCGGCTGGCCTTCGCTCTCGCTCTCCAAGGCTGAAAACAATCTGCTGCAAATAAGGCTAAGGCGCCTCAGCAATTCGGCGCACGGGTGGCGACCTGACCTGGAAAGGCCACCTTGCCTGCTTGTGTACGAAGTGGTGAAGCTCGTTCGACGGAGCAGTGTCACCGGCGCCTCCGACCAGAATGAGCATGGGGGCAATTATTAGAAACTGCCATTACCATTCCCCATTTCCCTTTTCCACCTCGTTAAACGCCGCCGTCTGAGTCGGGTCGTCGAGAGGTTCGGGTCATTGGAGTGCCCGTCGCTCCATTGCATCTGCCGCACACCAATTTGTTCGTCCCAGCCGTTGGTAGTGCAATTGCTTTTTGGACGGCCACCCCGACGACATGACGTTTGATACCATCCACCAAAACGGCGCCCAGGGCTCGTCGGCATGTCTCTGTGGTAACACGAACTGTGTTGAGGAAATGACAGTCAAGCCTTGGCGGTGCCTGGCATCTCGTCCCATCTCCCTTGCACCACTCTCTTACGAAATGCTCCTTATTTTCACCTGCTCACCGGCCTTTTCTCATCATGTTCAACTGAGCAGAACGGGAGACGTAACTGATGTGCACATACAGACTGAACTTTATTATCTCAACATTTTGAACCATTAACTCATCATTCCTGATTACTCTGTACAATCGCAATCCACTGATACAGAATGAACAGATTGCCTCCATGCCTTGCTCATGCATTCATAATCGTATCCAACCAACAACGCCCAATCGGATAGAACAACAGACCAGCCAGGCCAGAACAGTGACAAACTCCACTAGCTATGGGTATACGCCAGCAACAATACTAAACCAAGCGGAAATGAAACCATCATCAACACTGCTTTTTCACAACGGGTTCACCAAGACTACCCTCCGCCTTCCTCTTGACGCCGCTGGCACCATCACTGCCAAAGCTTGAGCTCCTGCTCATTGGCGGTGTGGGGCCATGGAGACTCATCAAGCCCTGTGCAGCGTACAGAGTTCCATGATGTTGTGCAATCGCCGCCTGTGCTTGATACAACGTCTCTCTCCGTTGTGCGGGAGACGGGATCTTCAAGTTTGGAGGGGGGCTTTGTTGCTGTTGCTGTTGTGCCTGCTGCTGCTGTTGATGGTGATGTTGGGCTTGTTGTGCCTGCTGAGCAGCATGCAATGCTTGGTTTCTCTGCGCCAACTGCATCTGCCGCGCAATATCACCCAGGCCTGGACCCACGATGTTTCGATCCCCTATGATCGTTGCGCCACAGTTCACCGTGACATTGATCTTGGGAAATTGCTTTTTTGTCGTTGTCGTTGTTGTCGCCGTCGCCGCGTCTGCTGTAGACGACGTTGGTGTCTCTGACAGTGGAGGACTTGGTGGTGCTTGAGCCTCTGGCAGCTTTCCACCATTCAACATGACGTATATCAGATTCGCTATCCGCACGCTGTCCATCTGCGCTATGGATATTATGTTTCCATGTCCTCGAATTTGTGTTGCAGCATTAATGGTGATTTCTGGTGTATCATCATCGTCCTTCTCCTCTTCTTCTAGCTCCTCATACGGGCTCCTGACAGTAGGTATTGGTGTATTGGGATCAACAACCATGTGGTAAGCGGGGGGCGCGGGCATATCTTCAGGCGCCGAGCTTCTTGAAGTTTGTTGTAGAGAGGAAGATAGTAACGATCGCAATTTTGCGCTCTGTAAGGCAGGATTACGGAATGGATCCATTGGATATTATAAGAGCCCGAGCACTGTGCGGGAATGCTGATCCGGGGATGTGGTGTGGTGAATCGGAGGGTAACGTGATGATGTGGTGTGGCGTGATCTTGGTGTGAGCCCTTGGGCGGAGATCATGCGAGTCGGGATCGTGGAGTAGAGGGATGAGTTTTCTCCCGGGGAATCTTCGAACGATGACGGGTAATAATATCAGAATGGACTGATAGTATAGTGCTTGTGATGTAATGTTATTACTTTGCGGAGGCCACCGTGTGGACTGATGATGGCAGTTGCGAGCAAGTCTGGAGATGTGTTGCAGTTCCGAATGGTCGCAGGATTAGGATGTCTCTTGACCAGGCAGTTAGCGAAACCAACATTATGGTATACGAAAGGCGCAACGAACATATGGATCTTGCTCTGATCGGAAACGCCCGTTCTAGTGCACTCTTTCAAGCCTCGAGATTTCGTCCCAAAGGCTTTCAATCTTCAAAATCTTCTTGCGAACTCCCACAGTAGTGAATAAACTCTAAGAAAGACGCTTGACGTATCTCTATATAAACCACCGCCGCCGCATCCCGCCAAAGTCTAACGCTATTGACAGATGCTGAAACGCGCGCACAATAGCAAGCCTTGCAGAACGGGCAATGCAACCCTAACCAAACATGCTAGCTTGCAAAGGTTGCCTCACACAGCTCACTTGCTATTGTGACCCTCGTCACTCAATAAGCCGCGCTAGTATTATTCAGGTCCTGTGCTACTATGCCAGCAAAATCGGCTGCGACAGGCCCCCCTAAACCATGATTCATGCACGCCTACATACTACCGAAATCGGAGGGTATTCAAAGGCGCGGAGTGAATGAGGCAACTCGTCATTCCACTGCCGTGAATGGTACCCGTGAACACACGGTGGTCTGCCTACCTGCCGGCTTTGGTAGGTGCCTGGCTCCCAATGCGCGGCCGCCGCCGCATTATTACACGAGACAGTATAGCACCACACTTTCACCTTCGTAAGGCGAGTCCAAGACCCATACACCGCAACAAAAAAAGAAGCAGAATAAACTTTCCGCGCAAACTCAAAAACATAGCAGCGATTTTATCCGCATCAATCGTGACCCCCAGGCCCAGACGCAGAAAAGCAAAACGAACGAAAAAATAAGTTCAAGAGAATCTCATATCTCCAGTCATTTCCCGTCGCAAGCGTGCAAAACACGCGTTTGAACCGCTTCCTGGCGCTGTGATAGGTGGGTCCGGTGCAACGCCTGTGAACAATAGGAGTGGGAAACACCGCAGCACGTTTAGCCGCATTACTCCGCCTAGAGTACCACGGGGGCGCGGACCTCAGCGATGCACACAAACAAAGTCGAATGGGCTATTAATATGCCTTTTAATGCTGCGCGAAATGACAGTTTGTGAAGTCTGCCTCGTCTTAGAGTGCGTGTCGAGTACAATGTCTACCAGAGTTATTGTGCCTCTGGTGGTATTGGGATGTGATGCGGTGTGCTATTCTGAGTCTGGTGACGACGATAAGGAGTAGGAGTATGGGTCTATGTCATGCTCCAAGCGATGTGTTGGGTGCGCAGAGCATGAGCGTAGTAGGGTAGCACCGCGGATTGTCAGCACAATAGTCTCAATAGAGGAATGAATTGCTTGGTGTCAAGCATGAGACAAAGACGAATGAGGAATGCAAAGCCCTGGTATTACTTAGATTTTCTGCCACAATGACTCCATTAGCGGCTGCTACTTCGGTCCTATCTCCGCGTGTAGGTGTGACGCGATCTGAGTCTCCATGATATTGTCGCTGTTGTGATCCAGCGCCGCACCCGCGACTGGGTCGTTCTATGATTTCCTTTGCTCCTTGGTCGCCACGCGTGACAGTGTGACAAGAGCACGACCTTCATCGAAAGAAAACCATGGCCAATCCTTCTCTTTCTTCGGCCATCATTACAACCATTGCTGTTTCCCTTGGAATGCGGGGAGACCGTGGATGAGACGCCGTAGTTCTAGATACCTAACCCTACGGAGTACTGAAAACGAAATTAACCAATAACACCGCGCTGTTAAATGCTACAATATGATGACGAAGGGCTCTGTATGAAGCTTCGTCTGTCTGTCGGGTTTAGCTTTCAGGTCCTTACACCGATGGGCACTTCTTCGCTGAGGCCTAGACACGAATAGGTAAGTCTCATCGTTGTGGTCGGACGGCCGAGACATCATGGTAAGGACGATCGAGGGAAAAGAGATTCTCCGACCACGGCGGTAGTTTCTTGTCGCGTTCATACAGGTAACCGCAGTTGTTGCAAAGGGTCCTTGGGCCACGAGGTCCGTCACGAACCGCCCAGACAGCAGTGCCCCAAACCAAGCAGTGTGCACATCGCCAAGTATGCCGCTCTCTGCACAATATGTCAGACAATGTATCAATCAATGAGTCAGAGCACAACTTACCCTTCTTGTAACCCGCCATCTTGGCCGCCATATCCAGACCCAGCGCTAGGTGTGCCTCGTCCGACAGGACTGAGACTTCGGAATCTCCGCTTTTTCTTACTGCGCTCACCACGGCCCATGTTCTCTTGTTGTTCGATGTTGTTGAAGAACTCATTCTGTGGAGTGCCTGTCATGTTTGCTGTGGACGAGAACCTTGCTGTTTCCCGTCGTAATCTTCGAATTTGCCTCTCACGGTCGCCTTCGCGCTTCTCGATTTCTTCTGGCGACAAGATTTCGACCTTTGGTTCCCATTCGTCGCATAGATGCTCTTGATCGTATCTCCACCCTGCGCCCACTGCGGGCTCAACGGCGTCATTGTCAATCTCTCCATCGCCGACTAAGCCGCCATTCTCACATGCCTCCTTTTTCAATCGTAAAACTGCTTCATAGATAGCATGTGTCATGGATGATACCCATTCCCCGGAAAGACCGAGGTCTGCGCAAGTGACTGTTGCAAACATCTCTGCAAAACCCGGCGGGTGAAGCAGCGACCATTCGAATTTATCGGTATACAGTCGATTCATAAGATTGATGTTCAAAGTGACAATGCATCGGTATGTGTCATCTGGATTATGTAGTTCTTCGGATGGTAAGGCAGTAGCCGAAGCGATGATGCCGTTGGGTATTGCTGCTGGAGTTCTTGCACCATCGGTTTGTAAGGTTCCGTTAACAATTGGTGTCGACGCGCCGTTTGTTGGTGGTAATGCTGGTGTGGAGGTCCCATCGCGAGACTGTGCAGGCAGGATAGCTTTCGCCGTTGTTCCCTGCAGCGCGGGTGCATTCGTTGAATGGAAGAGTGGATGTAAGGCAACTCCAGCATATTCCTCTAGCTGCTGTCGAATCTGGTTGGCAATGTTCAGGATCAACGTGGGTTTCCGATCGTTCGGGAGATCTAGTTCATCCACAAACTGTTTGGCGAATTGATCTGGGGTTGTCAGAGCTTCATGAAGATTCCAGAGAAATGTGTCGTGGAGCCGGTACGCAGGCGTAATGTCCGGCTGTTTGTACGCTGGGAGACTCTCGTTGATACCAAAGTCGCGAGCATTAGAGGGAGTCGGTAGAGGGGCCTCGGGGCGGAAGGCTTGAATGTCCATGTCGATTCGAATGGGGATTAATGTGACTGGTAACACCGACTGCGTTTGCACTTGTTTTTCGGTCCTAGATGGTGAGTTAGCCCTTCAATTCAACTGCAGGAGGATCATTGCTGGACGCCATCCATCCAAATACTCACAATGTCCGCTTTGGTCTACCCATCCAATCTCGCCAGATGCCCTGGACGTCGACTGGCGCCCTGAGTTCTTCTCCCAAGGCTGCGATCTGCGCGGTTTTATCGGCGTTTGAAGGGTCTTCTCGCTGGATGCTGCGCAAGCCCGTAGCGCGCCGCGGGCGATCGCTGTCTTCGAAGTCATCGTCGTCGTAAGCGTCCTCTGCATAGCTAAGAACAGCGGTTCCACGCTTCGTCACGCGAGGTGCTGGCAGCGTGTTGGAGGCCGGCACAATTGGGGAGATGAGCGAGTTGCCGTGGGAGCGCAGTCGCGGCGCATAGCTGGACATGAACGCCTGCGGCGGCGCCGTCCTTCCCTTGGTGGTGAACATGGCCGTTGAGACGCGCGCCCGGTGGGTTGCGAAAAGTCGAGGAAGCTGGACAGAGCTCGCGAACACAGGACGCGTCGCAGTGCCTGGGGTCCCGTAGAGTTTGATTGCCAAGGGCGCTGGATCTCTCGAGTGGTTTGTGGATTCTGGATCGATTCAAAGTTCACCCTCCTCCTGATTCAATCGACCGGATCGTGAATGTTGCTGCGCGTCCCTGGCGATCGACGGGATGCCTTCGCAGTCGCATTGCGCCTGGCAGAATCCTGCCAAGACGCTATGTCCACATGTGGTTAGGCCCGTGCTCTCACAACTTCACCTCGAGTGCTCGACTTCAATGTGCGCTATGACACTCTCGATTTTCAGTATCAGCTCCTGCTTGTCGCTGCAGCACGCTGCAATTGGTGTAGAAGCATGCGCCAGGAGTCCCAACTCTGAACCACAAGGGGCAAGGTATGGTGATCACCACTGCAAATCATGGCGTCCCTACTACAGTAATAGTTGACATAGATCGCAATAATGACCTATTAATCTCAACAGTATGATGTTCATATGTTTCTCTAGAAGTCCGAATTTATTCCTCGCTAGCTTTCTCTCTTGTCTTTCAATCATGGGTTTCGTTTACTTTACAATGGCTCGACCTACTATGACCCAAAGCTTCCTCGGTATCCCGTCTTTCTTCACTCCATTCAACGGCTTTTTTTCTCTTTGTGTGATATCAGAAGTGCAGAGTCCATCAATGTTACAATCTTCACAACGCCTTAGTGTGAATTAGCGAATCATACACTTCACTCTTCCGACCTCGTGCGCCAAGACTTATTGACGCCTACTCACTGTCGTCGTACAGGGTAGACTTGGAATTGTAGATTCACCTCGCTTATCGCTCCCGCATGCCCCGTGCGCTGTCTCATTGTTAAACCACTATGAGCTTATTCTGTCACATTGCCATTGCGCTTCCCCACACAAGTCCCTGGTGCCTTCAAGCGCCGAGGATATAAACTTCCGTTATTCTACCCCATTACCCTTTTTCTTCACGCTCTCACTTAAATTCATTTACATAGCTAGTCACAGACCGCTCTTGACTACCTAGGTGCTTCCAGCAAGACTTTCAACACACTGCCAACCCTCGAACTTGTTCGCACGCTTTTCCTCAACCCTTCCTTCGACGACAGTCTCCCAGCAGACACAGCAATATCCTGGCTAGTACTAAGATCAACATGTTTACCAATTCAATTCTGATGAAGGTGGCTACCATGCTGGCCATGGCGCCTCTATCTACCTATGGCCATATGATTATGAACCAACCCAAACCCTACGGTAATCCCAACAATTCGCCCCTACTTGGCGACGGTTCCGATTTCCCTTGCAAGAATGTGGCCTACACCTTCAACGAAATGAACAACTGGGCTGTCGGCTCTCAACAACTCCTCAACTTTACCGGTAGCGCTACTCACGGTGGAGGCTCCTGTCAGATCTCCGTTACTACCGACAAAGAGCCTACTGCGGCATCGAAGTTCAAGGTTATCTACAGCATCGAGGGTGGCTGTCCTGCCGCCGTCGGTGGGAATCTTGAGGGAAGCGAGAAGGTGGCTAACTTCCCGTTCACCGTTCCACCCGAGCTTCCAAACGGCCAACACACCGTTGTCTGGACTTGGTTCAACCGGATCGGAAACCGGGAAATGTATGCCAATTGTGGGCCTATAACTGTTACCGGCGGCTCTGATGATACCTCGGCGTTTGATGCCTTGCCAGACATGGCTGTGGCGAACGTCGCTGTATCCGGCTATGCTTCTTGCGCGACTCTACCGGGTATGGACTACGCGTTTGAAAACCCTGGTGCTTACAAGATTGCTGGTGGAAAAGAAGCATTGGTTCCTCTCTGTGGAGGCCCCCCACTCTCTGGCAACGCTCCAGCTCCGGCACCTGCTCCTCAACAGCCGTCCGCAAACCCAGGCATCCCTACACCTGCACCAGCTCCAGCCTTAACATCCACCCTCCGCACAGTCCTCGCCATCACCGCGTCCACCAACCCAGCCCCATCCCCGAGCCACGGCCACGCTGACGGTGAAGACTGTACGCATGCCACCTCTTCCACCCAGCCGACTCCAGCACCTCCCGCGCAGCCAACCCAAGCTCCCTCCAACAACGTCATCCCACCCCCAGGCTCTAGCAACTCTGACGGCACCGACACTAACTGTTCCCCCGACGGCGCTGTGATTTGCCGGGGCGAGACGGAGTTTGGACTGTGCAATTGGGGCAAGGTCATCTTCCAGCCGGTTGCGGCGGGCACCAAGTGTCGTGACGGTATTATTGCTAAGCGCGAGTACTCGCACCGCAATATGCGCACTGTCTATTAGACATGTGTATGTGTGCAAGCGGGATTAGAAGGTCAGGGAAGGCATTTCAAGGAGTTCAGGAGTTTGTTTGATCACTTCGGAAGAGTCTGCAGGCAAATCATTGTCTCATGCATAGGCGGCTAGCCTTTCTGTTTAGAGAGATACCCTGTTTCTTTCATTCTTAGGCGGATGCCTGGAGGAGTATCTAAGGACTATGTATGTTGGGCGGATGTTTGATTTGGGGAAGTGTCTCGAGAATATGTATGTATGTAGTGGTGGATATCTGATTTTGGAGGAGCATCCAAAGGACATATGGGAATGCAATATGAGACAATTTCTTTGAAACTTGATTTGAGATACCGCTCTCACCTTTCTGTCACTTTTTTGTACCTGGAGCATAGCGCGAGCTTTTGTCTTGGTGCGCCGTGAATCACTGATATTGAATAAATATGGAAGACACTGTTTTGGCGAGTCATGTGATGTTGATATTGAATCACTACCTTCTCTGATCATTAGATTGACATCTTTGCAAGCAATACAGATAGGACTTTTAACAATGAGTTTCCGTTCACTACCGACTAATAACAATGCGCGTGTAAATGTTGCTTTGTCTCGACGTGGAATTCCCTCCTTGTCCGCACTTCTAACTTCACATCACCTGAACCGTCCAAATCGCAATCTTTGCTGACGAGAAAACAAAACAATTCCAAATGCCATGGCCAGACCGCCAAAGAAGAGCCATCTTGGCACCACGACATCCTTTTGGAGTCCAAAGTTCTTCGCAGCCGCTGCATACTTCTCTCTTCTCTGTGCTGGGGTGTCCTGCACTTCCCCTCCTTGGTTCTGGACTGCCTGGGCTGCCTTTGATCCATGGCCGAGATACTCGAGAACAATCGGATCATCGCTCTCGCTGCAATCCACCCACTCTCTGTCTGCAGCGCCTTGATCTAACGGGCTTGCGATATTGAGCCCACCGAATTCGCCTTCTTTACCCTCTTTGCGTCCCTGTTTGACCCCTTCGAGTCCTTCCAACCAATAATTTAGCGTCGGTTGAGGCAACGTGCGAAAGACGAGACACATCCACATTTCAAGAACATTGAGCAGAAGTGCCGGAGAATCCAGTCCCGGCTGATTGCTTCCAAAGGGTGGGAGAGTAGCCAGAGTACCGAATGCGTTATAAATACTATTCTGCAAAGCGTGGTAGTGCAGACTTGGGTTGTCGCGTCGATGCCGGAAGTTTAGGTGTTGACCGACGCGGTGGCGAAGGGATGTCGTCTGACCGATGTACATGCGCACACGTCGATCAAGCCCAAGTACAGCATTCATGTAAATACTTCGGCCCTCGCTCTTCAGGTCTCCGCCAACGGCTTTGAGCGCGTCCAGACTCCATCGCCCTTGAAGAAAGATCCACACATGTGGGCGGACGCAGCGAAAGCACAGCTCTTCTAGTTTCGGATGTCGTTCGACCCATTCCCCATAACGTTCGTAATGTCTTGAGTCAGGATTCTTCAAATCGTCGAGTAGATAGACTAAGATGGTGCGTGCCTCGAGTTGTGCCACGGAAAATTCTGCTGGAAGATCGTACAATCTCGATGAAACGGAGCTTGGCCGGCTCGAGGAAAAGCGAGATGGAGATGGAGAGTCATAAGAGACCTGAGCAGCCGCCATGAGTGACTGGTGAGAATCTCAAATGAAAAAGACGTGGCAAAAGTAATGTCAATCAAAGTTCCATAAAGTACACCGCTTGGACAAAGAGAAAGAAGAACAAGAAAGAGAAAAGGGCAAGTCGAGATGCTTTAAGACCATGGGAAAAGAGGTAGCAGCCTGAGAGCAGTTTCATGAATTTTCGCAAAGGCGTTCCGATGCACCAATTAAGGGTGATAAAGGGTGGTTGGTGTTGTGATGCAAGGCAACAGAGAGTTAGCGCCTGTTGCACTGTTGTGAACATTCCGAGAACGGCAATTTATCGAGAGTGTGGATTACGGACGCCCCTCAGGCCACGCGAGGGCTGCAGGCAGGATAGGCTGCGTTTGCCACTCGATATTCTTGGCTTTGGACCAAGTGTCTTGAAAGCTCAGGGCCTCGAGTATGATTGACTGGCTATTGCGGATGTCTTTGCAGTCGCTTTCGAGTTACAGGATCAGGTTGAGATCATTTTGCATCGGTTGGATCTCGATGAGATGGAGCTGATTCAGTCTTGCGATAGACGATTGAAGAGAGAAGCAGAATCAAATGTCAGTAGAGAATTGGGATTTTGAAATAGAGAGAGTGACCTTCGGTTCAATATACCAGTGAATAAATACCCTTCAAACAATCATGTGTGATGAACGCTCCATGGTTGGCATCTGGGGCTCGAGATGGTAGCGCTTGTTCCAAACGCCGCTAGGCGGCACTAGCCACACCCCTGCACATTGAGGACACAGCAACACATCTCATGTTCAAGGTCCAACACAGCTGGGCAGCTTCACACCTCCTCTTCCGCCTCTGCTACCTCTACCTCCGCAACAACCCTCCAATCGATCTTAGATACCCGGCTCCAGCAATTGCTGCGCAATAATTATGGTGCGCTCTTCCCTGCCCGTCCCTCCCAACGCGCTTTCCCGGGCTTCTTCCGCTAACTGCTGTTTGCGCATTCCAGGCGAACGTAATAGCGAACTCAGGCCACGATGATATGATAGTACGTCCCCCATACTATTCCAAGACCCTCCCCACTCCATACCACCGCCGAACCTGAGCACCGAGGCTCGACGTCGCAATGGCTGGCGGGGGATGGATGGCCGACTTGCTTTCCGTGGAAACTAACGATATGCAGCACGATGCCGTCTTGGACTACTACGGCCGACGGCTGGCAACATGCTCTTCGGACAAGACCATCAAAATCTTCGAGGTTGAAGGCGACAAGCACACATTGCTCGAGACCCTGCGAGGGTACGTTACAGCTCAACAACAAGAAAAACACACTGCTGACAACATGGCAGCCACGAAGGCGCAGTATGGTGTGTAGCATGGGCACACCCCAAGTATGGCAACATCCTCGCCTCCTCCTCTTATGACGGCAAGGTTCTCATCTGGCGCGAACAGTCCGGCGCATGGCAGAAAATCTACGAGGTTGCCCTCCACACCGCTTCCGTCAATCTAGTCGCATGGGCACCTCACGAGGCGGGCTGTCTCCTTGCTTGCGCTTCCTCCGACGGCAATGTTTCGGTTCTCGAATTCAAGGACAATGCATGGACACACCAGATCTTCCAGGCCTGCGGTAGCGGAGTGAATAGTGTATCGTGGGCTCCCGCTGTGGCACCAGGACAAGTCATCAGCGCAAGTGGAAATCAAACGGGCGCTGCAAGGCGTTTCGTCACTGGTGGCAGCGACTGCCAGGTCAAGATCTGGGACTTTAACGTCGAGTCTGGCACCTGGCAGAACACACAGATACTGCCTGGTCACATCGACTGGGTACGCGATGTTGCATGGTCGCCTACTCTCCTTTCAAAGTCGTATATTGCATCTGCATCACAGGACAAGACTGTTCGCGTTTGGACATCATCAGATCTACGTAAGTGTGACTAGAATCCTACCGGGGGGTTATGCTAATTGTGAACAGGCGAGTGGAAGCACACTACGCTCAACGTCGATGCTGTTGCTTGGCGTGTCAGTTGGAGTCTGAGCGGCAACGTTCTGGCTGTGAGCACCGGCGACAACAGAGTCAGCCTGTGGAAGGAGAGGTTGAGCGGTGGCTGGGAATGTGTCAAGACTATTGAGGAGTAGATCCAACCCTAATACCAGGAACACGATATGCAATAGCCAGCACCCAAAGCAAACTTGAGGAGTATTTGAATACGCCGTTGATCTGGTATGTGCGAAATGCATCTGATGCTAGGGGATGACCAGAGATGGAGTGGCTACGGGGTGATCAAAGCGACATGGCATACATAGAGCGATATCCGGAAGACAAAATCATTTTCCAAAATCCAAATTAAATCTTCAGATAATGTAACTCATCCTGCTAGGTTACGCGAAGACATGTGCGAGGAAAGTATGTAGAATACCTCATGTGGGGACAAGATCAAAGCCCAATAGAACTAACGGCGCCCAAAGAGTTCCCTTTGAGCTTGCAATACTAGAAACGATTTACTCTCAAGCAAACAATGAAATGTTGCATTTCATTTTCTTTATCCCCAATCGATAAGCACCCGCGCACGTGCCACACGATTTTGCCCCCGATGATCCACCGCCCTCGAAATATCTCAACTCCACCCACGCCCAACCCTTCCACAAACACAAGCCTGTCAACCATACCCCGTCCACACACACCCCCAGCGCTTCATCCTCCAAACCAAACCAAACCACGTCGCACACTCCCGCGCTCAGAGCCATGTCCTCGGGCAACTACACGGGCTTCACGGGCCAGACGGGCGCACAGGAGGGCGCGGCTGTCGACAGCGGCGCGCGCACCGTGCACTACAAGTGCGGCGACTGCGACCAGGACGTCCCGCTCAAGCGAGGCGAGCCGATTCGCTGCAGGAACTGTGGGCATCGCGTGTTGTATAAGCAGAGGACGAACCGGTGAGTTGAGGCTGTTTTCTTGTTGTGTTGCTGAGGGAAGGGAGGGGGGAGGATGCGGGCGGGGGAGAGGAGGGGTGGAAGAGGGATAGAATAGAGAAGAGAAGGGCGGGGATGTGGACGGTTCACGCTTTGAGATGAGGAGAAAGTGAATGAAGAAGATGGATGTATGCTGACAGGTTTCTAGTATGGTTCAGTTCGAGGCGCGATGAACGGCGATCGAAGACCATAGAGAGCGAAACCGCCTCCTTGATGCGACGACATTTCTTGCTAGGAAGCCAGTATGGATACAGAGACGATACCAGCTGTCAGAGGCACGAGAAACCAGTAGCGACAGTAGTACCAAGGGAGCAAATTTTTTCCTATTACAAGCATGGAGTTATGGCAATGAGCATGGGCAGGTGTACTAGATGCGACAAACATGTATACCACTGTTTTTAACGTACGGCTTCATTAGAAAGTAGCAGGTTTATTGGACATTCAATGCTAGACTTGTTCACGCCAAATGAAATTCAGAGCAAAAGCTGAAGATGTCGTATTCTTGACTTGATAAGTTGTTATTCGCTGGGTAAATGCACACAATAGTGAACCTCTCAACCATACGCCAATAAACGCTGCAGAATCTTTGGAAACAACGCTACACAGCCAGCCAGCCAGGACCCATCGATCGATCTCAATCTCGAGGCATGTTATCGTTAACTACCTACTTTCGCTGATACACATGCGCACCCTGCACAGACATTGCTACCAGAGACCCGAATCGAGATACCCAAGAACGACTGAAGAGGTCCGACAAAGGAGGACGGGTCTAGAAGCTAGACGCCCTGACAATGCTTTCATTTGATATGCTTCACCGCAGTCTGCCTGACCTGACTGACAACAGGAAAGGCCACCGTAAACGTGTATAGCTAATATAGCAGCAGCGCCATGGAAAACCCCCCGGAATGCATTTATGAACCCCTGAACGCATCGAAACGCTTGTACGTGTAACCAATAAAAGGTAAGCTCGTGGCATATTCGTCGTCACCGGCCTGTGCGGCCTGAGCCCTGTACGCAGCGCTCGTGTCGTTCTGGTCAATCTCGTCGATGGGGAAGTACTGCGTATCAATGTTGGACTGCAGCTTTGGCTCAAAGGGCGCACGGATGCGACGCAGACCATCCCACGAGACCCCGCGGAAGAAGGGGTGCTGCTTGATTTCACTGGCGCCGCCGATGCGACCGAGACGATGTTCGGCATCGCAGATCAAGCTAGGGAGAGTTTCGTTAGCGCTCAAATGACTCGTTTATTGGACAACTCAATGGAATACTCACCGCCTGACAAAGTCCTCAGCTTCGGCTCCCAGCTGCTGGTCGGGGGGGAAATGGAGGTTCCGCGGCCAGTCAACAATCTTGCGGTATGTGTCATGCGGTTCTTCGGCGCAGAACGGCGGCCAGCCGATAAGGCATTCGAACATGATCGTGCCGACCGACCACCAGTCACAGCCGAAGTCGTAACCTTGGCCACTGAAGATTTCTGGTGCAATGTAGTCGGGAGTACCTACGGTGGAGTAGGCGAGCTGTCGACGGGACTTCCTCCATGTGTTGATTTGAGTTCGGTTGCTGACGGTAAGCTGGATCTGGTCCAGGTTCATTGAAGCTCGATTATCACGGTTTGATTTGTGTGCGCCGCCAGCAAGCAGCTTTTTGTAGTAGCCTGCGTCATGCTCCTTGTGGAAACCTGTGGACAGACCAAAATCGGTCAACTTGATATGACCACCGCGATCCAAGAGGATGTTATCAGGTTTGATGTCACTTGAAGAAGTCAGTATGGATTTCAAGTTTTGGGCAAGTGCGAGGATATGCTTACCGGTGAATGAAGCCAAGCTTGTGAACAGCTTCTATTGCGAGCGTTATTTCAGCCATGTAGAAGCGGGTGATGTCCTCTGTGAAGATTTCATATTTGATGAGCATCGTCATCAGGTCACCACCAGGCAAGAATTCCATAAGCATGTATAGGAAGGTGTTGTCTTGGAAAGTCGTGTGCAGTTTGACAACCCACGGGCTGTCCGATTCAGCAAGAATATCACGTTCTGACCGGACGTGTGCCAGTTGGTCTTTCTTGAACTGTTGATCGTTAGTGTCAGATGCTTATGCTAGGTGCTGCTGTCACCGTACCATCTCCTGCTTCACAAGTGACTTCAACGCGTAGATCTTGCCATCGTTTCGCCGCTGGACAAGCTTGACTTCTCCGAAAGCACCTTTTCCAATGATCTTCAAGGTTGAAAAGTTTTCTGGCTTCTCCTTGGTACGCAAGAACCGAAGATACTCAACTTCAGCACGGCGCATGCTATTCTCCTTTTGTGCCTTGCGAGAGTCAGAAATTGAGGGCTCTTTCATGATGGACTCGAGTTCCAGGGCTCTATGTTTGTATTAGCAGTTGGCCAAGGGCTATGGTCGGCCAAGTCGTACCTCTGGTTCCGGTCGCGTGCTCGCTGAACACTGTCCTTGAAGAAGGTGTTGATGAGACTCTTGGACATGGTTGCTTGCTTGGCAACATGGTCTGAATATTTCTCGGGAGTCTTGGGGGGAGCCTCCTCGTCGTAGAGTGAAGATTGTCGTTGTGAAGCCCCGCCACCGTAGCCTCCATAACCATAGCCCCTGTTGTCTGCCGTGCGGGGACGTTGCTGGTTTGGCGAGGGTTGGCGGCCGTAGGGACTTCCTGAACGGCCGTTGCCTCCTAGGTGCTGGTGTGAGAGCTGTTGAGCTAGACCATTTGCCCCCTGATCAAACCGCTGGCCACTTGGCTGGAGGTTTCCCTGCTGGCCCTGGTACTGAGCCTGCTGGTAGGGGTTCATGAAGTAGCCTGCGCCATAGCCATTGCCGTTGCCATTGCCCTGCTGCTGTGCGCCCCAGACCTCCTGCTGGCCAGCCTGGTTGGGGTATACGGGTTGCGGGAACGTTGAGGGGGTCGTGGGGAACTGACGGCCTGCGTCTTGCTGGTACTGGTTATTTCGGTCACCGCCAAAGCCAAAATTGAGCTGCAGCCGATTTGAGGGCTGCTGGTTGTTCATTGTGGGCAACGCCTGTGTGCTGGGACGCCCGCGAGAAACAGCGTCAGTGTCAGCGGGGGGTCGAGCAGGCGAGGTGCGCTGTTGGGGTTCGGAAGAGCCGTCCGCAATGGTTTCGGGAGGGGCGTTGGGTTAGTGCTGCCCAAGTCGAGGCGACGCCGGGGAGAGGCAGAGTCGAACAAGGCGGGCCACGCGCGTGCGGGATACGGAAGAATTGCAGCACGTCCAGCGAGACGGACAGAGGGCAGACAGCTGGCACGGGGAGGGAGAGGGAGGCAGACGGGGGAAGTGGTGCAGTAGCTCAGTCAGGGATACCAAGAAAGTGGGAACGCGGTGCATGGACCAACCGCAGGCGGGAGGAGGGGAGCGCGCCGGCACGGTGGACAGATGCTCGGTCGGTCTGCTGCCCAGGCGTCAGGACGCGGTCGTCCCAATTCACTCTGCACGAGCTGCACGGCAACGGCTTTCTCCAGCCAGCCTGGGGCCGGTCCTGGCTGCACTGCCGGCCGAGTCGAGGCTGCCACAAGCCTGATGCAGACTGCTGTGTCACTGAATCGTGCTCCCTGCGACCCCAGGCCTAAAACTCGACACAGCCGTCGACGTCCCGCGATAGTAGGTCGACGCAGCTATCGATAGCACTGGCCCGCCACCACAAGGGGACACCACATATCTGCTCGCTTGCCGGCTGTGAAAAGCAATGGAGCAGCTATCAGCATTCCCACGTGCCCCTCGTCTCTTCATACCCTCTTGAGCAAGGAGCTGGTTGCAAGGTGTTACTGTATGCCGCCACACGAGAATTCCAGCGTGGGATATCAAACGGGCGGTGGCACTTAGTGTCCTCCTCCCCAGCACGCCATCCTGTGTTCCAGAAGCACAGAGTCCTGGGCAGCACGGGCAACATGACCTGGCCCGTCCTTGTTACGTCTGTTTTCACATTTCCCTACTCCGACGACACGGCAACAGTACCGGATTCAGACCGCTCTCAACTTTCATCATCCATTAATTACACCGTTATATACAGCACTAGCATGCAAAGCGAGTAATGTTACAGAGTATCCAAAGTGGGCTCAAGGCCCAAATCTCAACAAGTCCCTCGTCCAACTACAGAACGGCCACCAGAATGAGATGTATATAGCGTGGTAACCGCTAGAGGGTATAAAACTGTGACCATAACCATCTGGACAGTGTCCAGACAATCGAAAGCTGTCGCGCGAAGGTAGTGAAGTGTATTATCCATGTGATCGTGGCACCAGTGAATGCGTTATCCATAAACGCCGCAAATGTCACAAAAAGGTATCCCAAAGAACCAACGCTACTGCGTCAGTGGAAAAAGAAGAAGGTCAAATGTCGAGTCCAGCGAGCGTTGTTATCTTAGTAGTATTAGGCGGAGCCCATCAGAGCCTTGACCTTCTCACGCTCAGCGAGAATGTTAGCCTGGAGTTTCCTCGTTTGCCTCATAGCTTCATCCCTACAATTTGTTAGTTTCCTATCAAGCTTCAATATTCAGGCTTCTTACCTCTCGAACTGCAAATCCGCCACCTCTATTTGGGCGGTGTTCATCCGTCCTACAACCTCTTCCATTTCGCGATCCGCATCTCGGAGAGCTTTCTCAAGCTCCTCGACACGCTTCTCCAGTAGTTCAGTCTGGGTGGCTTCGGCAAAGGTCATGGCCGGGCCGGTTCTTGTCAGGTCAAGTCGCGGTGGTCGCTGGGCAAATACAGGCGAGGAAGGCATCTTTGGTGAGAAAGCAGCAGGACTGAGCAGGCCGGACTTTGCGCGGCGCAAGTGGTTAGTATTGCTGTCCTTGAGCGCTTGAACCTCCTCCTCATGCTTGGAAATGGCCTCTTCGGACGACTGTTGCGCAAGCATGACCTTATCTTCTGCCGTCTTAAGTCGTCGTTCAAGTTCAATGATTTGGTCCGTGGACTTCTGTTGCTCCAGCTCTCCACGAGTAATGGCTTCGGTCAGACGGCTTCGCAGGTTGCCATTCGCCTCAAGCTGCTGCTGAATCTTGCTCGAGAGCTCGTCCATACGAGTGGCAGCAGCGAACAGTTCACTGCTGAGCTTCTGCTCCTTCCCAAGATGGTCAAGTTCGGATTGTTGAAGGGCCCGAGCTTGCTTTCGATATTGTTCTGCCTCTTTCTGAGCATAGTTGCGTTCGGCTTCTGCGTCGGAAATGCTTCGCTTCAACAAGTCCAGCGTCCGTTCAGCCTCAGCACTAGCAGCACCGAGCGAATCGCTATCGCTCGCTTCTAATTGCTTCACACGTGCTAGAGAGAGGGCATGGGTGGTTTGCAGCTCGCTGTAAGCCTTGTCGAGAGAAATGGGCTCATTCTCAATCCGGATCTCGGGAATAGTGATATCATGTTCACGAAGTAGATCGCGGAGCGATCCGGTTTCTTGCTGGGCTCGGTCAAGGTCCATTCGTAATCCGCTGAGACCTTTCTCGCACTGCCACTTCTGTTCGAGCGCATCGTCAGCGCGGCGACGGAGAGAGTTGACCTCTTGTCTTAGATCCGTGACCTCCTTATGGAACGCGGTTCGACGAGGGGTGAGATTCAAAGCAGAATCTCTCTCGGCCTCTAGCTCCTTGATACGTCTCTGGAATTCTTTTTGCTGCATCTCCTGCCGCTGTAGGAGATGCTTCAAGGCTTTGTGCAACGCGTCTCGTTGCTCTTCGAGCTCCTTGACGGGATTGCTGACACCTGGAATTTCCCTGGGGGAAGCATCACCTGATCTATCCTTGACGGAATTGGACCGAGAGAGGGAGCCTCGTTTGTTGTTCAACGCAGCAGAGCTCCGGGCTAGGGAATTCGAACGGCTCAAGCCTACACGAATATTTGGTGGCGGGGCATTGTCTTCCTCTGCAATGGATTGGAACCGTACTTGCTGCTGGGACATCTCTTGTTGCATTCTTCTTGCGTTCACAAGTGTTTGGTTTTCGGTACGAAGTTGCTGAATCTCCTGCTGCATACGGGTTGTCTCGTAGACGAGTCTTTCTGTATCGGCTGCTTCAGCTTCCAGCACTTCAAGTCTAGCCTTGAGCTGAGGAACCACCTCTTCTCGTAGATTATCAGCTTCATTGCGGTGCTTTTCGAGTTCTTCGCGGAGTGCTGTGAGCAGGTCCTCGAAATTCTCCTTGACCTGTCTTTCTTCAGCCAAACGCCTTTTTGCATCTTCCAGTGACATGGACAACTCCTTCACTCGTGGGGCTTCAACAAGTGAGCCGGATCTAGACTTTTCGCTAACCTGGTCTTCCAAGTTTTGTACTTGCTCCTCAAGATCTCTTCTTCTTCGAAGCTCTTCCTGCAGCCGCTCTGCCATACGCACTTTTAACTGTGCGCGTTCCTGCTCAGCCCTGCGTCGAAGGGTTTCGACCTCTTCTAGCTTTGTCTCGGGGTCTCCAATTGGGAATCGTATTGAACTTGTGCCAGAGTCGGAATAATAGTCGCTCGTTCGTCGGTTGTCTGACATGGTGGTCGAGCTTTCAGCCTTCCACCGCTCTACTTCGTCCTCAAGCTCCATCTCTCTTTGGATAGAGGCAGCGAGCTCTGAGCTGACTTCGCGCAATTCGCGCTCGAGTTCTTCTACGTGAGCATTCATTTGTGGCGATGATGACAGCAATGGTGTTCCGGGGACGTTGAAGTAGGACGGTAGCGAGTTCGCTGCTGGAATGTCCAAGCCAGTGGGCTTGGTCTTGGCAGGCATGTTGGATTGCAAGTACCGCGGCGAATCTGCTGGAGACAATGACTTTTCCGAGAACGTGGTAGCGGGCGACTCGCCGCCGTTCTGAGGCTTGGACGAGTTCCAACCAAAGAAGGAGGTGAAACCTCCCGCAGGTGACTTGGGTTTGTTCTGCTGTCGCCCTCGAGCTGCATCGTCGTCAGGGCTGTAGGAGTAGTCGTCTATGTAGTCTTCTGTCACGCCATCGAGCCTGAGTTTGAGATCTTGCGGCCGTGAGTCGGTACTATACACCGGCATGTTAGGCATGGTAGGTGACCGCGCGTGAAAGCCCTTGCTTCCAGCAGTCCTCAGTTCCTCGGTCCGGCTTTGTCTTCGAGGTTGGATGCTGCTGGTCGATCTATCATGCCGTGGTTGAGTCGGGACGGTTGGGTTTCTCTCCGCGATGGTGAGCGAGCTCTTGCGCGGCGGGAATGGGTTCTGAGGCGCGGATCCGGTAGTTGGGGTCCTGCCGTGCGGGTCTCTGTGGTTTTGGTCAGCGCAAGGGAGGCAGGCACGCGTGGAGGATGGCGCTTACTCGTCTAGGTTTCTGGGTAAGAATAGCAGCTCGTCACTTGGTTGCGGCGACGAGGGGATGTCGGTGCGACGTGAGACTGGAGGGGATAGGCCAGTGTCTTTATCTGGTACACGGGGAGCAAGTTGATTAGATTGGTCTGCTGAAAAGCGGCCAGCTACGGGGGAGTTCGCAGGCAGGGGCTTTCGTCGAACCGGCGACTGGACAGCAACAGGAGCTGGCTGGGACGGGGACTGGGTTCGAAAGGCAGCGAAAGACTGGATGGCGATCGAGGCCAGAGTCGAGGGCTTTTGACGAGGCGGTGACGCTTGAGCGGGAAGCAGACCCTCTAAGGGCGCTTGGGCTTGCATATTGAGTTATCCCCCCGCGGTGGACATGGCCTTGCACAAATGAAGGGACGGAAGGTCGAGGTGGATAGTTCGCCCAAGAGAGGCCTCGCAAAAGGGGACGTCTAGCGGGCTAGGCGCATTTGCGGGAGAATGGGCGCTTTGGGACCTCTGAGCAGATCGCAGCGACAGAATTGGTCGCTTGGAGGCGCCCGTGGACGCAAGCTTGCCCGCGATGGGCGGTTCGGCGTGCTGAGTGGAGCGTGCCGCGCCAGGGGATTCTGGCTGGCCTGCAGGAACACTTTTCTGCCAGCCAATGGGCGTCGCGGGCCAAGGCGAACACCTCGCGGGCGAGCTGGGAGCGATGATGGCGATGGAGACGGCCGTGGTGATTCGAGGGAGCGGGCAAGGCCTGAGATGACCGTTGATTGTGCACGTCGCGAGCTCCGACCGTCAGCCGGCAACAGAGGGGAAGGGATGTGCGGTGTGCACACCCAGACTGCTCATGCCTGGGCTGCGGGACTGTCATGCAGGGCCGTGAAACACTCCCGACACCAGCACACATGCGTCGCGTAGCAGCAGTCCGCCGAGTCCATCACAATCATCAATGTGCGCAACCCGCAGTTGCCCATTATTGAGCGCAACGGCTGGCTTGAAGCCTCGTCGATGGTGCATCCCCTAACATGGCGCAACCAATTTGTTTTTCGCTCGCGTCATGCTCAACGTGGAAGATGCGCGCCTACCAGCCATCTCGATTGGGAAGCTGCCGCTCAGTAGGGATATTTGGGCCCTCGACAAGCAGAACGCCCAGCGATGGCGGCGGGACATAGTCAGACATACACGGACCCTTCCAGCCACCAGCCTGTGCTAACGCGACATGGCCGTTCTTGTCTCTGGAGACTGAAATTATGTATCATTTTACATGGACCCCCTGAGCCACCAGCGCAACCCTGCGCCAAGGGCTGACTCGTGGCGGCATGGAATAACATTGGAGCCGACGTCAGGCCTTCGCGGCATAACGCCTGCACGGCACTTGTCATGCTCACAGCATCTTGAAGCTTACTACTCAGTCTTAAGTCTCAAAGTATCCACTGTGTGCATCACACTTCAAAATGGCATTTCAATCGCCGCGCCACTCGCAGAATCTCTATCAGTACGATGCATCCACGCCTCCACCACCCCCGCCAAAGCCCCCCGCCCATTCCAGTGGGAATGCAACACCCTCACAAGGCCCACCGCTACCTCCCCCACCAGGCACGCAGTCCTTTGGTGATCGGATGAATCCCGAGGCCTATCTGCAACATCCTTCTCAAGCACATCCTGATCAACGAGCCGTTCAACCGCCGGAAGATGGTTGGCTCCCTGATGTTTTAAAGGACAAGACGTACGTCACATGTGAAACGCCCAAAAACATTCCTGTTGAATCACGCACAGAACCAAAGACCTGCATCACATGCTCCAGACTCCCGAATTGCAAAAATCACTAATACACAACCCTGAAACAACACATCCTTCGCTTCCAGCCTCCACTGCACCCTTACAAGCCCTGCTAGCGCAGAACATTGGATTGGCCGAGTCACTGAAGCAACTTGAAGCCCATGTCCATCATCAACGGGAAAGCGCACAGTCTCGCCTCCTATCATTGCGAGCCTTGGAGCGCCAATGGCGAGCGAAGCAGACAGAGCAGGACGAGGCGCTTCGAGAATTCAGTCCCCCGGCCCTCTATCAGCGACTCAGCTCTGCAGTAAGTGAGCAGGAAGCACTTTGCCGTGGCCTCGAGGAGAGCTTCCTAGAGGGCGAGGCATACGGCGGTTCTGATGCTGTTGCTACTGAGCGAGAGGTGACTGAGTTTGTAAGGAGGATACGAGAAGGGCGCAAAGTTGCATATCTCCGAGCAGAACAAAAAGAACGATGGGACGAGGGCCGAGTTGGAGGATGGAGATGACGGCCATTTCTCCAGCAACTATCTGAAATTGCTGTCCTTTATGTCAGTCTCACTGAAATACGACCAATCCGGTGGAGTCAATCAGACACCTCCTGCCCGTTCGTTGTGGAATAGACCTTACTTCGCCTGGACGAGAACTCGCCGCTACCTCGGCATTTGTAAATCAAATTTGGAGGTCACCCATGAGCCGCGGGAACGTGTTCATAGGCCTTAAAAGAAAGGTATGAAAGGCCGATGCAATCTGGGAAGATCAAGCTTTGTCTTCCTTTTGTACCAGCTCATCTTTCAGCACGTTGCAATCTTCTCATCGTTGCCTGCCACGACTCCATACTTTAAGTAAGCAGCATGGCACGTTTCAATAATCCCTAGACCTAAATAAATATCTTCTCTTCCTTTTCCGAAACGCAGGATTCGGAAAAAACATTTATCGCTGAAATAACGTGACAGCGCGTTTAAAGTGTAAAAAGATGTCCGTGCGCACCTTGTCCAGAACGTCCAATTCCCCAGGTGAGTTAACCGACACCCTTTCACCTACGAAAGAATGCAACAACTCCCTCCCTCTTTCTCGAGACCTCTCATCTTTGTGCGCAGGATGCGGCTGGATGTAGTCGTTTTCAAGTTCTCCCTGTACCTCATACTTTCAGGACTGCCATGGGCATCCTACATTCCTCAAGTCGCATGAAATAGCTCTTTCCATCTGTACGTTGACCGGACTCAATGGTACGATGGCTCTTCCGCGATTTTCATTGTCCCGGCGCCTGTGGCAACGTCGGAAGTACTCCACGTCCAAGGCTGAAGGCCAAGAGACACCAAATGGTTGGAATATCCGACGCTTGGTCTCAGAGCAGTTTGCGAAGATTAGAGAGACTCAAGGGTTTCTACCACTGAGACGTTCAAAAAAGTCCAGCCTATTTTTGTGGGACCGACCTGTAGACTACATGGGACCAAAGGCTCGCATACGACATTTCTACAGTAGCAGACATCCAGCGCATAGCACGCTGCAAACACGTTTACCACTATCACGGGTGCCTCCTCCTGCTGGTTCTCATGATTTATTGGAGACAGCTTCCACAGTGGGATTGGTCGAGGGGAAGATCGGGTACACGTTCAACAACAAGATAATGTGTATAGAGGCACTCAAAGTGCCTAGCATGACCTGGCCACTATACTTCGAAGGTATCGAAATTAAGGTGGGTTCAAATAAGAGGCTAGCACTAATAGGTGATCGAGTACTTGCTCTTTCACTGTGTGAGTCTTGGTTCCAAACTGGCCGCACTCCTCGTACGTCATGGCTTGCCCTGTGTGATGTTTAAGCTGACAATGATTGTAGTGGATTATGCCATACTTAAGCCAGCTCTAGAGAGCAGGTCCGCGCTATATCGCAAAGCACTTGCCATCGACCTCCCAAAATGTATCATTGCTAACCCGGGTAGCTATATATCAAGTTTTGTAAAAGTATCTGAAACACTGGACGCCGTCCTCGGTGCCGTCTATGTGGACTCTCATTTTAACATGCAGGCGGTCAAGGCCTGTATCAAGAAACTTGGGCTAGACCAGCACGAGTATTTGACAAAAGAGGGCTCTGTGCCGCTTGATCCTGGAGTAGATTCGTCCCAAGTCAGCCTAGTCAAGCCAGATCAAGATAGAGCGGATGCTGCAAAGTTAGCCACTTCCACTGCTTACAACAAGAAGGAGAGACAAATAGCTCGGGTGCATAAACGCCTCGTAAAACACAGGCTCGTCAAGATGAAATTGCAGGAAAGCACTATTTACGTTTCAGCCGGATCTTCGACCAATTGCACTGAAATGAGTCACTTTAAGAGTACAGGGCCCTCAAAAGACAGCCACAAAAGTTCCAATCAAGACGCGAGGGGTCTATTGAGCAGAGGCGAACCGATTATTACGAATGGAGCCGCCAGTGGTCAGGAATCGAAGACTCCAGAGCAGATTGTATCAGAGGAACGAGCCAGGGTCACTCCAGCCGTCACCTGGGCTCCCCGAAATATCAAAGATACCATCGTATACCAGAACCGAAAACGTATGAAAAGCACGACAGGATTGTGGAGGACTCCAAAGCAGACTGACTCCAAGGAAAAAGCTAGAATCAGTCCATTCGGCACCTGGCCTCCCAAAATTAGCGAACAGGGACACTCTATGGAATCATGGATGAGACTGGATAGTACGAAAGCGTGGCAAAGTGCCAGTGAAGAGACCAAAACTGGCCCACCTGACGACGGAGCTACTCAGACCAAGGAACCCAAAAAGCGACTTCGCAGGGTTGTAGGAGCATCAAAGCTTAAATGGAAATGACGCTCCACCAGCCAAGTTCTAAAGGGGCAATACGATAGCTATAGCCTTTTCCTCTTAAGTAGGGGGTCTTTTAATCATCCTTACCTTCAATCTTCTCAATATTTCATCGTTTCTCTGGAACCTTGGAATTGAAAGGTCAAACAGGCGGACTCATAGATTCTCATGTTCGTGTGCTCAAGATTAGCCACGAATATTTGCCCGCGAAGACGTTAACGTGCTTCTTCATACTCAAAGACGCATATCGTTGAGGGGAGAAATGGGCAAAGAGTGGATCTAAAGCCCCAGAATTCTCTCAAACGACAAGTGTACAATTACAGCGTCTTGTATACTATTTTACTGAGGGCACTTGAATTTATCGGTTCCCGCGCACGCTAATGCATCTTCTCACGGTTCGAAGGGCAGACACATGCATAGAAGACATATTCAGGTTGTACAAACAGCATTGCTATCAAATCCAGGCGCTTTACTCCTCTATAGACTCACGAGAAGAAAAGACGCAACCATTGCAGACAGCCAGGCCAGGACACGATTACTTTTACAACAAGAGATGAAAGTTGGACAGAATGTCAACCGCAGGATTTATCTCGTACCTACACCTCGATACTCGCACACCAGTAATCCGCCCGACAACTCGTTCCTCTACGTCCCAACAGCCCTTGTCTGAATAAGAACGTTGCCTCTCCATCCCTGAAGCATATCAGCTCCTCATCACCCAACTTCGCCGTGCCCGCAATCTGGCTCTTCGCCAAATCTCCTGCTCCCCGTTGAATTCTGCTTTCAAAGTCGCCGACGCTCAGACTCGTGCGACGTGCTGCTCCTTCCCATGCGCGGGCTGAGTCCAAGATACCGACATCGCTAGGTGAAGCGCCCGCAGTAGCCGGCCCGTCGTAGTATATGACAGCACCGAAGGTTTCAGCAGCAGCACTGCTGGTATCCGCCGTGGTGATAGTGTTGAGGAGGTCGCAGAGTATAGGAATGTTGCAGTCGCGGCCGCGCGTTATGCAAGTAGCGAGGTAAACGTTTTTCTTGGAGCCAAGGGCGGCGGCGGCAACGGGCGTGGTGAGCGCTGCTCCGGTGAGGGAGAGCAGGACGGTGGTGGAGAAGTGCATGGTGTGTCGACAACAACCCTTAACCCTATTCTCAACGTCGAAGGATCAAAAAATCAAATCAGATCGAAACAACTTCTTTCAGGGATAACCCAAATTTCGCCGTCGTCGAATATACCTCTCGCAACGTTTGCAGCATATAGCAGCAGGGCCCCCCTTCTATTTCTACCCCCGATTCACCCCCAATATCTGCGCCCTTGTTCCCCAATCCCATCTACCATCTGCACACGCAAGCCGTACCTGCCGCCCCCCGATATCAAGCCGCGTAGCCTCATCAAAGTACAATATGCAGCGCACTACCATTTCGCAGCACGCCTACTCTTTCTTCGGTACTCGACCGGCTCTTTCGGATATATATAGTGGCAGGGGCTGCAGCGCCGTGCTATACGATGTGTGTGTATACAAGCAATACTCGCTTGCATGGCCGATCCCTGCATGAACCTGCGTGTAGGCGTCAATGAAGAGGGTAATTTGGATGGGCTGATATTTGATGGGTTAGGTACATAGTGTATTGCCGATGAGAGTGTGAGGGGATTTGGTGTAGCGGTTCGCTGCGTTGGAGCCGAGGGCGGGTTTTGCGTGGACGGGAGGATTGGGGAGGCGGATACGAGATGCGTATTGTAGATCGGTAGTTCGTCGTCCGGGTTTAGTGTATTAGAGTACCTACTTACCTATGCTTATGTTCGGCAGTGGATTTGGGTCGGAGATGAATATGAAGTTTTTCATTCATGGTATATTGTATTTGGTGCTTTGATTTTTGATTGTTCGTGCTACTTCCATGTATCCACTCCTCGGACCTGTTATGTTGTAGCCAGAAAGCAAATATTTGTAGAGAGTAGGCTCTATTGGTGCAACCTAGGGAAATGAAATAGCCCATATCCTCCTGTTCCAGTGCTCGCTTTGCTAATGTAACCCAGAACAATTTTGCAGACTACACCAAGTCTAATTTTTCATCAGTTAAGACATATGGTGGCAACATATGACCTTTCAAACATTTGGAGAACCCACGACACCTAGATATAAAATGAAGCTTGAACGTGAAGTTAATTTCACGCAAGTGACGTAGCTATAAAGCGGAGAAATAGCAGAGCCATCTTATAAGGAGTAGGTAAGCAGGAGATTGCAGGCAAAGGAGTGGGAGGAAGAGGTTTACTCAGGAAGATTTTCGCTCCAATGGCCCTTGAGTCTTGAAAATCTGTTTTATTCTCCTCTTTAAGCCTCCCTTGTCTCTCTTTACTTCACCCCATTAAATTCTTTAATAACTTGTCATAATCTGAAGGCGGTAAAGAGTATTTTATAGCCTTTAATTACTTATACTACCTCTAGGAAAGGCTTTTCAGCAATTCCTCCGTGACCAGCTTTCGACCTTCGTACACCGACTTGATCTCGGGGATGACTGTTCCAGGGAAGTATGATCCAGTGTTCACCTGCACAAATTAGCAACTCCCAAGATCACGCAAGTGGTTCTTTGTACTTACAAATGTGCGCTCACCAGCTTCGACCACCTCAAGCTGCCCACAGTAATACAGCAAGTATCGCTCTACATCACTGAATCCTCCGGCGAGCTTACGAAACATAGCTTGGTCTGTGTTATAGAAGAGACCGAATGACACGATCCTTGTATTGGCCATGACTTGATCGGCGATGTTAGCCCAAAATCCATGCTTGAAGCTGCAATGCTTAAAGCAGACAGCCTCCAACGTCTTGTCGTGTCGATTGATGATCTGGGTAAATTCTTCTTCGGTGCCGCCTATGCCTAATAGACTCAGCGATTTCAGATCCTTCCACGTTGCATTCAACCCAAGTTCCCTGAAGGCAGTATGTGCGCGTCTCGACCAAAGTTTGATGTCTGTGCTTACACCCCAAGGATTTATTTCGAGAGAGAGGCATTGAAGTTTCTCTGCAGAATTGATCATACGAGCCAAGTTTTCAACTTGTTTGACGTCGTTGTCCTCGGGGGCGCCTCCGGCTCCTATTCTCTTTACAAGAAACGGCATCGTGACGTTGAGTTCAAGCTTTGTGAGATTCTGGAAGAAGTACAGATAAGCGCATCGATCGGTCGTCTCTGCAAATCTAAACAAGTCGATGGAAAAGCTAGTGCCCGGAGCGTATGCATAGCCTGCATCGACTTTAAACTCGCGGATCTGGACGCACTCTGACCAGTAAATAGCGGCGATCAACTGACGAAATGGGTGGTCCGATTTCGAGTACATGGATTCCCCGCCTGGCATGAAACTTCTTGGGATAAGGCCCCCTAGGTCTTGAGCCTCTACAGGGATAGAGCGTGGGGTAGGTGAGTACACGATCGATACGATTTTTGGAAAATGATTTAGAGCCTCGGTGGCAAAGGTCCTTAGGAGACCTTCGTCGATTTGCATACCCTGTTGCTCTGCAAAGAGCCTCCAGTATCGCCTCCACCTTTCGTAGTATGAGTATCAAACATAGTTCACTAGCGCCAAGGTACCTACCTTGAATAGTCTGGATCAGAAGGATGAGCATGTCCACTGATAGGTCCGTTGGCCCATTCATTTTCTGCTCGGTAATAATTGTCTTTGCTGCTTGCTATCGTATCACTGTATAGTGATCCATCAAAGACGATTTCCTTCACACAAGATGCGAGGTTCGGCCGCGAAGAGATATGATATAAAGCGACCAGTGCTCGTTCTCGAGGGCATATAAGAACGCTCCGAAACAAATGTTGTGTAGCAGCTTCGTAATAGGCCATGCACGTAAGTCGAACATTCTTGTTATCAGTGTTGGCAAGATAGCTGGTTATCTCAATTCGCAGTTCGTTGGAAATACCTTCGAGGCAAGGCCTTTGGAGGTGCAAAGTCATCTCGTCGAGCCCACTGATGGAGCAATGTATGTGGAGAAGTAGGAGGAGGTATCATGGTTAAGTGGTAGATATAGTAAGGCTTATGTGTGCGCACCAAGTGAAGACAATATTGCAGTGAATTGCTAAGGATTACCATAATGGGGAAGGAATCGCTGAACACCAGGTCATAGATTCACCAAGATAGTCATTTGTTTGGCTCAATGTTCGTGGTTTATGGTGGAATTGACTGTGCTTTTGTTCGCTTTGCTACGTAGGAACAAGTATGAGGGGTCAAGTGAGGTGTCTATTGCTTTCTGAGTTTGCTAAGTGCTGCCATCACACCTTCGCTCAATTCTTCTTCAACTTGCTTCCTCTTTGCAGGTTTAGAGGACGCAGCTGAACGCTCAGATTGGGCTGTCGGTCGGTCTAAGGTGGTTTCGCGAGCTGCCTGCTCTTCTCCAGCTAGATGAGCATGGTCAAGCTCTTCAGCAAGTCGACGATCACGTCGCTCGTCTGCATCTCGCCTGGCAGTCTTTGCTTGTGCAAGTCTTTCTGTCGAGACAATGTGTGACGCTGCTTGATCCAATGCTTGACGTGCAGACCCCTCAGCGTCTCCATTCGCCGTGTTCAGCGGCGCACCCTCTGCTATCGAAACATGTCTCGACATTGTTGCTTGGGTGTTTTCCGAGGTCAGAGTTCGCCTCGCTGCCTTTTGCACTCTGAAGGGTTCTCTGACCGCCGTGCACCAGCGCTGAACCTTTTTATCTCCCCAGCCGGCAACCAGCCCGATCTCTTCAGGACTAGCGTTAATTGCAGTACGAATGCTGCCAAAGTTGGAAACTAGACCTACAGCATCGGTCTTGTTGATGCTACGCGGGGCAGTGATGAATTCAACCATTTTCTCTGGGTAGCTAGAGGACTGGTGGGCACGAATAGTGGTGGGGGCAGCATTCTCAAAGGTCTTGAAAAGTTCCAAGTAGCGCCCGGCTTCCTGGGCGCTCCAGCACAGCATGACGGTGACGTTGTTTACGAGCGAGGTCTTGGACAGCTCTCGCAAAGGGTCCTCGTGGTTCTCAATGTCGACCATGGTAAGCAGGATGCGGAGGGTGTACTGGCCCTTCAAGTCGCGGATGCGGTTGTAGATGTACTCGGGATGGAGGCGGTGATACTTGAGCGACAGGAACAGGGCACACGTTGTGGCGCCCACGACATAGTCGGCGGGGATGTCAGAGTACTCCCAGGCCACGGTCCGGACGCTGTTGAGGATGGGGTTGCCCTTCTGGCGTGGCGAGACAAGAATGGAGCTGGGGCCCGACCGCGAGGGCAGCGCCTGTGGTTTGGGTTGCTGCACTCTGCCAGGCGCGTTGGCGGGGGGGCCGGCGGGCGTGTTGGCAGCGCGAGGGCGGCCGTCATCCATGCTGGCCCGGTCCTGGCGGTGCAGGCATGGAAGCGGCAGTGAAGCGGCCGGCGGAGTGAAGCGTGCGCTGGTCGCGTTGCTGGTCGGTCGTGTTCTTTGACACGCCGGGGGCAGGGCTACTGGCCAGCCTTGACCGCTAACAATAGGCCCTGGAGCGGCGTCACGTGCCCGAGCTCAGGCCGGTCCACGGTTGCTCAACCCAAACGGCTGGTCGCACCCCCATCGTCCCCTTCAACACTCCCGCCGACCCACGCCCGCCGCCCTCTTCGCCCGCAACTCGCCGCCTTCGCTGCTGCCTGACCACCGTCGGAACTCGTGGACCCTGACGAGCATCATCTTTGCCGGCGAATGCGCACCATCGACTAGAGCGCCTCTCCTCTGCCGCGGTCGATCCGCGCGGAAGACGCCAAGCGCCTCATTACCAGCGCTGCCACCCACCCTGCCTGTGCCTGCCCGCGCCCGCCTGCGCGCCTCTGCCCCCGTCCGCCGCTTGCGAGCCGGTCTTCATGTCGGATCCCAGCGCAAAACGGCAACGTTTGGACTCGACAGGAAGATTCTCTCCCGCCTCTCCGCCCTTTGACGTCGCTGCCAAGGCGAGCGGACAGCCCATCCAGAAGCCCACCCACCCTCGCACGCCCACTTCGCCTCCCTATCCCTCGATGAGTTCGCAACCCAATGGAGGTTATGCCGTTTCTTCGTCCACCGCGTCCTCCGACAAGCCATCGCAGTCGTCCGACGCCACGACCCGATCCTTCTCTCAGGCGGCCATGTCGGTCTTCGCCCGGCACCCAATAGCTACCCCCGCAAGCACCACAGGCGTCGCCTCTGTTGCAAATATCGACAGCGACGGCGATGCGATGATGGAAGACGGCCCCGAAGATGAGGCAGTGCGATCGAGTGACTACAGGCGTTCCAACCACAACCGGCAAAGCGAGTCACTATGGACAAGAGATGGACGCCTCAAAGCTTCAGAGGGTATCTGTGGCGATCAATTATTCAAATTATCCACACAGACATATGAGCCGTCGAGACCGCACCCCTCGCAAAATCTTTTCAAGCTGTATGACCTGGAACGCCTTGCCCACACAGTAGCAAGGAATGATCCGGTAACAGGCGAGAAGATTAACAAGCTTCGGAAATCCTACGAGGGTCATATCAAGACGCTACAAATCGCTGGCAAGCCAAAGGCTACCAAGATGGACAGGGTGTTCCTGAATCCCCTCTCCATTCCAGAGGAGGATTGGCGTCTCATGAAAGTTCAAGGGAAAGAAGTTACCAAAGCATTGAATCCAGATCAGATGACACTGGGCCCGAATATGAGCAAATTGCTTGACAGCGCATTTGCTGGCATCGCTCCAGGCCCACTTCCGCCATCAGACACGGCTAAATATCGAGCCTACATTGGCACGGACGACACGGTGAAACCGAAACCACAAGACGGCCCTCCTAATCGGACGACGCCCTTCGCTTCCTCCGCGCCTACGCCTAGCAACATTGGTCAGCACCGAGGACCAAACCGACCAGAAAGAGCAGGATCAAAACGACACTACACAGACGCAGCATTCCAAGGCTACGGCGAAGGCTACGGGGATGAATATGCAGATTCGACTGGAGGAGAAGACAATGCACAGGGGAATATGGCAAAGCGGCGGAAGCTTCAATTTGGTGGGGTATCACACCCCGTGGAAGTCGGAGGCGCACGACGATAGCAAAGACTTTGATTTTATCGCCATTTGGGAAATTTTAGAGCATGAGGTTTTGGATTCTCTTTCACAGCAGGCGTTTCAAGAAGAAAATGGTTTCATGAAAGCAAAGCGACAGCGGTATGAAAGGGGGATATCGGTTGTGCGGCAGAGGTGCCCTTCAAAACAACAACCATCAACGGCTTTTTAATGCGCAGCGGCACCGGAAGAGGAGTATGATGGCATTTTTCTCTATTATACATATACGGGTGTGTTCGGCGGTTGAGAAGGAAAAGCGTCAGTCTCTCGAGGGGCTGTTTTGGCTTCCTTCCTTTTCACTCTATTGACATGTGCATATTGGGCGGATTTCACAACCCTCATGATACCCACATTTAGGTTCCTTCACTGAGAACCTAAATAAAACGAATTAAATCATAAATTTACTGCGTTGTGCCTTTGGCTTGAGTGATGTACGCCTCATACTTTACATGGAAATCAGTAATCTACACATACACTTACAACTGGCTCAGCAAGCCCACAACTTCATCCCGTAGCTCCTGCAGCCCAACATCCTTCTTCACACCCAACCTCCTGCATTGCACCTCCACCTCCCTCTTATCCTTCCACCCGCGCCCCAGCACCACAATCACCGGATACCCAATCAAATCCGCGTCTCTCAACTTCCACCCCAGACTCTTGCCCGCCCGATCATCAAGCACAAGATCCACAGCTCCTGCCCGGCTCCCTTCTCCCGCACCCAGCGCATCGTAGACCTGCGCCGCCTCGTCCTCGCTGACGTGTGGCGAAGTCAGGATCACGGCTTCATACGGCGCTATGACGCGAGGCCAGTTCAGTCCCTTCTCGTCGGAGAGCAGAGAGGCGACTGCGCCGATGATGCGGGAGACGCCGATGCCGTGGCAGCCCATTTGCATGGGCTGTTTGGTGGGGTTGTCGGGGACGGCGACGAGTGCGTTTAGGGGCTCGCTGTAGCGCGTGCCTAGGTGGAACGTGTGGCCTACTTCGATGGCTTTGGCGACGTCGAGGGTGCCGTGGTCGCAGCGCGGACAGGCGTCGCCTGTGCGGATGGGAGTGAGGTCGAGGGAAGACGGGGAGGCGTTGGGGTGTGCGCGGTCGTAGATGTCGATGGTGGATTGGACGTTGGGGAGTAGCGAGGAAAGGGTTGAGGTTTCAATGCCGGAGTCGATGTCGACGGAGGTTGGGAGGGCTTTTTTGACGGCGTGCATGTTCAGGTGGGATGATGCTTGGTACCATGATGGGGGGTCTTTGAGCTGTAGGGATTGTGATAGTGGGATGTGGATGTTTATTGCGGTGGTGTGGTCGTCACTGATGCCTGTAAACACCGTCGACTCTGTGTCCTTAGTAGTTGTGATGGTTGCTTTCTTCTCGACGAGCTCTTCGTTTGAGACATAGTGGCAAGAAGAGCATGACCAGACATTATCTTCGCCTTTTGGCGAAACAAAGTGATATTCGTGGCTGAGCTTCCCCCCCATGTTGCCTGAATCAGCGTCTGCGACTAGGTAGGGCAGTTTAAGTTCATCAAAGAGGTTATTGTAAGCTTGTCGGACTGATTCGTAAGTTTTCAGTGCGTCCGCTGAAGAGGAATCAAAAGTGTACAGATCCTTCATCATGAACTCTTTTGCTCGGAGTAGACCTTGTCGTGGTCTTCTTTCGTCCCGATACTTGCGACCGATTTGATAGAGGCGCACGGGTAATTCTTTATACGAGTAGACCATGTCAGCAACCAAAGCGGTAATCTCTTCCTCATGGGTCGGGGAGAGAAGGAAGCCCGATTCTCTCCTGTCGTTGATCCGGAGAAGTTCTGAATTTGCTGAGTAGCGTCCTGATTGTCGCCATAATGCTTCTGTGGTGATGGAGGAGAGAGAAACTTTTGAGGCCCCGATAGAGTTCATGTGTTTGTCTATCAGTGCTTCAAGTTTGTTTTGTACACGAAGACCAAGAGGGAGCAAGTGGAACACTCCTGAATGCGCCTAAAGTCTCTAAGCTGGATGTTGTCCAAGCTTGATTGTGGGAAAATACCTGACGCAAGTAGCCTCCTCGGAGAAGAAGAGCATGTGAATCATCTTCTGATATTAGCTGCATCTAGATTTGAACACTTTCTAGCTACCCACCTTGCTCACCATCCTGAGGTGCTATTCCTCCAGTTGGTGCCCAGAATTGTGAGAGTCGATTCCGAGAGTCAGTCTGATTGGGTATCTTAGCAGGATAGAAGAATCACTGGTCACTGCTGGGATCAGTTTCTTACAGCCAAGTTTCTGACGTTTTGAATTCTACATGGCACGAGTTTGGACTTGACAACCAGCGACCTTCGTGCAGCAATCCACATATGTGCCGCCATTGGCGCCTTGCCAAAGCTCTTGTTATGCCGAGAGATTTAAATGGTAATAATTACCTTCAATTAAACCAAAGAGAAAAAGAAAGAACGTAGGACGGCAGATGTTACGACGGAAGACTTGCGCCAGCGGGAGTGCTGCCGATGAAGGGTTAGAGCACGGACCACCATCTTGAGATCCGACGAAAGATTTCTGGAGACTGTGCATCTTCTCAATTGCGCAGCAACCATCCTGCACAGACGTCTCTACGGCCATTCCCAGACATCTCCCTTACTGAAAAGAGGCTGAACACCTTGCACCATGCCGCCAAGGATACGCATACGGCCGCGCGCCCTCCAAGCCTGTTCCTCGTGCCAGACCCAGAACCTCGCGCGACCAGCAATTGCAACATACGCATCCGTAGCAACAACAACAGCGAGCAGACCAGCGAACCAGGCCCAGCCCCCTACACGCATAGCACCTCCAGTTCTCCGCTACCCACCTACCCAGCCTCCATCTCACAAGCCACCGGAGGTTCGCAAGACACAATTACATCGGCAATACCAATCGCTCCTGAAATCCTCTCCATTAATCCTGATCTTCCAACACAACAATGTTAAGGCCGTGGAATGGATGAGCATAAGAAGAGAGTTGGCAATTGCTTTACAAAAAGTTGATGCGGAGCGTGCAAAGAACGGACAGGATGCATTGGCCGCAGAGATCAAGCTGCAGGTCATTCAAACGAACATTTTTGCAAGCGCAATGCGAATCGTAGAGTTCTACGACCCAGAACAGATACAGCCTGGCGATCAAGCCGACACCGAGGAGTTCAAGCACGGACTCTCCCGTCGTGCCCATCAAATTGCTAATAACAGGAAGCTCAAACTGGAACTTGAGCCGCTCCTCTCTGGTCCGCTATCTGTCGTAGCGTTTCCCTCCGTTGCTCCTCAATATCTCAAGACCGTCCTCTCGATTCTCGCTCCATCACCACCAGACTTCCCCGCTCCACGACGTAAGGTCAGCCCAGACTACTACGAGCCGGCTGTGCAAGCAGGTCTGCAAAAGCTAATGCTGCTCGGCGCAAGAGTCGAAGGCAAAGTGTTTGATGTAGATGGCACGAAATGGGTTGGCGGCATCGATGGCGGCATCGACGGACTACGAGCACAGCTTGTGCACATGCTGCAAGGTGTTGGAGGTAGTCTCACTAGCGCATTGGAGGGTGCAAGTAAGAGTCTGTACTTTACTGTAGAGGGTAGGAGACTAGACATGGAAGAGAAAGAGAAGCCAAGCGTAGATGGCGAGACAAAAGAATAAAGCTCGATCGGTAGGTGACCATGTACATTAGTAACGTTCGACAGACAGATTCATGTACAGATATTGTTCAAATGATAACGAAATCCCTTGTTCTTCGTTCCGCACTATGGATGTCTCAGCATATGCCTGAGGTTTTCTTACACGATTCGTTGATTTCTGATACCGACCACCATAAGAAGAAAATCTTATGGTTTGTCAAAAGTGCTTCTGAGAGTCTATCCTCTAGTCGTGCTCCAAAGTTCCGACGCTTGAGAAGACTTACTACGCCCCATGCCGGTATACAAGTAAACCTATTAATGGCAGTGCATTTATGGTACCGAGCTTTACGTCGCTGTCCCTTATCGCTTCAGCCTATAGCATGGCGTATCGCTCAGCCTTGTAATTTGTGCAGGAACAGTTGCGTGCAAGGATGGAGACCGCCCCTCATCCCGCTTCTGCGACCTCACATCGGCCTCGTTATACCACGATGCCATAAATCGAACAGTCTCACAATGAGCACGGAAAATCAAAGACATATACGGAATGACTTTCAGCTATCAAGTGATCCCTGGCAGAAATTTACGATCCGCTGGGAGCCAGGGCACAATGCTGAAGATGTCCGACTCTGTTCTCCAACTCAAACGACGCAAGAAATAATAGAAGCCTTTTTGTTGCATAATGATCGCAGATCGAATGCCCAAATTCCTAGGCGATGGCAGGTCCTCGGCGAGTTCCTGTATCCGATTGTTACATTGTCCCAAGGCGATGTGACTACGTACGTTGAAGATATCGAAAGACACCGCGCCGCGAACGATGTCGCGATTCTTGACGATCGGCAGAAGCATGAATGTGCCAGAGACTTTGGACAACACTGCGAAGGTTGTCCGACTTTTTCAGAAAATCTCGATGTTATGGCTCTCCAACGCCGCCTGCAGGAGAAGGTGAGCCACTTCCAGTATATGCATATTGTTCGACTGATTCAGACAGCGATCCTCCCTGAAAGCAGAGAAAAGAATCATGTGAGTTTAATAAAAGAATCCAGGATCAAGTCACAGTGAGCTGATGGTCTCAGATACATTCCAAACTTGACTTCAGTTGGTGCTTTCGCTCTGATTGGTACCTTAGCAAGGCGTGCAGTGAATCCTGTGCGGGGATTTCTGCATAGATACCTCGGGAGACATCATTTTATAAGTATTTCTACGGTAGGGCTCCAGCTTCAAGAATGCAGGTGTTGGCTGAAGAGACTTAAAACCACAGTCGTGGGGTTTCTCCCTGGAATTCCACCTACCCTACCATGCCATGCGCCACGGACCCCTCGAGTCAACCCAGGACTTGAGAATTATATCGGGGAAACGCCTTCGAAAAAGCGAACCCCTACCACTTGGATCGCACTCTAGAGATCAAGAGGATCTCTACTACCACGAAGCCCAGACATCTTCAATTTGTTGGGGCATAAGCGAATGGTTCTGGACCGAGATTTTTGTTGTAGATACTTACTTTGGTTCGGAAGAAAGCCCCAATACATATCTTCGAGACTGCCCTTATGGCAAAGGATCTAATCCTCTCTTGGGTGGCAGTGGCACCTTGAACGATCCACGCTTCGACCCACGCGAGTACTTTCTGCGGATCCTTGAGTACCGGATGGAACAAGTGGCCACGGAATACGGCACCCTAGTTGACATCTTCAACAGACGAATGGAAAACTATGTAAGTGCATGCACTGTTCCTGTAAAGCAGCAGTCTCACTGTGTTTTTGCAGTTGAACAACACCAGACACGAATCAGCACATAGCAGTTCGAAACTCAGCGCAAAGGGTTTAAGCAAAGTCATAGAGACGATCCAGACATTCAGTGAATGCATATACGGCACTGTCGATTCCTGGGAGCGATTTTGCAATGGGGAGATGTCACTCTTCACGACACGTGTACCCAACCAATCTGTCTGGCCCAGAATGATTGCTAGTATCAGTCGGAGCGTCGGGGAATTGGATCGATTGCGAAAGCTTCTACTTGCCAAACGAGATACATTTAAGCTCGAGCTGGACGGCATAATTCTCTCCTTCGTGATGTCGAGCGGCCTGAACTGGAATCAAGCAGCTTCACAAGGCCCGGAATTTCAGTGTAGCGGCGACTCGAATTTGGAGGACAGAGATGCTTCTACCGTTGACGAAGATCGATCTCAGGATGCGCATCACGATGATGGTCGTAAGTATTGAACGCAGGCTCTCGGTTGAATTCTGTTTATTGACACGTTTTTAGTGGGAAGTATTCCCTCTCTGGTCTACGATTGAGTATTCAGGTGGGACTATGATAGCATTGATATGATGATCAGCAATCCGGACTGAAGTTTTTTCGGAGATGTTACGGTTGATCTCTATGGAGTTATCCTGTACGAAACCCCGACAAGTTCTACTTATACATAATGGAATGTGATTGTTCTCCTATGTTTGGGCTTGAGTCTGAAGTAAGGCTAAATATACTACCAAGAGTCTCTACGAACTCTTCCTCTTTCTATTTAGCACCTGATTCAAACTAGGATAAAACTAGGATGATGAACACATTCGCTGCAAGGGTTGAGAAGCCGATCTTGAGAATACTTTTTGCAAGGCGAAAACAACCAAGTGAAATAAAAATTAGAGCCATCCGTGTCCACCGGTAAGAAGAATTCCAGCAATTTACGAGGTCTCTGTAGGTTTAAAAAGATCATTGATACTTCAGGTCGAGATGGTGTGTCGTGCCGTTGATTGGCCAGGTTGAACGATGACGTCCAAGCGTGCCCTGCAGCCTCGCCTTGCAACCACGCGCCCCTACGCGATTGGAAAACGCGTCTGCTTCAACAACCCGCCCACTTCACACCCACGAATTCACACCTGCTATACACCGGACTTCAGAAGGCACACAGCCATGCGCAGGCCCAATGTCCACTTGTGCATTGCAAACAAAGACAATGCTCCAACCGGCCTCGAACAGTCCTCTACAGCTCCTGGGATCGGCAGCCAAACGGGAAGAGCCGAAGTCGTTGTTACCTTCGAAGCGAAAGAGAGACAGTATATGCGGTCTTGGAGCATTTAACCAGCCTTTTACCATCAAGCAATACCCCGAGTCGCCCTACGGCAGCCCTGCCACCTTTAAACCTGTGCGAATAATTGGACGCTCCCAGCTATCCCTCACATTTCTCGACACCAGTCCCGACGAGAACTTCGCTGCGAACAGTCTATTCTCCGCAACTATCAACGCCCTAGAAAATAATGAAGATACACAAGGACGGCCAAGCGCGAACCACAAAGTGCTCATTGCACGCTACGAGAACAAAAGGATTCTATACGCTATCGAAAGAGTGCAACCGGGTGTCTATAGCATTTGCAGGCTTGCCAATTGGCTGATGGAGAAGGAAGTCGCAGATCTGTGGGATCCGGCTGTTTTGTCGACGTGGCCGGCACCTCATAAGTCAGATGTGAGCAAAGGCATGGATTCAACTGGTGCGTGGTGGCAGCATGCGATGGTGGAAACACAACCGTCAGAACCTCCAGTAAAGCGTGCTAAGATGACAATGATGCGACCAAAAATCGCGACCAAGGTCACGGAAGCGGAGCCTGAGGGCCTAGCGGGTGTCTCTCATCCCGTGGAGAATGAGCCTGCATCAATAGGAGCCGACAACATCTCTCAAGAACCGTCAATAGATATGCCATCACCACAAGAGCAACTCGCACTACTGCTCCAACAATATTTGGAAGCGGTGTACATGTCGAAGACCTCACTGGCATACTTCGCTAAAGGTCCAGTTACCCGACTCCGGAATGCATTTATGTCGCCTGCAGAAGGAGCACCTTCGACCCACGAGTTGGTTACATTCCTGAGGTCTATGCTATTGAGTCCCAAGGCAAGCGAGAAGAAATATTACGACAAGTTACCAGCACTTATCAAAGCCATCCCACCGGGATTCTTTTCTGATGAAGAATCAAAGACTGGAGCTGGAAAGGTCAGGAAGTCCAAAAAGAAAGTGAAACTCAGCCGAGAAGGGGTGTATCCGCATGAAGAGGATATAATCAGGAAGTGGTGGGTGCTAGAGCTACCAAATGGTGAAAGCATGGGTGGTGAGACGATGGACCAACGTATCAAAAGACGGATCGGAGAACTTAGGGTTCGCGAAACGCTTGCTCAGATGATACTTATGCTCGAGATAGTGGCGCTTGAAGCACTATCTACATACAATCCGCCCCCAGAAGAAGGAATGGACCCTGCAAAGACGCTGGCCGAGGAAGCGTTGCAGGCGAAACCACCAAAACGCCAGAAGAAACTTGACGATATCAACTTGCAGCTTGATCTTTTATTGGACAGGCTGTGTATTTGGCATGCAACCGAAGAAGTTGGCATCATCGATTTCGACATCGGACCTTCGAAAAACACTGAGGGCTTTGGTGGATCAAGCAAGAATCGTGTAAATGATCGTTTACATAGCTTCTGCGTCGAGGTCATCATACCTTTCTACGTCAATCGACTCCCGGAGCGGGCTCTTATGGTTAACAAAAAGCTCGGAGGGCCTGCACACACGTCACCACCAAAACGAAAAGCAATGAAGCCACCGGTGACTTCTCGCAAGTCAGGGGAACCCAAAGAGCCAGAGTCAAAGAAGTCGCGAAGATCTCTCGGCAGAGTAGCTACGGATACCTCAGTGAGGCCAGTCAGTCGAGCGACTCCATCCCTGACTAGGTCCGTTACCGACTCGATGCTTCTGAATGGGATCAAACGCGAAGGTAGCGAGGTGCCTTTATCAGCTATACCATTTCAACGCAGCCCTTCGAAGAGCGCCAGATCATCAATGTCCCAGATGAAACATCTGCAAGGCCGTCAAATAGACCTTACGCAGACCTCGGCCGCCGCGGCAGCGAAGTTGAAACAAAAGCAGCGAGTAGAGGAGGACCTACAAGATGCTATTTCAGCTCTCAAAAAGCCAAATCGCGGGCTGGCGGCTGGCGGCTACGTTGCTGATATTGAACGACGCGGCCTGGGCTTGAACAACAAGTCGAGAAAGCCTGCACATCCTACACGAAAGGTTGCCCAAGATGTTCAAGTTTCCGCGACACCTCGAGTTGGTCGAAGAACGAAGAACATGATTGAACAGACTCCCAGCCGCCACCATCATAATCCACTTCAAAGTTTGGTAGCGGATGCGCCTCCATCAGGCGAAACACACATTCCCTCCTCTGCCGTCCCGGCGACGGTTCAACGTAGTGCTACGGGCCGAAGCCTAGCGCACTCTAGCATTACCGAAACGCCCTCGAAGGCGCCCAACATCAAAAGCTTTTCATCAGGGGCAGCTCGGAGAACGATCTTCGCGACGCCGCTCAAGTCTGGTGCATCATCTGCCAACAGAGATGTCCCTGTATCAGCACACGTTTTTGAAACCCCAACTACGACTAGAGTCCATTCACCGCCAATGGATGGCAACTTTACACTTCCCGCTATCAATGCCACTCCTACAAAAACTATTCCTATTTCGGCAAGTTGGTCTCAACCGACGGCTATCTCTGAGCCGGCCAAGGGCAATACAGAAGCCTCGATATACGACGCTCTGGGCTGGAATGACGATGATGACGGTCTATGATTAAAACGGACCCTTTTCTTTGATTTACTTTACTGCATGAGCGAGCATGGACTGGATGGTGCATTTCGGAAGCATTGGGCGGCGCAAGGTGTGGTCAATTGTTGATATAGGCGTGTGGTCGCTATAGAGGCGATTACGGTAGCGAATCCAGGATATAGAATGTCCGTAGCTGTTCATAGGTGAATGCAAGAACAAAGCATGAATCGGGGCAGTGTCTGGGCTTCACTTTGACGAGCTGCCGACCATCGTCCCATGGTATAGCATGCAAGCCATGCCTGCCCAGCGGAAGATTGCGCTCAGCGTGGTCAGACACAGCAGCGTTGGGACCTGGGGTTGGCCATGCCGCGGCCATGCTAGGCGCAACGAGGAGCACCTTCAAAGGGATGCGGCTAGGGAGAAAGCGGCCGTCGCTGGCTGGCAATCTTACTCTGCGGCGTGGGAATGGTCCACGAATTGCGTGCATCTGATCGGATCTCGCGCAGGCGTGTCGGGTCGCGTCGCACGCGTTTGACAAGAGCCGTTCCAGCAGCCAGCTGTATGTATGCACATGTGCTGGACAGGGATCGCCGGTATCTGTACATTAGCGGGCGACGAGGCCGCGGCCCTTGCAGCCGGCGAATTACACAGGCACAAGCGTGGGCGAGGGCCGAATCACAGGCGCTGGCCGGCGGGCCTGGGCTGCAATTTGCTGGGGATCCTCGCGCGTCGGTCATTAGCCCCGTTCTCCTAAAAGCCATCACCGCACGGTTGGCCAGTGCAGCCGTCCGCCCAAAAACCCAATCAAGGGCAGGTTGTGGAAGTGGTCGACGGTGTCTGCAATTTCTCAGCGCCCAAGTCCTGTCTCACCTCCTACATAGCGGCCGCGATCCCCAGAGCCCGCGGGGAAACGCACTCCTCGACTCGACGACGCCTTTTGAACATGTCCAGCAGCCCGGCCAGGCTAATATAGCTTACCCAACACCGTAATCATGGCCGTGGGAGCAGCATCCCGTCCCGTCCCCCATGGGCCCCGTTCGCCCACGCTGAGCGATGCTGGAATGATCCTGCCCCAGGAGAGCAGATTCGAGCGCAGTCTGTCTCCTTTGCCCTACATCGAGCGGCCGCCGTCGCCGCCCATTCTGCAGACGGACCCGAGTCACGTCAAATTGACTGCTGCACCCCAGAGCCGGCGCCGGCCTTCGCACCACGCAAAATCTCCGCCGCTCTCAGCACAGTCCTCGCGCTCCACGCTGCGTACCATGGGCGATGCAGCACCCATTGCCAGAAGCGCCCCGACTCGCGACGATGCTCTGGCCTCGTCGCCCACTATTAATACCGGCCTGACCAGCCCTGCGCACTCCAAATGGAACCCCCACAACCAGCGCAGACTCAGCGCCGCGTCCAGCTCGGTGCACAGCGACGACCTCGACAACTGGCCCGGCTTCGACAGCCACGCCAACTTTGACGACAGCGGCGTTGACCTCGAGGAACAGGAGAAGCGCGATCAATTCTCAGCCGACATGGACGTTGGAGACGACCTGGCCAACGAGCCATGGCCGAACGACCGCAACAGCGGGAGCGATGACGACGATGATCCATACTCTTCTGCAGCGCTCAGCAGAAGGGCAGAGATCATCCTGGCCAACGCAAAGAAGCGGCTCAATGTATGCGTAACCACCAGCAACACAAATGATTGGACGAGCACTAACAATGGCAGGTCATGGAAGGAAACCTCAGAGGCGCAAGAGAGTCGCTTGTTGTCTCCCCGACATTCAACTCTTCGAGCAGCATTTCCGACCTCTCGCAGCACATATCCGCAGGTCGAGAACGCGACAGGCGTCTGTACGCTGGAATTGGGCCAATCCCTCCGCGCTTCCACTCCTACCGATCCTCTCCACTTTCACCGAACGGGAGCCCAGGCCATTCGCGAGGTGCGAGCGAGACTTCTGTACCGCTTCCCTTCATGCCTCACTATACATCGAGGACTGCGGTCAACAAGCGAGCTTCCAGCGCAATCGGCCACACAACGAACCCTTGGTCGCCAGAAGGCTATGGTCACGGCCGCTTTCCAATCAAGGAGTCGCGCAGTGTTGAGGTCCTCCGCGATCCTCGAAATACTTGGGGCGCAAGTGAGAAAGAGACTGTGATGAGGTCGGCGTCCAGGAGTTCAAGGTCTCCACCGCAGCTCGAGCCTTTGCCTGAAGACGAAGACGCCTCCATGATACCTCGGTCTTCATCTGCAGCAAGCGGTCTCCGTGATCAGATGAACGACCTCAAAGGCAGGATATCGAGCCTGAAGCTTAAAGCACAAGAGGATCACCTCCGTCGCCGTAGCCTGCAAAATCTCCGGACCCCAAGTCCATTCACCTCCGCCGAAAATTGGTATGCTGATGGTGCAGTCTATCAGTCTGGAGTGTCTCCTCTCACTGCCAATGCGGGCTTGGGTATCAAGACGGAGTCTCCAACGCGAAAGGCTTTGTACGAAGACACTTTTACTGACCTTGTAAGCACTACAACGACTACCTCTCAAAAGGAAGGCGAGAAATTGGTCAACTACGAAGTCAAGGAGCAAGGTCACATGCCTAATGCACGAGCATATCCTCCACAATACGATGGAACTGGGCATACGAACGGTCCAGAGACCATCCAGGAAGATGAAAATGCCGAAGATACGGATGACACCGAATTTGTGTCCGTCGACGGCGAAGATCACGGATATGGTCAGGAAAGTGTTTACGAGGATGCTGTGTATGAGATGCCAGCCACTGCGCGTCACGAGGATCGTGTGGACGCTTTCGATTACGAAAACTTCTTCCTCCACAGCGCCATGGGCACATACAGTCTCGAAGGTCGGCGGTCAAGCACCAGTTCTGGAAGCTCAACGGCCACTACACGGCCTGTGACTGCAGTTCAAACCATGGACGAGATGTCTACCACAGAAAAGAGGATCTCGTATCATCAACGAAATGCCAGTGCCGATTCAGTCTCGACTGTTGCAACCTTCGCTACTGCTGCAGAAAACCAGTCCGATGACGAAGAGGAGAATGAGCAAATGGACCAATTTTCTCAACAGCTCTTGTCCAACCAGAATCCGATCAATGCACGACCAGGAACGCAGAACGGGCTGTCATCACTCCGGTCTGATTCCGCCATCAACATGCGACGCGGCAACGGCTCCTCGCCTCCACTCACGTCCATCTCTCGGGGTTCCTCCTCTCCTGGCGACCTTGCCAGTGGACTTCAAACATCGAAGATTTTCTCCATCTTGACTGAAGGCTCCCGGGACGAGCCACGACTCGCCTTGAGCGAAGAAGAGACGCAACTTATCTATGGCCTGGCTGCAAGCTTCCAGCAAGTGTGCGCAAACCTGCAGAATGCCTACGGAGAACCATATGAACGCAAAGCCTGGCGACGGCGCCTAGACGAAGCGCGAAGAATCCTCACCGGCGAGGACGTCGAGGACGACCAGTCCTTCTAAGAGCATCCACTCCCTTGGACTTCTAATGTATCAGGCCTGCTAATGTCTACAGTCTGTGCGGCGTTTTATCGCTTGTTGTTTCTACTCTTTAGACGGCCTTTGACCAGCAGTTGACGTATATCTCCTTAATTTCTATTATCTATTATTTCATATTCCAGCGATATCGTTTGTGTTTGCTTCAGCGAGCCTGTTTGGGGTTCGTTGAACGTATTATGATCATAGACCTTATTCGTTCCATGTATTGATACCCGGGGACGAAAGGGGTGGGGGAGTTGCGGACTCCGGTGAAGGTGGATTTGTTTAGCCCCGTGGCTTGTGGATGTAGGCTCTAGCTGTGTCGATGCAGTCGCCACCTAGGTAGTGGCCAGCCCAATGCCATCCATTACACTTTTAGAAACCTCAATTGCTCATGCTGTGCTCTGTTGGGCTTGACCGACTCTGGGGGCGTTTGTCTAGAAGGTGTGGACTAGAAAGGCAGAGAAGCGGAAGACGTCACTAGTGGGACATGGCGGCGTTTTTAACAGTGGTTCTCCAGGGCTCTCCCCGCCAGAGACAGTTGAAGGACAGAGCCATTTCGGGATGACAAGTTGTTGACAGCCCCGCCGAGGAGCATGACTCCGTGTGTCTGGCTGCACAATTCAAACTGGTGTGCGTTGTCCATGTACTGTTCGGTATCAAAGCGGCAGCTCTAATGCACGACGCTGGTTGCCGCGCTTGCAATTGGCCCTCGGAGCAGCGTGATTGGCCGCAGCGTGCCATTGAAGACTGGCGGTGTAGAGCAGCACTCCCGCCACGACGCTCAACTCGTAACAGGAGCGCACAGTGGGCCAATTGCGGAGAGCAGGTGGATGAGAGTGGAGATTCAGTCCTCGCTGGCAGAGGGCGAGGGCCGTCGGTGCTAGGCAAAGACGGGTAGATGTGCTCTGGTGCAGCGCTGCACCGGGCGGCCTCAACGTGAAGCACAACACTGGATTCATCCACGACGGGCTCATGCAATGCACTTGCGGCCCTAACCCTAAAATTTTCCCTCGAGCGGATAAACCATCTCGTGCTGCCGCTCCGCGTCGCGCTTGCTTCCTTCTCTTCCCTGCATCTGTCCTGTGATCGCATCTCGACATCTTGACTCAAACTGCGCCCGTGGAGCAACTTGCACGGCGAACCTACTCGACCACCCACACCACCCACACCACCCCAGCCAGGGCTAATTTACCCCTCGAACTTCGCGAGCACACCCCTCCATTTTTTCGGATTTTCCGCCTGCTGGTCCGGGCGCGTGTGTGACGAGGTTGGATGAAACGAATCGGACGCTTCTTCAGGCTTGGTGCAAGCAAGGAGGAGAGGGCTGCTCGACGCCGATACTGATCGCGATTGGCGTTTGGCCCTTCTGTTGCGCATCCGTCCACGCTGAGGGGCGCCCGTTCCTGTTCCTTGTGACCACTCTGCTCGCGCCCATCGCCTGCCTTGCTCTGGCCGCGTTCCGTCTGGCTTGACTTTGCATTAGAGCTGGCTGACGGGCGAATCTGCTTCCTTTTGCCTGCGTGCATCATCTGGCCCTGTACCTGCGACCAGGACCAGCTGTGTTTCGGCTTCTGCAACTCGTGCTCGTCGCAGCACCGACGGGACGACAGACCAGACGCCTGCTTCCTCTGGGTCGGATCTCTGCTTCTCTCTCTCTCTGCGTTCCGGAGTTGCACCGCGGCTTTTCCTCTCTTGTCCCCACGGCGCTTTGGCTGTGCAGTCAGTCTGTTTGTTCGCGTTGCTACCCACCAGGACCTGCAGCAAGCTCCTGCCGCGCACCAAGTCACGCTCCACCACCGTAATCGCGCGTCCTTATCCAGCTCCCGCTATAGCTCTCGCAATCGCCCGCCCTGCCGCTCCCCTCCTGCGGCCTTCGCACAAAGCGCTCATGTGCCCACGTCCGCCCTGCTCCTTCGGTTTGCGCGTCTCAAGATACTCGCACAATGTTCCCCGCCAACTCTCGCCCCGCCGCCGCCGCCGCGCCATCTGCGAGACGAAGGACCCGGCCGCCTACGAGGCCTGGATCGGCTGAGAGTCGCCGGAGCAGGAAGAGCGACGAGTCGAGCTGGAGCACAAGGAGCGCCGAGTTTCAGTTTGTGGGGGCCTGGGAAGACGCTGCTGCCAGATGCTGCACGCCGGGCAGCATGACGGCATGCGACTCTGACAATGACGAGCCCATTGCCGAGCTGATGGAGGATATATGCCATGCGCTGGATCGGCTGGAACGCCGCGACATGGGCAACAAAGGCGCAAAGAGCTCCGCCATTTCGGTATGACGACACCTCCTTTGTTGAACCTTCTTCTCCACATCTTCGGTCACAATCACTCCATACTCTCATATTGCAGTGCGCACAAGTCCTCGGTCGCATTCCTCTACTTCATGAAGCTCTTTTCCTGACATTACATAGCACCGCGATATTGCGACTCAGCTCGCCGAGCTCCTTCCGCTACAACATGCACCTTCTCACAGCTCTGGATCCCAACCACCTTCGTACGATGAGTGCGTCGCAGATTTGCCTCCAGATTACACTTCTACAAATGCATTGGCCTGTGTTCAAACACCGGAATATTCGCCTTTTGCCTCGCTCAACGCCTCCTTGTGCTCCGATGTACCGCATTGCCTGAGAATAAGCAATAATACGTCGCCCGCCTCCTCCTTCTTCTTTGACGAGAAATCGTTGTATCCAGATATTGATTTTGGCTACTGCGAAGCTGGAATTAAGTCTCACGCAAAGAAGAAGGCTAACAAGAACGCCGCAAAGAAAGCGCCTGCTCCTGCCAGCCCAGTAGAGAAAGAGGAACCTGCTGGAAATGGTGATGGGGGCGGAGGCGATCCTCCTGGGGATGGAGGAGCAGCCGATGGAGACGGAAGCGGTGGAGACAAAGATGATGGCAAGAAAGACAAGAAGAAAACCAAGAAGGAAAAGGAGGAAGAGGAGCGGCTAAAGAAAGAGGAGGAGGAGCGGCTGAAGAAGGAAGAGGAGGAACGCGCTCAGAAGGAGGAAGAAGAACGTCTAGAACGTGAGGCAAAGGAGGCCGAAGAAGCTGAGCGCAAAAAGAAGGAGGAGGAGGAGGCGGCTGCGGCTGCGGCTGCGGCTGCCGCCACTGCTTCTGCTGATTTAAGTTGGGCCAATTCGACAACAAATAACGATGAATGGGCTGCAATTGGAACAACAACCAAGAAGAAGAAGGGTAAAAAGGGAAAGGTTGGCAATTTCGGTTACTTGATTACACGTTGCAGGGCGCTAACTTCGTGATAGGTCGCGGAGCCAGTACCTCCACCTCCACCTCCTGTTGACCCACCGGCAACTACATTTGACGATATCAATCTCGATGACGGAGCACCTAAGATTGACCTGAACTTTGGCGATTCAAGCACAAAATCTGGATCTGGATTTGACATGGGCTGGGGCTCTAATTGGGGATCTTCGAACAAAGCGTCCTGGGGGTTCGACTCAACACTAGACGGCTCGAAAGACGCTGGCGGTGGCGACAATCCGTGGGGTTCATCAGATAAGAAAAAGAAGGATTCGTCCGGCTTTGACTTTGACTTTGACGCGTTCAAAAGCACGGACGCATCGAAGCCAGCTGAGGAGAAACTAGCGGAAGACGATGGCTGGAATTTCGGCAGCATTTCCACGACCAAGAAGAAGAAAGGCAAGAAAGGCGCTTTGATCGATGACTCCGTGCCGGATGAGCCAGCCCCAGCTCCAGTCGCTGAGCCTGAGCCTGAACCTCCGAAGAAAGAGGAGGACGACCCGTGGTCTTTCACCTTTGGGAATGCAAAGGACAAGAAAAAAAAGAAGAAGGGCGCGGTCGAAGAGGCCCCGCCACCTCCACCGCCTGAACCAGAACCAGAACCAGTGGTAGTCCCAGAGCCAGAGCCAGAGGTATCCCCTGTCAAAGAGGAAGACCCCTGGGCTGGTGGATGGGCGGCCACTGCGCCGGTCAAAAAGACGAAGAAGGGTAAGAAAGGGGCCAAAGAGGAACCGAAGGTTGAGGAGCCTCCACCACCGCCTGCTGAACCCGAGCCTGTTCCAGAACCCGAGCCTGAACCCGCTCCAGTTGAACCTGAACCTGCACCCGAGCCGCCAAAGCCCGAGGAACCAGCTGTTGATCCTTTTCTCGGAATGACTAAGACTCAGAAGAAAAAGCTTCAGCAAAAGATGAAAGAAGAAGCTAAATTGAAGGCCGAGGAGGACAAGAAGAGGGCGGCTGAAGAGGAGGAAGCAGAGAAGAAACGCTTAGAAGAGGAGGAAGCGGAAAGGGTAAGGTTAGAAGAGGAGGAAGCAGAGAGGGTACGACTGGAAGAGGAGGAGGCTGAAAAGAAACGGTTGGAAGAGGAAGAGGCTGAGAAGAAGCGGCTGGAGGATGAAAAGTCCAAGAAGAAAGACGACACCTGGGGCGACTGGGGCGGTGCTGTCACGACCTCCACTAAGAAGTCCAAGAAAAAGAAGGGTGCGAAAGAGGAGCCCAAGATTGAAGAGCCTCCTCCACCACCTCCAGAGCCAGAAGTTATTCCTGAGCCAGAGCCTACTCCACCAGCTGAGGAGAAAGCTGTCGATGGTTGGGATGATTGGGGCACAACGACAATTGTCCCAAAGAAAGGGAAGAAGGGCAAGAAAGGCGCTGCTGCTGCGATCATCCCAGAACCCGTCAAGGAAGAGCCCATCATTGAGCCTGAGCCTGAGCCTGAACCAGAACCGGAACCTTTCTTAGATCCAGAGCCAGAGCCGGAGCCGGAGCCAGAGCCTGTCAAACCGAAAAAGAAAGAGACCACCGATTGGGGCTTGAGTTCGATCTGGGGAGGCTCAAAGAAGAAAAAGAAGGGCAAATCTGAACCTGAGCCAGAGCCTGAACCGGAGCTTGAACCGGAACCAGAACCAGAACCAGAACCAGAACCGGCACAGCAGCTGCTCATCGAAGATTCATCTTTTGTCCAAGAACCGGTCTCTGTGGAGGAACCCCAAGAAGAGGATGAGGATGACTGGGGTGCGCCGTCTTGGAGCAAGAAGAAGAAAAAGGACCCAAAGAAGGATGCGCCCATCGAAGTCATCGAGGACACAACGACTCCCGTACAGAAGCCCGACGAGGATGACCCGTGGGGTAGTGCAGCCTTCAACATTAGCAAGAAGACAAAGAAGTCCAAAAAGGGAGTCATTGTACCTGACCTTTCCTCGCCTCCAGATGTGCTTGAACCCGAGTTCCCACCACCCAAAGAAATCGAGGCACCCCCGGTAATTGAGGAAGAAGATATCTGGGGCTTCGCTGCAACTTCATCGAAGAAGAAGAAGAAGAAAGGCGAAGTGGTCGAGGATACTCTCAGCAAAACGATCTCAAAGGAATCCAATTCAAAGTCCGTCAAATCGATCAAATCAACATTTGAAGACCTCATATCCCTTGATGAGCCTCCTCCAGTGGTTGAGGAGAAGAAGGAGAAAAAGGACAGGAAAGAAAAGGAATCTGCCAAAACGAGCAGCATCTGGGGTTCCTTGGGCGGCTCAACCTCGAAAAGCGCAAAGAAAGAGACATCGCTTGAAAAGAGAGCTCGAGAGAAGCGCGAGAAGAAGGAGAGGGAGGAGCAAGAACGCCTTGAGAGGGAAGCTGCGGAGAAGGAAGAAGAGGAGCGATTAGCTCAGGAAGCTGAAGAAGCTGCAGCGGCCGAGCAAGCTCGCATTGAGGCCGAGGAGGCAGAGGCAGAGGCAGCCCGCATAGCAGCTGAAGAAGCAGAGGCAGAGGCAGCCCGTATCGCAGCTGAAGAAGCCGAGGCCGAAGCAGCTCGCATAGCAGCGGAAGAGGAGCAGCGGAGACTAGATGAGGAGAAGAAGAAGAAAGAGGAAGAATCGTCAAGTCGAGGCTGGGTTGGCAGTCTTTGGGGAAAGAAAAAGGAGTCTACTAAGGACAGGAAAGCCCGTGAGAAGAGAGAGGCAGAGGAGAAAGAGCGAGAAGAACAAGAACGTGCTGATGCGGAGCGTGCTGAGGCGGAACGCGCCGAGGCAGAAGAAGCGGAGCGCATTGCTGCGGAGCTCGCTGCGGCAGAGGAACAAGAACGACTCGATCGCGAGGCTGCTGAAGCTGCTGAAGCCGCCGAAGCCGCTGAAAAGGCTCAACGTGAAGCAGAAGAAGCGGCAGCAAAGGCGAAGAAGGAGGCCGAGGAAGCTCCAAGCTGGGGAATATTTGGCAAGAAGAAGGAAACCACAAAGCAGAGGCGTGAGCGCGAAGCCAAAGAGAAGAAGGCCAAGGAAGAGCAGGAAAGGCTTGAAGCAGAAGCCCAAGAAGCTCGAGAGGCTGCTGAGAAGGCGCAAAAGGATGCCGAAGAAGCGGAGTTTGCGCGGATCGCAGCCGAACAAGATCTCGTTCTTGAGCCTGTCATCTCGAACTCGAAGGAAAAGAAGAAGAAAAAGAAGAGGGGCGTGGTCGAAGAGGCACCTCCACCTCCACCTCCGCCTGCAGACCCTCTCCTCGATGATGAACTGTTGGCTTTAGTCAAAGATATACCCGCAGATCAGCTTCTAGCGGAATTGGGCGAGCTTCCAGAGCGTCCTAAGCCTAAATGGGAAGAGCCAATCAAGAAGGAAGAACCCGTTACTGGCAACGGTTGGGGCAGTGCCTGGGGAATTTCCCTGCGCAAGACTAAAAAGGTGGAACCGAAGATCGAAGATGAGATCGTGGAACCGGAGGTAATCACTGAGTCAGCGCCAGACGAACCAATTCCCGAGGAGGCTGCACCCGAAGAGGTACCGAATGAACCAGAACCGCCGATTGCTGACGAGCCACCGCCTAAGAAATCATCGAAGAAAAAGAGTAAGCGCGATAAATATGTCGAGCCCGAGCCTGAACCCACCCCTGAACCAGTAATAGAAGAAGCCGCCCCTGAACCAGAACCAGAACCACCTGCGGTTGAGGTCATCGAACCAACTCCCAGGAAAATTAAAAAGGAGAAGAAGTCCAAGAGGTCCAAATTCGAGCCAGAACCCCCGCTTGTTATTCCTGAACCGGATCCTGAACCTACTGAAGTTGCTACACGGAGATCGCCAGTTCCAGGAGGCTTCCCCATGGACGATGAAATGGATTTGATTGACTTGGGAAGTGCGCCGCCGCCACCGCCGCCCGAAGAGCCTGAGCTTTTGATCGAACCTGAGCCTGAACCTGAGCCGGAGCCTGAGCCTGTCGTATATGTGCCGGAGAAGAAGTTGAAGAAAGTCAAGAAAGGCAGCAAGTCAAGGTCAACTCCCATCGTTGAAGCTCCGCCGCCACCACCACCGCCACCCCCGGAACCTGAATTCGAAATGGCTGATCCAGAGCCAGAACCAGAACCTGAAGCTATCGCCGAGGATATGACTATGGATCGCGACTTGCTTGACCTTGACGATCCTGCTCCGATGGATGTCGACGATGCGCCAGCAAAACTACCCACGCCGCCTCCAGAGCCAATACGTGAACCCAAATCGGAGTCACCAAAGAAGGAACGTGCGAAGGTTGTCAGAGGAGCTTCTGGTTCATGGGGCTTCTGGGGTGGAGGTGCTGCTGCCCGCACCAAGCCGAGAACGAAGTCAGGCGGTGGTGGTGATGATGGGAGCAGCGCTGCAGCAGCAGTGAAGCCTGGCCTGGTGCGCACCAAGTCTGTCCGCACAACTTCGACACGCGACAACGATGCAAAGTCAAGATCATCTGGTTCCGACAAGATTTCGGCAGCAAAAGCACCAGTGGTACGGTCTAGGCCACAGCGCGCTTCAACAGGGCTGGGCTCACTTTTTGGTGTTCCGCCCCCGCCATCACGCTCAAAGTCGCAACGAGCGCCCGCGACTGTCAAGACAATATCACGCCGCGCTTCTATTGACCAGGACGCTGCGATGATGTCGCCGCCCCAAACTGATACCGAGTTCAAGTCTGCCAAAGCCGCCAAACTAATGGGCGTGAAGAGCGCATCGCGACGGACCAGCACGAGGGAAAAGGGCAAGGCGAGAGGTAAGCACATCCCCGCTAGGCAACGCCGACGAACCATTGGCTCGTGGCGTCGTAAGCAACGGCACGGCACTAACCGACTAGCAGCTGTCCCAGACCCGTACCCCATCGACGACGACCTGGAGCAGCTGGACGACGAGTCTCCCACTCCCACCCCCAGACCCGAAATGCCGCGTCGCAAATCCAAGCGCGACTCGGTCCAGCCTGTCGAGATCCCAACCGCCCCACCCAGCGCCGACGAGCCCGTCGTCGTTGACCCCATGGATCTGGAGCCTCCCCCAGCTGAGGCTGAACGCCCCCGCCGTGAGCGCGAACGAGAAAGAGAACGACCACGTCGCGACCGCGGCAACTCTGATGCTGTGAATACCATGGCTGGTGTCGCAACTACTGCTGCCGCCGTCAGTGGGTTCAAGAGCATGTTTGGTCTCGGTCGCAAGAAAGGCGCGCCACCTGAAGATGACCGCCGTGAGCGCCGCAGGACTGCCTACGAGACCGAAGACGAGCGCAGGCGCCGCAAGCGATCAACGACGCGTGGTGGAGCAACTGAAGATGAAGCAAAACGACTACGGCACGAGCGACGCAACGTTCGTCGCCCTGCGCGCGGTCCCGACGAGACTGACTACATGGTATCCGGCGGAAACGGAGCTCCAAACGGGAGCAGCGAGTATGATCCCGAGCGTGAAGCACGACGAGCAGAGCGCAGAGCCAGACGCGACGCAGAGAAAGGATCTCGACGCGCTGAACTCGACGACCCCGAGGGCAAGGCTGAGCGTCGCCGTGACCGTGGTGTTGACCGTGACCGTGATTTTGACCCTGAAAGAGATGCGCTCGCTGAGAAGAAGGCTCGCCAGATGGCTGAGCTTGAACGTCGCAACAAACTAGCCGAAGAAGAGTTACGTCGCCGGGCTGAGAAGGAGGAGAGGCATAAGTCACGGAACGACCGCAAAGCTCCTGAAGAGCGAGACCGTGAACATCGTTCCTCGCGCCGCAAAGACAAAGACCGCGAGGCTACTCGCCCGCATACTGAGCGTCGTCGCTCACACGTAGATGATGACGCAGAACGTCGTCGTCGCCACGAGGAGCGTCGCGCCGCTCGACGCAATTCAGAAATGCCAGCGCCAGTCGCCAACGAGCCCATCAACGACTACTTCGATGAGCGCAATGCCGGCCCCGCTCGCACCAAGCACCGCAGCTCGCGAGCCGCCCGCGAAGAAGAGAACCAACCCTACATCAACCGCGGGCCGGACAAGACATACTCCTGGGTTGAGTCCCTCTCCAACGAGCCCCCACTCCCGCCTCCCATCTCCGAGACGGTCCTCGACCCCCTCCCCGGCGCCCGCGACGAACCAGAAGACGAGGCTACCGCATCCCAAGAAGAAGACATCCGCCTGCGCATCGCCGGTCGCCGCGGCGCCAAACGCGACAAAGAGCGCAGCGAGCGTGCTGAAAAGGAGCGCGACCGTGAGCGCGACCGCGATCGAGACCGCAAATCGCATCGCCGCCAGAGTCACTACGAGACTACTCGTGGCGCTGGTCCCGAGGACGACCGAGACCGTCGCAGGGAGAGCAGGCGCAAGAGCTACGCACCGCCTGCGTATGAGGAGCAGCCTGTCCGCACATGGGATGGCCGACCAACGATGGAGAATGGCGCCGGTGCGGGAGGGAAGAGGGGTAGTTGGTTTAAGAAGATTGCTGGGTTTTAAGTAGGGATGATGTTTGAGATGATGATTTGATATGAGTGATGGCATTGATGGAGTGCATGTTTTGGCTTTACCCCTTTTCTCCCCGGGTTGTGCGATGGGGGGTTTTGAAATACCCGGAGGTTGGAGCGGATTGCAATTTCTTGTCTATGGTTCCTCGTGTTTGAATATGCATTGCGCACGGCGTTTTTGCTTCTCTGCTACTACTATTACCACTACTACCCCCCTTTTCATGGTTTATATATCTCTTGCTTTCTTGTCTAGCCTTGTATCTTCTGTCTGTCTTCTTGTCTGCATCACTTGTTCTTCCTTCTTTCTTCCTGTGAGTTACTTGGTCAGTTGTACACGCAGGCAGGCTTTCGAATCTTCCCTCCTCCTTCTCCTTCTTTCTTTTAGCTTTCCGCTATGGTGGGACTCTTTGGCCAGAGCACACGCAGACACTTTGAACGAGGTCCATGTATTTCGAGCGCACACTTTGAATAGCCTGTGGCTTCACTTTCGTTCGTTCTTTCTTTCTTTCCTGGTCTTTTGGCGGTTTGCAAGTTCGCACAGCTGGAGATGGATGGATGGATGGATGGACAGTTCCTAGTGAGATTGATACCCCCCTTCCTTTATATGATATGAGTTGCAGAGAGATATGCGTCCCTTCCGCTCCACTTGCTATTGTGATGTACATGCAGACCAATCAAACTGTGCATAATTCGTAGTTACATACTGTTGGACACTGCGAATCGTAAGCATGACAGTGCTTTGTACGACCAAATGACGTTTTTCTTGCTTCTGCGCACGTGGGAGTGGTACTTTATTTGATTTTTTTTGACTTTATAAACATGCAGTAGACTGTGGTGTTATCGTGTACTGCCTAACATCAATCATGACTGACGCCTTTCGCCCTGCCTATGCTGAGTCTCTGGGAATGCTACCTCCGAACCCGTGGTATCTCGAGATACATCATTGTACGCTTTCGCTGAATATGAGTTTCCTATAGTGGAACAGCCGTTCCTGCTTCTCCGCCTTGCACTTCCATATCGTCGTCATCTTCGTCATCTTCCAGCTCCTCGTCTTCTTCCTCAAATCCCGTGTCGATCTTCAAGCCCTTCAGCCTGTCCTTCATTTGGTCTCGTTGCTCAGCCTGCCACCTTGACAATGCCGCTGCTGCATGTACTTTGAAACCGAAGACGCGTGGCTCGTATCGTCGTTGTGATTTTGGAGCGAGCATAGCGGGGTAGACTTGGAAGAGGATGTTGTGGAAGGAAGTGCCAAAGTATGCACCGTCGATTACGGCGTGTCTCGAGGATTTAGGGTTATATAGGTCTTCGCAACGTGCGCAGTAAAGCTTTACGGGCGATGAGTTTGGGACATCAGATTGACCCATGGGCAGAAGGGGTTGTGAATCACACATCACCCTTGGACATTTGCCGAAATCTGACTTTTTGAACTTCTCGAGCTGCGTATAGAATGAACTTTGGTCATGATATCATGTGTGAGCGCGACGAACCATTTTTGCCAATCCCCTAGTTGTGACGATGTATCGAGCGTGTACCAGCCCATATAGGTGTCGCGCAGACTTCTCGATCTGTTCCCGCATATCATCGTCGCAGTCGAAGTCGAAGACATCGGTTACAAGGTCGAGTGCATATTGGTAGTATTGAACTTCGGTGTTTAGGCCCGTGAGGTTGAAGCGATCGGTTAGATACTCTTCGTCGATCTCGCAAAAGTACTCGTTTCCTCGTGATGATATGAACTACGTAGATATTAGCATATGTTGACCCATGCTCCTGTTTTCCTACTGCTATGGTTTGTGCAGTGACTGTGTCGCGAAGATTCGATTTCCAATGTAGGGACATCAAGACAGTTACTGGAGACCATGGCCAGATAAAGCAGGAAGAGTCGTCTTTCGTAACAATATGGCGACATTTGACCACAGCAACATAGCCTAGAGGGGTGCAGATCTCGCTGGTACATGTTCAGACCCAAGCTTGAATCTCAAGACAGACACCAAGCCAACATACCAGCCCAACATGATAGGCATGCTAGCCGCAACAGAATAAAACACAACCATGACAAGAAATCAAATGTCTAGCGCAATAACAGTGTGAAGTGAAGTGAAGTGCTTACCCAGTCGCGCCAATAGCTTGTGTAGTCGCTGTCGGTCTCGCTATTGAAGTCGTCCATGTTGCGCCTACTTCCAGAATGAGGCTCGAACGAAGCAGGATGTTTGGGGTACTGTGCAGGCTGTAGCCACCAATGTGGTGGAGTCAGGCGCAGAGCGGCTCGGGACGCGATTGCGGAGTGAAATGCGCGCTGGTGGGATGGCGGGCAGTTGCATCCCACCTTCAGGGTTTATCCGAGCCGAGACGCTAGTCTGTTTCGGGAACCCCGACTGGTTGCGCCTCAATGTGAAGCAATAGGGCTTTTCATGAGCCTTTTATTACTAAGTCGCGAAATACAGATGTGCAAAGGAGTTCATTCAGCAGCTAGCGCTTGTAAGGACAAGTGGTACAACTACGAGAGTGAAGGGCTAAAATACGATTGCGATCCCAAATAGAGGTGACATACTCCGTATGAGATCCTGTGTTACTCCAGGCTGCTAGTATCTTCCATGTATCATGAATTCATGAGTTTGATCGATAGACCCCATTGTGATCCCTACTCCAAGAGGACGAGAATGATCAAAGTCAAACCAGTATTAGCACATCCTTGTCGTTCTTAACCCGCGTTGCGCTACCCCAGTTCCACGAACGCTAGCGTCATTCTTCAGCCGAGGGCCGGTTGCTGTCGGCTTTGCCCTTCACAATTGGATTACCACACCTCGGGGCCACAGTACTTGATTATGCCTCCGCCGCGTGTAAAAATTAACCTTATTGCACATCCAACATGAAGTCGTTCGCGTCCAGGGAAGCCTCGCGGCTGTTGTCACGCTCAAGCCTCCGCCAAACAACAACAAAAGCACCCTCGTGGAATGCCATTCTCAGACAAGAACAAAAACGCGGCTTCCACGGGTCAAGAAGATTACTCGATGTGAAGCCGTATCTCCTGGCAGACATTGGCGAAGGTAAGTCTATGAATACTCAGTACAAGAATCGTAGGCTTACACGACAATATAGGCATCACAGAATGCCAGGTCATTCAATGGTTCGTGAAACCTGGAGCGCGAGTTGAGCAATTCGATCCAATTTGCGAAGTACAGTCAGACAAAGCATCCGTTGAGGTAAAAATGACAGCATATATCCTAGAAATCTGATGCTAAGCTCCAGGCAGATCACATCGCGATTTGATGGTGTAATCAAGAAGCTGTATTATGAGCCGGATGACATGGCCAAGGTTGGAAAGGTATATAGTCTTTGAAGGTAGATGGCGGTGGCCTTAGCTAACACCAATAAGCCTTTAGTAGATATCGACATTCAAAGCGAGATCTCGGCCGCCGATGAAGCCCTGCTGAATGGAGGATCAGACAAACAAGCCGAGCAGGAGACCCCCAAACAGCCAGAGCCACAAGAACAAGAATTGGAGATCGGTCGGAATGATACCAAAGCGGCGATTGCAGAGACCTCTGACCTCGCTCAGTCTACGTCTTTGCCGGCTGAACCATCAGAACCCACACAACCAGAATCGCAACCACAACGGCAGGCTGGAAAGTATGCATCGCTGTCCACACCTGCTGTTCGACACATCATCAAGGAAAACAACTTGAGGATTGAAGACATAGAGGGTACAGGAAAGGAAGGCCGTGTTCTAAAAGAGGATGTACAAAGGTACATCGAGGCTGCTAAGAGCGCATCAAGCTCAGCAACACCCACTACCTCAGCACCAACGGTTACAGGGCAAAAGATCGCGGACCAGGTCAAACCCCTAACCCCGGTTCAGACTGGAATGTTCAAACAAATGACCAAGTCATTATCAATACCACATTTCCTGTACACGGATGTCGTTGATTTCAGTTCTCTGACGTCGTTACGGAAGAACTACAACGCAGGCCGTGAGAAGGCAGACCGGATAACACCACTACCAATCATCATCAAAGCTGTGTCTCTCACCATGCAGCAATTCCCGTTGCTCAACTCACACCTTGACACAACCAGCAACCCGAACAAGCCTCAGATGGTACTGAAGGGCAGTCACAACATTGGTGTGGCAGTTGACTCACCTTCTGGACTCCTTGTCCCTGTCATCAAAGATGTGCAAAACCTCAGCATCGCATCGATCGCACTTGAGATCTCTCGCCTCGGTGGACTCGCTCGTGCCGGCAAACTTACATCAGCTGACCTCACGGGAGCCACTTTCACCATCAGCAACATAGGAAGTATTGGTGGCACGGCCGTTGCGCCTGTCATCGTAGGACCTCAAGTGGGCATCTTGGGAATCGGGAAAGCTAGGATCGTTCCTGCTTTCGGACACGATGGAAGTATTATCAGAAGGGAGGAGTGTGTGTTCAGCTGGAGTGCAGATCATAGGGTCATAGACGGAGCATATGTTGCGCGAGCAGCAGAAGAGGTCAGGAAGTGTGTTGAAGGTGTAGAAGCAATGTTGGTAAGGATGAGATGATGCGAGTAGATAAAGAAACATGATAGACGATATTGCACAATGAAAAGCGCTGAACTTCAGTTTCACATACCTTAACACAGGCTCGAATGTACCTAACGTGACCTCAAGAGTCGGACAAATCTTTAGATCGCATTTTTTTTCATTGTTCGTGGCAGTATCTCAATATTTCATCTCACTATTCGTGATGATCGAGCCTAATTCTTCCGGCTCCCTATCCTCATCTCACTGTTGACTTTGCGTAGTCTGTCGAGCTCCGGTTTCTCTCATGCCGCGTGCGGTTCTACGTTCAGCTGGCGCCCTTAAGAACCTGCTCAAGGCTGTTTTTGCTATTCGTATATGTCTTCTCCAGGTAATCTTCTTTCTTGTCCAGATTTGACATCTCCTTGGTCAGCGCCTCGCCCTCATCCTTCAGTCGTTTCTGAACATCTGGAATAGGTGTGCAGACGAACCTGTATACATAAAGTCAGATTTCTTTTTCTCCTCTCGTACTTGTAAACTGAACAGATACCCCACCAAGTAACGAGGGGATGGTGAAGGATGACTTGTACTTACATCTTTCCCACGCCCTCATACACTTTGGTATCAGCGGGTAACGAGCTGACTTCAGAAGAAGTCAACTGCAGCATTCGACCCTCGCGAGTCCGTGCTACTTTCTGCTGCCTGACGATGACTAGTTGTTGTTCGGCGAAGGCCTTTTTCTGGCTGATTTCTTGCAGAACCTGAATTTGTGAGTCTTCTCGTGCCTATCTCAGAGCCGAAAGTGCAAGTACCTTCTGCAGGGCCTCATTTGGCATGGACATCTTGACTTCTGGTGTTTGGCTTTGCGATGGGGCACGTTCGTGGATATCAACGTGGAACGGCAAGGGTCAAGCTTTCTCGGTTCGGCTGCTGTTAGAATTCTAGCCGCGCGTGTGATTGGCTGTTGGGGTAGGTGCGGAAAGCAGCGCCAACCAAAAGGCAATGACGTTCCTGTAGATGGCAACTGGCGCGTGTTCTTCAAATTCCACGTGTACCTCAATAGAATAGTGAAGCTATGCCAATCTTGCTGCTCACGCTGTGCTTGCTAGCCTATCACACAAGCATGACGATCCGACCCTGACTTATCGCTGCTGGCTGCTCGCTCATCAACCCACTCCCGAACCACTCCGGGCCTAGGTACTTGCGTATCCTGTTTCAAAAGTTTTCAGACTGTAGCTCTTCTCGCACCCTCGTCTTTGATCAACATTTGCATGAAGATGGCGGCTACATTCTTCTCGCAGCTTCCTTCGATACCATATCCTCCTGAGCAAGAAGGAGCTTGGTCACCTGTCACATCAACCATTGACTGGTGCGAAGAGGTTCGTTCGGTAGACGTGAAGCACCGTGGGTACTTTTACTGATTTGTACAGAATTATGTAGTCACGCAGTACTCGGCAGAGATTGTCAATACTCTCACGAATCTTCTCTTCATGTACCTGGCAGCCAAAGGCATCAGGAACTGTTTGCAACACGGACACGATACTGTGTTTCTTGTCGCCTTCATTGGCTACCTGTTGGTTGGAAGTGGAAGCTTTCTCTTCCACGCGACCTTAAAATGTAGGCCCGACGATGCTCTGATCTGCCTTGCTCTGACAAAATATAGACCCAATGCAACTTGTGGACGAGCTCTCGATGATCTACACGACTTGTTTGATGAACTTTGCAACGTTCTCATACGGCAAGTCGAGATTGTACTCTACGCTTCTAGCCATCGGTCTGATCGGTCTCGCTTTGTTCGTTACCCTGTATTACCACTATCTGCAAGACCCGTCCTTCCACCAGAACGCGTACGCCATTCTCACAGCTATCGTGTTATTGCGCGCAATGTATGTCATGGAGGTCAATATTCGGCCCAAGTTCCGTTCCAAGGAGAGGGAAGCAGCAAATCCACGCCCCCATGGCGGAGACAAGGCGGCCTGGGCGAAAGAAGATTTGAGAGACCATGAGATCCTTCGCACGATGTGGAAGATGATTATATTCGGCCTGAGTATATTCCTTGGGGGTTTCGCTATCTGGCATCTGGACAATGAGCATTGCTCAAGACTCATCCGATGGCGACGGGAGATAGGCATGCCGTGGGGTTTCGTATTAGAAGGACATGGTTGGTGGTGAGTATAATCCTAATCGAAGTAGATACCTACTTGGCTGATAATTCCAGGCATCTGATGACAGGAATTGGAGCCTATTACTATATTGTTTGGGGCGTATGGCTACGACACTGCTTGAACTACAGACAGGATGAGTACGAACTGCTGTGGCCTCACTGGTGGAGTATGCCGGTCGTGATCAAGCAACGGGAAAATGGTTCCAAGAGGAAAGCACTTTGAGGAGGGACACTCGAAATGACGGAAGCAGCGAAAATTCGGAAATAAGCCGACAGAGTTTCGTAGCTCTACAGTTGAAAGGTCTACTCTTGAAGAAGGAAGAATGTCCGATGAGCCTCCGCTACTGTAACAAATGAAAAGACGCGTGAATGGCTTCCATAAACTACAAGAAAAATGTTAAATGTCAATCCTCCCGCCTATATATAATCTTTTTTTATGTGCGAAAGTGAGCAATTGAGCATTGGGTGGATAAATGTCATGTGCACATGGAGGTAAGGTGCACCGAACCGATGCAGGTGGGGCGACCAACCAGCGCAGACAGCGGTTGAGGGAACGATCTCCTGAGCTACTGCCAAAGCGGAAGATCAGTACAAACAGCACAGAGGAGATATCGCCCCAGGCGTTTTCAGAGTAAAGTAGTATGGCGGTAATAAAATGACACAGTTCATCGAGTGAATATCCACTACCCACTCTTTGCTCGTCTGGAGAACTGTTGTTCGCGGTCGGTTCAAATGCTGGTGCCTGTCGCGCGTTGTTTACAACTAGCGTTAGCGTGGCACGGGCCTGCCCACACTTTTACCTCACCGCCGCTTCTCCTCCCTCCACATCAGCACTACCCAGGCACCTCCACCCAGCTCAACACCCATTCTCAACTCCAGCAACTCCTCTTACCTCCCCATCAACCATCATCATGCGTGAGATTGTACGTATCACCCGCTTCCTGCCCCGGGCCCGTGGCGCGTCCCTGCCCCGCGTTTCGCCTCAGGGTCAACACAACAGCAGGACAACAACAGCTAACACGCTTTCTGTGCGATAGGTTCACCTCCAGACCGGCCAATGCGTAAGTACACGTCCGAATCTCGCGATGAATCGGCTGCTCACTCACTTCAGGGTAACCAAATCGGTGCCGCCTTCTGGCAGACCATCTCTGGCGAGCACGGCCTTGATGGCTCCGGTGTCTACAATGGCACCTCGGATCTCCAGCTCGAGCGCATGAACGTCTACTTCAACGAGGTACGTGTTTTTGCTCACTCTAACGCCGCCCTGGATGCAGCCACTGACCATCTGTAGGCTTCCGGAAACAAGTTCGTTCCCCGCGCCGTTCTCGTTGATCTCGAGCCCGGCACAATGGATGCCGTCCGCGCTGGACCTTTCGGACAGCTCTTCCGCCCCGACAACTTCGTCTTCGGCCAGTCTGGTGCTGGTAACAACTGGGCAAAGGGCCATTACACTGAGGGTGCCGAGCTTGTCGACCAGGTTCTCGATGTCGTCCGCCGTGAGGCCGAGGGCTGCGACTGCCTCCAGGGTTTCCAGATCACCCACTCCCTCGGTGGTGGTACCGGTGCCGGTATGGGTACTCTCTTGATCTCCAAGATCCGTGAGGAGTTCCCTGACCGCATGATGGCCACTTTCTCTGTCGTGCCCTCTCCCAAGGTCTCCGATACCGTTGTTGAGCCCTACAACGCCACCCTCTCCATTCACCAGCTTGTCGAGAACTCCGACGAGACCTTCTGTATCGACAACGAGGTATGTAGCCCAATGTCACATCGATTGCGAACATGAACTGATGATTTAGGCTTTGTACGATATCTGCATGAGGACCCTCAAGCTGAACAACCCCTCCTACGGTGACTTGAACCATCTCGTCTCCGCCGTCATGTCCGGTGTCACTACCTGCCTGCGTTTCCCCGGCCAGCTCAACTCCGATCTGAGGAAGTTGGCTGTCAACATGGTTCCCTTCCCCCGTCTCCACTTCTTCATGGTCGGATTCGCTCCCTTGACCAGCCGTGGCGCTTACTCTTTCCGCGCTGTCAGCGTTCCCGAGCTCACCCAGCAGATGTTCGACCCCAAGAACATGATGGCTGCCTCCGACTTCCGCAACGGTCGTTACCTGACCTGCTCTGCCTACTTCCGTGGCCAGGTCTCTATGAAGGAGGTTGAGGACCAGATGCGCAACGTCCAGAACAAGAACTCCTCGTACTTCGTTGAGTGGATCCCCAACAACGTCCAGACCGCCCTCTGCTCTGTTCCTCCCCGTGGCCTCAAGATGTCTTCCACCTTCGTCGGAAACTCCACCTCCATCCAGGAGCTCTTCAAGCGTGTCGGTGACCAGTTCACTGCCATGTTCAGGCGCAAGGCTTTCTTGCATTGGTACACTGGTGAGGGTATGGACGAGATGGAGTTCACTGAGGCTGAGTCCAACATGAACGATTTGGTCTCTGAGTACCAGCAGTACCAGGAGGCTTCCGTCTCCGATGCTGAGGAGGAGTATGATGAGGAGGCTCCTCTTGAGGCTGAGGAGTAAACTAGTCATTCGCAATACCACGCCGGGCTTGGTTGTTGGACAGTGGCAAGGTGAACATTATCGACTTTATGATTCGTGCATACGTTCCGGCGAAAGAGCTGCATCTGATAGAATGCGTCAAGTGTGGGAGCGATTGATCGCATCCGCTATTGTGTGTTTTGGAAGTAGTCAGCATGAGTAGCTTGTAGTATTGAACGAACCCTTTTATTAGCGAAGAATTCTATAATAACATGATTGTTCACCATGATTGAGTCCAACTTGTGCGACTGAATGTATATCAGTGGGGTGATGCAAACTAATGAAGACAAATCCCGTCTGGCCCAAGACGTGAAGAGGTTCTCGTATACGTTCAAAATTGGAGGAAATATGGCGAGGGCCTAGGTCAAAGAGAACAAATGGTCACAATCATACCACGGCGAACAAGACTACTGATCCGGACTATGTGGGTGAAGATATTGCATGATGAATGTCGCTTGGGAAGTTGTTGCTCTGGGCTGTTCAATGTCATGCAATAAATGCCTTTATCGAATTCTACGTTAACTTTTCTGGGCTGGCAGTTGAATACCCGCAATGCAAATGCAAAAACAATGATCAATCAATCGATTGACCGATTGACCGATCAAACAAACAAACAAACAAACAAACCTTTGATACGCCAGCGCTGTGCTTCGCTGCCATGTTGAAGGAACGTGCATGCTGTCTACTGCGTCTCGACTTGGAAGATGCCATTCATACTTGACGCGGCATATCCTACTGCACCTTGAGGACACATTCTCCTCACGGCTCGGTGCTAAAAGCGCCTCGTGCAAGGAAACCTAACAATGCAGGCCCCGTGTCTCGGGCACCATCTACAAGCCCTTCTTACCCGCCCTCCTTTGCTCGTCCCGCTTCGCATAAATCATGCCCGTGAACGGATCCTCCCACCTCCTCGCAATGGCATACGCGACCGCCACGATGCCCGTCAGGAACAAGCCCGCGGGCTTCCCGTACCACAACGCCGTGGCTAGGAAACTCAGCGTTGACCCGTGGTACATGGGCGCGTCGGAGACGTTGAACGGGAACGACGTCACGGGCGCATCCATCAGGATGCCGAAGTAGTCGCCCAGATAGGTACCTGTGACGCCGAGCGCATACATGGAGGTGAGGACGAGGGTGTTGCCCATTAGGAAGAGCGGGACCGCGGCATATTTGACGAGGGGGAGGAGGAGTGTCGGGTGGGTGGGCTGGTCGGCGAGGGCGGACTTGTAACTGTGGGGTGGTTGTGTCAGAGGGGTTGATCTGGAGACTGTTGGAAGGGAGACGTACAAGATGTCGCGGATGATGCCGAGGGAGAAGATTGTTACAGCCAGCCCATAGCATCCGAGCTTGGGGTTGCCGCCGAAGAGCTTGGTGATGACCTTGTTGTGGTATTCTTGGACTAGTTAGTGTGTGCGCTTTCGTATGCTTTTGTGCCAGGGGTTGAATGAAGCTGGGGGGAAGGCTCCATATTTGCGGTGCAGATGTCCAGAAAGAGGGTGAAGTACCTTGTTGCGCAGCGAAGCTAGACACGAAATTAGCTTTGTATGATAATCACCAATTCAACTTGCTACACGTACTTCCAGAAGGTAGGATTGAATACAATAGTCGCCGCAGACACTGTTGCACTGGTGAGCCTTGTCTGCCCCACAAAGGGTACTTCGAGCTTGTAACTTACCCCACAGACTGGGCTGACTGAAGTCTATAAAGTCACTCATTTTTTCTGAAGCTCGCTGAAGATTGAGGTATCAAATGGCCGGAATATGAGTCGTGATCGACGTTCACGATGTCGAGGTGGGGGATGTTGACAGTTTGAGCAGCACCACCCTTTCGGCAGTTGTGCCGCTAGCGAAACGTCATAGCTCCATGAGCACTTTTCCCACGTGAAGAAACCCTTTGTGCCTTTGACGCAATTATCAGGCACGCGAACTATCCAAAACGCGAGGGGTTATCTCATATATGCTAACTTTTATTCATGTGCATTACATTCCTGTTGTATACCTATGGACTCTCGTAAACCAGGAAATCTCCCGGGCGTCATCAAAAGTTCAATAAACCTCCCAGATTGGATGTACGATGCATCACAGAATATAACCCTGAAAGAATAAAGCGTTCCGTCGATACGTCATTTACAACCCGTTGTTCGAGCAAGTGAACGGTCCTCCGAAGGACGCCGCCGCGTATCCGTCAATGATGGACTGCACAGTGGCATATGTTCCCGCAGTCAAAAAGAGCAGACCAATGAAGCAGAGTCCAATATTGAAGAAGAATCCGAAATAGCCACGGAAACCACGAGTCTTCCAGTAGTCATCGCCGTACTTTGCCTTCCGCATGCGGAAATATGCGACACCCCAGAAAATGAATCCGAAGAACGAGTCGAAGAGCGAGCTCATGAGTGACAACAAGTCAGAGAAGAAGGGAATGACCTCAGCGATGATGAAGGCGAGCACCCAGAGAACAGCGAGGATTCCAGCCCAAGCCGCCCAGCCAACGACTGTGTGGTTGCCCATGTGTCGGGTTCCAGTGAAGAGGCGGAAAAAGACGAATCGTGCGGACACCGAGGCGTACAGAACGCCCAAGAAGATGATGGTGGGAACCATGAAAGTGAAAGCAACCTTCTTGTAGACTTCATTTCTCAACGAACCGAATGCGGGCGCGGTCATATACTGAGTTCCGGTATAGCCATAAACAACACCTCCAACCAAGCTGAAGACGATGACCTCGCAGATGGTGACAGCCCAAAGCGCCTTTGGGAAATCTTTGGGGTTCTTCATCTCCGCGATGAAGCTCGGGAGCGTGATCTGGCCAATGAATGTATAGCTGATGTTCATGAAGGCGTTCATGCCCATAACAAATGTAGTGCTAGCAGCGGGAACAACCAGAACCGTGGGCTCTCCCAAGCTAGGATAACCAGCTGGCTTCTTCTCGATTCCAGAGAAGATCGCCGCCAGCATGACCGAGATGAAGGTAAAGAGTGCCGAAAATGTAGCAATCTTCGCCAGACTGGAGAAAGTACGCGGGAGAGACGCTCCGAAAGAGATAATCGCGGTGATGGCGGAGAATCCAATAGTGCAAACACTGTGGCCGGTGATTGTGTTGAACCACTTAGCGCCGACGAGACAGTGGAGACCCATGATGAAGGTGTCTAAAAGAGGTCAGCTTTGCCATGCAAGGAGCAAGTTGGTGAAACTTACTGTTCAGGATGAACATGACAGCGGTGAAGTAGAAAGCCCACGGCTTATTCCAAAAGATCATCTGCCCAAGATCGCACACATCGCGGATTTCGGGGTGGCGCAAACAGAATTCCCAGGTAATCAACGATGTGTAGAGGACCAGCGCAGCGATGACGACCGTCAAGATCAAACCGGGAACAAGACCGAGAATTGAATAGGACCATGGGAATGACATGATAGCCAAGCAAATGTACTCTGAGAAGAGCAAGGCAGCAGTCTGGTTGACACGTTAATCCTGCATGCTGGAATCATTTGGGAGAAATCATACCTTGGGCCAACTGCAGGTACGATACTTGATGGCATTCTCAGCCTCCATCTCAATCTGCTTCCCAATCGTAATGCTGTCTCCCTCATCGACATCGCGACGAGAAGGGTCCTCGATCCTGCCGAGTCCAGCTTCAGCATCATAGGACTTTTCAGGCTTGCTGACCCTCTCCTCGGTGCTGCTACTGCTGTGGTTATCGCCTCGAGTCTTGGAGCTCTTGCCAAGAAATCCTAACGCCATTTTATATAGCGGATGCACTTGATGTGCGGAGTGCGAGAAAAAAGACAACGAGTTGGAACCTGTTCCGGTAGCATTAACAGCTCAACCTGGAAATGTAAAAAATGGTTGGTTGAGGATGAGACGGTAGTTCAGAGGAAGAGAAGGCTTCTAAACTACAAGATGACGATGAACCGTGGCGACGGACCGGGCAGGGGCAGGCGTGGCAGGGTTGTTATATGCGTCGGTGGGGGCAATGTGATTGCATGGGAGGTGATGGAGCTGCAGCAGACGGCGCCATTGAGCAGGCCTAAAGGCAAGGCCTGCGGGGGGTGAATAATGGTCGGTTGAGAGTGGCCGGACATGGCAGTGGGCATTAGAGCCCATATCCCTGGTTACGCCTCCCGCTCGCTCGAAAACGGCCAATTGACGGGCTCACAAGGCATTGTTCCCGATGCTACACCACGCTATGACCACAGCATTCGAGTTTAGACGGCCAGCCTCGCTGCAATCTCGACGCTGAATTTTCCTGTGCCCGCAAACTCCAGTCATGGCATCATTTCGGTGGCTGATGACCTGACGTAGGGCGCAAATAGGTCTTTGTTGGCTTATGGGGGAGGGTTTGCCGCTCGTGAAGTCTCGGACGGAATGCCATCTCGAATCGACACCGACCCACTTCGGGAGAGTAGACTCTCATACATACGACCGCGGAATTGTCAGCCATCGTCCCTGTCTCTCCCCCATCAACAGAGATAGCAGACACCCTCGCAGCCCGCCAACTTTGCTGCCCGTCGCTCAAAACCATGATGTTGCGGCTCCTGCTACGGGGGGTATGACGTTTAGTGCGAGCGGCGAGAGCGGCGCCACAAGTGCAGTAAGCTCACAGCCAAGAACGCCTAACGCGGCTTAAGCTCTCCTTGTCCTCCTGGGCTCGCACCCTGTGCACGCAATCAGAACCGCAAATCGCGTCAACAAGCCTCGCCAACTCCGACACGCCTTTTTGCCCATTTCTTCGCGGTTTTGCTTGGTAGCCGCTCCTTCGTCGATCCACTCGTCACGCTTGCGAGCACCATCGTCGTCCCACGATTCCACAACCGTAGCATCGGAAGATGCGAGGTTTCAGCTTCCTTAGTCTTCTGCATTGTAGATCCCCTGCAGCTGTCGAGGAGGAGGGTAAGCACGCAATGGGGACGACCCGATAAACTCGCATCTCAGAGAATCGCACACAGCAGATGATCAGTCCTGCACGCCAAGTCAGGCGTACCACAATGCCTCGAACCTAGATCCTCCACTCGCACTCCCTTCCAGCCTTCATAATGGTCCTCTAAAAGCCCTTGCAATGCTTGTAGTGCCCTTACGATTTCCTTACGCCTTCCTTACTAAAAGCTTGATAAAAGCCCAAGACCGCTGTAGCCTTCTTGACCTGGGCCCTAGGCCCTGCATGCACTTTCTGCCACGGGAGAGAACGATTGCGACAGGCGGGGTCACCGTTACAGTCAGAAGCGCCACGCGAGGTAAATGTCCCTAGCGTATCTCTCTGGCATGGGTTGAGCGGGATCAGAATACTGCTATGGGCAACAGTACGCGTGAGATTATCTTTGCTTTTTAATTTGATCGTTTGAGGCACGTACTGTATACACCAGGGAAAGTCGGACATAAGCAAGAGACTCCTCAGCGCTAGAATTGAAAACAGAACTCTTGTGATTTTTCCTTAAAAATTGTTCTTATATCTGTTTCCCAGATACTAAATCAGATGAAGTTAGGAATGCCTGCAGAACTTCGGTTCCTGTCACGAGTGCATTCAGTCACTATAGAAGGTGCTACTCTTGCGCCCGAGAGACAGACAAGAGGGACTTGGTAACTGAATGCATGAGGGCGTCTTTTAGCTGTTCGTTCAATCATCATCCAGAACATGCTGCATTGGTATCATTTCTAATGTATTTGATGGTTACATACACTTATGAGAACGCCCGCTAAGTCCCGAATCATTATTTAGATCAGGCTGTCCCCACCACTCCCCCAATTCGATTGTTGCTGCTGTTGCTGTTGTTGTGACGTCTGCGCCCTCAACGCTGCCATACTATTCATGCCCATACCACTCCCCGCACTCACGGTCCTGTTGGCGGTATTCAGACTTGGTGGCGGTGCTATGCTGAAAGAGCTGTTTCCCGCCGGTTTGGCGGACGGAGGCGCTATGCTAAAGGATGAATAAGGATTGCTGTTAGGCTGGGCCTGGGCCTGGACTGGTGGGGGCGTCGGCGCCAATGTGGGAAAGTTGGAGAAGCCACTTGAGGGGTTCAATGTCGATGATGTGCCCGACCATGGATTTGATGCCATCGAAGAGCCCGCTGCTTTGCTCCAATCTACAGCAGAAGTTTGGGTGTTACTATAAGATGGTGTTGTGGTTGGTGATATCATGCTGTTCATACTTATAGTTGGCCGCTGCTGTTGAGTCGGAGCGAAGGACGAGCTGCCGATACCAGGGTTTGAAGCACTCAACGCTGGGAAGGACGAGTTGAGGGTACTCATAGTTTGGTTGTTTGTGCTCATTTGGTTCTGTGGTCGTGGCGTTGGAGTGGTGGTCATTGGTGGAGGTGAGATTGGTGGCGTAGACCAAGAGAAGGTTGCAGCTGGAGATGCGTTGTTCGAAGATCTACCACGATTGACGGAAGGTCTCGATGGTAAGATGGTGGATGATGATGCAGATGTTGAGGCATTTGCCCACGCATCACCGCCGAGCATATCTGTGCCGCGCGCAGATCCTTCACCACGTACTAAAGCCTCGAAATCAGTTTCGCCATTTCCGTTCGCAGAGTCAAGTCCATTAGTGCCACTGGGACCCCCGAAGCTCATAAACTCGTTGCGTGAGGTGGCAGTCGCGCTGTTAGCACCGAGCTCCTGTAGCTTCCGAGTCTGCTCATTTTCAACTCGCGCTGACATTGATTTGATGAGACTCATATAAGCTTGGAACTGAGGGAGGTTGAGTAATGGTCCTAAACTAAATTGCCACAAGATGGGAAGCACATCCATGGCAAGAAAGTCACTGTCGACTTGGCCACTAATGGCTTTGAAGACGTCGAGGGCGGCCATCTAGAAACAGAATTAGTAACTTTCTCTAAGCAACATCGACAACACTCACCATGACTGCAGGTTCCTTCGTTTTGATACCCCTAAGCAGTGGAAGAACCTTCTCTTGTATAGTATATTTATCAAGGATCGACACATTGGAAGCCTTCGCCTTTGGGGCCACGACTAAACCTGTCAGACCGTCTCCCTGGAAGTCATCTTGCTGCTCATTGCCCCCACCGCAAAGCGTTTTGAAAGCTTCCAAACCTCGAATCTTGATTCCCATGCTGCTAGTTTTGGCAAATATGGTTGCGATAACGGGGAATAGCTCATTCTTGACTGTTGAAAAGTCAAGTATTGGTAGGATAACCGGTAGTGTACGTAGAGCAGCATCGACTAAGGAATGCGTAGGTGATTCGAGTGCGTAATTGATGATGGGGAGAATATCGTCTTTGAATTCCTTGCCGCTTGAGTTGTCCGCAGCAATCTGCATGTTTTCGAGCAATACCATAAGGCCAGCTTCCTTGAGACTATCCCTCTCTGGAGTGCCCTCTTTCCCTTTCGCTGCAGAAGCAGATATGAAAGTTTCCCTCAACTTTGGAATAACCTTCTCAGTGAAAGCACGTTTGCCGGATGGTAACATAGAGATGATCTTGAAAACATTTTGCAAGATCAGAGTAAGGAGCTCACGGTCCTTCATCTCTTCCAAGAGCGCAGGGAGTATCTTTTTGTCCAAGACTGATTTGGGGAATTGGTTCAAGATACGCGGCAGACCACGCATGAATTGCGATTTCTCATTGGGCGTCTTTGCAGGAAGCGAGTCCAAGAATCGGATGGTAGAGACAAGAATATTGTCAAAGTACTGGGCTTGTTGAAACTCCTTTGCATCCAAGCGCTGTGCTGGTCGTCGTGTGATCAAGCGATCAAGTACTCCATTCACGACGTCTTTTGGTAGTGGTTGCGACGACATGAAGTTGTTGTTCTTGGTTGGAATAGCTGAAGAGGACGAAAATGCCCGCTTGAATGAGTTCGTACTGCCATTGAATTCCATTGGACTTTGGTGCGGCGAGTTGTAAAGAGCAATTATGAGCATTCCTAAGCTGAACAAATCTGCTGCAGGCGTCACATTTCCATCCATGACGAAATCAGGAGATGTATAATCCAGGTTGAGCTGCACGTATCGTGGTAGTCGGGCATCGTGATTCAGGACTTCAGATAGGGATATCGGTGTGATTGATGTCGGCTTCGTAGAGTTCTCGGGTGGAGTAGCGAAGCCTAAACCTGAGATCTTCCAATCAGACTATCACACATATCAGCAACTCGGTCATGTTGTGAGAAGAATGCTTCATTTCCTACTTTGGCATTGATGAATATCGCCTCTGGCGTCAAGTTGGCATGCACCAGACCTGCGCTTTCGTGAAGAAACTCCAGACCTTTCGCAATCTGCAGAAGGCCTTTTTGGATCTCGAGCTCATCGATCTCAAGTTCACGCCTCCGTTTCTGTCCGTCGGCCTCCTCGATCACGTATCGGCTTCGGCGTCCACCTACACCCCCAGCCTTCTCTTGCTCGTCCTTCTCCAACAGAAGGCCTGCTAAAGACGCAGTTACCGGCTCTGTAGCGAACATGAGGCCTCCGCCACGGGTCTCTTCCACTGGCTCAGCCAGTTCTAATATGCTTGGGTGCCGTAAGCGTGCTAACGAGCTGGCTTCTTTCTTCAATCTTTCCACGACCTCCTCCTGTGCTCGTTTCAGCCCAGAAGCAGCGGAGCGCCCAGCGAAGCCTGCGCCCGATGGCGGCTCCAGCGACTTCTTCTCAAACACAAAGACGGATGCCGCCTTGCCTGTTGACTTCTTCTTCGCATCGTATATCTTCCAGGGACCTGAGTAGGATGCAGGTTGTGGACTGAGGGTGTAGTTGCTCGAGATGTTTGACGAGAACGATTTCAACGCGTTGGAGAACATGGTGGCCTAGTCGCCCGCGCGGCGATTCCTTGGACGTAGAGCGGGTGCGTCATGGACTGTGATGTGGATGTACGGGGTACAGATGTCCCGTATGAGATGTGTGAGACTGCCGGGTGGAAGCGCGTCAAGGGGTTCAAGACATCTCACACGCGAGTGGTGGGCTGCGGACGAGGTTGAGACGGCAGTCTGAGGCGCGTGTTTGTCTAGGATCTAGGAGAAGCAGAATCTCAGTCGGGGAATGGCTGCGTTGGTGACCCCACGCGAGTTGCGGAGAAATGATAGACAAGGGAACTCTTAGCGCGCCGCGTCCCTGCATGACATAAGCTGTTCGTGAAGAGCACCAGACAGCTGCTGCTGCTGCTGGCACCAGCTGAATGTGCTGCAGACGTGAATAACCTCAAATAGCCGTATGACTAGATAGAGAGAACACAATTGCGCCCTTCGGACATGTCCATGGCGGTGAGGGTTGATTCCCGATTGGAGATGACTGTTCGGGGCCTTTTGTACACCTCCGAAATGTGCAGGTTGCGGTCAGCTTCGGTTTTGGAGCGCCCGAGATATTTATCCTCGCGACCACCACCGCGCTGTTGCTGTCCCTCCACTACTCAATCCACCTCGTACAGCACCATCCACAATGCTCCAGCAACGGTCCTTCCGGTTGCTTTCTTCGCTCTCCCATTGCAACTCCCGCTCCGCCGCTGCACCGCTCAGCGCATCATTGCGATGTCGGACCCGGAGACATTACAGCATTCACGCTGACGCTTCTGTTGGCAACAAGATCCAGGACATCGATCCGACTAAGCTCACAATAGAAAAAACTACGAGTCCCAAGGCTCTGCTTCCCCCAGAGGAGCTCGTCTTTGGCCGCAATTTCTCAGGTACTGCCTCTGCGTGCGTGGTCGCTTCGGGACTGACCAAGCAACCAAGATCATATGCTCTCCCTTGAATGGACAGCTGCACAAGGATGGCTCCCAGCCCGCATTACCCCCTATCAGAACCTCAGTCTCGACCCTGCGACGTGTGTCTTCCACTATGCGTTTGAGTGCTTCGAGGGAATGAAAGCATACAAGGACAAGAGTGGCAGCATCAGACTGTTCAGGCCAGACAAGAACATGGCAAGGTTGAACAAGTCATCAGCACGAATTGCATTGCCTACATTTGATCCTGATGCCATGATCGATCTCATTGGCAAGTTCGTCAAGCTGGACGAGCGTTTCATTCCCGAGTAAGTTGAATCACAATTGTGAAGAGCCACCACTCAACTTTACCAGCGCACGCGGATACTCGCTCTATCTACGTCCAACTATGATTGGCACTCAGCGCACCCTTGGTGTGGGTCCTCCTGCATCCGCACTACTCTATGTGATCGCATCCCCGGTCGGCCCATACTACCCCACCGGATTCAAGGCTGTGTCCTTGGAGGCTACTGACTATGCTGTGCGCGCATGGCCTGGAGGTGTTGGAGACAAGAAGCTTGGTGCCAACTATGCGCCTTGCATTCTTCCACAAATGCAAGCTGCCAGCCGCGGATTCCACCAAAACCTCTGGCTTTTCGGTGAAGAGGAGTACATCACGGAAGTTGGCACGATGAACTTGTTCGCGGCGATTAAGAACAAGGAAACTGGACAGAAGGAATTGTGGACTGCTCCTCTTGATGGCACCATTCTGGAGGGTGTTACAAGAGATTCCATTCTCGGGCTTGCGCGGGACCGATTGGAGCCCGAGGGATGGAAGGTGCTTGAGCGCAAGTTCACAATGAAGGAAATTGCCGATGCCGCCGACGAGGGCCGCATGATGGAGATTTTTGGCGCAGGCACGGCGGCCATTGTGAGTCCTGTGCGCAAGATCAGCTGGAAGGGACGATTGGTAGACTGTGGTCTGGAGGACCACGTCGAAGCCGGTCCAATTGCACTGCAAATGAAGGAGTGGATGGAGGCCATCCAGTATGGTGATGAAGACCACCCATGGAGGTAAGAGAGTCCCATTGATACGATTGCAAACAAAACTGACTCGACCTAGCTACAAGGTTTTATAGACGGTAGAAGTGTCAGCCCAGGGTGTGGGCTGTTGGTTGTGATGGTTGTGATGTTCATGGCAATGATTTGGGGCAACAGCTAGAGCGCTTGGAATGTGTGGGTACTTGTACATAGATCCGTGGATATTCGTGGATATCTAGAGAAATTGTTCTGGCGAGGTGTGGGAAGCTGCTCTGTAATTGCATGCGAAACACGTCCAAACGTTGACTATCCCTCGACTACAACAAACTACTGTGGTGTGGCCAATGGAGGCGTCGTGGGGCGCCAGACGCGAGGCGTGCCTGGCTGCATGACGTTCGCGAGAGGGGTCCAAGCTCCCTCCAGCCTCCACCCGAGCACAAGATCGCTTTCGTGCGTCTCATCCCCGTGATTCGCACACCACCGTCCCGCATCGTCTCGCCTCTCCAGAGCCCCGCCGCCACCCTCCCACACCAAGAGGCAACCCATTGCCATGTTGGCCCGCAGCGCGCTCTGCCGCCTGGCGGTGGAACCCAACCGCACCGCATACAACCTCCCTCGACTGGCTCGCTTCCTGCAGCGCGCCCTCCTTGCTCGCAACGCTTCGAGCTCGCCAGCTGTCCGCGCCCTCTCACGCGCCTATGCGTCCGCCGTCGACGCGCGCCGCGCCTATGCCACCACCACTCGCGCGACCAAGCCGACGCCCACGGTGAAGAAGGCGGTCAAGGCAAAGGCAGCCACCAAGGCCGCCCCAAAGAAGAAAGCCGCTCCCAAGAAGGCACCTCCCAAGAAACCCAAGACGGTCGCGAAGAAGCCCGTGAAGAAGAAGAAGAAGGCGGTCGCTAAAAAGGCTGCCCCGAGAAAGCGTGTCAAGAAGGAGCTCTCCCCTGAGGAGAAGGAGAAGGCTAAGATTGCTGCTCTGAGGAAAAAGGCGCTCAAGGAACCAGTCAAACCAGGTGTCATTACGGGCCTCAACGTCTATATTGCCGAGAACGCCAGCGGCGAGGGGGATAGAAGTGCTGTGAACAAGCGACTTGCAGACGCAGCAGCCAAATGGAAGAACCTAACTCCAGCGGAGGTCGAAGTACGTTGAGCACCACCATGACTTGTGACTGCACTTTACATGTGTACATCTACTGACTTTATCAAAGCATTACAACCACCTTGCAAATGAAAGAACTATAGCCAGAAAGGCGGAGCTTAAGGCTTGGATTGAATCTCACACTCCTGAGGAGATCAGGATCGCAAATGTTGCTCGTGCTGCTCTGCGTCGTAAACTTGCGGGTGCTCAGAAGTCGCGACCTGCTCACAGCGGTAAACTTCACGACGATCGACACGTGAAGAAGGCACACACACCATTCATTATCTTCACTCTGGAAAGGTATGCGAGTGGGGACCTCAAAGGCATCAAAGCTCTAGATGCTAGCAAACTTATTGGTGAGGAGTGGAAGGCATTAAGTGCTAGCGAGAAAAAGGTACGTAGCATCTGACAGTCGATCAGAGTGTTTATACTAACGATGAACTAGAAATACGAGGATGAGTACGAGGCGAACAAGGCAGCTTCAACAACCTAATCAAAGGTGCTCCATTCCGTAACAGCGTCCTCATGCTTCAGACAAAACGGTACCATGTAATTGCTCACGTCACAGTCTAAGTGGCGAGGCTGGATGATGAGCCATTTGACTAGCCGTGCGATTGTCAGCTCTTCCGCTCTCCTTTGTATTTTGTGGTTTGTACCTTGTCTGGTCCGGATATTAGGCGTCGTAGCTGGTGCTGCACGGCTTGTCTGGTGTTTTGGTCACAGGATGGTCTATTGCAGGCATTTAGCTTCCTTTAGTGCGTAGAGTACTATAAAATTTTCGGTCACCCTCATCTTTACGTTCATTTGACGGGTTGTCATGTCGTAAAAATGAAGATTTCAGGATTGCTACATCCATTTGATGCTATGATAACACTGCCGAAAATGGCTAGCGTCCCTCGCATGCTGGAAACGCCTCCTTCCCTTATCTTTCGCCCATCCCAGGGATCTAGACCTCTCAAACGACTTCCCCAGATACGCAGCAGATCTGCTCCTGCGGCAGATAAGCATGCATGGCGGAGATGCTCGTTTATGCCACGGAAAGGCACTTGAGTTGATCTCGATATCTGGTCCGAACATCATGGCATCGCTTTCTTGCCATTCTTTAACTCACAGGGAGCACACCTACTCAGACAATAGTTGAAAATGGCATCAGATCTCGAGGCTCATAGTGAACACACACCTCTTCTTCACCAGAGCCGACTATCACAGCTCCAGCATGAACAAGACGAAGAAACACAATCGATTATATCCTCCGCAGTCACGAAAGAAGAACATGAATTAGCTGGCAGCACAGTTGGAGAGCGCTTGCCTTATAATGACTATACCACTATCGATTGGTTGCATGATTTGGTACATAGCTCCTCTTATCCTCTGATTCCAGTCACACAGCGCTGAGATCAAACCAGGTCAAGGACTCATATCGATTCCGCGCCCTTCAGTCTCGGCGGGGTCTACGCTATACTCTGCTCGCTCTTTTTGACGCCTGCTCTGGATGGATTGCTGTTGTGTTAATTGGCACGCTTACTGCATGTGTGGCCTTCTTAGTCGATGTTTCGGTTGCCACTGTCTCGGACTGGAAGCTAGGATACTGTGTTAACCACCCGTTTCGGAACCGCGAAGCATGCTGTTCTCCGGAGATGTCGCCCAGAGTACCACGAGCATTCGCTGAACCTGGAATGGGGGATTGTGAGAGGTGGCATGCCTGGACGAACGGCTACGCGGCAAGCTTCGCTATTTATGTCGGCATGGCATTAGTCTTCGGCGTGTTCAGTTCGAGTGCGACTATGTTGACTAAGAGTTCGCTGCCTTCTGTGACGATAGGTGAGCAGTCTGGAGGAATCGCCAAACCAAATGGGACTTCAGTTTCAGGGCCAGCTCCCGGAGGAGGCAAAATAATGTACATGGCTGCAGGCTCTGGCATCCCTGAGATCAAGACCATTCTGTCCGGCTTCAGCATTCCATCTTTCCTCTCCTTCCCAGTCCTCGCCGTCAAAGCATTCGGTGCCGTCTTTGCCGTTTCTACTGGTATGTGTCTCGGCAAAGAGGGTCCTTTTGTTCACATTTCGACGTGCGTCGGCTACATCGTCGGCATGCTATTCCCCAAGTACCGCGACAATGGCCGGAAAATGCGCGAACTTCTCAGTGCAGCGTGCTCAAGCGGGTTAAGTGTAGCCTTTGGTGCACCCATCGGTGGCGTATTGTTCAGCTACGAGGAAATTAGCACGTACTTTCCTCGTAAGGTGCTCTGGAGAGCATTCTTGTGCAGCTTAACAGCTGCGATGGTTCTGAAGGAGCTGAATCCCACTGGTACCGGAAAGTTGGTCTTGTTCGAAACAAACTATGGGACAGATTACAAACCTGTACACTACCTCGTCTTTGCGCTCCTCGGAGTCGCTGGAGGTGTATTTGGTGGCTTGTTTTGCAAGCTGAACTTCATCTGGTCGAAGTGGTTCAGAAGCTTTGGGATCATCAAGCGAAATCCAGTGTTGGAAGTGTTCTTAGTAGTACTGGCTACCACATTACTCCAGTTCCCCAATCCATTGACAAGAGAGCCAGGAGACGTCATAATCAAGAACTTACTAGTCGACTGCAACGATGGCGGGATTTCAACACACTCCTGGGTTTGCCACAACGAGGATGTCGGTACCACCAACATGAAATATATCGGCTGGCTGATCTATGGCACTTTGGCAAAACTGGTTCTTACCATTGTCACTTTCGGGATCAAAGTCCCGTCTGGTGTCATCATCCCAGCTCTCGATGCTGGCGCATTCTTTGGTCGCCTAGTAGGCCAGCTCATCCCATCCATCAGTCCCGGTATCTTCGCCATGGTGGGCGCAGCAGCGTTCCTTGCAGGAGTATCACGCATGACCATCTCCCTCGCGGTAATCATGTTCGAGCTCACTGGGCAACTAGCCTACGTGGTTCCCCACATGCTGGCCATCCTCATCGCCAAATGGGTCGCAGACGTGATATCCGAAGAAGGCGTCTACGACCTCGCCCAGTCGGTCCTTGGCCACCCCTTCCTCGATCCCGATCTAGCCATCCAAATCGCGCGCAAGAAGAAAATGAGCACCCAAGTCCTCATCCCGCCCAAACGCACCATGGCCGAAATAACCGTCCACGTACCCCTGACAAACAAAGTCTCCGTCTCCCTCCTCAACGACAAACTCGCAAAGCTCAAGGAACGAGGCCTCATGGACGCCGGCCTCGTCCTCGTGCAATCCCACTTCCCCTCCGAAATCCCCATCCTGCAAGGCTACATCTCGCAATCCGAGCTCGAATTCGGGCTCACGCGCCTCGTCCCCGCCCCGATCCCCGGGCAGCCAGACTTTCAGATCCGGTTGCTCGGCCATGAAGTCGACGACGGGCCGTCGCCGGATAGTCTGGAGGTGGATTTGACGCCATTTGTGGACCGCACGCCGCTGAGCATATGTGCCAAGGCGCCGTTGGAGTATGCGGTTGAGATGTTTTCGAAGCTGGGGTTGAGGTATTTGTGTGTTACTGAGGAGGGGACGGGGAAGTTGGTGGGCGTGATTATTAAGAAGAGGCTGGTTGGGTTTTTGGAGCATTTGAAAGAGGGTGGACAGGAAGAGTAGAGCACGAATATGGAGATGTAATGTACTGAATTTGAAGGGGTTGTTTTCTACGCAATCTGAACTATATTTTGTTCCTCTGAAAGAAAACCTATACACTTTTTTCGATTTGACGGTACGGAAAGTCCTGCCTGGTGGTATATAACGCATCTCACATCTAAGCTGAATCGAATACCCAATGAATTACATAGCAAAGCCTCTTAACGCCAACGAGGTGCAAAACAACACACTCAAACAGCCTGCGCAACATCAGAGCGCTGCGCATACTGCCTCTCACCACCTGCAACACCCACGTGCTCACTCAGCTCGACATCGTTCTCCTGAACGCCATGCCTGCTCTTGCGCGGCGCAGTCTCGGACTGTCCGCGCTTGCTCCAGCCCTCGGTGCCCACATACGAACCGCGACCCACGCCAATGCCCCACGCTCGGTCGTAGCTCCTGGGTCCCCAGGCCCAGCCAGCGCCGCGCGTGATGGGGAGGTGGTAGAAGCGGAAGCTGAACCAGCTGGCCGTGATGCCGATCAAGCTGCCGAAGAGCAGGTCGAAGCCAAAGTGGCGGTAGTCGGTGAAGCGGGTGCTGGCGATGTAGATTGCGGAGCCGACGGGGACGAGGACGAGGATGAGCGTGTAGACGGGTGGCGCGGCGTTTTGGTAGCGGATGGGGACAACGTCTTCCTCTGCGTAGGTTGGGGACGCGAGAGACGACTCTTGCTTGTGGATTGGGAGGGTGCCGGTGCGCTTCCGGAGATTGGAGGGCGTGATGGCCGAGGTGAAGGCTGGGTTTGTGCTGTATGGGCGTGGTGGGAGGAAGGGGATGGCGACGGAGAACTTGGAGGCGAGGAAAAGAGTGAGATAGAGGAGACCAGCCCATGAAACTGCGGCACGGTTAGTTGCTGATGAGCAGACTTGCTCGGAGAATATGCTTACAGCTGGCGTGTCCACTTGGGAAGGACTTGAAACCGTCTTTCAGGAGGTCCTCATCCGTTGTTGTGCAGATTCCCGAAGTAACCAGCACCCAGTTCTCGTTGAAAGCTGCTCCAACAATGGGATTCACGGCGAACTCCTCGATACGACCTAGATCCGGTTTGCATCGAGACAACAAATCAGGTCGTGGTTTGCCGAACAAGTTCTTCATGCCCTGCGTGATCATGAAGGCAGTTGCAAGAGACAGAGCTAAGCCCATCCATCCCGTGTTCCATTCCCAGAGCTTTCGTCGCCAGATGAGCGCCTTCGGTGTTCCTCGCTCAGCTGTCGGTCCAGGGACAAATACGAGGCATACGATGAAGATGATGGCAGCGGGACCGACGAGGGCGACGACGACGAGCAGCCAGGTGGGAATTGTTTCTTTGGTCTCAAAGGGGTATGAGATGGAGAGGTCGACGGGAGAGAAGGGCCTGTGGAAAGGCTGGACATATTCCCAGCCAGCGCCGACAGCAGCGATTGCACTGTTTTCGTGTTAGTGATGATTGTTTTGATTTCGCACATCATGATACGGCTTGTGAAATTGAAAGGCTTTTTGTGGTAGCGAGCTTGAATTGCGTAGTGTCGCGGCTGAGGACGCGACGGTGGTACTCACATGATGACAATCCAGTCGAAGATGTACGATGTTATGAGCCGTACTGACGGCACGTTCAGGCCCCTAAAGGTAGCCATCTTTCGTGATGTGGTTGTTTGGTGCCAGCAGTTGGCAGAAGTAGGGAGAAATTAAGATGGAGTGACGCCAACAGTGCGAAACGTCCCAAGCCGCTTAAAAGAGCGAGCGCATGGAGAGGTGAGGGTCAGTTCGAGCAATGCAAATGGCGAGCGGCCGAATGCGGTGATGCAAGTAGATCAGTGCGACTGCTGCGGTCTGGCAGTTGACGTGGTATGCAATTAAGTTTCCTGACAAAGGAAAGACTGAGAAATAGCGAAAGGCCGGGTTCAAAAGAAGCAAGTCACCGGGGCTGTCAGCGGAGGCACAGGACTAGGAGAGAGCGCACACGACTGTGCCAAGCCAGATCTGACGTTTCCCCTGTTGAGGCTGTGAGGGCTGCGGAGGTGAATGGGCGGGCGTCGTCTCAGCTAGCGCCCAAAGCGCCTCAGACTCGCAGCGAACAGCGCCGGCGCGACTTGGGACGCTGACAAGGCCCGCCGTGGACCCTCAGTCACGCTGCAGTTGCGCATTCCCCAAGAGTTTCGAGCGTGCGAAGGGTGCAGCACAGCGCGAAGTTGACGGGCGAGTGATCGAGGCTGCATTATGATGCAACGCCCATGGACAGAGCGATCGGATCCGGCCTCTGACCAATCCCGGCGCCGGCCATTCTGGGCAGTGGGCTAAGAACCACGCCGCGACGTTGTCCCACACCCAAATATTCGCAGCCCACGTCATTCACTCGAGAGCCGCCGTGGAGAGCGGACGTCCGGACAATCCGCACGGCGTTGCAGTCTGTCTCGAGCGGCACAGCGGCGACTCCCAAACATGGCGCTGCCCACTCCCACCATCGACCTGCTGCTCAACCTGATCGATTCTCGCCCACAGGCCATTCTCAGCTCGCTAGAAAAGCATCCACAGCTTGCCTCAGCGCGCGATGCGCACGGCTACTCGTTAGTCCACGCCGCCGCTTCCTACAATCAGCTCAGTGTCTTACGCGAGCTAATCCAGAAATACAATGTCGATGTAAACATTCTCGACGAGGATGGCGAGACGCCCCTGTTTGCAACTGAAAATGCCCAGATCGCAACGTGCTTGGTGCACGAGCTGGGGGCCGACATCTCAATACGGAATGCCGAGGGGAAAACTGCGGAGGAGAAAATCGGGGAAGAGGAGGGCGAGGCCCATGAAGTCTACCAATACCTAAAGAGCCTCCGCACAGGCGGTGAAGCAAAGAGTGCTGGCGCTGCTGAGATGGAAGGAATACATCCTCCCCCTCCCCTACCGGGGGGTGTCAAGATCAATATGGGCACCATGGCAGAGGATGCGGCTGGCGACGCTCCAGATCCTGAAATACGGAGGCGCATAGAAGAGCTGGCCGCTAGGGAAGACTATGAATCCGAGGAGGTGCAGCAGCAATTGAGAGAGTTGGTCCAGGACGTGGTCGCTGGTATGGGGGGAGATGGTACCGAGCGGAGCGTAAGAAGGAGGGTCGATTGAAGGACATGCAATATTGTCAGCATATCTGTCTACATTGCTCTGTCAAGCTTGACACAGTATGAGCTCATTGAGACTATGAAAGCAGCCGGAGGCTTGGTTCAAGCTCAGCTCTACATCGAAGCTATGTCAAGGGCTCTCCTTGTGCGCAAGGACCTGTCGTGTTCTCCCCAATTCAAAAAGGCCAAAGACAATGACCTCGGAGTCGCAGCCTCGTGATATCCACGAGATACCAGAGCATGTAAAAAGCAAAAATTCCAAAAAAGATGACAATTGGTCATCAAAATTTGCTGCGCGATCATGCCACCTAACTCGCACTATCCAAATTCGACCGCATTTCTTCTTACCTATCCTTGTATAACAATACATCGAGAATGCAATGCTAAGCTTTGTTGGACAAAATGAATATAGTTGTACCTGCCCAAGAAGGAAGGAAGTCTTTCATCCATCAAACACAGTGAATGTTCTCGCCCAGTCTCGACCAACGCATCGATATTGAACGTAATGACATGGTCCCCTTAAAAGCAGACCCGTTTAAGCTCTTCCATGGTCTACCCGCTCTTGCTCCAGATTCTTATCCCCGCATAACCTCGATAGGCAATATTCACTCAAGCATCGATGGCTGACATCGAGATCGATAGAATAATTTATAGTAATTCGCCACATTGTTGCCGAGAACACTCTCATAGGCTCAAAGTCAAGTTAAGTGGATTTCGAGGGTCCTGATGCCATCATGATCGTCAAGCAGAGATCTGGGTATTCTCCACGCTTATTGTAGTGCTGTTACAAGGATCTCGGAGCAGACTTAACCTAGCGCACCACCCCGTCGGAGAAGCACGTGGGTATACCAAAAGGTATTATCACGCCTTCTCTCAAACTACCCCATCAGGAAAGTTTCAGTGCAAAGGATAGAAGACAGGCCAAGAAAGTCTGCACTCTATCGCACGTTTCTGTACGACCCTCGCGTTCGAATCCATAGGCTTCAAAAACTAGCACGGAGTTTGGTGTTCAATAGCCACTGCATGTTCCAAATCAATGTCTTACTCGCGAATTGCCACAAGCGGCAAGTTTCCTCAAACCTGTAGAAAACGGGGCGTTCCAATCGAGAAGGCCATGTATTGCTTCCGGAAATCACTGTGCGGTCGGGATCCGAAAAAGGGATCTGACACGTTAGGTGCTGGAGCCGTGGGTGCATGTTGCGGAGTCTCTGGGTTGTTGTCCAGAACACACAATTACCCACAAAGGCAAGTCACGCAGCAAAACCATCGATCAAAGATGAAGTCAACTCCACATTGCCGTAAAGTTTCCCTAGGAACCCCCTCGCACGTCTTCGCGAATAAGGGTTTGCATCTTCAGCCAGCACGTCGAGCCATACTGCAATCGATTAGCAAGCCTCGCGTCGTTGCGCCCCCGTCGTATTCGAGCAGGGTGCGAAATACTCGATGCGGAAGGGACAGGCCAAAAGTGTGGATTGTAGTGGAGGGGGGCAATCTAAGTCGGGGAGGGGTTGATGCGTTGGAGGTTTAGGATACCCATGGCGGGCGTGGCTGAGGCGCTTGGGGTCTGCAGAACGACGTGTGTACGGAGTTCCTAGTGTGCAGATGGGGCTTGCGGGATACATGAGGACGAGCGAGCGATTGGAGTTTGACTCAGCTGAGCGCTGGTGAGCTGGTCGTTAGAAGAAGAACTAAAAACTCCCATCATGCAAGAAGAAATCCTGTCACTTGGGCGCAGCTGAACATGTTTTGAGAGGCCTTTTCTAAACTTCGACTTTTGTACACTTCGTACATCGTAGGTGTGAAGTGTGAAAGGCTGCACCACAATCGAAACATTCCGAATCCTTTCATTAGCCCATTTTACCACAATAGGGAAAAGCAACGACGAGCTGTGGATCATAGGATCGAGATACGAACTCATATCATCTATTCTTATATTATAGAAAATCCTTCCAGAAATTTGTAATTGATAATGCGCACGCCTTAAAACAAATTACCTATGTTGCGAGGCTGATGGTCTCGTCTCGTGCTTCATTGCCGAAATGCGGGTTAGCTTAGAGGTCATTTCTCCGAGTCATGCACGAAATGATTGGTTGCCTTACGAACCGTGAAAATTCTTCCGTCGGTACCCCACATTTTGCGAACTTTGGAGGTTGCGCAAGGCAGCTCCAGAACCTCGTGGTGCAGCTCAATCTCACTCAAGTAATTGCAAATAGTATATATTTGCACAAATGAGTAAATCCTCCATCAATCAGAAATGGTGAGATGGCCGAGTTGGTTATGGCGCCAGGTTAAGGTCTTCCTTAGCATCCTACTTCCTGGTCACGAAAGTGGCGTGGGTTCGAGTCCCACTCTCATCAGCATTCGTCTGGCTTCAGTCAGATACCCCAGGTTTCTTTTTTGCCTTTTTTTTGTCACTTTTGTATCCCGCACTCAACCTTTCCACTTTTTTCGTTCACTCCTGCCTATATCACACCTGTTACACCTGTATTTTATTTTTATTTGCATCTAGGAAAGAAAGGCTAATGTTGTTCTTTACAAGTCACAAGTTCTTCTACTTGCGTGCCTTGGTTATACATTCTTTTCAGGACTCAGTCATCCCAAACAGATCAACCAGCAAGTCTCATAATTGCAGCTATACGTAGAACTCCTAGGCTCTCGTCGTTACCTCGAAACATAAAAGGAGCCCTGTAGTGTCCCACAATTTGTCTTCACTAACAAATTCAACTCATGCTACATGCTGACGACTCCCACCTAACCATTCAGACGTTAAAAATACTAGAAAATAAGACGGCGTTCCGCATACAGTGCTACAATAGTACGGACTTTAGCGATAAAAGATCTTGAAGTCGTCTAGAGAGGCCTAATATTTCTTACCTTTGGGGTACAGCATACACGTGCCAAGAGGACTTGAATTATTTTTGAGATCTAGGTTTGCTTCTTTTTATACTGCCAGAAGGGCTTCATGATTTTCCCACGTTCAGTGACGTACGAGAACTAAAGCTGTCAACCCACACGGTCAACCGCAAGTGGACGGCGTTAAAGTGCCACAGAGATGGCACTGGTACGGTCCACGACTATCATGGACATGAATGTCCATGCTTTGGTGGGTAGACTCAGCACGAGTGTCTGTCGACACTACAATGCATGTTACCCTTGGAACTTTGTTCCAGAGGCATGGCCGCGGGTACACTGATTCATCTGGCTGTGAACAGTGTTGCGGATTGCATATGTCGAGCTCGAGCCTGAACCCACCCCTGAACTAGAACTAGAACCACCAGCAGTTGAGGTCATTGAACCAACTCCTAGGAAAATTTAAAAAGAGAAGAAATTTAAGAAGTCCAATTCGAGCCAGAACCCCCGCTTGTTATCCCTGAACCGGATGCTGAACCTACTGAAGTGTATTCTCATCCTCGTTTCCGCAAACCAGACTTTCGCTCAAAATGCTCTCCACGCGCCTCCATTACATATTGAGCTCATAAATTGATCGCGTATCGTCGACGTCGTAGGCTAAGGCTGGGATGCTCGCAGCTATAGATGGATATGCAGCGGGTATTCGAGGCTTTAAACTGCTGGAATAAGCCGTTCTTCAAGATGATCCATGAGATTACTGTATTTTCTGACCAGAGTGCTTCACGAATCAACGTGACAACACCATCGGAGAGAGAACGAGATTCTCACAACCAACGCCTTCCGCTACGTCAAGCCTGAAGCGTTCGACAAGTCCCGTAAGACATCTTCTAGAAGACTTGCGTTTATCAAAGCCCTCTATACTCTGCCAATTACCATCCTTAGTAACGCTCCATGAGTGCGCTGCCTCCTTGCATCATCTTCCTCTGGTGCTTGTTACCTGGTATAAGAACTGAGGACTCTTTACAGACTATTCGTCTTCTAAATAGGGCTCAAAAAGGGAAGAATGTATCCTTCACTCTGGACAATGGTTTAGAGGTAGAGACGCCACGTATAGGACTGAGCTGCATGCTCTCGTCCATCAACACCGCGAGAAGACTACTACCACCGCAGCTCCGCTGTGGCGGATTTGATGTCCTGGGTATCTGACTGAAGCCAGACGAATGCTGATGAGAGTGGGAATCTAGGATTCTTTGCAACTGCCTGCGACCCCTCTGCAAACGCCGTAGGTTACGACACAGGATACAAGTATGCCTGTCTGTCGGAGACTCGGAGAGTTGGAAAGTCTTCTTTACTGGACGATGGTGTTGAAGAGCTATCGTTTCATTTTCACAACACAGATATCGATGCGTTGGAAGAGCATCTTAAATCTTGCATTTTACGTCTTCCACTAAGATCATTCTTCCAACCATGTATCTAGCAGGCTAACTAGGTACGCACAACAGTCTACGTCGTCTCCGTATCCAACGCGTCAGGCCTTTACCTCAATCATCCGTACTGCATTGGAAATAGGTAAGAATCAAACGGCCGAGCAGCCAACGATGCAAGAGAACATGTCCACATCGCTGATGGTCACGTTCTCAGAGATTAACAGGGCAGTGATTACCCGTACTCTTCACACGTTTCCTATCACCGTGCTACACCGAACACGTCAAAACTATCAAGGTGACGCTCCTATCTACGCGGCACAGGAAACAGACCATCTTCCAAAGATCTTCCACTTCAGCGCAGTGGACTCGAGTCACAGCATCCCGTAGCGTCGTTAGTTGCTTGAGCCGTCGTCACTGACGGGACTGTACGGAGCGGGTTGAAGTCATTTTGACCAATGGATAAGGACATGACGTATGCGGTGAAAACATTGTAGCAATGCGGAATCTTGATTCATAGCGTTATGTTGTAGCGATTGCAAGTGCTACCGAGCTAGATACAGAGGACGTGGCGAGAATTATCACACGGAATGGATGGCGTACTATGAGGATTTTCTTCCGGTTCAACGGAGAATTCCTTTCTGCTCCTTCGGTAACAGGTGTCGGATAAGACGAGCCTCAGGATTCAAGAAGGCCTGTATCAAGCCTAGTATAGCTTTTCTCGATTGGTCGACTCCAACAAGGCAACAGAGACAGCAAGATAGCAATGACGCCAAACCCCAGATCTAAGCCAACGACGTCCGAAGCCGTACTTATTCTCTTAGTCATATGCGACGGTAGAATTACTACCGAACTCTGCCGATAGAACAACACGCCCGCAGCGACAGCATGGCCCGAACGGAACGGATCGAACGCAGCGTCCAGCCATCCACAGCCAATGGAATAATCAACACTCACAATGATACGCGATGCCCGCATCCGCGCACTCGGACGCGGCATGCAGCAGCCCACTATCGTGCAGCATGCAGTCCAGTAGGAACCAGCGATAACAACCGCGTCGCACCACATGGCACAACGATGCCGCTTGGGAGATAAGTATAAGTTGCTCTCCGAGGCACTTGGACATGCCGTTCCGGCTGGCATCGAAGAATCCACGTATGAACCCGGGACAAGGACGTTAAACTCACCGCTTTGTTGTTGCTCTGCTTCCGACTTCGGTCCATACGAGTGCGGTGTTTCCTGATAGAGGCGCAAGTGCATTAGCGGGGCAGTGATCGTGGTCGAATGATATTTGAGGACCGCGGGGTATCTCGATGCATGGCCTGGATTGTTGAAACATTTCCGGTGATGATGCAAGAGGCCGTTTTACCTTGAACGCTGATACTGCATCCTCTTTCGAACTTTTTTTCCAGTCAATCCTTTTATCGTTTTTACCAGAGCCTACATCAATTGCTTCATGAAGCTAGAAGTATGTACCTGACACAACCTTTTTGTATAGACTAACCCCAAATTAGTTCAGGCAAGCATTTTTTGTCCAGCGAGGTATTGCGCGTCCATTGCGGTCTTGGTTGTGCAAAGGGGAGTGAGCCGGCATGCGGCCCAAGGTACTACTTCTGGGCCAAATTGAGCAGTAAGTTCGGAAGTCAGTAGAATTCGTATGATTTATGAGCCCCATTGCCCAGGCCGGTATGGATAGGTAGCGTGTGGTGTAAACAAACCTTCTTGATGTGTGTGTTTTCAAGCGATGGACGTAGTTGAAGAAGTGTCGGCCCAAGAAGCGAGGAAACTCTACCTACTAAGTCACGAGAATCCCCTTGAAGCTCGAATATTTACGAATGGTGCATCCCTGGCTAATACATAGTTGCGCCGATAGTGCCAAAGACGTTTGGAACTCATTGTCCTCATATGCGGAGCTCGTTAAGCCACGAGGCCGAAACCGAAGCGAATTCCTCGAAGAGTGTAGAAGCGGTAAACTAAATGGTGTGTTGGCCATATATCGAACTTTTGAGAGCGTGGATCTCACCGGAAGATTTGATGAAGAGCTGGTCGAAAGCCTACCAGCGAGTGTTGGTTATGTTTGCCACAATGGTGCGAAGTCTATCTCATTAATTGAATCAAGGGCAGGAGATGAGGTGGTCTGAATATGGATGTTTCTTAATCCAACGTCCAGGGAAGCTAACGTCATTGCCCTTAGGCGCGGGATACGACCAAGTCGATGTGTCCGCCTGTTCGAAACGAAATGTGAGAGTGTCTAATACACCCAACGCCGTGAACAACTCGACCGCTGATACGGCCATGTTCTTGATTCTTGGGTCATTGAGGAGACTCAACGTGCCAATGACCACACTTCGTGCAGGCGACTGGCGCGGACATCCACCGCCTCCTCTAGGCCACGATCCGGAGGGAAAAGTTCTCGGAATTCTCGGGCTGGGAGGGATCGGAAGGAATCTGAAGAGAAAGGCTGAAGCATTTGATATGCGGATAATCTACCACAGCCGGAACCAGCTCAATGAGGAATTGGCTGGAACCGCTGAGTATGTGACTTTCGATGACCTGTTGACTCATAGCGATGTCATCAGTGTCAATATCCCTCTCAACGTAGGTGACTCTACTGACTCGTTAAGCTGCCTCGAATGGATGTTTGCGGTGCTTAGGTCAAACCAGGGTGGCTGTGATGGAGCTGACGTGTAAAAGACAGATACCCGACATATGATTTCAACCCGCCAGTTCGAGATGATGAAGGATGGCGTTGTCTTGGTCAATACAGCACGAGGCGCTGTGATAGATGAAGGAGCATTAGTGAAAGCACTGGACAGCGGCAAGGTGTCTTCCGTAGGACTGGATGTGTATGAGGAAGAGCCGAGCATTCATCCGGGTTTGAAGGCGAACCCCAACGTCATGTAACGGATCCCGCGTATAGACTCATGTGATACATCGACTGACTGAGTACTCCTAGGCTATTGCCACATATGGGTACATGGAGTGTCGAGGTAAGTCAGCGCTTTCTTACTCAGGGACTGTCGGAAATGAAGGAGCACAGTCGTCTGTAACGAACAAGATGCAGGCTGCGGCCTGTGGGCTTGAGAGTGGCACTTCCAATATTCCGAGAAGGGGTATACCGCAGCAAGTCGAATGCGGTGATTTGCAGCTGGGTGATGTGGCGAGACGAAGGGATGGAACCAGCCGATACCTGTGCAAGCACGTCGCACCTTCCTCTTCGCGTCCCGCATCGTGCCTTCTGGCTCCGCACCATCTCAACACAGAAGGAGCCACTGCAGATGAGCAAACACAGACTGACCAGGCACAGACGCAAAAAGCCATGGAGGTGAAAACCCTCGCGAACGTGCGAAGTGCCCTGGAAACCGGGACCTTGATAGACTTGGTTCCTGAACAAGCTGGACTGTAAGCTCTGGCACGAGAAGAGGCTATTTATACCATCATCGAAACAGGCAGGCGTCAAGAGTACATGGCATGAGTTGTGAGCCATTGGGACGTACTCACACACGTGCCTATTCGGGCGCGTTCGACATGTCACAGACACTTCGATAGCCTTCACAAGCACATCCTATGGCTTCGGCTATGCTTTGCCGCCACTACAAATGTTAGCCAAATACAACTCTTGGAGTACGTGCACACAGTCATTGAAATCATGCGGCTTGAGACGATGGCTTCAACCCTCAAGCGATGCAAGGCAGGCTTACTATCCAGAGAAAGGGTATTGATTTGAATTTGCCGAGATCCGTGAACATCAATTTTTGGCAATTAAAGGGGTCGTGAAGAAAAGGCAAAGACAATCGAACGATAGGAGTCGTTCTGTGCTACCCTCTCTGTGCAACCGTTGGAGCTGTGCGACCGATCGACTGAGGAAAGTGGCAGCATCGGATCTGTAGAGACAAGTGATGTGCAGTGCAGACTGGTCCGTGATTTCTGTCCCCTTATGGTCGTTGCACTTATAAATCGCACAGACGGCGGTCGAGTGCCAATAGTAAGAGGTGAGCGTCATCGCCTTGCGAGGTGTTCCTTGCGCGTATTGGAAGCATGTGTCACTGTTCTTATCGACGTGAAAACAAAGCAACGTCTTGCGCACGAAACCACTTGGTCCAGGGTTTCTCAGCGTCAGAAGTGGTGGAGGTGTCAAAGCCCCATTACGCGAAAAATTCGTCCCGCTGAACCGACGTGCTGGGAAAGCGAACACGTCAGCCCAGGCGAGTACTCTGTACCTGAGCATGGGGCGGAAGGATGATGCGCAACTCTGCTCGGTTGGCGTTTGCAACATTATTCGAGAATCCTTCGATGCATGTCTGTCTTTGCTGGGGCTATCCCTGAGCCGATGCGATCACCACCACCGAATCGAACTCCGTGCCTCTGCACTTGCCTCAACGCAGAATGCACTCGGCCATAAACGAGACAAATGCAGAGGAGCTGCGGGAAGAATAAGCCGTTATGGTCTAGCTTTGTTGCCGTTTGTTCGCGGTTGCACAGAACTCAATCGACATGCGCCTCCACCCCCTCAGCCTTGACCCCGAGATCTTCGCTCGTGCAACCGTTGGACGGCGAAGCATACATCGAGGTGGTTGATCAGTGGCACGACACAGTGGTGGCTGACATTTCTATCAACATCAATCTCCGGATGTCGCTGAAGGCTGCCAGAACGACACGGAGTGAAGTCGCCGCCAGGGGAGTGCATGTTCTCGTGGCTGTCATCACCGGCGGCTCAAAGCATGCAGGATACATCCGGGCTAAGGCATCTAACTACGTGTACTACACATCCAAGAAGAAGTTGACGTCTTGCCTGATGGACATATTACACAAGGACGGTCGCACCCAGCATCCATCGAGCAACGGCTCCTGGCCGGGACGTGGTGTCTTTACCCGCTGATGGCGCTGGGGTAGCACTGATTTATCGTTTCCAATACTCAGGCTGAGTCTAGCAGGCCCCGCGAAGGCAGCCTGGCGATGACAGAGATCGGGGGGCGCGACGGCAGGCAGGAGGGCGAGCGAGGTGGCTGGGACTTGGGTCCTGAGGCTGCTCGACCTGGCCGTGAGCGGGTAAATGGGCATGGGAAATGACACTGCGCAAGAGGGAGTTTTAGCTTCGCCTTGTCAGCAGAAGCAGCACCTGGGGCAGCATGCTCTGATATGAGGATGCGCACGATGGGAGGGAAGGCGGGCCGGGGACGCAGGAGTGGAATGTTGAAATGCGGCTGTGCCCAATCACGGCCGGAGTGCGGTGGGAGAGCATGTTGGACGGGCGGTGATAGCTGGCCACGATGGAGGATGCGCAACGGCCACATCGACTGAGCGAAGCGAGCCGGCTAGCATGGCCAGCAGCAGCGTTAGCGAAGCGAGCGAGCGTTGGGCGACATGGAGGCCCAGAGGCGAGCGCAGCTTGGGGACAGGGGCCGTCGACGGTAGACCAGGGCCCAGAGGAACCTCTGGCTCACATTCGAGAACCGCCGCCTGCTCCGGCTGCACCGGGACCCAGAACTGCAACAATCAGCCTTAATCAATGGTCCCAGACGGCGGACGTGGGCCGGCTCGCAGAATGGGAGTCGTGTACTGGCATCAAGGGCGCGTCGAGAGCCGACGCGCCTGGGTGCATGAGGTGTTTGGACGACGGGCGTGAAATGACACCATCTTGGCCGACCAAGGCCGTCGATGCTTCCATCTGTGGTACTGGCAGATGGGTCCATGAAATGCAGAGTGAAAAGCCGCCCTCGTATGCAAAAGTCCGACGGTCAGCATCCGAGTGAGAGGCAGATGCGCTCTGGAGCTTGCCGGAGCCATCTACGCATGTGTTTGTCTGGCTGCTGCAGCGAAAAAGCATGTGGCGCTGGCTGGGGCTTCAGATGTTTCTCCAGAGCAATCTCACCACGGTAATGCTGCGCAGGCTTCAGGCTCATTGCCGACTGTTCAATGCGTGGGCGAGCCGGCGCAAGGTCGAGGGCGTCGCGGCGGCGGCAGCTGATTGCAGGAAGTGCAGAAGAGGGAGGATTTGGGGACATGTCCCAGGATGCTTGGGCGGCGAGGCACGTGTGGTGTGAGGGCAACGCTAAGGGCTTTCTTCTGCAGCACTGAGATAGTCGGTCCTTGTCCGTGTCCTTGCTCCTGTGCAGCCCTCATCACCGCTGGCCCTCTGCTGCATTACTGCATTGCTCGCCAGACTCCCATCGCCATCCCGCCGTCCGACTACTGTACCACTCGCAAGTTTTACCGAGTCTGCAAAACCACCGTTGCGGTCTGTCAGCGTGGCAGCGGGTAGCAGGGCCCAAGCGAGAACTAGTCGCCATCGCCAACAGCTCCAGCAACTCCAGACGCAACAGCGCAGCAGCACCGAGATCTCACGAGCCTCCTGCCACTGCTGCTGCTGCTGCTCCCGCTGATTGCTCCGCTGCATCTGCGTCTGCCTGCTGGTGGATTGGCTGGTATCCTGTCTCCCTCCGCGCACTGCCACGGCCGCGCTCATTACCTGCTCAAGACGGCTAGGACCCGGTCGACGGCTGCAGCGCTGGCCATTGGCGTCGTGCCGCCTCCCTTTCGTTGGACCTTGGGCCCAGCGGCCCTGGCCTGCGACGGCCCTTCTGTGCACGCACTCAGACTGGTAAGAGAGCGTCCCGCATTCTTGACGTGTTGTCGTCCCTCTCGCTCTCGCTGCCCCGGGCCCTTGTTGCTGCCCTCCGCCCAGCGCGCCTAGCGAACTCGTCTCCCGCCGCTTTCTCGCCAACGCGCTGCTAATCTATCCCGCGCAGTGCACGACTGCAGGTCAACTTGCAGACGGCGTCCAACCGAGACCGAGGCACCAGCCAGGGGTCCTCTAGCTGCTCGCTGCTCGATTTGGCCGCCAACATATCCCAGTCCCTAGCCGTCCCTCCTCCACCTGCTGGTGTCCGCGATCCCTCAAGCTTTCAAGCGAGACACGCCTGCGTGCTCGACAAGTCCACCGCCTGCCTGTGTCGCGCGCGGGTGGCCTCGTCCACGGCTAGCCCATGTTACACGATTTTTCCTCTCACGTCCTCGCTGCGCCATACTCGCCGGCCCCGTCGCACTTTTCCCACTCCACCATGGCCGACCCCAATGTCCAGCAGTCGCGCCAGCAGCCCGGAGCCTATCCCTCGCCGCACTCGTACCCGTCGCCCTCGATGCAGCCCACCTACACCTACCCCCCGCCCCAGGGCCAGCAGACCAACGAGCCCTATCGAGGCTCGCCTCAAGGCTCCAACATGTCGCTGCCGCCGCTGAACCTGCCTCCCATCCGACTGCAGGACGGCCAGCAACCGCCACCCCAACCCCAGTCCGCCCAGCAGCCCATGGGCTCGCCACTCCCACCACCACAGCACGGAATGCAGCAGTATTACCAGCATCCAGGCCATGCGCCGCCCGGCCAGCCGATGAACATGGCCAACATGGGGGGTCCCGCGCAGTTCAATGCGATGCGCTACCAGCTGCCGCCGCAGGGCGCCGACCAGCGCGTCCTCTCCGGCGGTCGCCATAAGAAGGAGATCAAACGCCGCACCAAAACCGGGTGTCTGACATGTCGCAAGAGAAGAATAAAGGTACGTTTGGTGTTCAATGGCATAGCGTTGGCCAGGCGCGCGACGTGACGCGCGAGGCGAGATGCTCGTCCTGCCCGTAACCGAGAGCCACCATGAAGCGAGCCAAACTCTCTAATCCAACCTCACCCCCTTGACTGTCCATTCGCTAACTGATCTACAGTGCGACGAAGCGCATCCCATGTGCAGGAATTGCCAAAAGAGCAAACGCGAGTGTCTTGGCTACGACCCAATCTTCAAGCAGCAAGCCGGCCCAGCACAAATACAGCCCGCCCCCAACGCCGCCTCTGCACCGCATTCCTCTACTCCCGCACCTGCACCTGCACCACCAGCTTCTGCGTCGTACAGCCAAAGCCCGGTGCCTCAAGGCTACGCTCCAGCTTCCTCCGCGGGCTATGCGCCTGCAGCACCGGCCACCAGCTCGGGCCACCAGCCAGAGAACTTCAACGCCATCGATCCTGCGCTCGCCCAGCCAGGCCCAGGACTGCACTCTAACCAGCAGCCATATAACAACGTGCACGCGATGGATCCTGCAATGAGAGGACCCCCAGGTCCCAACCCATACCCACGACCGCCAGCACACGAGCCAGTCAGAGGTGAGTAGTGAAACGAGTCCATCAAGATGATGTGATACTAATCCATCCTTTGCAGGCAAGCGTCTCAATATCGCCGACATCTTCGGTATTTGCAACCACAGCCCACCAGATGTTCCTCCACGTACCAGCCCCATCCCCCCCGCTGTCGACGAGGATTTCTCTGCCATTTATGTCAACGATTATCTGCAAGGCCTCGATGTTATGCTTCAGACCACGTGGTACTCCACCAATAATAACGCCCTGAACAGGGTTTTCGCCGATAGAGCCTTACACGAGGAGGCTGCCTATTTCACCGAAATCATCAATTACAAAACATCAGCCACAGACATGACTGGCGTATTTAGTCAAGAAGCTCGTCTGATCTGGCATTTGCTCGGCAGCTGCAAACATCCCAGTCCTGCAACAAACGGAATGAATGGATCTGCGTCTGCATACCCAGAGAGCGACGATCTTCCTCTGAAAGAAGTCCGAGCGCGCTTCCAAGTCCTGGAAGCTCTGTTGACCTATCAAAACATCGAGTCCAATCCTTTGCGCCAACTACAGTACCCGTCTGATATTCCTGACCACAAGAGGTCAGAAGTCGACTTCTGGTTACATTTGGGTGACTTCGTCCAGTTCGCGGAGTCGGACAACGCCCCCCCTGGTGCTGCCGATCATGCGTTGACCACAATGCGCAGTGTTCTGCAAATGCAGGAAGTGCGCGATGCTATTTACTCCATTGCGATTGCGCGCCACTACGGAAATCGCATTGGAGGCTTTCCAAACAGCCTGCCGGCCCCTGTGAACCAAAATGGAGAGAGTGATCTGAATAAGCTCTTGGTTGCCATGTCTTTCATTAGCCACGAAAGCCGGTCAGCGACACAGCAAGTTCTCGCCAGAGTCTGCGATATGTCCATGCTTTCATGGACCGTTGCGAGATCTCCATAGTCTAAAGCCACGTCTCCTTCGGGATCATTCGGTTTCCCGTACACAACCAGAGCCTTTCATCGCGGAGCGAGCGAGAGACGGCGTGGACCCTTTCGAGTACCAACATAGAACGAATCAACAACAGAGTCAGATTCGCATTATGGCTGATACTTTCCTCAACCTCGGATCATCCTGGATTTCCATCACACTGTTTGCATGCTTCTTAAGCGGGCGTTACTTTCATATCTCTGTTTTTCCTGGAGGTCGAACTTCTGTTCATGAGTACATCATGCTTCTGTTTTACCCCTTATACGCACCCAATCCCCCCTATCCGCCTCGCCTTCCTACTTCTTCCTCTTCTCTGCATCTAGCGTGCGGGGTTGCTTAGTTACTGCATTATGGGCAGGCATCACAAGATATACCCGGTTCGACTTATTCGTGTCCTGCGTTGTCCGCTTCTCTGGTTCCGTACGGGGGCCAACTGATCTATACTCTTCCTAGTGCAGGAGAAGGTGACGTTGGGCTTCGGTTTATGACATGACATAACGCGAGAGGCAATGGATTGATTGATGGTTAAGAGTCGCAGCAGTATTGAATGAGATGACTACTTTTCTCCATTCCTTCGTTGTCTATTGTTTCCTTTCGCGCTCCATACCATACAGCTTGATGCAAGCTCAACTAATATCATAATTTCAAACCCGGACTTGAAGCATCCGCTTGCAACATCGTAATGTCATGTCTTGAGAATACACACAACGAACAGCTAGGTCTATCATCCCGTCTCACCAGTCATGGCATACGCAGCGGAACAGCAATTCCATGCAAACTTTACTTTACGTTGCCGTGGCGCAGGCATACAAGAACGATACGGCATCGGAACCGTTTTCCTCGGCTCGGTGGCACAACGTTACTCTCCCGTAACACAGCAGTATTGTGAGCGTGGACGAATCATGATGCAACAACCCCTTGTTAGTCAAGAAAACTGCTGCTCGTGTAGATCACTTCCAGTGGTCTAAAAGGCCTGCAAGTTGAAATAATTGGGCGTCCACTCGCCGCCACCCCAGTATCTTTGGGATCGCAGATGAGTTCAGTCTCAAGTCAGCGGTGCCTTGGGGCTCTAGGACTACTAGTAGGACGCCGACGCCGTTTGTCTACTACATACGCTAAAACCTTGCTCCAGAGACGCATTTAGAAGGCGTACTCGTCTCGTCTCGTCTCCTGTTCCCCAAGATCCACCGCCACCGTCTACCGTCCAGCGTCCTAAAAGCGAACGAAACGTACCCACTTACCTACCCACCCCCGCACCACACAGCAAACTCCAAACTCCAAACCTCAAACACAGACACAGACACAAACGCAAACGCAGACACAGACACAACCCCACCGGAGAATATCCACTCCCCCGGCGCCCCGATCTGCCCTGCCGTATCCCACGCCACCCACCCCCTAGACCCTACCCTCCAAACTCTCTCTCAGACTAGCCTAGCCTCTCTGTCCACAGCATCAAACGGTTCCAACCCTGCTCTAGCGTCCCACAGCATATCTCGCCCCCCAACGACGCGACACTGACGCCGACACTGACGCCGACACTGACGCCGGGGCAGATGTTGTCCTACAAGTGGCGTGCACGGCAGGCAGGCTCGGAAATGAGCCGAACCAGGGAAGGGGAGGGGGTGGGGAGTTCGGCGTGTGTTTGTGTCCTGTGTTATGGATGGCCTGGCGGGTTGGCGCTGTTGTGTAAGGACCTAGGTAGGCTTGCTAGGAGCGAGGGAGCGATTGGGGGACGGGGTGTGGGTGTGTGCACGGCATGGGGGCTGGGCGGTGGGCGGTGGTGTTACGTTTGCTTGCTGGCTGGCTTGCTTGCTGGCTTGCTGGCTGGTTGTCGCTTGAGGCCGTTGGGGGAGGCTGCACGGCGTTTGGGAGGGTTGTGTGTGTGTGGTGGCGGCGGCGGCGCTGTGCGTGTATGGTGTTTGGGTTGACGTTTCCGAATGTGCCGGATACGAGGGGAACGTGGGAGGGGGGTTTGATGCTGTGGTTTTGGGGGCTTGTTTGGGGGAGGGGGAAGGGTATGCTGTGTGCGTGTGTTTGGTTGTAGGAGTTTGTAGGTATGGTAGTGTCTATGTGGGTACGAGAGGAGAGGAGACGAGGATCACGGGCGGAGCTGGGGTTGGAATGTATACCGAGGATCTAGACGATGAAGGATGCTTTGGATATCTTTGAGGATGGACGCTTGGTACGGCTTTTGATGGTGGTGGCTTACGGAGTCTTCGGGCTCAGACTCAGGGCGTACTCCAAGGGTGGTCCGTATGTACCAGTACCCTCCCACCGCTGCCACGACAACAAAACAAAAACTCCCATCCAAACCCAAAAACGTGTATTCAAGTTTCCCATTCCTATTCCACTTGGTAATCTACCTCACATACATCTCCACCACACCACACCACCACACCACTCGACCCCCCGATCCCTCCCCAAGATCTCAAGTCGAACCTTTTTCCGAAGCAGTTACAGCTCCACTGTTACTTTGAATTAGTCAGTTTACGAGTGCTCTTGCGCCGATGCAAATTTGGGGTGTCCAAACAAATACACAGCTACGGGTGTCTCTAGATACTACCTCTCATGATAAAATAATAATACATTTGTTTGCAACCTGATAACACCTTTCTCCTATACGTGCAATACCCAAAGGCCGTGCGGACACTTTATTCCTCCTCTGCAACCTGCTTCTGCTGCGCCTGCGCCATCTTCCACCTCTGCGCATTCGCCATGAGCTTGGCCAATTTGGCTGCGCTCTCGTCGTCGGCAGGGAACACGTAGTCGACGTACTCCTCGAAGCTGTCGTCGTCGAGCTTTCTCCTCTTCTTGACTCTGCGGGGCATTTGTTTCTCGATGTTGTCCTGGTCGGTCTTGTCGCCGTGGATGGCTTCGAACGAGCGCCATGCATTGAGCAGCGCCACGCGCTCTTCCTTGAGGTCCTTCTCCTTGAGCCGTTTGTGTGCGCGCTCGAAGATGGCGCGGGCGCGTAGTTTGGCGGAGGCGGAGACGGGCTGGTCTTCATCGTCGTCTTGGGCGGCGGCCGAGTCGTCTTCGTCCGGAACTCCGATCTCGAATTGCGCCCACGAGGTCCAGACTTTGACGTGGTCGGTCTTCTGGAGCAGACGCTCGTATAGGGCACGTGTGCGCTCATACTCGCCCTCGCCCTCCTCAAAGTCAATGTATGCTTTCCAAAGTAATTCTGGCATGTCGAGTTGAGGTTCGTCGGCTGCGAGCTCGAAGATGGCGCGGGCACGGTCGAGATCGTCTAGTCCGCGTTCGAGTTCGGCGAATTTGATCCAGGTCTGACAATTTGAGCCATTCCATTCGATGTACTTGGTGTAGAGTTGGCGGCAGCGTGTGAATTCGAAGAGTTTCATCTCGAGTTCGATGTAGCCTTTGAATAGCTTGTCCTTCGGACACATACCTATCGACTGGCCGAGCAGCCTTCGTGCGGAGGTTAACTGGGCCTGCCGGACCTCGAAATGTGCAAACATCAGCCAGACTTTGGCAAAAGTAAAGCGTTTGTGAGGAAGAAGGCGGATACATTCTTGGTATATCTGCCGTGTTCGCTCAATGTCGCGTGACACTGTTTCTTCGTACACAGCATAAAACAGCCAGAGGTAGATGTATCGTCTCCAATGTCGTTTCTCTTGTGTTGGCGGTATTTGAGCAATGGCTCGCTCGTATATGTCCCGTACGCGGTCCTGGTTTCCAGATGTCTCTTCCAGCCGCGCGAAGTCGATCCACGCATCATAGTTCTTGGGGTTCTCTTTGACCTGCTCTTCATAATGGACTCTTCGTTTCGATAAAATGACATCCTCTATTCCATCTCTGTCGCCGTACTGCTTCTCGAATGTTGTAAAGGCCTTGTGCAGATTTACCGACTTGGACCGGGGCATGCGGTCCAACGCAAACTTGTAGATAGCTCGAGCTCTTTCCAGCTCCTTCAGTCTGGCTTCGAACTTTGCATATGCCATGAACAGCTTCTCGTCCATGAACTCATCACCCAGCGTCTCCACTGCTGTCCCGTAGACATCGCGCACCAGATCGCTAGTTCCATTCTCCTCTTCAAACTTGGCCCACTTGATCCAGTTCTTCGGCTCTGGGTGTACGATGGTGAAGCGCTCGAAGATTGCCCGTGCTCGCTCGAACTCGCCGTGTCTCTTCTCCAGCTTGATGTACGACGACCATGCGGCCTCCTCAGGCTCCCACTGCACCCAGCGCTCAAAGACGGAGCGGGCGCCGTCGATGTTGCCCAGAGTCTCCTCCATGTAGACATACTTGTACCATAACTTGTCGACGCGCGGGAGAATGGTGACGGCGCGGTCGAGCAGATTGCGGGCATGGTTGATGTTGCGCGTCTTCATCTCGGCCTCGATGTACCGCAGCCAGAGGGCTACGCTGGTGCTGTCCACGTCCAGGGCGCGCTCGAAGATGGAGCGGGCCCGGCGAAACTCCTTCTGCTCGAGCTCCCACTGGGCATAGCGCATCCAGTTGTTCATGTTGATCCTGTTCCGGCGCACATAGTCCTCAAACTCCTTGCGCTTCCTGCCCTGGAACTCGTGCAGCTCCTCCATGTCAGCGAAGCGCTGCGTCGGCGCCTTGAGCTTCTCATCTTGACGGTCGACGGCCTCGCGCAGCAGCTGCTCGGCGCTGATCTGGATGGGGGCGGCGGCCTTGTTCTTGACGCGGGGAGGGCCCCGTGAGCTCTCCATGGCGGGCAATCGGGTGGTGGCTGTCAGTGGATGTGTTGAGCGAGGTTGAGGCTCAGTGGTTCCTGCGCGTTGGTGAGGTCGAGAGAGTAGGGCGCTCGGGCCTCTACACTCACAAAATATCTCCGCGCCAAGCTCCGCGTCGCGTCTTCCTTCCCCGCGACTTCACCAGCACACTGCCCCAACCTCGACATCCTTCTGTGCGCTAACACCAAAGGTATTCAACCTCCCAGCGCATTCAGAAATCCTGCAGTTCGACCATAAGATTACACCTACTACTCCCGACAAGAAACCTGAGCGAAGGGCCCGCTTTGGTACTCTTGCCACACCCTCGTCCTAAACCTTCCAAACATGTCGAACGCCGCCCTGTTCAGCGAGCAGTTCACCTCCGGCGCCTTTGCCGACGCTGGCGACGCAGACTTTGCCGACTTCGACGATGACGCGCCTGAAGGAGAATCCCCAGAGGCAGCGGCCGACGACGATGATGACATGCCTGACGAAGAGGCAGAACATGCAGCAAAGCAGGATCAGCAGGGCCCGTCAGGTATCCGAGGCGCGCAGAAACTCATGACTACCCTCGAGCCTGTGCTGCAGCAGATCGGCGAGGTCCAAGCCCAGTTGCCAGAGCTATTGGACGGCGAGTCCATCGAAGAAAACGAAGAGTACGAGCTGCTGAAAGAGGCCAACGAGCGCTCGACCCAAATTGACAGCGAGATCCCCGCCGTCCACAAGTTCATTCGCGACCACTACTCTGAGCGCTTTCCTTTCCTCGAGGAACTGGTCAAGAACCCCGTCCAGTATGCCAAGACGGTCGCCATTCTCCAGAACACCCCTCTCCACGACTTGAAGTCGACGGCGCAGAAGGCGGACAACATTGTCGGCGTTCCCTTGAAGAACATTCTCAACGCCGCTACACTCATGGTCGTCACTGTCGAAGCTACCCGAGCCCCGCACAGCGAGCTTCCTGATGACCAACTCGAACTCGTTGTCGATGCTTGCAAGCTTCTGCTCGCTCTCGACAAGGCCAAGGGTGTGCTCACCGCATATGTCCAGTCCCGCATGAGCGTCTTCGCTCCCAACCTCACCATACTGGTTGGCTCACTTACCGCTGCCCACTTCATCAACTACGCTGGCGGTCTCTCGGGTTTGGCAAAGACACCAGCATGCAACATTCCCGCTTTAGGTACCAACAAGGCCATTGGCACCGGTCTATCAACCAACATTGGCATTCGTCACAAAGGTTTCCTCTACCACAGCCCACTTCTCCAGTCTATCCGTGAGGACTTCCAGAAACAGGCTTTGCGCATTGTTTCCGCAAAAGTCGTTCTGGCCGCCCGCGTCGACATGGTGCACCAAAGTCGCGACGGCTCAATGGGACAGGATCTCAAAGATGAATGCGAGCGCCGCCTCGATAAACTTACCGAAGTCCCTGCCAACAAGGGCGTGCGTGCCCTACCTGCACCCGACGACAAGCCTAGCAGGAAGAGAGGCGGAAGGAGGGCCAGAAAAGCAAAAGAAGCCACCGCCATGACCGAGATCCGCAAGGCGCAGAACAGAATGGTCTTTGGCAAGGAAGAAAAGACCGTAGGCTACGGCGACTCAACAAAGGGCATGGGCATGATCGGCGCCACCGACACCGGCCGTCTCCGCGCCCAACAACTCGACGCCCGCTCGCGCGCCAAACTCTCCAAGAAGAACCCCGGCTGGGGCGGCGAAACCGCCCTCGGCACAGGCACGGCAACCAACGTGCGCACCCAGGGCTTCGGCGGCGCAACATCCATGGCCTTTACGCCCGCGCTGGGCCTCGAGCTCGTCGACCCCAAGGCCCGCGAGGCGCTCAACCGCAAGCGCAAGGCTGACGAAGACCGCTGGTTCAAGGGCGGCTCGTTTACGCATTTGGGGTCTGCGACGGCGAAGACGGATGCGTCTGGCTTCAAGGTCCCGGCGTTGCCGAATAAGAAGCAGAAGACGGAGGGGTCGTAGCGTGTGGGTTTGGGCTTGAGGTGAGGCGTTGTCGTGTCTGAGCAGTGGTGATACGGCACTGCGGAAAAGGTGTAGTGGAATTAGGGTGAGGGGGAAACTGCAGTTTTATTATATTGGACAATTAGCTCACATTTTTAAGAGACAGGGAAGAGAAAAGGCAGGAGAGCATTCATGGCGTATTCGAGATTTCAACTTCGGCTTCGGGCTTCGGGCCTGCGAAGCTTTTAGTTATTTGCATTGGGGCGAGGCGTTTAAGGGATATCCGGATGTGGGACGTGTGTTTTCTACACGCCGGTGGCTAAAGACTGGGCATGACATGGCATGTATGTGTATTTTATAAGGTGAGGCGAGGCGATTTGTACAGTGAGTAGGTGATGGTAGCTATCTGGTGCGGATGGGTCGGTGGGGGGTTAGTAATTCCCCTGGTGGAGGGATGAGGAATATGGAAAGTAATCACTTTGAATCTGAATCTGAATCTGAAGTGCATGTGCCTGTCTGTCTGTGACTTGTTTTCTTTACCTTGCCCATTTCTTGGGAGATGGACTGGGTGAGTATGAATAGTTTTACCTGTGGCGCGATGGGGTTTTGGTGGGTATGGAGTACGTTGGGAGGAGCGAGAGAGCAAAAGTCTAACGTCCAACATGTCACACAATCCAGTCCAACAAGAAAGTATCAGCACAGCACAAAAGGGTGACTCCAAAGACTAGTTCTGGTGGTGGTGGTGGTGTTCTGTATGGCATGGTATTCCAAATTCTCGCGTCCAAAGTCCAATTCCATTTCTGTCGTCTTATCCTTTTCAGTCCCTTGGATTGGGGAAACGAGTCGAAGAAACGGCTAAAGCTACACAAAGCTATGCATCCAAAAGCAAAGGAAAAGCAGATATCAAAGCAGGTATATGCAAAAAGTTCCACAGCGAGACGGGAAAATGGCGAAAAAAAGGCGACCAACGGGGTGGTATCAAGCTTGGTAAACACGGAGACAGGAACAGGAACGCAAGACAGGACAAGACAAGATAAAGGTGATTGACACCGTGGAGACCAAGAAAAGCGGAAAAGCAAGTCTGAAGCCCAAAAAGCCAACAGCCAAAAAGGTAAAATAAAACGCAAAGTAGACAGAACGTATGTAGTCCCAAAAAACGCAATAGGTACTGAACCGCTCCAAGACACGCAAAGCTCCATCCAAGGGATCCAAACACCAAAACCGGCAAGCTGGAACCAATAAGCAGGTAAAATTAATGCATCTTTGTAAGCCAAAATAGTAGATAGATATACTGCCGCCCCTTATATCCGTTCCTCTCTGCCCCGTCGTCCCGGGATACTGAGCAAGAGACACAGAGAGAGAGCAAGCAAGCGCGCTTTTAGTAGAATCCGAAATCCGAGAAAATCCAAATCCGTATCCGTATGCTAGCAATACAAAGGCCAAACGTTGTTTTGGCGGGGACCGGGGGGACCGGGAATGCGAATGGGAATGGAGTTGGAATTAGCTAAGTCAGTAAGTAGGTAGATAGATGGGTGGGTAGGTGGGAATATGGTGGTGTATGTACGCCGTGTTTGTGGGAACGCCTGTATGGTATGGTATGGCATGGTATAGTGGTGTATGGTACAGTTGGAGGCATGTCCAAAGATGAGAGTGTGGTAGAGATATCGGATCGAGTGTGTCGTGTCGATCATGGAGGGGCCGAAGAGTTGATATGGCGTCTTCGTGCGCCTGCGGGACGGGGCGGGGCGGGATGGGTTCTCAGGGGGTCGGTGAATTGAACTGTGCGTGCTAGAATTATATCGGCTTGGTGTAGCTGACAGGTGTGGAGGAAACCGACGACGGCTGCGTAGACGGGAGAAGCACAATATCGGCTTCACGGTCCGATTCCGTCCACTGCACTTCCATCCTCCTTGCTTTTTCCCGCCCCGGCTCTGCGAGTCACCGATGCTCCCGCGAGTACGGGCTCTCTGGTCTAGGCGGCGACCGCATCGGCGGCGATCGACGCAGCGAAGGCGAGTTGCGGACTGCTTCTGAGGCGAGCGCGGCGGCGGCGCTGGGTGCAATGGGTGTGGACGATCCGACGGCAGGCGTTCCTTTTGCCGAACCACCGCTTCCCGAGGACTGGTGGGCGGCTCGGACGGTCGAAGGCGTCGCGGGAGAGCGCCCGCCAACTCCTTGTGCAGCTCTGGGCGTTGTGCTGGCGCCGCTTTCCATGCTCGTATGCCGAGCACGTGGTGTTGTATCTTGGCTTCCACCTCCTGTGAAACGTGTCTCGGACCGCGGCGTGTTCTCGTGGCTGCCACCCTCCTTTTGTCGAGTCGTAGGTTTGCTGGCCGACGTCGAACGACTACGAGTAGCTCCTCTGCCCTGACTTTGAGCAGTAGGTTCCGAGATTGGAGGTCCTTCAGCGGCTCGCCTGCTACTTTGAGGGCTGTGCTGTGATGGTGCTGCAGGCGCTCGACTGCTTGGTTCGGTAGCGCCACCAGTAGATTGTGTGGCGCCCGGTGCGAGTGGTTCTGGCGATGCCATCCCACCCACCCGAGGTGTGCCTTCCCAACTCTTGCGCTTCATCATCCTGCCGAGAATGCCTACCAGCTCTGCGGCATCTTCGAATTCGGTATCGTCCATTGCCTCTTGAGCGCGATAGACGTCCTTGATTGCGCGTCGAGCGACACGTCGCGATGCTTCGTGGTCGTGCAAGCAATCCCAGAGGAACGCGCTGTGCTCAAGAGCCACAGAGAGCCTCAACGGATGTGATCCTGGTAGGAACTGTGTGGCGTACGATGTAGCTGTCGCGAAATAGCCACTCGCTAGAGGGACGAAATTCAATGGCGGTAGGATGAATGACGAGGGCTGTGGAATTGGGATAGGATTCAGACCTGGAGGCGCATTGAGGGGTGGCCCTGGTGAAGGCGTCCCGACAGGTCCCCCTGCCGCATAGGGGTTTGTGACGAACGACGTCTCCGATACTATTGAGTCAATGGGCTCACGAAGAGTCGGTTGCTTGCCTGCGCGTTTCGAGGAAGGTGACAGCCCAGTAGTTTCCCCCTTGCGACCCCCATTGCCATTCCTTGGAGACAGCGGTAAGTGAGGCGCACCCGGTATTCGAGGATCTGTGGATCCCATGTTGGTTGTCGTGACAGGTGGATGATTATGAAAGAGGCAGAAGATGTGATAGAAACTTGCTCGTAGCTTCACGCTCAACACCCTGCACTCCGGTCCATGTTGGTTATCTTGAGCATAAGGGAGCACGTACAGCTCGAGAATAGACAAGCCCTCTCGAGACATCCATAATATATGCTGATAAGCCGCGAGGGACGGCGTATCTCGGCTCGTGTCTAGCTTGCGGAGTTTTCTTGCGCGGATGAGCCTCCGGGCTAGTAGAACAGACAGGCCTAGGATTTGGTAGAGTGCGCCCGAGAGATAAGGGTTGGAGTCTTCTGTCTGCTTGGCTAATCGACCGAGGAATTTCTGATCGAAGTCCAAAGATGCCATCTTCTAGCGGCTATGTCTGATGAGGTTGTGTCAGCCTGTTGCTCGGGGTGGGATGAAATGGCAGGCTTGGGAACGCAGTTCGGAGATGTAAACAAGTGAAGGGTGACTCTAACGGCAGGATCCTGACAGTGCAAAGACACGGCGAGTTGGAAGTACTCGTCGAGTCCCTGTGCACGTCCACGATCCGTAGAGGCTGGAGTCGCTGGATCTAGCAGCCACAGATGATGCTGTCGCCGCCCAAGCAAGAAGAGCCGCTTACCATTAACCGCCAACTCGGACCGCTTGTGCTCAACGTCCAAGATGGACAGGCACAGAGCAGTCTGGTCCGAGCTGACTGATGGCACCGTGCGATGATGCCGCCGGGGAGATGAAAACCTGAAACAGAGCAGGCTGTACTGGCCAATTGATAGGATTCCAAAGGCGAGCGGCAGGCCGTGCGCGTGGCTTCGTGGAGTGAATAGTGATTCTCGTGATGGAGCAAGCCGGAGATTGACAATAGCTGGCCCACTGAAAGTGCTAGGCGCCACTCGGAGATTTGCTGGAATAGGCAATGATGATGATAGGGACTATGGTACTTGATACAAATGCTTGGGACAAGGCCGGGGGCGGAAAAAGAGGTGGTATAGTACAGAGAGGCGGTCGAGGCCGGAGATGGTCGCAAGATGTCTGGATCAGGGTCAGCACAAGGCCTGGGAAGAACCAAAATGCGCACATGGCGTGGCTTGTGGATATATGTCAAAGTACCTCCAAACGGACAAGTCACGACGGTGCAGTGCTTAGGACTGGAAGCCAGCGCTCATTCGACGAAGGCGAGGGCAGGCTGAGCCAATGGGCGCGCGCAAGAGGTGAGGCAACACGGGACCGGTTGTGACGGGCTAGCAGACGTCAGGCATCAGGTGCGGACTGCAAAGTGGCTGGGAGATGCGATTCTGAGGCCGTCGGACAGCGCATCGCGACCGCGTCCAGCTTCAATTGACGGCGCGCGAGGTCTGCGACGGTATTAAGGCCGTGACGTCCTGGCAGGCGGTGTAGACGGGGTCAGTGCAGGTGTTTTAGGCGGCCGAGGAAGCGAACTTGGCCGCACACTGGCACTCGCACCCAGCGCTGCGCAGAGTCCCAGATTTGCACGAGGATGTATCGTCTCGACCGTCCTGGGGGGCCCGCGGGGCTTTCTCGGCGTCGCGACCACGTCTGGGGCGAGGGGAGGGGAGACAACGGCTCTGCGCACCGCAATGGACAACCGCACCGCAACAACAGCAGCAATTGACGACTGCGACGGAGAGAAATGGCAGGGCGGGCGCCAGAGGGTCCCGCCGCGACTATTATCCCGTTCAATCTATTCCCGTCTCCTGGCGACGCAGGTGCAGCATCCTGCGTCAATCTGCATTACGGGCGAGCTATGCGGTTGACGTGTCAAGCGTCGAACGCTCCGCTAGACCACAACCGTCGTCTGCATCGTCGTTTTGCCGTGAATTGCTCAGATGGGGCGCTGCCAGCTGGCATTGGGAGGCTAGAGCCGTCATCTCATCTATGTCTCGATGCACTCCGTCTTCTGCTGCCATCTCGCTGTTCCTCGGGCGTTGCCAACATGCACCCCAGCCCGGTGCCTCATTCTAGGTTTCTCCATCAACAACAACCGTTTGCCAGCGCATCATTCCACGACCGAGTGGGGTGCAGCATGCCATCATCACTCTCTTCTCCGTCTTCTTCGCTACCAAAGCTTCTAGAGCCCAACTACCAGCGCTTTCCATTCAGCCACCAGTGCCGAGCACCCACTCCAGCTGTCACTATCTCAGACCCGACCAGGAACCTCTGCTACGGACCCCACCATCGACAACAGCAAGATGCGGGCTGACTGCGCTCTGCTAGCTTGATCCTGCCACATGATGTCCTTGCTGGAAGTTGCAGTATTTCTTGGGTGGAGCATCCTGCACCTCCCAGCCTTGAAATTATCGAATTCCAGCCAGTACCAGTGCCGACTTTAACTATATTTGCCCTCTAGACTACTGACCAAGGGCTCTAAGGCAGCTAGCATCGAAATCCGTCAGCTATCGTTTCGTCATATGCGCTCCTATGCACCACCTGCAGTGTGTTTGCGTCAAGTAGCTCCACCTGAATTGGCGGTGAACCTGCACTCTGATTGGACGGAAATTGCAAAAATGCTAGCCAACACCCAGCGGAACCTGAGCAAACATATTCCTCGTCATCTTCCCAGCCTCTTCAAGATCCACTGAGTATTACGCCACTGTAAGACAAGCAGACGCTGTTGTTACACGGCCTTTTACCGGCGCCAAGACCTAGCGCTCCGATACCGAGTCGTGGGATTTTCAACTCCCTCATTGTGCAACAGGTTTCCCAGAAAGTTAAATAAATCCTGCAATTGTCTTTGCTGCCGTCATGGCCAGATACTAGAGCAGATCGTTAGTTCCCGAGGTCGGTGGCACAGCAGGAAACCATTGAATCCCTCCGTGAGGTGTTACATTCTGCGGATTGGATGAACAATCTGACTGGTTTGCGGAACATTAATGTCCCCAATTAGAAGAGCCGATGTTACCGCTGCAAAATCCAGGGTTGGCTTGGTTCTCACTGGATACGATTTCCGGGAATGGCACGCGATCGTGCTACTCCAGAGTCCCAAATACACGGTCTGAACCTCGCTTTGTCCACCGCACACTGAACTCTATGCTGTAGCTAATCCCGTCGAGTTTCATGCGATGTTTGATTAAGGCACACCTTTTGAGAGATTTAGTTGAGCAATGGCACCAAGCCGTCCAACCATCTTACTCAATTCAGTAACAATTTACCGCTGGACCTCACAATACTACCATAAACATGCTCTGTGAGGAGGTTTGATGGCGCCAGTCACGCAAACTTGTGGTAGAGCTGTGACGTCCACAATCTTGTTTTACACAAAGATCAAACTGCGTTACTTACACAATCAAGAGCAATCATGGGTAGGAGAAAGAAACATACAAATAGCTACTTCATGTACGTACCTGAGACATCGGTACCAGAGCTCATCAATTGCGCAATTCATCATCTGAGATCTTCTTCATTGGGGTAACATAATCCCTAAAAAAAATCCCCGACACCACTTCTCGGTCCTTGGCCTCACAATCCGGTCAAACGCAATACAGATATATTGCCCTCTGCCGAAAGGTAAGCGCAAGAGTGCTCCATGTTACCTCGGTGGTCAAGGCGTAAGATGAGAAGGTCTCCATCTGACGTTAGACTAGGCCACGAGCATCCATCGGATCGGAGTCTTACGCACATTCTGTCCAGACACCATACCGATCACTCTCAGATGGGCATGCAAAAGCAATAGTACAAGACGACGACACTGAACATCTTGAACATCTCAATTCATTCCCTTCAAACAAACAAAAAGCCACTCACTACTACTACTACTATTACATTCTCTTTCCACTCATTACTCTCTCGCTTCACACACGATGTGCTTCTACCACGCCTATTCGCACGCCTGCGGCCACACGCAAATGGTATTCCAACAACTTTGTCCGAAAGGCCAGATGATCCAGCAGAAGTGTGCGAGAGGGCAGGACGGGATTATTCTGGCCACAGTGAAAATCGAGACGCCTTGTGGTGGGGGATGTCCGGCTAAGGTAGGTGTTTGAGCATGGTGGTGGTGGATTTGGAATGAATGATATGGCTAACTGTCATGTTCAGTGACGGAAAAGCCGCGAGAGGAACGTTGATGAAGTTATAGAAGAACATTTCACATTTCGACACACTGGAGGGAAAGAATTACTTAACTCGTCGCGAATATAATACCCGCACACCTTCACGTACGCATTTTACTCAGTCCACTTACATCCACATCTCGCTACACCTGATCATAGAGTCATAGACAATACATTTCGCACCCTAATCCCCCTTTCTCCGTCATCACTAGACCCTCTTTCATCTGTACTCTTCATGAGTGGACCCCTTTCCCAATTTTCCCCTTTCTTGCAACATCGGTACATGGGACGTTCGGTTTTCCCCTCCCGTCCCACACCCCTTGCTTCCGCGGCGCGGGCTGCAACGGTCCGTCATTGCTCCAAGGGTCTTGCTTGTGGGAGGACGGGAGAGAGGCGGCTACGGCTAAGCGAACCAGATATTCGTTGGAGCGGAGCTAGTGTGTCGAGGAGGGGGTTCACGTGATGTCGAACATGTTCAGCGCTCTATTGAGCCACCCGTTGTCTCGGCAAACAGGTTGCGGAGACGACAGCAGATAAGCAGCGAATTATAGAGAGCGGACATTGTAAGATCAGGGTTATCACGAGCCCTAGAGAAGCGGCATGCAACCATATCCCTTTCTAAGCTGCTCCCAAGTAATATGCTCCCCGTAGATAAGCTTCGCAACCCTCTTCGCAGCCCAAAGACTTCCCTTAGGCGAAGCCATGTATTGCCGATGCATGAGTTCGGCACGTTCAGATGCCATGTAGGTGGAAAGTGGTGTAAGATTCTGACCCTGCTTCATGTTGCCCTGCTGATCCAAGAGCAGCATCTTCCCTTCATCCCTATCTTTCTCTTTCGCTTTTTCATCCTCCATTTCCTTTATGAACTGTATAACGAGCTTCTTGAACTCCACGATTGGTCGATTCTTCTCCTCACGTAGCCCAGGGGAAATGTTCAGTTCTAGACGGGCAGACAAGAGTCCAACCAAGGTTAATCAGGCTCACCTTGGAATCTCTGTGTCATTGTTTGGCAGCTAGTGAATGTGAAGCCACGTGATGGTCGGACCCGGAGAGCGGCCTCCGTACCACCGTTGCTGCCTGGGCGCCCTGTGCGCCACCACTCCTAGATACTAGTCGCCTGCCTCACCTTCGAGATAGCTCCTTGCACGCATTTTCTCGAAATCAACGGATCAACCATCACGATATCAGTGCCTTTGAACGTTCCCTGACAACCTGAACCTTCAACACCTCTTAATTCGGATACACCAACACCGTCTACATTACTTAGCTCGCAAAAAACACCATGCCACTCCTCGAACTTCCCCCCGAAACCCTTATTCGAATCTTCGACTATGTCGGCTCATCCTATTTCCGTTCGGATCTGTCACGCCTCACAGTCTGCAAGCAGTGGAGCAGATTTGCCCTCCCTGCATGCTTCCAGGAATTTCACGTTACTCAGAAGACACTACGACGCTTACTGTCTTCTCGGTACGTGGAATCAAGTCTACCTCTTGTCAAAGACAGCTTAGAGACCCTGGACCTTGATTTAAAAGGCTTTGAAGACTGGAACTCTACTTCGGTGTCTCCACACAATTCGCAGGCCGGAACTGTCCTAGATGTGTCATATTGGATTGGCGCTCATGGACGCGCAGTCCTAGCAGCCTGGACAGCAAAGCTGAACAACGATCTCTCCTACCTCGCCACCATCTACAAACAATCGCGGAAACTGCGCATCCTACGTATCCAAGCCACCGGTGAACTGCACCCGCTACTTTGGTTTCTAGAACGCCGCGACTACATTTTTCTATCTACAATACACGCTTTCTTATCATCTAGCAGCATCACTAGTCTAGAGCTAGATCTATGCGGTACACGACTTGTACCGGATGAAAGCCAAGAGCACGGTGAAGGATTCCATACCTGCACAAGTATCGCCGCTCTTCTTACCACGCTACGACATTTGCGACTGCGCATGCACACTATCTGTGCTGATGTTTTAAAACCCCAACAACATAGCACCAATCTACGTTTGAACGAGATTCTTATCAACCTGAGTCTGATTAACGGGTCACCTCCAATCACCTCGGCGTACCACGCCACATGTTGCGGTTCCTCCCCAGGGGGGATAGTTCAACTGATAGCGGATATGGAGAAGCAGGCACAAGATCTTGCGGCACAGATGGCGGCCCCAAGAATGGTCAGGATACTAACGCATACTCTTCCGAATTTTGAATTTCGGGCATTCGATGTCTTGACTGGCAAGAATGTCGCTTTGAGTAAGGGTGCGGAGTGGGATGACGATGGTGAGGCTATCGAGGACGAAGTGTCGGACGAGGAGTCTGAGATTTCAGACCTTTCCTCAGACGACGATTCATAGCCATGGTTGCCATTTGGATTTCATAGGAGCGAACAAGCGAGTATGTCAAGGGCATTGAGAACAAGATTAGGCAGGCAGATGAAAGGCAGGGAACCCTGAGCAACGGTTACGAACACCAAAAGTTCTGTCCATTTCCACCACTATCACCGGTTATGCCTCCATTCCATGACGGGACGTTAGAGAGGAGCTTAGCGGAGACGTAGACGGCTAAGCGTTGTGCTAGGAGGGTGGGAAATCCATACGCATATTGCACATGTACGCATGAATGCATCAAAAAGACTGCTTTTGCATTAATGAATTGCTTTCCATTCGATTTTGTCCACTGCAAGACTCTCGCAGACGCGACTATGACTATGATGAGTCGCACTATCTGCAATCCCCATGAAAGCAGGTACCCAAAGTCTCAGGATTCCAAGATCCTTCCCCTACAGTCCATCGCAGTGCCATTATATTCCCTTCGCAAAACTCCACAATCCGCCATTCAGCACCCTCTACGCTGAAACTCCCATTAACCCCTACGTCGCGCCGCCCGCTCACCAAGAATCGTCCGCAACTCCGTCTGCTCCCCCTCACTCAGCGTATCCAGCATCTCCGTCGTAATCCCATCACTGCGCTGCATCTCGTGCCCGCCCGCTCCACCCTCCCCACCATGTCCCGGAAAGAAAGGCTGAGGGCTAGCAAGAAACGCCCTCCGGCGCTCTGCCGCATTCTCGCGATTCGTAGCGCCCTGCATCGCGCGGACCGCGGCGCGGTACGCAGTGTAGTCCTCCTGCGACCCGGACTGCTGGTACCGCGCCCCTGTGCTCTGGACGTGCTCGTACAGCTGTCTGATGCGGATGGCTTCGAGGCGGATCCAACGTTCGCGGGCGCCGAGGGTGTGGACGAAGGTGTCGATTGCGGGTTGGGTGCGGGGGAGGTTGGCTGTGGTTCCGAGGGGGTTGGCGAGGGGGAGGGGAATCGGGTTGGCGGGTGGGGGAGGGATGAAGCTGGTGAAGGGGGGGATGGCGATAGTGGGAGGTGGTGGGAGGGAAGGCTCGGCGGCGGGATTGCGCTGGGTGCTGGCGCTGGGTGTTGAGGAAGCCGTGTCGATGAAGGGATCGGTTGGGGTGCGGCCGTGGCTATACGTGTTGCTCGTGCCAAATGGTCCTTCGTGTTCAGTAGTGAATGCATTTCCGGTACTGGAAGCGTTTCCTATTCTGATTCCAGTGTGGTGTGTACTACGAATGTCGAAAGTGACCGTGCTTGGAGGAGGAGCGGTATACAAAAGCTGCGGAGGAGTTAAAATAATCTGTGGTATCTCCACTGTATTGACGTATCGGACCTGTTGAGCGTTCCAAGCGGGACCTGGTAGAAGTGGGCAAGCAAGATCTTGAGCAGGTCCCAAGACGCTTTCATTCCCGACAGTCTTACGACGTAGACGTGGGTGAGCCGCAACCGAGTTCTCTCGAGGCGTGATAGCAGCAGCAGCAACTGGCGGCGTATTAGAGGAATGCGCTCGAGGTGTAGGAGAAGCAGCAACTGTAGGCGTACCACGGGAAGTCACTCGAGGCGTAGGAGCAGCAACAACCGGCGGCGTACCAACGGTATTCACTCTCGACATACCCGCAGTAGCCACTGTACGTGTATCAAAAGAGCTCATTCCAGGCGCAGCAGCATCATCAACTCGCGACAAGCCAAACTCATCCACTCTCGGCGCACCAACATCACCATCCTCGCGGATCGAACGTGTCCAGCCCCCGGGCGGATTAGCATACGCGTAGCTATCACTCTCTGCAGTCCTCGCCAGCAACTCAGTATCGTAGGACACAAGAGGCATCGGCAAAACATCCGACAGAGCAGTCCGGGGCAGGGACGCAGGGCCAGGCGAGTACACCCAGATGGATTCATCATTGCCTGGTGAGGCGGCGCGGCGAGCAGCAGGAGATGCAGATTGAGTCTGGCGAGTGTCTTGCTGCTCTTGATTGGCTAGAACCTCTGCGCCTGGGGTGACGGTTGTGCTGGATGAAGAGGAGGATGCTGCTGGGGTGTGAGACTGGGGTGGAGGCTGTGGGATAGCGGCGCCTCGACGCGTACCATCATCGTTGATATCGAGACGAGCAAGACTGTCGCCGTTGGCAATGGCGTTGCTACTACCCGCTGCAGAGCGCTTGTCAGTTCCAGTGCGAGCAAGAGTGGAAGACGCCTTGGTGCGAAGCTCAGGGTTTGTCGACGAGCGCGGCAAGCCGGTCAGTCGCTCGTCGTCGGCAGAGTCTTGTGTACCTGCAGGACCCAAAGTGGGCATGGAGGTGGAGGAAGGGAGGCCTCGGTTTTGGTCGGCCATGGTGCTTGGTTGCTGGGTGCGTGGAGTGGCGGTGGTTGTGGTTGGGGACCAGGTCGAGCGCCAGGAGGGACTCTGGAGAGGTCTCGGACCTTGATGCTTTAAGGTCCCGCGGAACCGGCGGTGAAATGTCATTTCGTGTGAAAGTGAAATGGGATGGAAGGAAAATGGAAGGGAACTTTCAAATGAAAGTGCTGTGAAAATGAAGTGAATGGAAAACTCAACGGCCTAGGCTGCCCATTCCTAACACTACACTGTTGCAGGAAACACATCTTATTCATACCCCATAGCCCTAACCTCGCACTACCATCCTACTATCCACGGAATTGACAAAATCACATCGTGACAATGGACACAGTCTTTGGAAAGGACGTCCTATTGGATATTGAATCTGGTACAGTGCTCGCCTGCCAACATCGTTGTCATGTCTACAAATCCTATGCAGACTGTCAGTCGAAAAATTCTACATAAAGCCACCAATATTCTTACATGTAGTTGCGTAATCCCTCAACTTTGTAGGACAGAGAGAACCGTGGATGCGTAATGCAATTCTGGGGGCGATGTTCGGCTGTCAACCCTGGGTAAGGTCCCACGTCGTACCGAAAGCTCAAGGCGACTAAGTTTTAGCATTGAATTATCATTTTCAATATTTTTTTGGGCCAAGTTTGCTTTACTACGAGCAAGGGTTTTGGGGCCTGCTCTCATTGATTATGAAAAGTGAAGCCTGAGGCGCGAAGACGTTCGTATTCTGACATGAAGATTTGAAGAAGATGAAGCTAGACTGGATCGCACATGAAAGTGAAATAATGGACATGACATATGATAATGTACCGAAAACGATGAAGAGGAGAAGAGGGATATGCAGATTTCTTTTGATGTTTAAATATATCCATCTATTTTCCCCCTTTTGCTTTGTCTATTCCCACCTACGCCAGTTTACCAGGCACATAAGGATGCCCAGAGCTGAGTCCGCCGTCAACAGCCCAAGCCTGCGCATTGACATAACTGGACTCGTCGCTCGCGAGGAAGAGAACCGCTCTCGCCTATATTGACACAGATACGTTAGCATGCGTCCACACAAACCACACAAAAACTCCCAGGCCCACCACGCTTCTCTTGAACTTACAATCTCATCCGGCTGCCCACCCCTCCTCAACGGATTCAACTGCCCAATCTTCCCCTCACTCCCCCTCGACCGCGCAGCATCATACGTCGGCTTCGTCATCCCCGTCTCAATCAACCCAGGACAAACAGCATTGCACCTAATCCCCGTGCCCACAAGCTGATACGCACACGTCTGCATCAAACTGACCACGGCGGCCTTACTCGCCGAGTAATCCGTCGGCCCCGCATTGCTCCTCAGCCCGGCGACTGACGCCGTGCCAATGATGCTGCCGCCGGGATACGGTTTGTCAGGGGACGTCTTGAGCATAGCGCGGGAGCCGTATTTGGCGGCGAGGAAGACGGAGAGCGCGTTTGTGCGCATCATGTTCATGAAGCCGGCTGTGTCTTCTTCCCAGAAGACTTTGCCGCTGCTGATGCCCGCGTTGGCGAAGAAGACGTCGAGCCGGCCGTAGGCGTCGAGCGCGTCTTGCACCACGGCCTTGACGGAGGCTTCGTCGCCCGCGTCGAATTGCCGCGTGTGGATGTCGACGGAGGGGTAGAGCGAGTTGAGCTCGCGCTTGTGCAGGTCCAGGTGCGTGTTGGCGAAGTCGCAGATGTAGACTGCGCGGGCGCCGTTGCGGGCAAATTGGTGGGCGGAGGCGCGGCCGATGCCTATTACGCTGTTTGCGCCTGGGTGTTGGGTTAGAGGGGGGTGGGGGGTGGGATGGTTGTTGGGGTGAGATGGTACCGGTGATGATGATGACCTTGCCCTTCACTCTCCTGCATATCATGGTAAGTATAGTCTCAATCGCATATTTCAGACAAGTCCTCAAGTGGTCATACTTACTGATCTCCTAAATCACCTGCAATTGTTCGCACACCTGGCATACCCTCAAAAGTGGCCGGTTCTGGGAGGGGCTCCGAGAGCTCCTTACTCCGTCCCTGCGATTGTACTTTTGGTGATGGCGGCATCGTTAAGTTTTTTTGATTAATAAACAAGGTATAAGTATAAAGTATCAAAATTTCAGTCACAATCAAGTTGTATTTTGAAGCGACAGAAGCTGAGGGACCGGGGAAGTACAAGCGGCAGTGAGCTGCGGAGTTGAAGCGGAGGTTACGAAATCTGGGGAAGATGCCTCGGCACCGACGTCAGACCAATCACATCGATTCCAGGCCGAAAGGTTCAATGGAAAGGGCAATAAACGATACAGATCTCGCCTTGAAGATTTTATGATCTTTGTTTTTATTTGTACAATTCACCTGTCCAGCCATTGATATCTCTGTTTAGGCCTCCCCCCACACTTGAATACTTGTACTGCAAGCTGGTCTCCACGGCCACTATGTGGCTTGTAAAACCAGTCGCTCGAAGCCGATTGATATTTCTGTTGGGACGACTGGCTGGAGCTGTATCGGTAGTGCTCGCTTTGTCGCGCGAAGCCCTTCAATTCAGGCCGATTGGCTAGATATCGACCAGCCGCTTATGATGAATAAAGATCCCATCCGGAGATTGCCTCATATCATAACAGCCATGCGTCGTTTCGTGCTCTGAAGATCGTGTCTCGTCACCCAGTATACTATTCCTTCATCGTCCTCTCCCCCGTCCCCGTCCTCTTCCCCTCCCACCTCTTCCCCTCCCGCCTTTCCCCCTTGGCCCCGCTCTTTCATACAGCTTGACCTTCTCAAACGGACTATCCGCAACCCTTATATAGCTTGGAATCCCATTGTCCACAACCGCTAGAACCACATTCCTGGATCCATGCTTCAGTCTCTGATAGGGCTGTATACCCTCCTTGGGGAGATCCTCAGGGACCTGCGCCATGAGGTCGTTGAGCTGCGCGCCGGTGGGAATGCCAGTCGATCGGGCGTCGACGACGCATATGCGGAAGTCGGGGGCGCCGCGGGCGCTTTTGCGGAACTTGGTGGTCGTGCGGTAAACGTCGAAGTGGATACGGAAGGGGTTTGAGGAGTCAGATGGCAGGATGAAGGATGGAGGACTGCTGCGATCGTGTGTGGGAATTATGTTGAGGAGACGATAGATGTCGTTGTAGCTCCTGTATAGGCCGGGCTTGATGAGCGGTCCGAAAGCTAGGTTTTCAGGTGCCAATGTATGTGTAGGTTGGCTGAGTCTGCGCCAGATCTCAGAGAAGAAGCGTGTGAAGATGCCAGGGCCTGGTTTGGCGTCTTCTTGCGGCGGCTCTGGTTTCAAGACTATTTCTCCTCGGTCATGGTCCCAGGATCCTGTTCTGAAAACCACATATCCCGATCTCTTCAATCCCGCATACACGTTGTACATCTCCAGCGTCAGCTTCCCACCCACTCCGTCCTCAAAGCCAATGAAAGCCGAATACGCAGACTGCAGACTCATTGGTGCCCCATCCTCAATTTTGTAAACCTCGTCTCCTTCTTGACGCTTGACAGGCCACCGACAGTCCAGCGTCCCCCTCTCAATCAAGAACAGCGCTTCTTCTGGCATCAACCACTCTTTCCCACCCTTTGGAGTCCCCATGGTTTGGAAATGCTGCGATTTTACCTTGCTGACGTACGCCATATTACTGTCCGGCTCATACATGGCGAGGATGTGGTTCTTCTGAGTATGTGTGCGCTGCCACGAGAGCACGCCGTGCATTGCGCGGCGCGAGGCCTCGAGCGTTTCGAGCTGCAAATTCGTGGCATGGCTTTCGAAGTCCTTCTCGCCGCGCTTTGGGAGCGTCCGTTCGCCGTTGTCTAGTGCGCTGTTGCGATTGTATAAGTGGAATGAAACCTCAAGCGATTGGAAGAACACACGTGAGTTTGTCGAGGAAGCGGAAATCCTGTGTTTCTTCGGTGAGATCGACATCTGCGGCATCAGGTGCACGCAGGTGCGACAAATCCTCGTCTTCGTCGGCCATCGTGGCTCAGGTTGTGTTATGTCGGTCGGATGTTTGGCGTCATGAAGGGTGGGAGCTCTGGAAATTTGGCAGCTATCGATAAAGAATGACTGGTCGCGCCCGCTAAGCCTCGCCCTACATTATCTCAAGTTTACCGATCAATCAAAACTCTCCAATAGTATTGGTACCGTGTATGATATAAACATGATTCCATGTGATGCTATCATACGCCGTGGTCTGCTCCCATTCTCTAAGCTCCAATCGTGACCAAATGCCGCACAATGGAATCTGCACCCCAAAATTTCAGGGACAACCTCTTTCTCGCCTTCTAAAAGATTTCAAGAACCCCCCGAAAACCGGCCTGATTCGAGATGGAATCTGGTCTGTGAGAAGTTCCTTTGAACCACAATACTCTTACTCTTCGAGACCGCGAACTCAGAGCAAATCCGCCTCCTCAACATGTTCGCCTCTTCTGGCAGCCAGATACACTCTCCCGCTCTCATAGGCTCCCAAGTACAAACCGCTTCCTATAAAGGTCCAGATTCCTCTCAGTGCACCTCCTCTCCACAACCCCTTGAACCCCTTTTCGGCCACAATTTCTGATCCCACCTTCCAACTACTTTTCCTCCCATTTGTCTTGCGCGCCGCCTTCTTGATCGCTTCGACAGGTTTACCCACCGCATTAACCAACCCATCTGTCTTTCCATGGGAAGACGAGGATTTCTGCCCATGATCGTCCATAGCAGAAAGCATGATACGCGTCTTGATCACATCGATAGGCGTCGTGATAACCGCAGCAACCGCGCCCGCGGACCCAGCACTTAGCGCCGTGATACTCCCGCTCTCATAGATCGTGCCCGTCGTCAGTCCCCTCTGATCCCTATACTCCCTGATCTGCAGCTTCAGCTTCTCAAACATGGGAAATTGCATCGCCGTAAATGGCAGATTCCTGCCCGCCAAGGCAGTATATCCGCGCCACAATGCCAAGGGATTGGATTTGAATCTGGCGAGAGTCTGGAGAGTGGCGTTTGTGGGTGAGTTTGCCTTTACCATCTGCGCATTTTGCTTGATCACCTCGGCGGGGGTTAGAATGGCGCATGAGACTAGTTCCGCGATGGAGGATGCGCCTGCGTGCACCACAGCTATGGGGAGAATGCCATTGGGTGAAGAGGCTGAGGTGTTGAGGCGTGTGAAGAGCGCTTTAGTGTGCTCGTAGGTCGTGAAGAAAGCTCCTGCTGGTGGAGGTTAGCAAATTTTCCAAGATAAAACCTTGATTACATCCGAGCGACCTGAGGATCGCGATAAGAAGGAGTATTCACATGAGGGCAATGTTGCTATAACAACACTTGTGATGCCTTGGTACACTCCACGGAACAGCGCTGGACTAGGCTTTCCGGTGTGAGGATTTGTATAGTACTTGGCATATTTTGGAGACTGGATTCTCGTCTTTATAGTATCAAGGGGATACACCAGCAAATCAACTGTGAATGCTGCTATCGCACCGGCCTGGTGGAGGGGTCAGTGGCGGATCCTTCAATTTTTGCACTCTAGTTTTCTGCACGGTGGAAACGAAAATTAACCTACAATGAGAATGTCGGAGTTGGTATTACCAGACATCTAGAAAGACTGGTATGAAGGTGCGAAGGGCCATGTTGGTGGATCAGTCGATTATTTGGACCTCTAGCCCGGATCGACAGGGTCCGAGGACTGTTAGGATGCGTCAGCGATTACCCTCCGATACGCCAGCGCGGATTCACGTGTGCGCGTCATTCACAGCGAAATCGGCGCTTACTCGGTGATCCCAAGTATCTTATCTGATGTTTCAAAGTTGAGATTGAATGCAAGTAATTAGATGGTTTAAGTCAATGTCAATCACTGCGTCACGGGACACACATCGAAACGGGACAGGTTACAGGTACTTTGCACCCAACACAGAATTGCAGATGAACAACGCTGACTAAGCGACTCTTCTTGTAGTGATATCTTTCCTCGCTATTCCATGAATAATTATGCTGCTTAGGAATAGAATATTATCGCTTGCGTAGCATTTATTTCGCTAACCTATATGTACAGGGTGTCTTCTTGAGCCCTGTGAAGCCTCCTCAGACTACAATAGTAAGTTACACCTCATTGCAGTTATCTTTTCCCCTATCGCCTTAGTCTAAACCTTATGCTCAATCGGACATGATGATTACAGACCCTTAGCAGCGTTGTGGCTGCCATGACAGGCAGCATTATGCGACGTTGCCACCCCCGTCGGTACCTGGTATAACGATGCTCGACTGGGAGGTCGATTAATATGGCTTTGATCATGCCATTGCTATCCGTGTGACGAATTCTCTCCCAACATACCTTCTTACCTCCGAGTCACGGCACTAACACCATTTCCAGCATGGAGCCCCGCATACATCGATCATGTCAAGTAGATATGCTCGAAGATTAATGCATTTACCCAGGTACTACTAGTACAGACCTGTCACGAGAAAGGAAAATGTACTGCTACCAGTCCAGATTGTTCCCTAGTATGGAGTGTCGACGAGCGACCTGATCTTTGGATTCAAGTATTTGAAATCTTTACGTTCGCCGATGTCCCGATACGCCATTCGAGTGAAATCGTTGGGAAGCACGTGGTCGCTGGCATTAAACCTACCGACGACATCATTCAATTCGAGTCAAGATGAAGTTTTTATGGCTATCAGAACGACGCCTGCAACACAACAGCGGACGATGTTAGCTGGCTGAAGTCTTCTCGAGAGCGTAGGGGATTGCAGAGGACGGGCATCTAGCGAAACATTGGGATTCTTCGGTACATGCATCTTTCTAACAGGCGTCACTCTTCTACCATCTGCGTCCAAACACTTTTCTCAACACCGTACATGATGTTGTTAAGCCAAGCATGAAGTAGGGCAGCATAAGGTACAGCGTCCACATCAATACGGATGCTGCGGCCATGCGTGTCTATTCGAGACACAGGGTTGACAAAGGCTGCAGTGCCAACAGCAAATGCACCCAATAGCCTCCCTTCATCCGCAGCTTGAATGATGTCGCCAATTGTGAAATCCATCTCAACGACATCTACCCGGCCGGCCAAAAGCACCTTGCCATTCGAACCCCACTCCTTGGTTTCAGAAAATCTCTCACGCGCGAGTTCAAGCACGCTGCGCCTTGTGATACCAGGAAGAATCAGCCCACTATCGAGCGAAGGGGTGACCAACTCAATCCCAGCAGAATCGCCTTTCCACAGGACGAACAAGTTAGAAGATCCAGCCTCGGTCACGTAGCCTTCGGGACCAAACAGCCATAACACCTGATCGAACCCTCTTCGCTTTGCTTCCCCATGAGCTATGAGTGCGGGTCCATAATTAGCGGCAAGCTTTGTATTGCCTGAGCCACCAGGCCACGCTCGAACCCACTGTTGAGTGTTGGCCAACAGCTTGAGTGACCCTGTAGCAGACGGTGTCGTCCAGTATGTGAGAATCACGTACAACAACGCCTCTTGAGGTACGCGGAATCCCAGATCAGCATCGATGCCGATCATGGTTGGCCTTATGTACAGACAACTTCCCCTGCTAGTATCTTTGGACAACCATCGCGGACCATCCACGCGGCACAATTCGCTGATGAGCTTTCGCAGCTCCTCTGGCTCGAAGTCAGGTAGAGAGATCCTTGTAGCGCTGTCTAGCAGTCGTCGGCAATTCTCAAGCGGGCGGAAGAGACGGAGCTTGCCATCGAAGCCTCGATATAATTTCATGCCCTCAAAACACGCGGTTGCATAGTGCAGAACATTCGCTGTTGGCGGCAGCGAGAGGTTGTTATACGGTGCGATGTGTGGAGAAGACCACCCGTCTTTAGCCGTCCAGGATACCGTAAGAATGTGATCGGTATGGTCTTTTGTTGAGGCGCTTGAAATGATCGGTATCGTCCGGGGGCTGTCCGTTAGAGAGATGGTAAGCCTTGAAGCGTCGAGGCGTGCACCCATTTTATAGAGTGCTTGTTGAATTTGGATGATGTAACGTGAGTGCAACGTGAGTGGACAAGTCGATCCCGCCTCGCCTTATGGCCTTCAAGCCAAGGGTTGGGATTGATACCCTGACGTGCTGCTATGAATCGATACACATTATTTTGGCGAACCAGCTATATCATATCAACCTACAGTGAGGCGTGACAAGACACAAGGCGTGAGCCTTGAAGCATATGGCATAAGGCGCATGAGGTAGAGCGTAAGGTGTTGGCGTAAGGTGCAAGGCGTAGGGCGTAGGGCGTGAACTGCAGAGCAGAAGTTTTCAGATGCGTGTCAACGTGCATACGTACTTCACTTATGAGCCAGAATCGGAGACTTTCGTCACGTGCAATCAAGATCAATCTTGGGTTAACGGAGCTGTTATGTAGCGTTCGATGTTATCTTCTCCCGTGTAACCTAGTTTGTGCACGAGTCTGGACGGGTTATTTCAGATTCCACGACAAGTCACTCAAAATCTCACTTGAGTCGCTTCACAACCAACGAATACTACACAGAAGAACTTCAGGCCACTTCGTCAAGTACGCTACCAAATGCAAATGGATCCGCCCAACGCACAATGTCAATCCACCTTCTCCGCAGTAAGATCGAGACCGAAGATTCTGTCTGTGAGCTTTGTTGACTTCTGTAGTTTCAGAAGCGAATAGTTCTAGTCGCAGGGCTCATTTGTGCTTTGAGTGGCACTATGGGGTCTTCTCTACCGTCGGGGGCGACCACATCTCTATCGAAGTACTTCAACATTCCAAGCTCTTCCGTGACCATGGTGCTTGTCAACTCACTCTATATGGTGGGTTTCACCGTCTCACCTCTTGTGTTTGGCCCTCTGAGCGAATCTCTCGGCCGCCGACCTGTCTTGGTTGGCAGCTATACCTTCTATGCTATATTCACACTCTGTTGCGCTGTAGCTCCAACATATAAAGCCCTGCTTACCTTCCGATTTCTAGCAGGTACGAGTGCTGCTGTACCAAATGCCGTGGTTTCAGGTCTATACAGCGACGTTTTCGTAGATCCGAAAACTAGGGGTCGGGCAATGGCCTTGTTCATGTTAGTATCTTCCCAGGGCCCGTTGCTTGGACCGCTTCTGTCTGGCTTTATATCCGTCGAGCTCAGCTGGAGATGGGTTTTCTGGGTAGGCCTCATGATCGCTGCGATCGGCTTGCCTGTTGTTTGGCTTCTTCCCGAGACTTATGGGCACATTCTGACAACCCGGCCCTCACAGGCCACCGATATAGACCTGGCCGAATCTGGTAAACATGGCTTCTCTGCTGCAGTGGAGCGGATCAGCGAAATGCTGACAAGACCCTTCAAAATGGTAGCTCGGGAACCAATCTTGTTGTTTTCCTCCTTGTATCTTGCCTTTGTGTACGCAATGATGTATCTGTTCTTCCAGGCATATCCAATCATTTTTGGTGGTATCTACGGACTCTCGCAAGACAGAGTTGGACTCGCGTATGTTCCAAGTATGAAACCCCCTTAGGCTCGATCCGATAGTATTTTCCCTTACTGATCTTCTATTTACAGTTATGGCTGGCGTTTCTATGGGTTTCGCAATGTTCCATGCATTTGAAGCGTACCATGCCAAAGCAAAGAAAAACGAACATCCTTGGACGCAAGTGGAAGAGTATCGTCGTTTACCGCTCGCTTGCTTGGGCGGCCCATGGTAAGTTGCAATTCCTCACTCTGGTCACGTTGTTCAAAAACAACGAACGCTGAGAAACGGCAGTATCGCTATTGCTCCCCTCTTCCTCGGACTCACAGCGAAACCCGGGATTCACCCAGCTGTCTCTATGACAGTGAGTGGCATCTTCTTCGGCACTGGATATGTGTTGATCTTTCTTGCTATGCTCATCTATCTCTCAGACGTATACAAGCGCTATTCAGCATCTGCCCAAGCCGCTGCAAGCACAATTCGGTCTTTTGCTGCAGTTTGTCTGCCCTTTGCAGCCCCAGAAATGTACCACAATCTAGGGGTTAAGTATGCTTGTATCGTTCTAGTCTGCGTGTCTAGTGTTATGGCAGCTATACCCTTCGTATTTTTAGGTGCAAGGCAGAAACTGAGAGCGAAAAGTGCATTCGAAGGATGAAGGAATAAATCCACTGATATTTTATTTGACTCGAAGAAGTGAATAGAACACCAGGATTTCACGCCATAGGTACGACAGTGCCAAGCGGCAAGTTATGTAACCCTGTGTTACAAGAACATCTAGAGCAATCTGATGCGACTTTCAACCAGATGCACTTTCCATAACTTAGATTCCTGTCGACTTAATCGGTTTAGCTACACACTGGTGCATTGCCATCGGTTCTTGATAGGAACAAGGGAAGTCCCTCAAGACCAGCATTCAGAAAAAATTCTGCAAGCCGAGATTCTGTATTTGCACAATTCTGCACGATTGCGATTAGTACAGGACCCTGGGTTGCGCGCCGATGCAACGTACGCCTTATGCCTTACGCCTTACGCCTTGCCCTTTGGCGACACCGAACTATCTATGAGACCAGGTGTATCCAGGCTTTCGTCTCTCGATATCTCACTCATTCTACCAGGGATCCTGCAAGAGATCTGCATGCTCGAAGACACATGAACCGACACTTACCACCAGAGCAAATCCAGACTTTTCCGAGACGAAACATACCTTTCGCCAGTATGACTCCGCGTGTGCACGTCCTAGGTCTTGGGAGCATTGGCACATTTGTCGCACACTCACTCGCTGAGATACCGCAAAGGCCAGCCGTTACATTATTACTTCACCGACCTTCCCTTATGGACAGTTACCTGCGAAAAGACAAAAAAATACTGCTCAAGACAATTCAGGGAGAGGTGATTGCCAATGGTAGCTACGGATTCGAGGTTTTGCGCGATAACGAATGGTACACTACAGACCCCGACTTGTGGTCTTCCCCCAGCAGGCAGCTGGGAAGTCGGGATGCTCGTACCGGCAGCATGATAGAGCATCTCATCGTATGTGTTAAGGCTACCCAGACCGTCGATGCTTTGCATCCGCTCTTATCTCGGCTAGGCCGTCAGTCAACCATTATGTTCCTCCAAAATGGTGCCGGGATGATCGAGGACGTGAACGACTGCCTTTTCCGAGACCCTTACACCAGACCAAACTACATGACTGGAGTCATATCGCACGGCGTCACACTGAACAATTCCTTCGATATCACCCACACTGGTTTCGCTGCTACATCGATTGGTGCTGTTCCTCGTGGCGAAGACAGCGTGCTGACTGATCGGAGCGAAGGGCTAGCTCCTTTAGCACACTACCTTTTGCAAGCGTTGCCTCAAGTGCCTCGTCTCAATTGTCGTTCCTTTGAATGGCTTGAAGTTTTTCAGCTGCAGCTGGAAAAGCTCAGTACCAATGCTTTCTGCAATCCGCTATGCGCGCTTGCTGACTCTCCAAATAAGTATCTCTTCACCATTCCGGAAATGTGCCGCGCACTCATTTCGGAGATTTCCTCGGTCGTGCTAGCGCTGCCTGAGTTACATGGTGTGGACGGCGTCCGAGAACGATTTTCTTCTAAGTCACTGGAAGAGACAGTCATGTCAATCATTGATCGTACCCGTGAGACAACTTGTTCAATGGTTTGGGATCTGAGAGCGGGAAGGGAGACTGAGGTCAGATATATTAATGGATACTGGGTTCGACGAGGACGAGAACTTGGCATACCTACGCCATTGAATGAGGAATTAGTGCAAAAGATTCAGTCGCGCACAGGATAAACAATAAAATGTGCGCAAGCACAACGTCTCCATGATAGTCATATCATGTAAAAGTCAAAATAAGGAACACGCACAAAGGAGGTCAACGTTTAGCATTGAAGATGTGATGCTACTTAGCCATGGCGTTTTGAAGGACTATTCATGCATAGAGACTACAGCTAGTGCTGCAGCTACTGCTTCACCTGATTCCCATGATCTCTGATGGGCTCAGTGCTACAGCCGCTAGGAACAGTTGAAGGCATCGAACAGGGTGGGTGGCCGTTCATCGACCCCCGCATGCTGGACCTGCACGGCGCCGGCAATCTCAGCCTAGCACAATGGCCTCGACGCGATAACGGACGGCCGATTATGATGCACATGGCATCCATCGCTTTCCACTACGGGCCAGAGGATGCTGACAAGATCATTGATGAGGGCCTGATCTGGCAGGTCGAGGTCTTTCAGTGCGAGAGATACGAGCGACAGTGCTGAGTGAAGCAGTGCTGCAAGTGCTAACTCTACCGCCACACAGGAACCTATTGCAAGGCAACAATCGCATGTGGCTACTGCGCGCAAGAACACGAGACTCGCAACTGCTCGTCAAAGCTCGACCGGAACGTATCTAGGAAGTGTGCAGCCTGCCGAGGCGAGCACGACGCGTGGAGCTCCCAGTGCCCGACCAGGAAGGAAGAGAGGGCGAAAGCAAGAGCTGCATACGACGTACGCCTATACTACCACTCAGTCGCGGAGGTAGCAGGTGGTGTTCTGTTGGTCGACATGCGTGTAACTACAGGCTGCACTGGTGGTGTTGGATTTTGGACAATTGCTACGCCAGTGTTGGTAGCAGGAGCAGAATCAGGCAAGGGCTCATTCCTGAAAACATCATCGAAGTTGGCACGTTTGAAATTTGGCAACTTAGCGAACCGTCTATATGCAGGGGTCGATTCGAGAAGGGCGATGAGGGCCGCTTTAGTTTCATTGTGTTTGAATTGATCGAGGTTTAGGAGGTACCCTGCGTCGTGGCAGCCGCCAAAGATGATGTGGCGACAGGTAAAGTTGTCACTGAAGGTGCGCAGCATTTCTTTGGAAGATTAGATCAGAATCAAGCCCGTTCTAAGTTCACAACGCACCTTTGATCTTGTGATCCGCTCGTTCTTTGCCCTGACCGACGTCGATAATACTAAATAAAGGCTGGTTGACACTGAATTGCTGGTTTTTTCGACATCTGGTAGTTTTCTGGTCTTATCGGGTTCATTTCTACTATGTGGCGTTCCATGCACAAATAGATTTGCGATACCACTGCGTAATTTGTTTTCTCCATTGACGTTGCTCGTCAGGCTCGGCTGCCTCTCTTACTCTATCTGCAAGTGCCCTGGCAAGATCGCAGACGAGGACATATCGCGAACAGGGTTCTTTGACTGTAACTTGTTGGAAGCATGATAATGAGCTCAAGCTCAATTGTATAGACAATAGTGATGAATACGCATACAAAGGAGGTCTGAACTGCGTCATTCCAGAACTGGACTTCTGTAAAGTCCCTTGATCGATCGCCTCATGCTACAGCTGGTACTAGGTCACGTCTAAAGACACTGATACTGGAATCTAATCTCGTGAGATGATTGGCGGACCCGAAACATCATGGTCGTGTGCCTGGGCTTCCGAACTCTTGCCATATGCGTTTTGCTCCCGAAAGGATCTCAACCAATCTGCGTTGTCTGCCACTGTCGTATTCCAGGTGTCGTCCCCATCGCCGTACAATACTCGTCTGGACTCATGTTGAAACATTTCATCAGTGGGCACCACACCTGCGGCAATCTGCAGCCTTGCGAACTGACTCAAGTGTCTCGTCAAGATATCGGCAAAAGCCACCGACTCAAGTTCCTGGGCTGGTGAAAGAACTTTGTTACAGGACCCCGGGATTATGTGATTGTCCGGGTCCGTGTTATATTCTGCTTCCTCATTGCGACCGGAGTGACTCAACGACTCCTGAGCATTATTGCTAATCTCCAGCGATATCTGCTTGAAGTGATCAATCGAGGCAGGATTGGTAGCCGAAAAAGGGACCGGTGCCAAAGACTCTGCCCCGATCAAATATGGCGGGAGGGAATTCTTCACGCGAGAAGCGACAGCGGGTTCGAATTCGTGGTCTCCTTTCCAATCAAGCATCGTCTTCCCACTACGAAAATGGATCGCGAGATGTTCTGCCCGCTCTTCCCAGGAATCTAGCCTGATATCGCAAAATCCGCAGCGTGATGATACCACCCCTGTATCGACCTTCCAATCATCCATCATTGGCATTGAATCCAGCTTGTGAAGGTGGCGCAGGTGTTGCACGAGATGGTCCTTTCTTCGAAAGAAGTGTTGAGCATTTTGATCGTTGTGGCAGGCATGGTGGTTGTGCAGGTCCAAGTGGTCGGGTTTTGGATCGAGCATGTCGCAATAAGCACAGTGCACTCTGCCTGTCTGGGAACGTATGACTACAGCACCGTGCGGGGTGCATCTCCACTCCTCCAGATTTAGGTGTAGTGCATTTTCGTGTCGTGCCCAGTCGAACTTATGCCGAAAGGTATCGCAGCAGAACGTGCACTTGAATCTACGATCCTGTGCGTGGCTGTTCCTTTTCTTTTCCTTCTTAGGCGCCCGAATCTTTTGGCGTTGCTTCTTCACCAAGACGTGGTGGCTCGCATTGGAACTGGCGGAGCAGCCAGAGGTACTGGAAGGAAGTGACGAGCCGCTTGCCCTGCTATCAGAACTCGCTGCAGACGCGGGGCCCCGATATATATTGAAAGTCTCGATTCCACGAGGGTTATGACCTGCTTTAGGAACAGCAAGCGACTGATTCTGCAAGGCACCATATATTGCAGAAAGCGAAGCTGCCTCATGCTGCGGTGGTGAATCGCGCCAACGAAATATAGGAAGCGAGCTCTGGTCCAGCCAAGGCTGGTCAGCAGGCCTTGTCTGATTCGAGGGCTGGCTCAATAGATACCTGCTTCTACGACGAGGCAATGATGGGTGCTTGTATCGCGGCACGTTTTGTCGCGCGGTTTCGTGTAGATTGCCTTGATCTGCGGATTGGTCAACTTGACGCAGATATGCCTCCAATCCTTCACCGATTTCGACATTCGTGTCAGAGTCATTCGCAACCGCATTGAACTCGAATGAGTTCGCATGCGGATGTAGCGGCTCATCCCATGGAAATGTCTGCCAACCGTAGGTCTGTTCCCCATCCGCCATTGCTCGTCACACTCGTGAGCGCTTCTGACGGTGGTTTTACAGACTCGAAATAAGTACCAAGCCGGTAGCAGTGTCTTCAGACGTAGATTCAAGCTTGTACAATGATCGATCAAAGGGTGTCAAGAGTGTGGTGAGACTCATTGCCCAGGTAATTGTTGCATCGACAGATACAATCACATGATGTCACAGCAGGTGAGCCGTCAGCTTTTCGCATTGAGTGGTCCGTGCGCGGCACAAAACGAGGGTATCAGTGAATGTGACAGGGTCTGAGGACATTCATTGGTTCTTTACAAACGCCCTACGTTTTCGGGCCGCTTCGGCACTGTCGATTGGCAAGTGCCGATGCTTACTTTCAAACTAATCTTCAGTTTGACAGCACGAGAGCTTGGCATCTTAGAGTTTTTTCTTAGGCTTGGGGTGCACGCCCATTGTCAGGTCACGCCCTACACCTTACGCCCTCCGCCTTACGCCTTACACCCTACGCCTTACCCCTCTTATCTTTCGCTTCACGTGCCAGCATCTAGAGCGCTGTAAAGGTTTATCACACGCATGGCTAATGACTTCTGATATCAAAGATAGCAAGGAACACTAACACGAGGTGTCCCTGCAGTAAAACACAACAGCTGAGCTCAGTTCCTAGTGTCTCTATGGAATGATACGAGCATGACGAGCATGACGTTTTTGAAGTTCCCGATTCGATTGTAGCCCCAAGTTGCTGGATAAGTGGAAAGAGCGTCTCTGGCAGCCGATAAGCTGTGGTATCTCGAGTGACTAGACTAGGTCTTCTAAGCGTCACTTTTCAAGGGAGGGATAACCTTCTCTACAGCCAGCTCCGCAAACACTTCCTGAAAGTTCTCCCACGAGTCTTTATAGCCGTCCCATCCCAAAGCCCTTGCCTTATTCATGTTTGCGACAAGTCCAAAATCTCTGCCGAGGGTGTATGCTGCGAAGTCCCACGTGGCTTTGTCTAACGCGTCTTCATGAAGCCCAAAGCGAGCAACAAGCGATTTCCAGGCGTTTTGCACATCAGACCTCTGACTCCATCGCTTCAGGTCAGTCCGCTGCCTGAGTTTGCTAGGAGGAATCCTGCTTCCATCCAACCCAATGCTCGCCGCAAAAAAAGTGATTGGTGCCTGATCTCCCATTGGCGTTTCAGATGGATCTAGTGCAGTGCGAGAGAACTGGTCGCTAGGCACGCGCACCCCAAAGGTTTGAGCAAACTTGGGCCAAAGATTCTGCCACGACTCAATATCGCCGTTGACAGTGTTGAATGCCTGGTTCCCCGCCTGCGGTTCATGAACAACCCAGTTGCAGAATTGTGCATGCAATTTCGAGGAAGTGAAGCAATCAAAGGCCGTATATCCAATCTCAGGTCCAGGGAAAGGGAGCTCATCACCCAGCTCAGCATGCACAGCCGCGTAAAGCGCGATAGTTGACGCGAGGTTCATGAAGTTGCCCTTGGTGAACCCCAAAACCTCGTTCGAGTATGTGACGTTCTACTCTATGCCATGCTCGCTGCAGAACTTGTGCAAAGAGCGCTGTTGACGGTAGTAGAAGTTGCTTGGTGCAGGAGGCTCTGGAATCTATGGATCTGTCTCCTCCATGGGCTGCTTTGGATTTCCAAGGTGGACTCCGTAGTGCTTGAGACCACACAAGCACGATGCGCTTCAACTTGCGTTGTTTGCGATTGACCACAAAAGACTCGAGGAAGTTCTCAAGCATCTCACCTGTGTTCGATTAGTTGCAACTCGTCTGCAGAACGGTATAAAGCTCACCATTGATGCGAGTGGCCTCGTCAGGGTCATCATTGGCAAGGTAGGCGGCAAAGAAGATATACTCCGGATCTATGTGCTCAAGCTCTTTTGCCATATCTTTTGCCGAGCTACCCAAGTCGATATGAGCGTGTTCGACATGCGCAGGGTATTGATCGGCTTTCGACCTTGACAGAGCGTAGATCTTCTTCCAGTGCCGTGAATCCTTGCTCAACTCCTTGACTATCTCCTTGCCCAAGATACCTTCAAGAGTCAATGTAAGCAGTTATATTGGAGTCTTTGTCGTACCAGTCGCACCTGTGACGACAGCAGTAGCCATACTGAATGTTGTCTTGGAACGAACAATGTTAGATGCTCCAGTTCGACCTCTGGCGGTCGTGAGGAGTTTTGGGTTCATGTTCGCGAGGGACAAGTACTAGCAGAGCTGTGGTGGTGGCCATGCTTGGCACGATTCTACCCAGATAGTATCTAGAGCTGCATACAGCACTCTTCTCTTCAGCCTACGACACCCCAGCAGGCAATGCGACTTCTTTCTCTAAGAGGAGCATGAGGCTATGGAGAGATTTGAGTAGAGTGTATCTAAGGCAGGTCGGGCAAGATTAGCACAATCTGCAGTATCCAGTACAGTATTCCTGTTTGAGACCCAATTAATACATCCATGTTTTGCTCAGATTATCAAGAAAAGGAGCGAATAGCCTAGTAGCTTAGTCTGAGACCCAATCGCCATCAGCGTCGCGTGAATTTGTTAGGCCGTCATCATCCCAATATCCAGACTCCCATAAGAACTGTCCTCTTTTGAAAACAAGGTCACCAACTTGACGACATCAAACCTCTCGATAGCCATACAGTAAGCATTCTTTAGCAAGTGCCCCAGTCTCTGCCCAACCGTCACAATCAATCTAGACTTCAGTTTGTATCGACAAGTGTCGACCAAAACATTAAAGCAATGGCTGAACCTAGTTGACCCAGCGAGCCATTTCGCACTCAAGCGTGGGTGCATTATAGTAACTTCTAACTTCCACAGGTTGTTCTAGTATAATTCGTAGCCCCTTCAAATAAGGAAGAATAGAACACCACAGTGTATCATCTACTGTCTTCTCTAGGGTGTAAGAAACACCCATAGGTCGTGCAATCGGCAGTAGATACCTCATCCTTTGTCTGTTCTCTAAAAGAAGGTATAGAATAAATTAGGCTTAGAAGCGACAATGCGAAGATATTTTTAGGGAAGAGTAGATTATAACATTTAATATTAGCTACAGCAGATTATTTTTAAAAGAATTACTGCGTCATTCGCTGTGTGTACGATGACTGCTAAAAGTCAAAGTACCCCTTATTTGTCTCGCCACACCGTGTCTCGCTACGCAGGGATGCACGTTACCGCTGTAGTCTTTTGTTCACCTCTCACCACCAAAAACGCACATTTCTGTCATTGATCGTATTGCGATTGACATCTAGGCTATCGACTATTTGCATTATCCGATACTAGCTTTTGATCGCTAAAATAGCTTCATTTTCCCTTCCAGCGACGTTTTCCAGTCGAAATCCTTTCACGCCACTATGCTGAGAGATGCAGGGGTATAAACGCACCCAGCTTCTATGCGTGCACCAAGAACTCCATGCGAGATGATGGTAGAGCGCGAAAACAAGAAGGAGGCAAAGATCTATCATGATTGGAAGAGCCATCACCGCCCTCTGACCTCCGATGCCCATCCTTCCAGGTTACCATAAACGCCACACAAAATCACTTTTCATTAACAATGTTAGCAGATCGCCCTGCGACCATAAGGGATGCTGGCATTCTCATAGCTTGGTATCTTGCCTTGTGGTATCGCTCAGCCTTCGGAAAGGTCCAGCACTAGGCCCAGGCCTGGCGCTAGTCGATCGTGTTGCACTGCTACCACTTGCATTGACATTTGTGCTACCAGTCGTTCGCGCCGGGGAACTACCAGCCGATGTCGTGCGCTGGTGTATAGTTGCGCTGACAAGCCATTGCAGGTGCATACGCAGATTGCTGATGGCAGCATTGGCATGTAGCATTTCGTCCTTTGCACGCTGGCTCTCATTGATGATCATCATATTTGTGCGGCCGTCGAGATCAGTGAGGGCGTTGGCGATGCGAGACACCTCCTCGCGAAGGGAGTCGTGCAACGTCAGGAGATGGTGAACCTGTGAGTCAAAAGGTGATTGAGTGGGGACGTTCTCATTTCCTGGTGGAACAGGAGGGAACGAAGCCGGTGGCAAATTGAAGTCGGAAGTCGGTGCTTGAGTGTCGGTGTCGTTGGGATCCAGGGGATCGGTGACGGGGTACGACTGATCGTTCGCATTGGCCGGATACAGCATGTTGGTGATATTGGAAAGTCCGTCCTCAAGAATGCCAACCTTCCGGGTAAGCGGCTCCATGCGAGCCTCGTTCCTTTCGATGCGGGCTTGCTGCTCACGGAAATGAGGGGCCATGGTTGCCATCGCACAGGTGACTTCGTGAAGCATCACCTCTGCACGCTCCGAGGAGAATTTGCAGCCGACAATGGTACCCTGGCAGGATATGACATGCTTTGGACACTCGGTGTTAAGGTGAGACTTGAGGTCCAGGCGAAGAATGTCGACTGAGCAGAGCGAGCAGGAAGTAAGCCGATTGGTGCAGATGGAACGTTGGTGCTCCTGTGCAGATACTGTTAGCCAATGAGGCGGGAAAAGTGGAGGCTGTCTTACCTCGAGGTCCGTCTTCATCAGCGAGGCGTGGCAGTCGTCGCAGCTCACAGTGTAGTGCAAGCAGCCCTTGTGGAAGTCCTTCTGCGAGATGTGCAGGCGGCAGTCTGTGCCTGAGCATTCGACGGGGGTGTATTCGCAATACAGCATGACATGGTCGTGGACATTGACGCGATGGTCGGCCCAGGTGCAGCCAGCCTTTGTGTTTGGACACTTGACCACGAGCTCGGCTAGCATTGTGTCGATGATCTTGGGCACGGGGCGAATGTCCTTCTCGGTTTCAACCTTGCTGCGACATGTGGGACACGTCTTGCGGCCATTCGGCTGGGGAGCCCACGCATGATCGAGACAGTCGCGGCAGAAGTAGTGGTCGCAGATGAGCTGCACCGGCCGGTCGAAGGGCGTGTGGCAGATGAGGCAGACGAGGTTGCTGTCGGGCGCCGAGACGTATTCGAGCGACTGCATTTCGGGGGGGACTTTGACGATGCGGCTCTGTCGGCGCCTCGACGAGGGCGAATTCGAGGCTCGCAGAGCCAGCGGCGAAGGGCTGCTGGGAGGACCGCCGACTAAAACACCGTCGCCGTCGCCGTTTGCGTTGTTCCAGGGCATGCCAGCGCTGCTTGAGGCCCGCGAACTGCGCCGGTCGTTGGGCGGGGGGATGGGGCTGGGGGCAGACATGGCGGCGGCCCTAGAATGTCGAGATCAACAGGCGGTGGAGTCGCAGTTAGCGGGGACGGGGCGGGGGTGGGAGACTGGTGGTGGAGGAGAGAGGCCGCCGTGAGCGTCACGCCCACTGCAGCGCGCCGACCGCACAAGTTATATAGCAGATCTGGCAGGACGGGCACACAAGGAATGAGCACACACATGCTTCCCAAACGGGACGTGGGTGTGAGGTTGCGCAACAGAGCAAGACATCGAAGTCCTGCCCCCACGGCCCGGACATAGCACCCGGCCCACAATTCTGCCGTAGCCTGTCGTCAGCGGTCCACTGCCCTCGTACGTTCGCAGCCGCATTGCAGAGCACGCTGCAGCTCGACACTTCGTTTTGGGACATTGTTTCTTCCATCTATCCATATTTCCATTATATGTAGCCGTTTTTACACCGCCTTGTGCCTCTGTGCCTCGCGCTTTCCTTGCCTGCCACCGTCGCTGCCTCCTGCGGCATATCCCTTTTCCCGAGCATCTTCATTCCACCTAGTCTCACTCAGCATCCATCCACACCCACAATGGCGACTAATCCCCCGCAACTGTTCCTCCTGGCCGACCACATCAAGCTGTCTCTGCTCGAGCGACAGCGCGCCATCTCTCTTAATCTCCCGTCAAACAGCCAGGATGGCCAGATCTCAAGGTCCCTGGAACAGCTCCGCTCTGGCATCGAATCTCTCGAATCGCAAGTCGAAGATACAGGAGACGAGTACGCCATCTCCCCTTGGAAGCAGCGAATATCCTTCCACGCCAAACTTACTAACCTACCCCAGATCCATAACATCGCAACTCCCACGCCTAAAATCCCAGCTCACAGAACTAACCTCCCAATTCGACGCCTCCTCCCAAACCCTCACATCACCCACGCTCAAAACCCCTAACAACCCCTCCCTCGCCCCCGACTTCGCCGCCGCCCAGAAGAAACCGCGCCAAGTCTCCAAATCCGTGCGCTTCACCGACAACCCATCGTCCTCAGACTCGTCCGCCGCCGAAGCCGCAAACCGCGCAGCCCTTTTCCCCTACCGCGACGACCCGTCGTCAGACCCGGACGCCGCACCCAACCAAGACCACCTCGATAACCAGCAGATCCACGAGTACCACCGGCAAACGATACAGGACCAGGATGACCAGCTGGATCAGCTAGGCGCCAGTATCGGGCGCCAACGCGAGCTGAGCATGCAGATTGGGGACGAGCTGGATGGGCAGGTTATGCTGCTGGATGATGTAGAGGAGGGTGTCGATAGACATACGGCGCAGTTTCAGCGGGCGAGGGGTCGGTTGGATCGGTTTAGCAGGAAGGCGAAGGAGAATTGGAGTTTGACGGTCATTGTGGTGTTGATTATTATTTTGGTCTTGTTGATTGTTATTACGAAATGAGCGGGCTTGAGACGAGAGAGCGGAGGGAGGATGATGCGAAGAGGAGGGAGGATGATGCGAAGAGGAGGGAGGATGATGCGAAGAGGAGGATTCTGAGATGAGATGGATTCGATATCATGGCATAGATGGCGTTTGGAGCATTTATGATATTTACTCGAGACACACAGGCGGCACGCCGAATCTCCTGGGTTTCATTATCTTAGTAGCATTTTGACTCCGTTTAATGCATATCCCATCTGTTATAAAATCCTGCATGCACTTCTTGTGTGAACATGAACAACCAAGGGAATCAATCGGCCTTACAAGCCCCCGGAGCCCGGCCCGACCCCTTCCGGCCACTAGCGTCCATTGCATGGAGCCCAAAAGCGCCAATTCAAGAAATGAATGCTACCTTTTGCCCCACGAGTGCGCTTCTAGACAAACTCTGCCCCGTTCAGATCGATCAGGTGCAACTTAAGGAATCGATTAATCTACTTTTCTAAGCGGGGGACGTAGTCGTCGCAGAGGTCTAGGGGAAGAAAGGTAGCAGGTGCACTTAAACTATAAGCTAAACTGCAAACTCTAAAAATAATTTGTAGGGTAAAACCTCTTTACTTATATTTATATAAAAGAATTATAAGGTCTATTTAGTTTTTATATGCGTTGTGGTGCGTGGAAAAATGCGTAAAGATTAGGCCTTAGGAACGCAAAATTTAGGTTTTGGGGTTGGGACGACGAAAAAACGTCAGTGATCTAGGGTTTGATAAGGATTGGCCAAACCTTCCTATTTAGGAAGGTTGAATTTTGGACAAAGATCTGATAACGATCGTCTCGTCTTGCTGGGCAGCTCAACATGCGCACTTCACCACACATCTGCGCCATCGAGACACTCATACACCGCACTCACTTTTCTCATCTCACACAATTCCATTGCATACACGACACTACTCTACACTACACACCTTGAAGCACAAGTACCACACCGCACCGCACCACACCTCTTCCCATCCCATCCCTCCTCTCTCCCCTCATCCACTCATCCTCCCACACAACCCCACAAAGAAAGTCATGAATATGTATATCGTACCCCTTGTCGGGTAAAATCAAAAGTCGTCGTGTCCCAAAACGCCGTTGCAAATGCATCAAAAAGGCAAGAGGCATGTGTGTGTGAAAACAGGGAAAATCAGCAAACCGAAGCCTGTCCGCTGGGAAGGAGGGGATGTTTGCTGAGGAGGAAAATGAGGCTCATTATGGATACGGCGAGTGGGGATGGGTATCACTGTTTTGGTTTATGCAAACGAGAACAAACGCTCTGCAATGTCGAAATCTTGGGGTTTTGGGGGCCAGGAGGGAGGGTTGGTGCGAAGGAGCCGGGTCGAAATCTGGTCGCGGTCGTTATGACGATAGGAAAGCGACGAACATGTGGCGTCGAATTCGAAAAGTTGGAGCGCGCCGCGGACCGAGAGGAGAGATTCTTCAGCGTAGTCCAATAACTTGTTTCGACTTGTCATAGACAACATAGGTGATTGAGACTGCAGGAACCACTTTGAGGAGATTGGGTGTTAGGCCTTTGAAGAGTCCCCTAACGCCTTCGCCCGCAATGGTTTGTCGAGTCACATCCATGATGCCTGTATAAGTCCTTGGATGTAGAATAGTGCCTTGACTCTGTAATCGTGTCCGTAGGAGGTTGAGCGGGTACACGGCGCTGGCTCCGAAGGCACCAGAGAATCCACCGATGGCTGCTGTCATGAAACCTCCTGGTTGGGCATCTTGTTCGTGACATCCAAGCCTCTTAGCATTACGCCTTGCCAGAGCGCGCTTGAGGTATTCGAATGTGCCGAGATCGAGCGCTGCATATGGAAAGATGCCGATAATTCCCATGGGAAGTCCACGATAGTATGAGACAATGCCACCTGATTGCCACATCTTCTTGGCTGTGGCCCAGATGAGTCTGTTGCCGTGCAAACCGCCAGATACCGTTTCGCATTGCATTCGACTGAAACTGTGAGATGAGGTTGAGTCTCTTAGCTTATAGGTACTTACAATTTTAGGGTATCAATAGGGTAGACAGCAAATTGAGACACCATTCCTATAAGTTGTCAGCAAGGACCACTATCAAGGGACGGAGAGCTTACCAGCAAGGCCACCAGCAACAAATTTAGACCAAGAATGTATGTTCACCGGGTCATTATGTCCTTCGATCTTAGCAAAGACACGCTTTGCAGCCTGCGTTTGTTAGGAGAGTCGTTCCTAGACACTAAAGGTACATACTTCGTAAGATCCGAATTTGATGGCCGACTCTGGCATTACTTTGATGACATTTAAACCGTTGCCTTGTAGTGTCAGTCTGGCCCGATGCTAGAGGAGTCTCTCAACTTACCAGCGTATAGACTGCGCATGCCACCGGCCTCCCATAGCTCTTTCGTGGCGGTAGCAAGCGGCCTCCAAGCATTAAGCGCGGCTTTGAATATATTGCCATGCTTTGCTGCAGCGACAGCTTCTTCCGCCACACTGGTCTGAGCAATAAGGTAGACTTTCAAGCGATCGAGAGGGGCAGTAGAGGTGCGAGAAACAATGCCTGCAATGCCTCCCGCCACGAAATAGCCTGGATTTGGAACACAAGCAATCAGCATGGTTCCGAAGCTCTCAACATTGCCCGTTTGTTCTTCGCTGAGGGGAGCATTATTCTCCTCATCGGGACGTGGCGGGAGGAATTGCGAACTTGCAAAAGCGGGAGAAGGGGATGAAATCATCTCGAAAGGTGGTGATTGTGAAAGGGAAGAGTATGGCGGCGTTTGGGCTATGAGAAATATACAACCGAAGAAGGAGTGAAGAAAGTATTGTGTAGTACCTAGTCCTTGGATGGTGTCGTCGCTTATTTGTACATCGCCCTCTGGGTTCATTTTCATCGTCGCGGAAAAGTACGACATGACCGCTTGGAGGTTTGGTGCGCTGGCAGGGATGAATAGAAGAAAGTCCCTGGACTAGTCAGCCTGATCCAGGGTTATGATTTCCTGGTAGTAAGGTCGCTAGGAGGACGATAAGTCAATGCCATACTACAGGTTCATAGCTTGAGCAAGGACGAAATCTTTGGGGCCTATCAACGAACGAACCAAAGTTCAATTGAAAGTACCCAAAGTTGCACCCGCTCAAGAGCCATACCCGAGCATTGACAGAATAAATTTCGTTGATGGGATAGACATACCGCCATTCTTCGAAACTGATAGCGCCATCATTATTGGTGTCTACTTCCGCAAAGAAGTTGTCCAGACTACTGTTCGGGACCGACAGCCCAGCACGACTTAATGCAGACCGCAATTCGTCCTTTGAGATTTTGCCGTCCCGATTGAAGTCGATACTGCGGAAGAGCACGAGAAGCTCTTTCTCGGTTTCTTCTACAAATGTGCGGAATTCTACCAATCGACATCAGTACCATTGGCACGCGACGATGCGCCACGAGACGTAGGCTAACCATTGTATGTGATCTTCCCGTCTCCATCAGTGTCGACAGCCTTCATGACATCGTCCAAGAGATGGTCCGCGTTTTTCAGAGCTACAAGGTCCTCTTAGCCAATGACGTATATACAGTGTCTCCAGGCCTACGGTGATCCAGCTTGCGCAGTCCCTTCTTGAGCGCGGCGAGATCGAGCTGGCCCTGCTTGCGCGTGTCGAGGGTAGACCATAGCTCGTCCACCCGGGCGTCCGCGACGGTGCCGTGCTGTTTGTCCATTGTCGTGCGGTTATCCGTGGTGTATCATGGCTGTAGGTCGCGACACGCGGGAAAGGGGGCTGTCGAGCCTCGGCGCAGGTGAATGCGAAAGGAGTGGCAGTGAATGAAGGAATAGGTTCATAGGGATTCGACGTGGGGTATGAGGTCAGAGTCAAGCTTGGAGGCGGCCCTGGAAAAGACTAGCTCGACAAGCGGCAACACCGAGGGCAGCACGGCAGGAGCGACAAACATTCGTGGCCTCCTGATTGGACGCTTGGGCCCCATTTTTGCGCTCCACCACGACCTCCAGCTTCATCGGATGCCTTTAGCCCAACGATCACGCTTGTCACGATGCCGCGTTGCTGAACAAATATTGGGCACAGTGTTACACAAATCATGTTGGCCTGCGACATTCAGCCTCAGCTCAACTCGAAGACTGGGCCACTCAACGAACATTCCAAGGCAGAAGCACTTGACCGAGGGACTATCAAAGACACAAGGCTACCACGGCTTGTGCTCGCCAAAGAAGAAAGCCACTTTTCTATAGGATTCCGAATTATTTGATCTTCTACAGCCCCTTTACGAAGTACCAATCATGGCTTCAAGCTACTGGGATTCGACTCAACGAAAGTTTTGGACGTTCACGAAGCAGCAGCTCGCATTCGAGAGGAAGAAGCTTGAAGAGACGGAGAGAAATCTAGTGAACATGTACCCGTTACCCGACAGGAGACATTTGAGCATTCACTTTTATCACCGTAAACAGGCCCTCAACATCTATCTATAGTTCATGACTAAGTTGGAACAGAGCTCTCGAAACTGGCAAGACCTATGGGAATTCGGCAACAAGCTTTGGCTACTGCTCAGGTTTATGTGCGGAGATTCTATACCAAAGTTGAGATCCGCAGAACTAATCCAGCCCTCGTGCTTGCAACTGCCATTTACTTGGCGTGCAAGATGGAAGAGTGTCCCCAGCATATTAGGATGGTGCTGGCAGAAGTTCGCCATTGCTGGGGTAAGCTGAACCTTTCACAAAATATGCCATCAACGTGCTAACAAAACACTAGACACGAACTTCAACGACATCTCCAAGATCGGAGAATGCGAGTTCACCCTCATCTCGGAGATGAATTCGCAGCTCATCATTCATCACCCATATCGAAGTCTTGCAGAACTGCAGACACAATTTCAGCTGACCCAGGAAGAAAATGCTCTTGCGTGGTCAATCGTCAACGATCACTACCTTACGGATCTACCTCTGCTTCATGCTCCTCATGTGATCGCTATCACGGCAATGTTTCTGGCCGTTGTGCTGAAGCCGACACAAGGTGGCCTCCAAGTAAACGCAGCAAACATGAGCAGTGCACTCCAAACACTGGGCAATGCTCGAAACGCAGGAGGAGCACAGAACAGAGTGCAAAAGCTCGTTGACTGGCTCGCAGAAAGCAATGTCGACATCGAAGCCGTGATAGAATGCACGCAAGAGCTGATATCGCTTTACGAGGTTTGGGAATCCTACACTGATAAGACGTGCAAAGATCAGATTGCCAAGTTTGTCAAGGCGAGAGGGCTTGATAAATAAATGATGGGCCATAACCTTGTGAAACGTGTCTCGGCCTCGGGTCGAGTTGCAGGTCGCTTCTGATGACGTGGGCGTGGACTCGAGAGGCCGCCGCCTCTGACTGGGATGGATAAGATCAGGTACCATAATTATACCACGACCAGATTTAGCAAGACCTGAGGAGAATTAAATGTCGCAACAGCTGTTTTCTCCGGCATCAAAGGCAATCAGATGCTCTGGTCTTATCGATGAACTGGGATGCACGAATCATCCAAGAATCCGACATCGCTGAATCATCGTCCGCTGGACAGTGTCCGCATGCGCCACCGTCACAGAGTGCAGCCTGAGGCCGTCCAGTCAAGGCTGTGAGACGTCGAGCTCAACAGTAATCTGGACGCGATTAGGGTGGTCAGCACTTAGAGTAGTAAGCAGCCTCACGAAGCACGTTTTCGTCACCAGACAGCCTACGATTGGAAGTGATATCGCCTGTATTCATATTAATTAATTCCATTCAAGCGGGACATCAGCCACTGTGCATCCCACTAGAAGGGTGGGGAGACTCTGCACTGAGGGTGTTTCGAGCGTCATGGGCAAGATTTATGCGATGAGGCTTGGCTGTGCCAGAGTTGTTTACGAAAAGAAGACGGCATGCAAGTCGGCAGTGAACGGTCTAACGGCCTGGCGGGCTTCACGACGTTGTCGTCACCCCAGCAGCGCACCACGACGGCACGACTCGAGATATGGAGGATGTGCATTCTAGTCGAATGCCATAGCTCCTGGAGATTGTCGATCCCGCCGACTGTTGAGCGCCGGGAGGAACGAGCAATTGCATGCGGGGATCGTTTCGGGGGGGATGCTATTTGTGGTGCCGATTGGCGGGCATCCCATTGGCTCTGGAGCGGCCAGCGTTCCTCGCGGCTGGGAGACGTGACACCAGAAGAGGGTCCGAGCATGGACGGGGACAATTATGGAGGGTGCAAGGTGTCAAACACAGGTTCGAGCGTCTACCAGAGCCTAGACGTTTGGCTGCAGAGGGTTGCGAGAACCCAGGGCGCTGTTGCTGGGCGGCTGCATTGCCAGTGTGACCCTCACACCACCCACGTAACCGCATTCCAGAACAAAGCAGCGCGGCTCAAGAGGGCAGCGATGTGCACGCGCGAAAACAGGGACTTCAGGGCCTCAGCCTATCCAACAAAGGCTGCAAACCACGGTAGGGAGGCAGGTGCGTGGGCGGCGACAGGCGGATCACTGGCGCCGCCCTACCAATGGCCTCGATGCCGCGAAGGGCTTCGGGCGTCATGACGGGCCTCTGGGCGGCCGCCCTTGCCGACAAAGGTGATGGGCTTCTTACTCACCATCGGGGTTCGGCTGGGCTTGCGCTGCGAGCTGGAGTCGACTGGCGGGGGCATTCGAAGTGGAAAGCATGCATTCCCCTGGCGACGGACGACCTCAAGGGCATGCAGTAAGAAGCGGTCAGGGCGAGCAGCACCTCTTGGTCACCAGCCCTCCGAGGCTGTGAGCTGGCTGCCAGCCATCAATGGCTAGCGTGGTGCAGCGCATAAGCGTTGTTTGATGGTGCCGCCGTGTGGTCAGGGCCGGCCGAGGGCTGTGCGCATCTCGAGAGCGACGAGACGAGACGAGGTCGACGACAGCGCGGGCTCGAGGCAGTTGGCTCTGGCAGCAGCAGCAGTCGACGGTGCGACAGGCGCTGCGCGGATGCAGCGAACGCATCCACGGTTGCAGCGGCGCCAGGCAGTGCAGCGCTCGCTGGCGGATGGCCTGGCGTGTGGTGCTCGAAGCGCACTCTCAAGCGGGCTAGGGCCGAGCAGGCATGGCCTTGAGTGGTGGCAAAGGGCTGCCGGCGGTGGGCCAATGAGGCAGGGGCGGCCCACTTTTCCCTGGCTCTCGGGCCACCCGCCCTCTCTCTTTTGACGGCTCCCCCCAACCCTCTCGTTCGATCTCGCTCGCACTTCTGCACCAGCGCCCCCAAGACATCGGCCTTCTACTCAGCCTCGCATCGCATTTCTCTCCAGCTTAATACCACTCTGCGCCCGCCTCTCCACCGCTGCTTCTGCTGCACCCCGCGACCGCTCTTACACCTGCACCCTCGGAACCTGGACCCCCTTTGTTTCGTCTTTGTTGTGGTTGGCACTCGCACCGCTTCCACCGGCTCGCCCCTCACCGCACCACCTGTCAACCAAACCACCATCCACCACAACCATAACCTGTAATCATGTCCCAATTCTTCAACTACGGTGCGCAGCACCACCAGCAGCACCTCAACGCCCACTCGCACAACCACCACGGCGGCCGATCGCGGAGGGCACCCCGGATCTCGGCTGCCCAGCATAAGCAGTTCCGCCAAGTTCGCACGCCCAAAGAGTTCAACGTCGAGCCCCCAAATCTCATCGCCTTCAAGCGCGACTTCGAGGCCGCGAGGTCGTTTGACATCGAGGATGACGAGATGTTCTGCCCGTTCCACCTGCTCACCGAGGATGATGTAAGTCGCTCGGCTCACGATGTTTGCCACCTGCGCAATGTCGTAACCCTCGCCGCAACACGCACTAATGGTCGATGAACAGTTGCAGTCCATCCACTCTTCCGGCTCAGACCGCTCCTCGCTGTCGAGCGGCTCTCCTGAACAGTCTCCACTCCAGCACCAACTGCAGCCAACTCCGTCTTTTGTCCTTTCTTCGGCTCCGACCAATCCCTACACCCCAGCCGGCTTCCAGCAAAATACCGCATCGCAGACTAAGCTGCACCAGCCACTAGCCCAGCGCACCCGCAATGCCATCCCCATTGTTGACCCCTCGACACGAGCTGTTGCCAGCCCGCCTCCGTCGGTTTCTCCCAACCGTCAGATGCAGCAGCAGTTCATGTCGCGACGCTGGTAAGGCCTCGCAGGCACGAGGCCTTGCGTCTGTTCGGTTGATAATGCGGCGTTTTGTTGCTCGGCTAGTGGCTACCTAAACCTAATCTTCGCTTCTCTCGATATCCTCCGGAGGATCCTACGTCTATACTATCGACTCTCCTTGTACAAATCTACGATATCTCCTTCGACATGTTGGGTATACCACTAAACCGGCGACGGCGTTGCTCTGTAGCAAAAACATCATTTCCGAATAGAGCGACTTGGTCTCACGTCTTTGAGCGCTAACGCATTCACGGCGGTTTGCACATTACGGTGTTTTGGGTCGCATTCTCGGTTATCATCAGCGTTCTAAAGACTTGAGAAAAATTCTTGGTTACAGAAATCGGTGTTCTGTAGCGTTGCTGTCTAACATATTTGTTGCCCGGCTAGCCCTGTAGTGCAGCCACTACAAAGGGTAGATTTCTTTTGTGCGGTTGGTTCTTGGTTTCCAGCGGTCGGTATATACCATTGTGAGCGGCGCGACTTTTCGAATCGGCGGTGTCAAAGCGAGTGGGGTCATTTGGGTTCTGGGTGCATATCGTCTTGCTTGTCTCGCAACACTGTACGACGCTGGGATGATTGTACGCAGTCAATTGGCGCTGGGTTCTGTTGTTATTTTTCCCATTTTCTTCCTGTATGAGGATTTTACGACCCCAGGGAGTGGGCGGGGCAATCTTTCTTGAATGTTTTGGTCTTCATCTTTCCCTCGGGAGCTTATACTCTCATAAACATTACACGCCTCGCATTCGAGGGCAGTGAGTCAATCCTAGGAATGGAATCGCAACTTATTCACATATTGTCTTCTTTGTCGAGTGATGAATCTCAAACGGTTTTGATTTACAGCTCATTTGCGCGACTGCAGGGCACTTGGGACGACTCGAATCGTCTCGAGCAGCGGCAGACGAACCCATCACCTGAGCAAATAGCTCCCCACTAGGCACTCATCTCCTAAACCGACCCCGCAGCACCCAGCTTCAGAAAACGAACAGCTTGCAGCTCTGCGCCAAACCGCGGTTCTCCTGAAGAGCGCAACGTCTCATATCCCGCCCGTTCGTGTTTTATGCGCAGTAATCTCCCCCTGCACAGGAGAGGGATGGGAATTTAGACTAGGCTCAATTGAACGGTTGAGGCAACAGTCAACAGTCAACAATCAACACTGGTTTGTTATTGTTAATTAGGTGAGGGGGACGGGCTGGATGCAGGAACAGTTTGGGAAGGGGTCATGTGTGCTTGGAGGGCTGTGGTGGCTGGCGGCCAGGTACGGGGACGTTTGGGTGGGCAAGTGGGTGTGGGGAACGGGCTGTGCTGCGCTGTGTTGTGCTGTGCAGCTTTGCGGCTTGTGCGGCTTGTGCAGCGCGGGCTGGGTGGGCTGGGAGCGTTGGAGGGGCGCGTGGGCTGGATGAAGAACGCCTTGCGTATGGGAAGAGCCTGGGTAGTCTGCTGAGTTTGAGCGTTGAGGTCTTGCGTGCGAGCGTGCGATGGTGCGATTGATATGGAGGGGAAGAGCAGGTTGCTTGAGGGCTTTGCTTAGATACCTGTACTTTACAGAAGAGAAGCTCATCAAAGCCCATCGGAGCCAGTCTAAACCCAATAACGAGATAGTTCTCAAGAATAGCCACATGTACTCATAAACATCCTCTTGAATGTGGTCATACCGATGCTCTTGACAAATCGCCGCCCCGCTACTGGTAGCTGTAGCTGTTCGCGGACCGGCTTCCATGCGTGAAGATGACGTCAGGCCACGAAACACACTTCTGCTAGCAGTCAGTCGATCGATCAACGACGTAGCCGAGGAAAAACGTTGACGCGGAGAGTAGAACCAATTGTCCTGACGATTTAGCTTTTGCTCATCTTCTTCTCACTGATACTTTTCTCTATCCGTCCTTGACTTGTCACACACTGACGAATTGGTAAGTAGATACCTCAGTAGGGGGCTCAATTGAGCGATGGCGAGTCCAATGGCGAGATGCAAACTAGTTTGATGGATTGAGCTGACGAGGAACTGAGGGGAATAGCTTCGAGCTTCCGAACAGTACACCTACATACGAAGCAATTAGCATCTACCGCTTCAACTCAATCCATTGAATCCAATTCAACCCACAATACAATTCACCACCTCACCTCACCTCACCTCACCTCACCTCACCTCACCTAACCTCCACCGAAACACCACCATGTCCTCCCTCCGCAGCCTCGCTACCCGCCGCAGCCCCGCCATCTTCATCCAGCGCGCCGCGTTCTCGCAGTCAATAGCGCGTGCATCAGGCAAGGAGTCCACACTACGTACGTCCCTCTCTTGCACCCTCCAACATCAAAGACATCACAAGCGACCTCCTACCGCTAATACTAACACTCCTTCAAACAGACAGCGAAAACCGCGCCCAAGACGTCGAAGCCAAGAAAGCCGAGCAACTGCGCAAGCAGAAGGAGGGCAAGGGACACTGGGAAGAGAGTCTTGCCAGTGATAGCGAGAGCATTGTACGTCTATCCACCCTTCTTTTGCATCCTACCGTTCCCCCTTCCTACCTAGCTACCTATATCAGCACTGTGTAGGATAGGAAAGTGTAACCGATGCTGACACGTCTACGCAACTAGATCAAAGCGGATCGCGCGGAGACGGGAACGAATACTCAGGAGCAGATTAAGAAACTGCAGGAGGAGGCGAAGAAGGTTGGTGGGCAGTAGTAGGGGATTGAAATTGGAGATGTGTGATGGATTGTGGGCGGCATGAAATAGCATGGGAGGGGGGGGACTGATATCGAGGTTGAGGAAATGGGGATGAGAATGACAATCTATGCGATTAGGAATCTGGATCTGAATCGAAATCATGCATTGTAATCAAGCACTTCACCATGGATGTACAGTTTCCTTACCTTCTCCACTGGCCAATACGGTATCCATCCAACGTAACTATTTGCTCTCTACTTTCTCAATCGACATCCTCTCTATCTTCCACCCTAACAGCCGCGGCTTGTAGCGTGGCGACTTCATGTTCCTCCTTTTTCTTCATTATTTGGTTGGAATTGGTGCGATGAATGGAATAGAGGGAGATTTCTGAGAAAAATGGTTCGATTTTCTTGGACTGAGTTGTTTTACTGTTAATGATATAATATTAAAAGAGAATATACCAGAGAAACAATGTCTGCCCATATCGCATGGTTGCCGGGTATCATCACATCACATCACATCACATCACGCCCCCTTCATCCCACTTCTCTCAATCTGATCTCCTTCGTTCTATCTCATCAATCCTTCTCCCCCTTCCCCCCCTCCCTCCCCCTCCCCACCTCCTCCAAATAAACACTCTCCAACCCCCTCCTAACCTCCTCATCCCCAATCCTCCAAATCCTCCCCCAAACATCCAACCCTTCCCTCTCAACCCTAACCCGCGGATCCGCCCCCGCCTGAAATAGAATCCTCATCGCCGACGTCGCAAACCACGACACCGCCCGGTGCAACGGCGTCCACCCAAAGCTATCCACGTGGTTTACATTCGCGCCGCGAGCCACGAGCATCTGCACGATCGCCGCGTTGCTCGTGCGGCACAGCGGCGTGCGCGTGTATGCGTCCAGCGCGTCGACGGGGACGTTGCGGTCTAGCAGCAGCCGGACGATGGGTACGTTGTCGCGTGCGGCTGCGGTGTGCAGCGGTGTTTGGCCGGCGGCGTCTGGCGCGGTGATGTCGGCGCCGTGGGAGATGAGCAGATGTGCTATAGCGGTGTGGGAGGCTGCGAGGGCGATGTGGAGAGCCTGGTCGCCGACACTATTTACGGCATTTGTGTCCGCGCCGGCGGCGAGGAGGTTCTGCACGGCGGAGAGGTGGTTTTGTTGGATGGCCCAGTGGAGGGGGAGGATGCCGAGTTGGTCTATGGTGTTTACGTCGATGGGCTTTTGGGCGAGGGCTTTGGAGGCGAGGGTCCAGTGGCCGTATTGCGCGGAGTGGTGGAGGAGGGTTATTGGTGTCGGAGCGAGTTTTGTGTCGATGCGAGCGCCGTGGTCGAGTAGGAAGATGGAAAGGTCTTCGGAGCCGGCTTTGAGTGTGAAGTCTAAGGGGAAGTAGCCTTCTTCGGTTTGGGCGTTGATGTCCAGTCCTTTGTCAAGCAGGAATTGCAGTGTCTCGACTGTTGCGCACTTCGCAGCAATGTGCAAAGCTGACCGGCCTAGTTTGTCTTTTGCGAATACGTCTGCGCCGCGTTCTAGAAGAAATGGAAGGAATCCTGCGCCCTTGTGGCACTCTAAGAAGAAAGGAGTTTGTCCCAGATCGTCGGTAGCATTGATATCAGCGCCTTTCTGTAAGAGTATGTCAATCAAATCTTTTCGGTGGTGCTGCACAGCGACGTGGATCAGAGTCGTGCCATCATCAGACCGCTCGGCATTGACATCTGGTATTGATTCGAACATTCGGAATGCAAGGATCTCCGCGACGCCATTCTTGTCATCATCAAATTGGTCGAGAAGGTATGAGAATGCACTGGGGCGGGGATGTTCTGCTGTCAGCAGTCTGCATCGTCCGCTACCTAGCAAAAGGTCTACGATCGTGGTGTCCTTCTCCAGATCCTTCTCAAGTCGACCTAGAGCATAAAGAAGCGGTGTGAAATGCAAACCATCAGCATCCAAGCCCTGTATAGTGGGGTCTGCACCAGCACGAAGTAGAGCGGATACGAGCTCGGAGTTGTGTACAACGACTGCACAGGAGAGCGGGGTGTGGCCGGAAACGAGGAGGGTGTTAGGGTCGTACCCATGATCAAGCAGAGCCTGAGCCATATCGAGGTTCACATCGGCCAAGGCAATGTGCATGAGACTGTGCATGGCCTTGGCTTTCACTAGATCTCCACCACTCTTGAGCACCCAGTCCATCCACGCGAATTTTCCGGGTGCTTTTATGGCCTCCTCGAAATGGGTAAACATGAGAGAAGTCGTCGCAATGAGTGAGTTTACGCCTTTCTGACTTTTCGTCATTGCAAGTTGAACGGCCACACTGTCGACAGGATATGTGGGCCCACCCAAGACCTTGAGAAGGACTTTGACCGCCTCTACGTGGCCTTCATTCAGAGCAACGTCGAGTACTGTTTCTTCTTTGGAATTTCGAATGTCAAGTTTAGCACCCTTTTGAATGAGAATCTCGAGGACCTCGGCTTGATTTAAAGATGCTGCTCCCATGGCAGGGGTAAACTGAGTCGGAGCTCCGCCTATATGGTTGATATTGGCGCCTCGGTCGATTAAGAATTCCACCATTTGTGTATGGCCGTAGTTACTAGCATAATACAACGCAGCTGTGGAATATTAGCCATTGCAATATATCGGTGTCGATGTAACTAACTTTGCCCAAAACTATCTTCATCTTCGATCTCGATTCCTTTTTGCAGTAAGAGCTTCACGGTATCGAGGCGGCCATTCAGCGCTGCCCAAATCAAGGCTGTGCCGCCATTATCACTTCTCTTCAAAAGGTCAGCACCCTTGTCTAGCAGGTACTTCACCACAGTGGTATTTCCTCTCTCCGCAGCCAGAATGAGAGGTGTACGACCCTCTGCGCAGCGTTTATCCAGGTCCATGCCTTCGCGGACGAGGAAATGGACTGCATGAAGCCTTCCTTCATCTGCTGCCCGGTGAAGACAGTTGAACCGGTCAGTACCGTAGGGAGCATGTGGGCTCACACCATGATCGATCAGGAGACGGAGCATTTTCGGAGCCAGGTCTCCTTGCATGACTGCATGAACTATGGGCGGGAGATTGCGAGCTCGAAGACGCACATCCGCGCCTCGCTCCAGCAGCAACTTCATGGTGTCCACATGGCCTTCGAGGATAGAAATGACGAGTGCAGTAAATTTCTTATCTGTGATCCAATCAATGTCCATTCCGCGGTCCAGCATGTCTGTGACGAGTTCGTTCTTCCCTAGTCTTACGGCCTCGAAGAATTCTTTGGGAACCACCTTAGGGCGTGTCTCTTCTTCAGGTATTTTCTCGTAGACCTCGTCAGTCTCGGTGTCGGCAATCGACTCTGAGGTTGGGGTGAGAACGAGCTGCCATGATCCTGTTGTGCTTTCGTCGTCGTCGGTGGCATCATCTTGATCTAGATGGATCTCTTCGTGAATATCGCTCAGCCTTCTTGGAACATGTCGTATTGGGAGCTGGAAATGGGAGTCTTCCAGTCCATACCCAGGTGGATTTGCTTCCTCGATAGAATTTCCAGCGTTTTCTTTTCCCCGGGGGCTGGATTCCTGGTTCACATCGGCCATGTTAGACTCGCTCACTCGAGCCTTACCTTGCCTGGTGGTTTAAGAGTGCTGTCCTCACGTGCGATCTGAATAGACAGTGTATACACGGGTGAGGCAGGTCCAACAATGTCCAAAGTTGATAATGTAGAAGGAAATCGAAACTCTCTACCCTGTAGACGTCAGGCAGATCGAAGTGAGGTGCAGCAAGAGGGTGCTACAGGGCTGAGGTTGGCGGCGATGGCAGGCAGCAACACCAAGGCGCTCACTGGACCCTGCAACAAGCCAATGCATGATAGTAACATGTCGATTGGATAGCGCCGTGGTGGGCATAAGCATCCCGCGTTGTGCAGGGGACACAGTTCAGCTGAAATGGCCCCTCCATGCTCATCATGCGAGCCTGGAGCGGGGCAGGTGTGGCGCACCCAGCAGCGCCATGTCGATGATGCCGCAGCGCCTCACAACACGCAGCGCGCTCGGGTAAACAGAGCGATCAGTGCAGCAGCGCTGGGCCGCGCAAAGGCTCAGATTGGGCAACAGTGTGTAGACTGCGAGAGCGGGCACATGCGACACGGTGACTGGCAGTGGTGGGCCCCTCCTGCCGAGTTTTGACGTCTGGCGTAATCGCAAGCACCGCCTTACCCGTAAAGTCGACAGCTGACTGAACGGCGCATTCATCAACCCTCTGCTTGGGCCTCCATCGTCTTTCTCAATCCTCTCTCTCACACGACACACTTTCACTGTTCCGAAACCATGGGAGTCTCGTCGAACTACCTGCTGCTGGTCGCCATTGCGATTCTAGTGCTCCTCCCCGCCGGCGCTGATGCTTTTGGCGCGGGGAACATTGCCTCCATCTCCAAGATTGAGGGCAAGAATTGGCGCCATGGAGATATCGAGGACATGCTCGCCACTGTCGCGTGCTTGAAGGGTCACAAGTGGAAGTCGAACATGATCAAGGTAAATCCAGGTACCCGATCCAGCGGCTGTGGCTGTGACTGACTATGATGCAGCGCGTGTATTTCGGTAATTGGCTTCGAGATTATTCACAGGTGCGTGGGAACAAATGTTTCCATAGAGGAAATGCTGACGAACAAAGGCTGTCGATGTTGGCACTTTGGCAAAAGTCCAGGTATGTCTGAAAGAGAACTCGCTTGTGTACGTGTGGCTGAGACGTCGTAGGGTGAAACTATTCGCATCTTAGTCTGGGTGCTGTCATTCATGTCTTTTGGCTATGCTACTGGCGAGTTCGAAGTCACAGCCGAAAGACTAGGCGTCTACCGACCTGAGGAGCACATTGACAATCCCAAAGACTATGCCGATAATGAAGACGCAAGGAAATACGACCCTCGTCTTCGAGGTCCAGTATCCGAGGCCGAATTGGCAGTTGATCCAGACACAGGTATGTAAATCTTCAAACTTCCCGTTCGGACTACACATACTGATTTTCTTAGGTATGAAGAATTACATCGCCAATGAAAGAGGTGGTTGGGCAACCTCTTCGGGCTACGTCAAGTTTTCTTTTGCCCGAGCAATTCATTTTGGTCGCTTGTACACCCATGGCCCATCTGGTCAACGAGGAAGAGAAGAAGATCTGGCAGAAGCACTTCGCTGTCTAGGTCAGGGTCTTCACTGTCTCGAAGATTACGGAGCTCACACCAACTACACCGAACTGGTGCTACGCGAGCTTGGTTACCACAACGTCTTTCCCCACGTTGGTGTACAGGCCGGAATCAACCTTCGGGGCAAACACGTCTTTCCGCTAGTCACCGGTACCTTCGGAGGCGTAGACTTCTTTCACTCTGTACTGGGAGAAGCGACAGATCACATTACTCAGTCTGAAATTGACGAGGTGAACACTGCCCTTGTCGATGCCGTATCCAACAATGCCCCCGGAAAGAGGGGTTCTGGCGGCCCTGATCCCTGCAGCGGCTTGATTGATGCTCTGAGCAAGGTTCCAGGAACTAGCGGATTGATTCAAGAAGCTCAGAACCTGCAAGCCGCATCCGATGCACAGGCAGCTTCTAATGCCCGCGGTGGAGGAGGAGGGGGTTATGACACCTACGGTTCTCGCGCAGGAGGCCAAGGAGATTATGACACCTATGGTTCTCGCGCCGGAGGTCAGGGAGGTTATCAGCAACCTCCAACCTTCAGTGCCCCTCCTGGATCCGTCGGTGGACCTCCAGGCCCAGATATTCCTGGGACAAACACGGACCCCGCAACTATCATTCCCAAGATCTATCCAATCTTAGTCTTCAGAGACAATGTTGTGCGAAGCATTTCAGCTATCGTTTCGAAGATTCCCGGCTTGGAGAAGCTGATCGACACCATCACCGAGAAAGTCACCCTCTTCGTCTTGTCTCTCCTTGCGCCCTTTATCCTGCCAATCATCAAGTCGGCATCAGCACAACTCAAGAGTGGCTCGTCTGCGGTCATTGACTCCGCAGCGAAGCATCAGTTTGAGGTCTGGACCATTCCCAACTCCACCAACCCAACCCACAGTATGCTGTCCAAGGATCACTTCTCAAACATCCTCAACCAACCTGCTGGTCAAGTCGCTGTAGCCATCCTTCAGTACGTCGCCCCTCGTGTCATCTACGCTTGGGACCACCCAGATGTCCCTGTCGACCAGGTCCTCAACGATTGCATCCGCGTATTCCACCACCCCACTCTTCGAGACCCACGCTGTGAGGTCCATAACAACATGTTCGAAGTTGTCAAGAAGTGGGCACAAAACTACCGCGGCAAGGATCTTAACGACCTCCTCTCATCTGAATCAGTCAAGGCTGGACGAAACCACAGCGGCGAACACGACCACTCCGCGGGCCATGGCCACGGCGCAGCAGGAGTCTCTGGTTTCCAAGGTCACGGCCACGGCAGCGGTCACGGCCACTCCTCCAACAGCAGCAGCCAGCAACACTCCAGCTCCAGCGGCCCAGGCGGCCTCCTCGGCTCCCTCACAAGCAACCTCCCTGGCGGTCTAGGCAGCGCATTCAACTCGCTCGGCAACTTCGGCGGTAGCGGCCAAAAGCGTGACATCGGCGACGACTATGGCTCTTCTGCATCCGCGGATCCCTACCGTCCTCCGCCGTCGCCCCAGCCCTCCCAATGGGGATCCTTCCAACCGTACCAATCCTCCTACTCGGGCGAAGCGTACCAGCCGCCCGCAGAATACAGCAATGCCGCGCCGTCGGGCGGGTATGGCTGGGGGTCCCAGGGCCAGGCTTCGGACGCGGAGCCGAGTTACAGCGTTCCTACGCATTACCAGCAGGGCTATGAGAATTATGATAATGGGCCGGGTGGCTATGGACAGCAGCAACCTCCTCCTCAGAGTGGGTATGGCTCGTATGACCAGCAGCCGAGTCAGGGGAGTGGACGGCAGTGGGGAAGTGGTGGTGGGAATGCGGGGTGGTGAGTTGAGAGGGCATATGTTTCTTTCTAACTACTTTGTTCCGGTCTGGATGGATGCAGGAGTGGGTATTAGGGGAGTGGAATGGGTGAGTGCGAAATCCGGGTCAATGGAATCGGAACTTTACATAGATGCGTAGTAGATGATGATGACGGCCGGAGCTCACGGTATGAATTTATGCTTTTCAAGATATCATTCCTGCATTGTGATGCGCTTCAAATAGAGCGGAGATTTTGGCTTTTTATTTCATTCTCTTTTAGGACGTTTATATTTTTGCATGTCATAAAATTTGTCTTCTCATCTCATCCTCTTATCGTAACACCACTCTGTCGAGAATACATGCCCATAAAATGCCAAATGAAACGCCGCCGTGGATATGCAAGCGTGTCGTGAAAGGATTGGTGGTTTCGTGGAGAGAATACAGGTAGGGCGGTGAGTAATTCGTACAAGTGACAAAACGTGGCTGGGTGTATCGATCTGCTCTATGCTCGCAGCACAGCACCTCAACCGTCTATCCGTCCGTCCGTCCGTCCGTCCGTCTACTCGTTGATCTTGGCCAGCAACCTGTCTGAATTAGCACAATGTCTCTCTCACTCACACCCCCACCCCCATCATCCCCAGCAAAACCCCAAAATCCACTTACTCATGGTCCCTAAACAGGCTCAACTCCTCCTCGCCAACCTTAATCGGGCTGCCGCCATACTGCGGGATAAGCACCTTGTCGCCGACGGCCACGCTGGGCGCAATGCGCTTGCCGTCTCTGTCGAGCGCGCCGGGGCCCACGGCTACGACTTTGGCTTCGTTGAGCTCCTTGACTGCGGTTTCCGGGAGGAAGATGCCGGTTGCGGTTTTGGCTTCGGGTTTGAGGCGTTGGACCAGGATGCGGTCGAGGAGGGGGGCGATGGAGCGGATGGATTTTATGGCGGACTGTGGGGGAGGGGGGTTAGTTGAGAGACATTTGAGGGTTCGGCGTCAAGGTGCAGGAACAAGAAGCTATGACTGGGCGAGTGTAGCTGGAATTGGGATTGAAGCTTACCATGATGGCAAAAGTTTGAGGGGAAGCAAAGAGTACACTTGAGAGATATGTAGCTGGGTCTGATAAGTCTGCGAGGAATTGCAATTGGAGAAGTCTGGGGAAGGGAAAGAAGCGGAAGTGCTGTTCTTTGCTCATCCAAGAGAAATTTCCAGAACAGCTATGTGGTCTGTGCGCGTAGACCTCGGAACAGCACGATGCGTCTGTCCCGGAACCAACCAGCTTTTTGTTCAAGTTGAACTTGCCTTGTACGTTGCTTCTTCTTTGACAAGTTGCTTTGAGGTGCTGTCCATGTCACGTCGCCGTATATGTGGAGAAGCAATGCCCTCAGACTGAGGCACTGTTCCTCTACTACTCTTTTTCGTCAACGATGTCGAGTTCGCAGATGGTATAGCTCTGAGAGCAGCTTGCCTGTCTCTGCAAATGAATTTGCGGATGCTCTTTCAAAAGTCTTGCCATGGAAAGATGGGACAAGGAGCGAGCAGCCACTTGGTATGTTCCGAGGGTTTCACAGAGATGTTGGACACCCTGACAGAATGAAATAGGCTTTGCCATTAGTGGAGGTGTAGATTCCATGGCTTTAGCTGCGCTATACAATCAGGCTCAAGGGATCCACCAATCCCTACCAAGGGCTCATGGATTCATTGTTGACCACAAGGCGCGGCCTGAGAGCACTGAAGAGGCGGAATGGGTTGCCGAGCAATTGCGCTCCAAATGTGAGATTTCAAAAAGGAATTGAGCTTCCCAAGTACTGACATAATCTAGTCAATATGGAAGCTACCGTGCTATCTCTAACCTGGCCCGCATCCTTCGACCCATCCGATTTCAAACGATTCGAAACCGAGGCTCGCACCCTCCGATACCAAGCTCTTGGACGAGCGTGCAAAGACAAAAGGATCAACATGCTTATGGTAGCTCACCATGGAGACGACCAAGCCGAGACTGTCATGATGCGGCTTGCAAACAACCGACTGCGATCTGGCCTACAGGCGATGCATAGCGTTGACTGGATCCCCGAATGTGAAGGCATATACGGCGTACACCATAGCGGAAAGCCACAGAAACGTGACCCCAACTCTAAGCTACCGTTCCCTGTGGAGCAAGGAGGGATCCAAATACTGCGGCCCTTATTGAGTTTTGAGAAATCTCGCCTCATTGCAACCTGTCAAGAGAAGAATATTGCGTGGGCGGAAGACAAGACGAATCAGTTGCCGACTGTCACTTCGCGAAATGCTATTCGACATATTATCCGCAACTACAAGCTCCCGGAGGCTTTGAGTATTAAGTCGCTAATCGAGGTTTCTTCAAATATGCAGAAGCGTATTAAAGCGCACAAATCCTACTCAAAGAAGCTTTTCGACGAGACTTTCATCAAGCTTGATATACAGACTGGTTGTGCTCTCGTCCGATTCCCACCAGTTGCTTCGTTGCTTTCTCGTCCGATCGAGACAGATGCAGACATGGCCGAAGCCAAAGACAACGCATACTGTCTTATTGAACACGTTGGGAACCTTGTAGCGCCCAAATTGAAACCTCAGCTTGGCCATCTCGCCGGCATGATCGAGCACATCTATCCCGAGCTTGACGGGCCCAACTCCACTTCAACGGATCCAGGGCAATCTCAGAAGAATCGCGCTGTGTACGGAGTCTGGTGGCGCTACTGGGGAGACAAAGAATCTCCGTTTTCTAACGAGCCAGCATCAGAGTCCCTGATATCGCATCCACGCCAATGGCTTCTCACTCGACAGCCTCTCGGAAACGGGCAGGTTAAGGCAATGGACCCCGCAAACTACATCGACATCCCACCAGTACATAAGTCCCTCGACATGGACCACACCTATCACCTCTTTGACGGCCGCTACTGGATACAAGTGCGCAATCTCACCACTGACGCGCTGGTCATCCGCCACTTCGAACAGACCGACATGCGGCACCTCCCCACCGCGCAGCAGGAAAGGGACATGTTACGAGACGACCACTCGGCCGTGCGCCCAGAGCGCTTCATCACCGCCGCGTTCTCTCTCCTCAAGCCATCTGACCTGCGCTTCACGCTCCCCGCTGTATTCCGCGTCGATGCCACCACGCGCCTTGAAACACTGGTTGGGTTCCCAACGCTGAATGTCCGCATGGGCGGCTTTGGGGCGCCGGCAGGCGTTTGCACGTGGAGCGTGCGGTACAAGAAGATCGACACCGGGAGTAGGGCGCTGGAGGATGTGATTGTGCCGGGGTTGTCGCAAGTGGATATTACAGCTAAGCATACGAGAGCGACATTACAGGCGAGGTTGAAAGCGAAGACGCTGAAGAGAAATGGGACGACGGGACGAGGGAAGCCGTCGGAGAGGAGGTTCAGGCCTCGCGATGAGGATAAGAGGGTCAAGAAGCAGAGGAATTCGAGGTGGGAGGATGTGGAGCAGAAGAGTGCGCCGCGAGAGGAACGGCCGCGACAGCAAGAAGATGGTATGGCGGCGCTGATACGTATTGCGAATGCGCAGGACAGAGGGAAGAATAAGAAATGAAGAATACACGAAATAAGGAATTCAAGCTCGAGAACCAAGTTGAACCCTGAAAAGGGGATGGCAGACAAGCCGAGACGAAGGAACAGACTGACTCCTCCCCAGCCTAGGCTTTGGAAGTACGCAGGCCGCACCATGCGCATTCTGAGCACACATTACCTCCTGCTGCAGCGTTACGCCTCGCCTCGTCCAGTTTACCGCACCACTTACCCAAGAGAGCCATATCATGAACAAGCACGCAAGACCTCAGAATCGGTACCTACCATCCCAGTCCCACGACGAAGAAATCACTTTCCTCAGCCGTTTAACCAGCAAGCACGTCTGTCTGAAAATGGGGTATCAGTTCAGGGTGCTGGAAACTTTGAATGGTACATGGGAAAGTGTGTTGGAACCCGAGATCGGGTTTGGGGAGTTGGGATAGGTGGGGTGGGGGGTAGGGGGTTAGGGGATGTTGAATGGGCGCGAGGGAAGGGGTGTAGCAGTTGGGGGAAATGGAGGTGAAGTAAACATGAATGCGGGTGCACGAGCGTTTGATAGCTGAGTGAAGCAGGATATAGCACGGGGTAACAGATGTGGTAGTGGAAAGCATAGAGTGGTTGGTTTGCGTGAGATTATAGGTTTCGATAACTCTCTTCTTGCAAGACCTTGGAAGAACTTGGAAGAAAACGCAAGATACCCCGTCTCCAAGATCCGTGGTTAGAGTCGCCTTGGTCATAGGTATACGCGGATATATGCGGCGCCGTTCATATACGACTTGCGCGTCGGTCCAGCACACGGCCTCGCGTGCTGGAAAGCGCGCTGCGTACACGCATTTCGGAGTAGAGCAGATGTCGTCCAAGGCTGCGCGGTTGGATGTGCATTTGCGTCCAACTCAGCTGTTACTCCTCGGTTGCCGTAGTTGTACATCTGTTTGATGCCAGTATAAGTATCCTCTCATACTTCGATCGCATCCCGCGCCCCTTGTTCTCAAAAACCTTCATTTCCCCCTTCCCCTCACAAAAATACACCATCCTCACCATCTCCCTCCGCCGTCGCCCCAGTCCCAGTCCCAGTCCCAGCCCCTTCCCTCACACCCGCCCGCGCCGTCCCATTCACATCCCCATTCCCACTCCCATTCACCGTCTCCACCGTCTCCCCCTTCCCCTCGCCCACCTCCCCATCCGGTCTCCAAAGCAACCCCCTCCCCTCAACCTCCTTCCTCAACAACTCAATCCGCTCCTCAAACCGCTTCACCACAACCCTATTCTCCAGCACCGCCTCATAGCACTCCCGGTCGTCGTTGTCGCGCGCAAAGTCCTCGAGCTGCGCGTTGCTGGCGTGTAGGTGCGCGATTTGGTTGGAGAGCTCGGCGTGCTTGGCGTAGAGGGAGGAGAGGGGCAGGTCGGGGAGTGCGGAGGCGAAGCGTGAGGGCGTTATGGGGAGGGCGTCGGCGGACATTGGGGTGGTGGGTGGTGGCGGGGAGGTGGTGGGGTGTGTTGTGTATGTGTGTGTATGTAGGTGTGGAATGTTGAGGAGCTGCTGTCTTTAGTTTTTGGTGTGCAGACTGAGCGGTGATTTGTATTTCAATGGAGAGCCGGGACGAAGAAACCTGTGTCGAGGTGTCGTGGGTGAAGCTCGAAAGTTCCACGGCTGACGCTTGAGAGCTGTGGATGTGGGGGTCGTTAGCTCCGGGCTAAAGTCCGGGTGCGTCTCGCCTGAAAGCTACTATCTGATCTTGCTACTTCACAATCCATCATAGATAGCATTTTGAAAGAAAGGCTCTCTTGTATCTGCCTTAAAATTATTTCTTTGGTCGTGGGGAGGGCTGAGCATGAAGCTAGATATGCGCTTTCACCTTCAAGCTCTGATCGTTCATGGCCGCGGACATGCTCCGTATTCCAGGTCCTTATACTTCTTCATGATAGTTAATTGAAGATACACTTTACTTACCAACGCTCTGAATAAATCCCAATCAATCCAAGACCTACCAAACACAACCCCACAACATCACACCAAACTCTCACCCTTCCCCAACACCACCTCACCTCGCATCACGCTCCATCTCCCAATGACATCACACCCTCCCCTTCCCTCCCCATCTCCACATTCACAACGCCCCCCTCATTTCTCTCCAAGCCAGATCCCATCAATTCCGCCGGACGATGCGTTGTTCTTCCCCACATGAGGTCATTTATGCACTATACTGGGCGAGGACATGGCAACGAGCAACGGGTATCCCAGAAGGACGTTGTTTCATGGGAACCTTGTGTTGTGTTGGGCTGACGTGCATGGACGGGGAGATGTGAAAAAGGGCCGCTGTCATGCTGTCACGCTGATCTGATCGAGATTCGAGAGATGCTATGGAGCTGGAAAAAGGGCGTGGATCGGACTACGTATTGTTGGTGATGGCACAATTGCATGATGAGTTGGTGGGTTGTGTTGGGCGAATGGTGAGGATGCTCATTGAAAGGATTGGGTTCTTATTGTTTGTTTCATAGTAAGCGGGCTTTATAGGTGGCTAATGTTGGCGACAATGATGGGGTTCGTAAAGCCGTTAGCATGAGGCTGAAGGGGGTCTCCGTAGCGCAGAAGTCTAGGCTCCGCGGATGGAGGAACAACTTTGAACACCATCACTTGCATCCGCGACTTTGGGGATCTGCCTAGGAAACAGCCTCAAATAGAACCTGGGGAAATAGATGAAGTGGCCATCTGTCAAGTGGTGCAGTGAGGCTGGCTGTGAAGTTCGAGATGACTGCGACGTTGGAAAAGGGTTAGGAATCCACCCAACCAGAAGAGGAAGGCACACATCGTGAATCTCCACCCACGCGCAGCGCTGCTTGCCTCCCTGCAGCGGCAGTGAGCGCCGTCCTGCGAGCTTATTTCGACTCCCATGGCTTAGTGATGCAAACACCAATTCAGTGGCTCGAGCACGTGAAACTGTGGCCATTGGTTTTCTGTCGGTCTCAGATGCACAATGACCAGGTGCAGAATTGGATGGCGAGACATCTTTCGTCGCGATCCAATCCATTCCCGCTAGCTTGCTGAATCATTGGTCGATATCATGAGTCACCGAATGATGTCTTTGTCCAGTGCCGATGTTGCATTTTTATTTATCCGGGTATCGCAAACTCATGGCTTGCTGAATGAAATGGTACCTGGATTGAGTTTGTGGTTGACTCGTGCTGTGGAGCATGGCTTGAAGAAATAATAGTCGCTAAAGGCTCGGCGGTCTAAAGTCTAGAAGCGGAACATGTACACGGACGGGGACTGTCAGGCCTTGATCTCAGAATCTTCATTGCGCGTGGAATCTCGGCCTGTGGCTTGTGAGGGATTGATTATTATGTGGGGTGGAAGGCCACTAGAGCATACGACGAGTGAAGGCCAATGGATTGATGAAACAGACCAAACGCACAAGTGGTTACATAAAATATCGTTCGCGTCAGACACCACAAACTCACCTTAGCCTCATCTCGCATTGTTGAAAATACGGTATCTGTGGCGGTGAGGAAGCGGGTTGGAACGGCCAAAACTCATGGGCAGGAAGATCATCAGCGGAGATTATTGGGTGCTCTGTGCACTTGCTACAGGCGCTTCGAGATGAAAGGACAACACAGCGTTTGGAGGCAAATATCTTTGTGCGTCTCGAAATTGGACAGTTGTTGGAACAAGACGAAGAAGGGTACATTGGGCGAGTATCCTGATACGTAACCGCGAGTCTGTCGTGTGTGGCAGGCTGCTCCATGGCTGAGGATCTAATGCCCCTTTCACGTGAGTCGATAATGGGCCGGCACTATCCTAGCCGCCTTGGTTCGGCTGATCTGAGATGGGAATACACCGCCTTGGAGGACAAGTCCCGAGTTCTGCAATTTTTGATAGAACGAAGTCGGCGTCGATGTTGCCATCAGGCCCGAATGGGAAGGCCAGCTTCGATCGCTAATATATCGGGCGGGCGAGCTTCGTAAATGGTGCAGGCTTGTGTCGCACATGCATATCGACTGGGCCCACGGTGCAGGTGGAGTACTTTGTCGTTGACCAAGGTGATGAGGAGCATGTCAGACTTTGCGTCAGACCTGGGACGAGAGGTGGTGGATTCATGCTGGTTAATGAGCCAGGGCGAGCTTAATGATCCCCCCATCTCCCGCGAGCCACACACGGCCCAGCCGCTGCGATGCTGCACTTTGCAGACAATGGGACAACCAAGCTGTCTCTGACCCAGCATGGCCAACATCGAGGGCCAGCATGTTGGGCAAGGATGCTGACTTTTTCTTGCTGTAAACGGGGATCGGCGCTTGGGCGGGAGGAGCAGGCAGCGATTGGCCGGCTTGCGTCGCTAGCTCTGTCTAGCCTTGCGTGCTCCGGCCATGGCTTGGCGTCGTGTCAAGGCTGGAGTTGTGCAGAGGTTGGTGATGGGACGAATTGGGCCGGCTCAGGTGTTGCAGGCGCGCCGAAGGCTGAGAGGCAGGATACAGCGTCACACATGGCAGCCGTTGAGCCGCCTGCAGCGTGGGCAGCAACGGGGACGATGGAGGGCAAGAGAGGCAGCGGGAGAGACGATGCTGCAGGCCAGAGCTGCCGATCACGGTCGCATGCTGCTCAGAGAGATAGGTAACTGGAGCGAAGAGGGCACTCAACAGCCTCTGTTACGAGCAGGCCACACCTCCAGGCGCAGGCAGCGGGGCGTCAGAAGCAGCATGAGCACTTGCAGGCATCAGTCGCCATCCCGCCTGCGAGACCAAGGTGCTGGATGCGGCCAACCAAGCCATGGATGCTCTGCTGTCTCGTGAGCCAGGATACAGAGGACTGAGGTTGGTCAATCCTGCTGGGAAAGTCGCAATGAGGGGCAATCTGAGCCTGAGCCTGATCATGAGACCCGTCGCCCAAGGCTATTGCGGCAACACGCTGCGCCAGGCTTATCGCTCGAAGCCGCTGGGTGCCGGCGGCGCGACGAGCTGCTGGAGCTGCCCGCATTACATAGTACCCTCGTCTGCGCTGCCAGGCGCTGCGAGTCTGCGGCGAGCACACTGAGGCCGGGCTGCACAGCACTTGTTTCAGGGCGAGAGGTGTGCATAACGCTGGTGAAAGCGGCCGTCGAGCAGGCTAGCACCGCTCAGGCACAGCGGGCCCGCTAAGTGGACGTGCTGCCGCGAGACCAATTTCGTTGCTAGCATCCCTGCAGCGCGCCCCTACCTAGCAACGCGCCCTCACCTTAAAGCTCTCGCAGCCCTTGGCCCTCTGCTGAGCTTTTCTTTATCCTTCTCCCCTCTCACCGCTGCTCTAATCTCCTGCCCAAGGTTGAGCCTGCTTGCCTCTTGCTGCCCTTGCCAGCGTAGAGCCTTCCCCCTTCAATACTCTTTGTAATTACATCAACTGCGAGCTTGTCTCCTACCACCTTATCTTTCCTCACACCCACACTCCCTCTACCAGCCCATCTACACACCATGTCTGCCCCTGAAGCCACAAAGCCCGTCGAGGCCACCGTTGGTACCGTCGAGCCTGCGCCCGCCCCAGTTGTCGCCAGCGAGCCCGTCACCGCTCCCGTTGAGGCCCCCAAGGTTGAGGAGGCTACCAAGACCGAGCCCGAGGCCGCCGCTCCCGTGGAGGAGAAGAAGGAGGAGAAGGCCGAGGAGAAGGTCATCGAGCCCATTCACAGCGGTGCGCTTGGCTACAAGGCACCTGGCCTGAAGAAGTGAGTGGCAGCACGTCGCGTGCCTGTTGTTGCACCTTGTTAACCTGCTGCAGTGCGTTCCGTTTCTCCAAAAAGTACTTCTGGTTTGGCGAGGAGCCTGTTCCCACTGCCAACTTGAGCACCTTCCTCCGTGGCGAGAAGCCCGAGGTTGCTCACCCGGTTGCTGCCTGGTCCAGCCAGACCGGCAAGGGACTTCTTTTCTTCGTCAAGCACGCCGACCAGAAGGAGCACCCTGCTGGCGTCATCAACTTGGTATGCGAAAACATATCGTCTCGTCCAGCGCGGCCATTCTAACACATTTGACAGGCCTATGCCACCGACCTCGTCAAGGACGGAACTATCGCCTTTGCGCTCAAGATCTCTGGCCACAAGCACACCTTTGAGGCCCAGAGCGCTCCTGAGCGTGACGGATGGTTCGTTGCTGTCGAGAAGGCCATCGCCGAGGCGAAGGAGGCCAAGGAGGGTATCGAGTCCAGCGAGGCCTACAAGGAGCAGAAGGACAAGCTTGGTAAGTGTTTCAAACTTTTTCAAGTCGCGTCGCGAATTATTAGTTTCCGATGCTAGTTTGCGACTCGGTTATTTTCTAGCAGCACGCTGACATCACGAAGGCAAGCCGGCTCCACTAGTGGCCGCTTCTGCATCCACCCCCAAGAAGAGCATTGACGCTACGCCTAAGCTGGCTGAGGGCGAGGCTGCCGCTGCTCCTGCTGCTGGAGAGCCCGTTGTTGCTGCACCTGCTCGTGCTGGATCTTCTTCCAGCAGCTCTTCCGATGAGGAGAAGAAGGCCAAGAAATCCAAGAGCAAGTCCCGATCCGTCAGCCGTGGCAAGCGCGCTAGCATCTTTGGTGGTCTTCTCGGCAAGAAGGACAAGGAGCACAAGGAGGAGGGTGAATCTTCCAAGACCGAGCCTGAAGTCAAGAAGGATGAGCCCGTGGTTGCTCCCACCGTTGGTGAGAGTAAGTCTTTCAAATCACTCACTCTTTGCATCTTGCTAACGAAATAGCCACCACCGCTCCCGTCATCACTGAGGACCTTCCCAAGCCCGTAGAGGAGCCCAAGACTGAGACCGCCCCCGTCGCTGCTGCCCCAGTCGAGGAGCCCAAGACCGAGGAGACCCCCAAGGTTGAGGATAAGCCCAAGCCAACCAAGCGTGGATCCATCTTCGGTACCTTCGTCGAGAAGCTCAAGAGCCCCAGGGAGGAGAAGAAGGAGCACGATCTTGTTGCTCCCGCTAAGGAGGCCGAGCCAGTCGCTGAGGCACCCAAGCCAGCTGACGAGACCCCAGCGGTTGCACCAGTTCCAGTCACCCCAGTTCCCGCTGAGACTGCTACCACTGAGCCCGTAGTCGCAAAGGCCGAGGAGCCTAAGCCTGCTGCTACCTCAACTCCTTCCAAGGAGAAGGAACACTTTTCCTTCGGCAAGTTCTTTGGCAACAAGGAGAGGGCCAAGTCTCCCGCTGCTACCGACAAGGCACCTGCACCTGAGGCGAAGACTGAGCCCAAGACCGAGGCTGCTCCTAAGCTCGAGGAGATTCCTGCCGTTGCTCCCATCACTGCTGAGCCAGCCGAGCCAGTCGCCCCCGTCACTGAGACCAAGGCTGAGGCCCCTGTCGAGGAGAAGAAGGAGGAGACTCCCAAGAAGGAGAAGCGTGGCTCTATCTTCAGCGCCCTGTCTCGTTCCCTGTCAAAGGCCACCAAGACCGGAAAGCACGAGGAGAAGAAGGAGACGACCCCGCCTGCCACCGTGCCTGAGACCACCGAGACCCCTGCCGTTGTCGACACCAAGGCCGAGCCCAAGGCGGAAGCTCCTGCTCCCGTTACCGATGCCCCTGTTGAGAAGACCATTGGCGATGTACCTGCCGAGGCCGTCACCGTCGGCGAGCCGAAAAGCACCCCGACTGTCGCTACCACAGCATAAAGTTTGGTGGGATACCACCTTTCTCGATGACAGTCACGATGGAATGACGGAAAAGCAAAAATACCACCACCCCGTTGTTTGACCGCACGGCCACAACCGATACCCCCAAAACCCTTTGTTTGGATCCTTTGTGGATTCAGGCGAAGATTTGGACCGATCTTTCCCCAGATATCCCCTCTCCTAGTCCGTTTGTCCCAGCATTTGACCAACTCTCAGTCGCTCGTTATTGTGGATGACGATCTGTGCGGCATTGACAATTTGGAAGTGTCTAGGTTGGCTGTTCAGTGTTTTATGCCCACGTTTTGTCTAGATTGATACCACTCTGCACTTGTTTCTCTCGTTTTTGATACCACTGTCGGATTTTGGCACGCAACTGGCTGTTTGGTTTTGGTAGTACCTTGTTTTATCGCGCAATACCCCTGATACCCTCTGTGTACAGCCTTATTAGGACATGTACTCAAGCGGCCACTAGGGCACACCTTCGACGTAATAATCTCTAATCGAATCTGTGGGTTTCTATGTGTGTGACCATCTCGTGGCGATGTGGTTCTGCGTTCTATAATTGTTGAAGTCTGTATATTTGATTGATACTACGGCTAATGAGGTGACTATTTTAATTGAAGACGAGATCGACAAAGTAGAGATACACGGCAGGGTGGATGTAGACGGGAAGCGAAGGGAAGCATGTGAAGAGGCTTGACGTGGATGTGCATGACGCCAACGAAGTTGGATCTGGTAGTGAGCTGTCGTCGATTGCAAACACCAACCTCAATAGACCGTTCTAGTCCGTCTTGCGTGCATATGTGGCGAGGCTTCAACGGGCGCTCTATTTCTTGGTCACGGGAGCAAATGGCGGCGACGGGCGACTGGGTTCAACATTGTGAAGCGCGCCTGTCTTGCCCACGCCTGATCGACCGATACTGGCAGTCGTCGACGTAGAGAGCGGTTTTTACTCTCCTGCTGCGCCCTGAGGCATTTGGAATTGCGCCGAAAAGGCCTTGCTGCCGCAACGCTCTTCTCAAACGGATATTCATGTCCATGACACTTTTCTCCTATCGCTCTTCTCGTTGTGTCTTTTGCTTTTGCGGCGCTTCACTCGCTTCGAGACATTGTTAGCTACACACCTTAGGTACTCAGCTTCATCTGCTGCCAGGGACCGAGGCCGGTCTCGGGGGCCACCCACTCGACTTCACAATGGTATGTTGGCCGTCTGCTCAGCATGTCCTCGAGCACGCAGCCTCTGCTATAGATCGGCAAAGATTCTAAGACCCGACTTCTTAGGGATGTTGCGCCTCCCGTCCCCGCGACGACAGCGCGCCCACGGCAGGCGGACAGGCACACTCGTCCTCGCGCAACATCACCGCGCCCTCGACGCGGCCCTCTTCGATACCCTCGCCCCGGGCTTCGCACGCCTCGCACGCCCCCATCGTCGCTCCCGCTCCACCTCCACCGCACACCACCGCCGCCGACCCCAACGACCGCCCCAACACGCCGCTCAAACCCATCGCGCCAGACGCGCGCTCGCGCCTCCCCAACGCCCTCGCCTCGCCCTCCGCAGCGAAACCCCGCGCCCGCGTGCGCCCGCTCACCGACTCGACGAACCAGACGTGGACGCGCGCGCGCCTCGACAAGGAGCGCCAGGACTGGTGGGACACGCAGGTGACGGGCTCGCTGGAGATCTGGGGCGCGATCCGCCTCGCAGCGCAGTACCTGGCGGCCAGCGAGGTGGCGGAGGCGCAGACGATGCTCGATGTGACCGGGTGCACGTGTCCGACGGGGTTGTTGTGGCGGGGTGTGTATGATAGTACGGGTGTGCAGTATCGGGTGCCGGAGTGGGTTGTTGTTGAGCCGGAGGGGTTGGTTGAGGAGGGGGGTGCTGGTGGTGCTGCGGTGGTGGTGGGGGGAGTGGGCAAAAGCGATGATGGGGTGGTGGGAGAGGCCCGGAACGACGAGGTGTGGAGTGTGAGGATTAGGACGAGTCATGATCAGCGGGATGTGCTTGTGTGGGTGAGGAGCAAGGAGACGGTGGCGAGTATCGTGGAGAAGGTGAGGAAGCACGCTGAGGTAAGTTAATCTCCCCTCCCCTCCCTTTCCCATTTCCCTTATCCCAACATCTACATGTATACACCGAAGAAGGAACGTCGGAACATGTGTTGTGCTGTGTGCTGCTTTCAATGGCACTACCACTGAATCCACGCTGACCACCCCATCTAGCTGGATCTCTACGCCCCAGTCCGCCTCGCATACGGCGGCCGCATCTACCAGGACGCGGACACGCTCGAGTCGCACCCCTACTGGAACTATGCTAACGAGTATGTCATTACTGCGTTGGTGGGCGCCCCGTCGTCTGAGGTGTGAACTTTGCTGTTGATTGGTTTGGGGATGTGCTGGTACATGGCTTTTGCATCGCTTTGTACAGGCTGTTGGGTTGCTTTGCTCGGCTGTTGCATCTGCTCTGCTCTGCGCTATCGCCATGTCTTTTTTTCGCGCTTTCCGTGACGCGGAGTCTTTTTAATTATCGTTCGGCGCTTTTCTTCATTGTTATTGTTGTTTTCGCGGTGTTGGTTGTTTGGTTAGATACCCCCCTTTTTTTGCTCTGTTTCACGCACGTTTACTTGCTCTTTTTGCTTTTGTTGTGGATGGGTGGAGTAGGGGATGGGGAATGGGGGAAGGTGATAATTTGGGAATGTGGTGGGAGGAGAAGAGGTGTGTGTGTATGGGTTGTAGGGTGGAACGGTGTAATTATTGCTTCTTTGGACGTGAACATAGCCTACTAGGTAAACCCTGATATGAAAGATTACCATGACTAACAATTCATCGCTGGTGTGGATTACTCTCTCTCTCTTTTGTTGATGAACGTCGGAGGGGAAAGAGGGAAGTTCTTTCCATGTGGTGAAATTAATGCTGTACTTTGAGGTGCATGTTGATAGGTCATTTAGGTGGTGGATGGTCTGGACTTGGAGATATTTAGACACAGTGTGGATGTAAGGCAAAGGAGAGAGGGGAGGGAAGGGGGGGTATAGTAGAAGGGGGTATGAGTGGGTTTTGAATATGGAAACGTTCTTGGATGTAGATGGTTTTTCTAATATGGGTCTGGATGGGAATGGAATTCCCGCAAATTGTCGATTCTCGCCTTGGACAAAACGCAATAGAAGCGTGCTGCCATGTTCGCAACGCAGTTTCTCTCTGCCGCATGTCAACAAAAGTACGCTTGGATGGACATCTGATACTCGGCCCCCATATGTAATGAAACTGCTTACCCTGAGCTTTTTCTCAAACGGGGCCACAAGGCAGCAGCCCGCCTAGCGTGAGTCGTCTCCTGCGATCCAAGGTGGTAATCCGCACTCGCCCGCGATTCCGAAGCCAAAAACACGACATATAAACATGCTGTATATATACCACTAAATCCAGTAATCTACCATCCAAAAGCTTCAGCCGAACAGTTGGCACAAGCGGGATTACCTGGACCAGCCCTAAGTATTAAGTAGGTTTCTTTGCTTAGGGTCTGATTCCGGCTCTAGGACATGTCTGGCTTCTGTCATGGTCTAGGGCGGATGGGTTCAGGTAGTCTTAGCCATAAGTAACATTGTGCCCAAGTTCGAGTCTGCGAAGGGAGAAACAGGAACAGGAAAACCTTGGCCCAAGCTTTTTTTTGCTCTTTTTTGAGATTTTTTTTTGGTTTCACTCATGGCACTGCGGACGCAAACGAAGAGTTGTTGGATTGGAGGATTGATGTTCTGCAGAACTGGCTCGACTACACGAACCTCTCAACAAATTCGTACTTTGGCTTTTGTATGGAAGACCTGATGAGCTCTCAAGGAGGAGAAACGTTCCGGTGGGTATCAAAAAGGAGCATTCCATTCAATCCTCTTTCATCTCGGGCCCTGTTTCGGAGTGTCGCGTTTCGGAGAGCCGCCTCATTCAAACCCACGAGTCCTCCACTGCGGTAATGAAGCCGCGTCAACGTAGGATGAGCGCACATGACGTTTGATAGAACTTTCGAGTCAGGATTCACATCGAGAAGCCTGTCGTCCATGTCGAAATGACAAAGAAGGCATCCCGCTGCCTATGTGGGTCTTGCAGCCAAGCAATGCAGGGACCAACATTACGACGCACCTCTATCCACACCTCCAGCTCCACCATCTCCTGAGCATGTTTCTTGCACCGCGATAATTCTCACCAGTAAAGCCGAAACCATGTTTGGACTTGCGCGTGGCTTGAGCGGATATCACGATGTTTGAAGTTGGAGAAGTCTCGCTCCACATCCCTCCATTGAATCACCAGCAAGAATCCTATAGCAAGTCTTAGGCTTGACTGAATCTATCCGAGGAGCATTGCCGGCAACTGTCAGCGCCGATCGCAACTTTGTAGCCTCCCTGTATGTTGTAGGGATTGAAGAGTCTCTTCCACCATTCAAACTAGTCGATTCACAATTTCGTCTGCTTTTCTCCGTGTATGAACAAAGCAAAGTTCTTGGCTATAGCTGTATTATGCCTTCAGTTGATGTTCTTCGATCTCAGTGGTGGAATGATTGTTTTTCTTGTTTATTTCATCCAATGCTTGCCCTTGAATTGACAAATACTTCCCGCTCTCGAAAGATGTTGACAGCTTCCTTCAGGGCGGTAAGGCTTACAATCATGCACAACCAGCTAAACAAAAGCTTAATTGGTCTGTTTTCTATGCCGTTCACGCTATTGTTTTTGAGACCGTCAAACTATTGGAGGAGACCACCGTGTTGGCTCCTGAAACGACCATCTCCCACAGCCTATTCCGAAACAGGTACCACTTTTTGACAACTCGATACGCGAGGCTTAGGGTTACCCCAGCATGTCGGTTTCGAACAAAATGAATGTGGTGCTGCTCTTGGAAAACGTCTGACACAGCTTCGATCAACGCCCACCTTCCCTATACTGGAAATCAGTGGTGGTTTCATTGACCTCCGAACCTGGTAGTGCTTGTGGAGTCAATCTATCTGCGATTCCAGCCCACCAGTGCATCTCCACTGTAGTCATGTGTAGAGCTGCGGGGATAGTAAGTAGGCAGACATGCAAGATGTATAAGAATGAGGCAAGACGCATCTCAAAAGCTGCACTCATCACCGAGCCAACAGCAGTCTTTCAACTCCACAGCCTTCCATCTCTTCATTTCACTTCTTTCGTTGCTTGAAGCACCACTTTCGCTAGTCGACTACAACCAACTCTCTACATTCCAACTTTTACCTCTCCACATCCCAATCTTTCGGCTTCTCAACCCACAATCAAAATGAAGGCTTCTATCGCTGCTTCTATCTTGGCGCTTGCCGTCGCCGCTTCTGCCGGTCCTGCTAAAGTTTCTCCAAAGAACTTTTTCAGCCTCACCAAGCGTGCTTCTCTTCCCATTCCCAAGTCAACCGGTAGCACGACACTGTCCGAGCCTATGGAGGTTTCGGGAACCTTTGATGGAGAATTGAAGACCTTTGGCCGCGGTTTGTTAACATTATCTCATTAGTTACTATGACCAAACTGACTATTATAGGCGTCTCATGCACTGGTCAGGCTGAGGGAGGCGACTCCGATGCTGTGTTCCTCTTGAAGGACGGTGCCACGCTCAAGAACGTTATCATCGGCGAGGATCAGATCGAAGGTGTTCACTGCGGTTAGTAACTCTACACGGCCTTTGCAATAGTATTCTAACATATTTTCAGAGGGCTCGTGCACGATTGAAAATGTCTGGTGGGCCGCTGTTTGTGAAGGTAAACATTCAATCCCTTCGACTTCCAGCAACCTTTATTGACTTGAATAGATGCTCTGTCTCTTAAAGGCGACGGAGACGCAACCGTGATTGGAGGTGGTGCAACCGGTGCCGAAGACAAAGTCGTCCAACACAACGGTGCAGGAACTGTGACAATCGATGGCTTCACAGTCGACACTTTCGGCAAGCTCTACCGCTCTTGCGGCAACTGCAAGCAGAGCGCCGAGCGCCACGTTGTGGTCAAGAATGTCAAGGCCAGCAACGGTAAGCTCCTGGTTGGCATCAACTCCAACTTCGGCGATACCGCTACCATCGATTCTGCCACTTGCGCTACCAGTGTCAAGGAGATCTGCGAGGAATTCGAAGGCACCACTCCCGGCAACGAGCCCAAGTCCATCTCCACTGGCGTTTCAGCCGCGTGTGCCTTCACAGATCCCGTTCCTGCTTGCTAAGAAGTTTCATGTTCGGACATGACGAACTGAAGGACGACTTAGGAATGAGGTCAGAAGCGGTTGGACGCAAGCTTAGCTCGCTGTGGATTTAAGAAAATTTGTAAAAGCTAGAGGACTATGACTAGCACGATATGATGCATTTGCGGCGCGAGGAGTATTTGAAGCCTGGAAGGCATCCATTCATTTCTTGTATAGACTTTGGCTCATATCGATGGGTCACAAAAAATTGGGAATCTTGTTTCTCTGACTATCTCTTCATTTGATGAACTACTTGACTTCCATGGCACTAGGCCTCAGGAGACCTATGGTGACTACTCTGACCAATCCGTCTACGAAGTCCTTTTTGCACAATACATCCTCTAAGCATCCATGATTCCCTCGTTCACATCACCCACATATCTCAATTTGATGCCATGATCATCTCAAATACCACAGCCCCCCATATCGCCTCTGATAATTGCTTTGACCGCATTTGAGCTTCCTAAGTGTCCGGGAAGTCTTCCTCAGATAGTTGCTCGCCGCCAAGAATCTTCCCAAGATGCGTCAGTGAAACTGCCTCGCCGTTGCGACGGATTTTCGTCAATAGCAATTTCAAGAAGAGCGTAGGAGACTTCATGAGACCCCATTCACTATGCTTGTGCCCCATGAACCCATCTGGTGAAGCTTGCTGACCCTCTTGGGCCGTGGTTCGCAGCAGCCCAAGGCATTGACAGAGCCTGCCGTACTCCCAGAAAGAACGGAGATAGAGGCTCCCAGCGAAGAGGTTGAGTTGCATGATTAAGTCCTCGTCCAACATGTATGGCTCGAAGTCAAGGCCCACATTGTAGAGATCAAGCTTGTCGAGAGACTCAATGGCGCTGTTGGTTCGAGCAGAGAAGATATGCAACGTGACCTTCTGCTGGTACCGAATTGTGGGGAGCAATTTGTTTGCTTCGTACGGGCTGATGATGACCAGGCGTCGAGTAGACGAGTAACCATAGTTTGGCACTGACAAAACATATTGTACTGGTCGCTGGAATGAATCGGTGATGACGGCGCCCTTGCGAGAGTGCTTTGGAACATCGATCGTGCGTGCGAAGTCTGCCGTGACAAGTAATACTGGGCCGCGCGAAGGGAACTTGGAGAGATCGAATAGCTTCCCGGCGCTGGTCGACGACAGAGACTTGAAGGCAGGCATGAAGGCATCCGAACTCGTCTCTAGCCACCCATTGTGCACCAATTCCCAAAGATCCTCACTTAGCTCATGCCGGGCCGCTGGCATATTCGGGATACGTTCGGTCTGGAATTCCTGTTGAATCTCAGGAGCAAGCTCGCGCTCCTGTTCCTCGCTCAATGAGGCAGCTCCGAACTCCAGAGCGTTGAAATCCCGGCACCTTGAGACAATCTGAGAGATTTGTGGGTTATCGAAATCCCAGTTCATGATGTGTGACTCGTTTCGTTCGGTCCGTGGTCTATAGAGGCTGTCAAGGTCTTGGGATTCTTGCTCCAGGCACTTCATTGCGTCCTCCTTGGTTGTTGCGAGACCGTTCAACACGTGTCGGTTGCGCTCGAATTTTTCGCCCTGAACAGCCCACAGAGGAATCGTTCGTTTCAGATCCTTCCAGGTCTCTTGAATACTCCAGATCAACACGTCGTTGACTTCGATTGGATCTGAGTGGTGTTTCTCTCTTCGCAAACGGATCTCATTCGAGATCTCTTCAGGGACGATGAAAACGACAGATTGTCCATGGCCAAGCTTCCTCATTCTCATGCATGCTTGCGTCAGCTTATCCTTGGTCAACAGACTGCCAAGGGTGACGGCGGCTCTGTAGTTTCGCGGAAGCTTCAAGTCGGTGCCTCTAGTGTGAGCTTCGTCGAGGTAGACGAGGCAGGCATCCAATTGCTTCGAAAACGAAGATGTTTGAAACGGCTCAATGTGACCAGTATGATCAAGCACTGAAAGTTCCTCATCATCGAAGAATACCACGGCTTGAACGTCATTGGCTCGCATTTGAAGCCACATCTCTGCAACTTGTCGATTGTCGTGCTGGAGAATTGACGCACCACAGTCAAGAATGACTCTAACGTCCGAAGCGAGGTTTTGAATGACCGTAAGTAGGTGCTCTGCATCGCTACCTCGCTCGTTCGCAGGGAGAAGCTCGACCGTATTCTCCGGCTGCTGAAGATATCCCAAGACCAGCGCATTGGTATAGTTCTGACTTGGAAGGTCGAGTTGTTGAACATCGAGAGGTAACAAGTGCGAGGTGTCGTTAGTTCCTAAAGCAAAACATGTTAGTCGATCATAAGTATTTCTCTCATCATTTTATCTTACCGCTGAAACCAGTCGTCGGGTTTCTTTTGATTGCGCCAATGTCCCACCCAGAAGCGGACAGTTTCTCGGGGAACTCTCGAAGTTGAGCAGGGAATACAAGGAACGAGAGGTAATAGTCGATAGCCCTCTTGGAGAACCGCAAGCCAGGAAATACTTCAGTGGTACACTGGTGTTTGTCACGAATGCTGATACCTGAAAGTTGACGGAATTCATCTGGCAGTTGTGGTGATGCCGTCTTGACCCACTCGCTGTACTTGATCGATGCGTGGTCGGACTTGATAAGATGATGGAAAGCATCGAAAAGCTGGGAGTCGCTCAAGCCGCCGTAGTAGTAGGACAGAAGCGTAAGGGTAATGACAACTTCAGGATGGCCGAATTCTGATCGCCCGGCAGGACAGTCTTTAGACTTGTACGGTACTGCCAGTGAGGTCTTTGGAATACGATTCGGGTCCAAGCCGTAGTTGACGCGCCATCGTTTTGTCCCCAGCGTGAATCGAAGAATGCCACCAGCAATCAACCCTCGGAGTAGAAGAAGAGGTGGTATAGTAGATTTTGCCCAGAACCTACTCTCTTCAACTTCTCGGACATCTTCCATGGTGAGCTCTGGTTCTCTGATATACTTCATAATTGAACCTCGCAGTGCTGGTGTCTGAGAACGACACGGTAATTCCGAGACTCCATGCTCCAGAATATGCTTTGAAAGGAGAGTCAAAAGCTCTTCTGCTGCTTCACCCCTAAGAATTCTGATTCGTGGGAACCTTGCATCGCCTTGATCTTGAATCTCGATTGCTTCCGGAAACTTGTTCTTGATTTGTTCAGCGATTTTAGGAAGAAAACCAAGAACTTCTTGAATGATCATCCATCTTTGAGGAGAGAATTCTATGGGTCTCTGGGTTCCCATGGTGTAGACCAGCTCGAACTTTGGGCTAAAGTTTTCATCACTCTCGTCGACGATGTCCCGTGATATATTGTCCAGATGTTGTTGCGTTTTGAGCAGCAACTTCGCTAGGTCAGGATCCCCAGTAAGAATCATCTCGGTGGCCATGAGTTTGAACGAAAGGAGGTGCTCGGGCTGCACCATTAGTACGCCTTTGTTCATTCTGCATTCTTCCAAAAGGGAATCAATAGCTTCCGCAGCCGATTTTGAAAGTTTGATGTCGCGAGAGAAGGGCAGATAGTAGACTCGTCGATTCAGAAGTCCACCCAACTTGGAGACAAGCATTTGTGCCATTTGCTTGCTTTGTGGTTTCGCAACCACAACTCTCACCAATCTAAGACCAAATCGTGTTAGCTCCGATATTTCTACAGTGTGAGATTTTGTTGTAAGACTTACTTCTTTTCATCGGCAAGGGAGACAGCGACTATTGGAACAATCACAGTAGACTTTCCTCCGCCCATGAGAAGCTGAACCACGGTATTTCCTCCTCCTTCTGGAGCCCGCATATGGCTTGCAATAACTTCTTGTTCTTCGCGAATCATAATGTCATTTTCAGCTTCGAGAAGCAAGGTCTCTGGATGGTTGTAAGGCTCCCAATTAGAGTGCCCATCGTGCTTGAGCTCCTCGGCCAGATCGACAGGTTTGCCAGCTAAAGAGGCCAGTCTCCGAGCGCGTTGAAGAGTTGTCACTGCTACACCGAACTCCACGATGGCTTTCTTCCATGGTTCCGAGAGATTTCTAAAGCGTTCTACACGCAATCGTCCCAGCCATAGAATCGGCGATAGCCGAGGAGCAACTTGCGCGGTCAGTGCCAGAGTATGACTCAAACAGCCATTGTTGTCTGCAGAGACCTCGAGATCGCATTGAAGATCATGGAAGTATGTGTTGCATTCCTGAAGATACCTAGCAATGTTGTCTTCATAGCCAATTGCTTGGACTAATTGCGTTTGATCTTGAGTGACGTGCTCTTCGAGGGCAACGCAACTATTGAGCAGGTGAGTGACATATTCCACCTCACATCTGGACTGAGCATGAAGCAGGAGTTGGCTGCAAAGATCCTCAAGTCGTGCTCTCATAGTTGATGCTGGTGTCGGTACCCATTGGTCTGACGCAGGAGTGGCATGATCGGGGAGAAGTTCGAGAGTGGGCAGTCCACTTTGCCTTGATGCTGTGATAACTGTTAATGAAGGTAACTTTGAAGAGGGAGTACCGATGAGTATCATCTTAATCACGCTGTCACTTACACTGTTCATGAGAATATAGAGGTTGAGTCGCGAAAATTTCTTCGATGCTTGAGGGATGCCTTTTATCTCCAAGCTCGACTTTTTCGATAGTCGAGATGACAGCTTTCCGCAGGCGAGGGATTGGTAGGAACTTGTGCTTCGCCATGGTTTTGGAGAATTCCTCCAGGCATTGTAGAAAGGAAGCATTGTTGGTCCATGACTTGAAAGCCTCCAAGACGCTTGGCATACCTTTGTCAACGTCAAGGTACGTGTCGATCGCTTCTGACTGTGGTTTTGAAGGCCTTGAAACCGGCCATTGAGCTTTCAAAACGGACTGAACCTCTTGGAACGCACTGTTTTGCCGGCTGTCGAACAACGTAGATATCCTTTGCGAATGCTGGTAATTAGTCTCGTAATGATGTCTGGCAATATTCGCTTCCTCAGATTGCTTGAATGGTCTTTGCATTTCCCATCGACATTGAGAGATCGTCTTGGCATCATAAGCAGACCCTTTAGATAGATCAAACTTGTCGGCGGTCGGAAAGCGAATGGTGCCAAACTCTGGAATACGATACATCATGGCCAATGCTTGAACGACATGCATGTCCGTCGATGTTGCGTATGCTAGAGTGCCTAACCATGTCATGATTTCGAAGTCGTTTCCACTCTCAGATGATCCCGGAAGGATGGCACACAAAGAACACCACAATTCATTAACGTGTTTGGTGGTGTCTTCCAGCCACTTTGAGTCGAACTGAAGACTTGATATGTCGATGTGTCGCGTTCCTGAAACTGTGGTCCGATTGAAGTAGTATGCTAGAAGATGTTCCATGAGGTTTGGCAGCGGAGTATAAGGAGCTGCGTCATCTCTCAGAATCAATCGAGCTGCTTCAAATGCTCTACGGCCTCGCATAGAGGGATGCTGTCTATCTCGAGCATCGTAGATCTTGTCATGAGCGACTGTAAAGTTTTCAGCTCCGAAGCCGGACACACGGAAAATCGAAGTTCGAAGCACATCACGTTCGACTAGGTGAGCATCTAGATGCAATTAGTAAGTTACATTCACTCATAGGAAGGGTTTGTTACGGACCTGAATCTAACCGCGACAGCGTCTTGGTTATCGATTTGAATATCGCTGCTCCTTGATGGAACAATTTCATCTTCAAAGCATGATCGAGAATCTCCTGGACCAATAATTGAAACGCATCATACTGAGTGAGAGACGGTAACGAATCATCCCAGTCCACCTGCTGTTGAACCTTCGCGGTGGTGGGATAGAATGATCTCATGGGTGACAGTTTCGCGATCAGCTTGAGCAAGTCCACGTTGCTAGGAGTCAGAAGGTCAAATGATCGGACAGCAGCCGAGTTCAATATCTTCAAAGCGGACTCTGTGCCAGTATGCCTCGTCAACGGGTCTGGTAGGCAATGAGAGGTAAGTCCATGCAGATAGCAGAGGAACAGCCAGCTTTGGAGATCGCCAGTGCCCAAAATTCGTCCAAGGGTTGTATCAAGAGAATACGCATATACCCTGTCCGCATCATCTTTGTTTATGGTGACGGTCATTGCACACGAACCGTTGGCCATTGCGTACGAGATTGAGCTCTTGTCGAAAACTCTAGGTACCGGTATTAAAATCAAACGTTCTTGATCGGAGTCTTCGCTCTTCAGAACCAGCTTGCTGGATAAGCCTTGTAAGGTATCGACTCCTTGATCATTGTCGAGTATCATCCCGCGATATTGGTGTGAGGCAATTCTTGTCCCATCAGGTTGGAAGAAGAATTTGAGATGTAATCGCGGTAACTCGATGTCAATCCGATGCGTGATCGTATCGAAAGTGATGTGGATGTCTTTTGCAATTGCCACGGCACTGAACAGTTTTGACAACCTACGAACAGAGTGGCTGGCCATGTCCATCAAAATAGTGGAGCCATTAGACAACTGCCATGTGTTGCCACTCTTGTCGTGGGTTAGGCGGTAGCCTCCTGCATCAGAAAACCATGGGGTTTTTCGATCTCGAAAGATAACCTCATCCTTTGTGTGATCGAACCAGAGAAGGTTATCGGTAACAAAAGCTCGAGGCAGACGTCCATGAAGCAGGTATGATGGCACCAGCTCAAATCTACTGTTCTCTGCAGTCGCCAGTACGAGCATCACCTCGTCCTTCATCCCAAAATGAATGTTGTGGCCGTTATATCTTGACTTTGCCGAGAACTTCATGCCAAGCTCATCTGAAGGCACTACTTCCAGCTTCATATCCTTGAATAGTAGTTTGTATACCGGATCCTGTGTATATTCTGATGGCAGTCCAATCAAGGGCTGCCCGTCTACCAAAAGCTGCCCTGTCAGCAAATTGCAGTGGACCGGAATATTCCCACTCGATGACATCTGGAGCCACTGGTCGTGTGGCTGTTCCAATATTTTCCAACTATGGGGGCCTGAAGGTTGAAATGATGTCCAGTACATTGCCACGGCCTCACACAGCTGCTCTGGATTCTGAATGATATGATCACGGAGCTCTGGAAGCATTCGGAACATAAGTGACTTCCAAGAGCATAGCATCTGCTCGTACTGAAACTCATCGTCCGGAAGTACTGACTCATAGTTTTCCTCAACAAGGAACGAGCATTGTAGAAGTGTGGAAACAGCAGAGTCTTGCCGAAGGACTTTCTTCACATGCGTGTCCTCAATGTCGAAGGTACTGATGCAAACGAGAGCAACTTCTGTAGCTCTAGAGTACAGTAATGTCCTCTGGGTGCCATCGGTCATCAAGCTCGCCCTCTCTTTGAGATGATTAACCCATCGGAAGGTGACTTGGCGTAGCTCCGCAAGGTACGTAAGGGTGGATTGACATAACATTGAGGTTGCGGAAAAACTCATCACACGTCGAGCCAGCAGAGAGAAGCTTCCACAAGCCCGCCAGGACTCCCAATTTCCAGCGACTCTTTTCAGGGCAAGCTCAAGCTGGCGGATCATGGCTTCGCCGAACGCAACATCCGTGAAGATACGATGCCTTGAACGCTCCAAGTAATCGGTCAACTTGCCGACTTGGTATGTGCACTGTGTGATGAGGAGCTGTGTCTCCAGTTTGTTGAAGTCGACCACGGGATTCGCTAGTTGACCAAGAATGTTCAATCCAAAAGCTTCGCAGCCGTAGGGCAGTGAACATAATGCCGTATACTCATCGATGGTCATGTGCTCTGGGCATACGGGAGCTTTAGAAATGGCTACATTAGGATGCAACCCATTCTCAGAAAGATTGGGTTCTCGAAGGTAGCAATTGAGCTCTTTTGAGTGAGCTGGCATCGTGTACATGCATGCTTCCAGAACTTTTTTCGTGCACCGTAATTCAGGCCCAACAAAACGGTATTGAGTTGCATCGAAGTACTGGTATCGAAGTGCATTTTCCAGAGAGACCATCTTTTCAGTGAGACCAGACACACCCTTTAGAGTTTTTCTGTGAGTCCGTTTGTGCGGCTTGATCTCAGAGAACGGCACAATGCGACGGTCAGAGTACTTGTCCGAGAGGAAAGAGCGCAGTCGGTCATCTTGATTGAGCGTAAACTCCCAGATTGGTTCTTTGGCATTTGTCTCCTCATGCCGAAGGACTGTGGTAATAAGGAAGTACGATGCATCGCGCCAATCGCTGTAGGCTTGGGGGATTTCCAGCTCGAAAACTGTAGCCTTTGCCTTTGACGCATCGGACGAGAGCGGCCATTCAAAGATATCAATACTCAATTCAGACGCTTCGCGCTGTAGTTTGCATCGTGAGCAGGAGTTTTTGTGTTGGCTTCGCGTTTGAGTTTCTCCATACGAGTCCTGGAACGTGACCGTGCTAGTTTCACATGTCGTGTTACGATAACGATTCATCAGGTCTGAGTATTGGTGTTGGACATCCCTGAGTTCCGCCCACTTCTGCGCTTCCTCTTTGACAGCATCCCTCTCAATCTTGCTCAAAGTATCTTGAAGCTGATGAGACCTGTTGAAGTATCGGACTGCGAATGACTTTGCGTCCCCAAATTGGCGGTAAACAGACGGCAGCTTGTTGCGTCGCGCTTTCTCCCTCCTTTCTTCGATATGGGTTTCGACATTGTGAAGACGTATCATTTGGCGTTTCATGGGCAATACTAGCCACTCCAACTCCAGAATACAGATTTCATGATCGTACTCTGGTAACAGAGAATACAATGCACATGCAGAGATATCGCAGGCTACCCAAAGCTCAAGCAAAGTCAAATACATGACCGATGTGCTTATTTTCAACTCGTAATAAGCTTTTTTGGCCGTGGTGTGATAGGCCTTCATCAGGCTTCGAAGCTGTCGGCATGTGTCCTCTTCCTTCTGATGCAGCAGGATCCACGATTGAAGATTTTGGTCGACCCATTTCTCGAAGGCGAGCAGGGATGAAGTATGCATTACATACTTGACATTTGGTAGCTCATCGCCCGGGAGGTCGTGGTAATAGCCTCTAGGGTTAAAGGCCGAGAACGATGCGTCGTGTTTCCGAGCATGAATGTCGTCCAAAAATGAATCCAAAGCCCGTAGTCCCATATTTAGATTGAGGGCGGCAGGCAGACTGCAGGCCCGGAAGATGCCAATGTCAGCATGGCTACAATCCAAGAGATTCTGCCAACGCTCGTTCATGGAGGACGACACTTTGCCAATGCAGAGCTCAATCGAGTGTGCCCATTGCGACCCAAGGTAGTCCGTTTGACTGAGAAGTTCGAGCTTGCGCAAGCGGCGGATCAATTTTGCAGAAGTTATATAAAGCATTTCGCTCCCCAGGTCTTTGAATCGGTTGTTTGCCTGCAAATTAGCTTAATGCTGCAGGAGAAGTGTTAAAATAAAATGCTGGAAAGATATATCAAACTCCGAAACTGGCTCGACAGATAATATGACACTATCATCAAGAAAGACTGTACATACCAATTCAAGAATCCGCGAGAGCATGGTCATCGTGAAAGCTTTGTAAAGAGTGCCAGAGGATGGTGTGCTGAGATCCCGTTTACAGCTGAAAAGTAATTGAAGGGAGACGCGTAGCAACAGCCATGTTGGAGTTCTTCTCCATGAGTTGAAGGCGTTGTTCCACATCACTTCTTCGCGAGTATTCTTCTTGATGCGCACGGAATCACTCAGTGAGCCAACAGCTGCAACCATGTTCAGCAAGAAATCAGTTACCAGGCCAGGATGAGTTGTATCGCGCTCCTCGTCAAGCATTGCTCCACTCTTTTTAACTTGAGGCTGGAAGCCCGGAGCCTTCTGAGTCGTCATCTTTACAATCGTTCGGGCAAGAGACGTCTGGAGATTCATATCTTTCATTGCGGTGATCGGAATGCTTGCAGTCGAACCTGGAAACGTGCGTACCAGGCGGCCAGATTGCATGGAAGGTTCGTTCAGTGGCGAAAGTTCGAAGAACTCAAACTGGATGATGCTTCTGTTGCGGCTTATGACGATGCCCGCATTTTGCGCGTGAACTTCAATTGGCACGTGTCCTGTGGTAGTTTTTGCTGTCAGGGTTTCGAACAGATCCAGTAGCTGTAGCTCGCCCACGTTGCCGTGAGCATCTCTTGCGTAGAGCATATTATCGACTGTGTCGATAGCCGCTTTAACGATTTTGACGTGTTCGCGCTTCACGACAGTTTTCATCTCCTTGAGAGCATGACTGGCTTCCTCGAGCAGGAACTTGTCGTGTGATGCATCGCGGTCGTCCCCTGATGGTAACTTAGGCGGGAGCACGATGTGGTGGTACAGGTAGTTGATCTCCTCTAACGTCGCCATCGGATGGTAATATGGGCGGTGGTTTGGGTGGTAGTGGTTTGGGTGGTAGTGGTTTGGGTAGTGGTTTGGGTGGCGGTTTGGGTGGCGGTTTGGGTGGCGGTTTGAGTGGTGGTTTGGGTGGTGGTGTGGGTTGTGATGTGGGTGGCCGCGAGCTGTTGGAGGGATGAGGAGCAGGAGCAGGGCGGGTAGCGTTGTATATAAGAGGTGGAGGAGCAGAGATATCACTGCCTTGCGACCACGCTAGCGTTGAATTCACAGGATTTTTTCACTGTGCTTTCATTCTTCAGTCGCATTTTCACACAGGCCCGCTTGAGTGTGAGTACCGCACAGGTCAAGCGTCTGGCACGGACATGATGTCTGCCTAGGGGTATTTCACAAGATCGAGACTTAATTGTGGGGCGTGAAGAATGGTAGGCAGCATTTCATGCGATCAAAGTAGTCTTATATCACCTGAGGACGTTCAAAGATCTGTATATACGAGATTTGCCTTGATGGAAGAGTTGCCGGTTGGCATGGGTCGGCGTCCAGCAGGTCGCGGCACGTTCTTCTGAGTGTCTGCCAGGTCATATTATTGCAGATCCTTGAGCAACGTCTTGTAGAAAGTCATACCAGGAGCTTCCACCAGATTGAGCGTTTCAGTACAAACAGAGATGCTCCAGCGGGTCGCACCAGACGTCAGATCGTTGATGCTCTTGAACCCGATACCACACCTGATACGAGGGTTCAGTGGCGGGCTACTCTCTGGATAATATAAAATCATGGATGAAGTTCAAGGAAACAGACTGAAAATGTGACTATGATTACGAAGAACCGTCTTTCCACCCTCTTGATGACTTTAAACCTCTCGAGATCAAAGGCATTGAGAAACCTGCCACAGAGACTCCGGCTCAGATGTTCCAACTATTGGAGACAGACAAGACAAGCTGTCATGGGGCTGAGGAAGACCAAGGGGTCAAGATTACTCACAAGTCCCTACAGCAGCTTAGGAATCATATGAACTCCTTGCAATCCATTCGAGACGTGACCGGTCTTGGCCTGAAGGCAGATGCACCTGGACCTGAGCATACCGACGCCAAGTCTGATTTCTCTTTCCTTGATATCGGCCGATCTCGTCTTGAAAACGTTGACTTCCGTCCTATATCGCTTGTGCGCAGTGCCAGTGTTGACGAGGTTGTGTTGCGGCAGTCACTTGGTAGTGCCGTTGCCACCTAGAGAGAGTACAGTGCTCTCGCATACTTGCAGCATTCGAGGAGAGGTAGCGGTATTTATACTGAAGCTTTGACATCGTGATCGCAAACAATGAGTGCTCATGTGAACCGGAACTCTAATATCTACACATCTAGTTGTACTCGTGACTAAGTCTCGAGGTCAAATGTGTGCTACCTATATACTTGTCTCCGCGTCTTCTGATTCCCGGATCAAGCGCTCAAGCTTTCTTACATTCCGGGCAGATGTCAATTTTCTGGGCCCAAAGAGCCTGCGTTATCCATGAATTGCAGCGGGAGCTACTATAGCTTACGATTGTGACGGAACGGCAAGGTCGATCTTTAGATCATAAAGGATGTTGGAAACAGTGCCTGTCATGTACGTTTCGAGATTTAGATCTGTTAGACATGTTGAGATACGTTAACAATGCCCTTGTGTAGACAAGGATTTTTTTTTTGGAGAGGTTGAATCTTGAAGATAATGGTCGAGCACTGCTGGATGCGACAAAATTGTTTTGAAGCCGCTGAGACAGTGCATACTCTCAGGATCAAGTCCGGCGGCAGGAGAGACGCATTCGCAGCCCGGCGATACGATACGCCAATTGATTGGCAGTCATTCATTTCGAGATCATATGTTACAGTCTCTCAATTGTTCCACTGGGAAAACTGGCTTTATGAACATGAACTAATAGCGATCGCAAACATTCTGTGCAACCCCTCAAACAGCTTTTTGCTCATAACTGCTCCAAGCCTCAATACCAACTCAAATTGCAGGCTCTGAGCCTCTTTTGACTACTTCTTTTGACACCCGGCACTCACTCTCAAAATGTCATATGCCGCACATTATGGCCCCGCGCACTCTCCCATCACCATACCATATTGGCCGTCTATATGTGAAAATCCATCTGGCCGCGTACCTGATGATCCAAAAAGCTTGAACTGGCCGGATCCCCGCGCCAATCTGCATATACAGCGATTGTCCTATCAGCGAGATTGCGCGAGCCATACAAGTCGCGTGGTTGCGCTATCGTCAAGGGCCGTTAGCAAAATCAAGGAAGCGCGCTGATATCATCAGGGCAAAAGGCGACTTGGCCCAGGGTGCCTGTCGCTATAGCGATGGCTGTATAGTGTGTTTTGTGGGCGCCGGTGTATTGGTAGCTGTCTATGCTTTATATAAACATACAGCGTATAAACATTTGAGATGGAGGTAGCGAGAATGTGAGGCCCGTGGTACGCTTTCGTTTATCGGCAGCGGTACGGTATAGGCATGTGCATAGAGACTATCGACAAGGTTGCATGGGCGAAGGCTGGCCCTGGCTGTGTTTTGCTCGCTTCCGGATTTTGGGAGTGCAGGGGAGTTTGGAGCAATGGCCTTCTTGGGCGGGTATACGACGCGTTGCTATGGGCAAGGCTGGGGAGAGGTTTTCTTGCTGGGGTGGGCTGGCAAGGCAAACTTGGTTATGGGTGAGGTTGCGCTATATGTGCCTGGCAACGTGCCAGCTTTCCGTGCGAATGATTGACCGTGCCATCCTGTTGGGTGACGAGGACAAGTGTTTCAAACATGATTTCACGATAGAATGCATGTACTCTGAGCGTGTATTCCGATACGAAATTTCGGCATTGACGTTGCAAAATCACAGAACAGTTGGTCCATTCCCAGGGCTTTTTAAAGCTAGTGAGATTCACTCCGACACTATCCAAGCAAACAAATCAAAAGAAAATTGACTGCGCAGCCAGACTCCTCGAAATTTCTGATATGTGAACATGACAAGTGAACATTCCTCTGGCCCTACTCTCGATTCCAAAAACCAGTAATCTCGATACCCTCGTACCACGAAATTACCACACTCTACATCGCACAAGCTAGGCTCTCTAGCCTCATCCTCCACCAACACCTTGCGATGATCAATAGTGGAGACACTGGAGTCCGAAGAACGTGTTACCTACTTCAAAAGTACTTATTACGCCCGGAGCAATCTCCGCTGCAGACCAATGCCGGCAGTCCAACAAAAAATGAAGGTCGTTCCATGGTACTGAGGATTCCCCACTCCAGCCTCTCTAATACAACGACAATGAATCCCGCCATCTTCAAGAGTCGCAACAGAGAAGAAGGATACAGCACTATGACAGAATGGATAGGACAGCAGAAAGGAAGACGTTAGAGCTTATGGGAAAGAACAAAGTCAGGCATCTAGAACTCTCAATTGCATCCCAATCCGTCAGAGTCAGATTCAGATCACCGTCCTCGCCGAAACATAAGCAGACAATGAGACCATACACAACACCACCCCAGACTCCAGACCCCAAATCCCCATACCTCTACCCAGCCACGAACCACAAAAGCCCCTCCTCCCCTCACGATCGACAGGCACAAAAGCGCAGGTAGCCTACGGGCCGCCAACAGCCCGTCGAGTCCCAGACCCAAACATCCCAAGTCTATACTTCCAGCCTCGTTTCCATTGTTCGCATTGTCCCCCATCCGCGACCAAAGGTCCCCAAAACCCAGCTTTCCCCAATCCGGCATCCCAAGCACGCACTACCGTCCCTCCGATCTCCCCACGAACCACGGTTCCCCGAGGAGACGATTCCGGACCTAGTCCTTGGACGACCAGTGCCTACGCTGTGCCGTGAAGCCACTAGCAAGCAGCCGAACCAACGCAATTCAAATTCTCACATGCAATGTTTTTTCTTGCCTTGTCTTGCCTGAAGTAAGTTGTACTATCCACTTACCCAGTCGCAGTCTCGCCGACCGACCACGCATACATAGCACGCACGTGAAATTCTCCCGCTACCAACTATGACTTCAAATCCACAGTCTTTAATTCGACCGAACCCTTGAAGTGCATAGGACTGGATATCGGCGCGCAAGCAAGCAAGCAAGGCAAGAAAAGGGAACCTTTGGCGAGCCGCTAGAGCCCGCTACTGTGCGATGACGGCATGCGGGCAAGCCTTACGAGTGAGAAATCGCTTGGCAGCCTTCGTTCGTCTCGTCGGCCCAACAAGGAAGAAACGAACGGGTGTGTCGGATGGCTAGAGGCGTCAACCCCAAGGAGAGGGAGATGAATTGTGGGAATTGGGAATTGGCATGCAGAAGCTGGTATTTGGCATTCATGATTCAGGGAGAAATTTAGCGGATGGTGATAGTGTGGAGAAGAAGGAAGTGATGAATATTGGCATTAATAGGTTGTTAAGGTGAACGACTGGGAGACCTTTCTTCCATCAGGGTTTCATGACCAGGGAAAGAAAAACGCCTGCCCCTTCCGTGATAGCGATCGTAATGCAGCCATATTCCAAGAATGCTCTATGCGGATAAATGCTGCCAAGCCAGATCCTGAACGCCGTTATGCCTACCCGTTATCCTGGTCTTGTACATGTCGAGACCTTTAAACATTGCTGTCTGTGTGTATTTCTGCTATGCGGTCGCCGGCTATAAGATTGCTCTTATTGTTCACCGTGTCTCGACGGCAATGTCTGTGGACGGCCTCGCCATTGGCTTCATTTCAGCGCCGCCTCCGCTCTCTGCCCGCTTACGTCCGGTAAGAGAGAAGTGGTGGCTAGATGTTGGCCTCTCTTCCTGCTTCTCATTCGCGTGGGTGTTGTCGCCAAATCGCGAGAAAAGACCCCGTTTCTTGGGTTGTGGTTTTGGCTCGTCATTCAGACCGACGTCCTCGAAAGCCTCCTCGGGTACCTCGGCTTGGCTTTCGCTATTACGGGATTGTTGCATCGACGAACGCGGTGTCGCGCGAGACCGGCGCACGTCCAGCGAGCGCCTGGTATCTGCAGATCGGCGCGCGTCAAGCGACTGACGTGGGTAGGTTTCGGAGATGCAGTCTTGAATGGGCGAGCGTGCAGAAATGTCCTGGGGAAGGGTTAGCGGGGCACCTGTCAAACGTCCCAAAGACTGAACATACAAATGACCGCCTATACGAGTCGAAACTCTCGCGCGAAATGCTGAATGGCTCATTCTCGCAAAGTAAGCTCCGGTGGTTCGACGAGGTTGTGGAGGTGTTGGACTTCGAGTGCCAGAAGGTGGGCTTCTCTTGGTGCGGGGAAGGCTAGGCGCAACGTCAACGATACTCGAACATGAACAACAGGTCTCGAAACGCATATTGATGTCTCAATATGTCTTGATCGAGGGTATCATGGTGCGCTTACTGGCAAATACACGCCGCTATCGTTGATCTCTGTATCGATTGTAAGCGCCCATTCATCCGATGCAGTCTCAGCGACGCAATGCAGCAGAAGCGCATGTCGGAGGGGTCTCACCACTCAGTTTGTACTCTGTGGGATCTTTGATCTGCAGGGGCTGCGCTCCTGAGACTGCGGTGCTCTTGAATTCATTCTCCGGTGCATTCCGCTGGGCTTCGTCGACCTGATCAGGAGCACCGGCGCGGCGGAAAGGGTTGCGGATAGGCATTGTGGTCAGGCACCAAGAGACGAGACGAGACAAGGCGAGAGCGAGGCGCGTGTTTCAGAGGGTTCGTGTATGTAGGTTGGGTGCAGAGGTTGAGAAGAGCCTCTCCGATGTGTGGTCCAACATATCCTGACTGCTCGCCGAGCCAATCGGGCAGGCACGAAGGCCCGTTTTGGGCAGGCTCAGTGCTGACATTACCCGCCGTCGCGCAACAGGCCTGGCGATGAAGTGCAAGACGTCATGCCAAACGTCGGGCAGTCAACCGGCGACTCGAAGTATTTCCAGCGACGTCTTCTGAGGAGGGCTGTCGGGCAGGTCAAACAGCCGTGGCATCCAAATGCGGTCCCTGCATGAGACGAGAATGGAAGCCAGGCACCGAAACGGTGGGGTGGACCGTGAGTGCCTCAGCTCACCACTGACAACCGCCTAAAAACAGCTTCTTTTGACTTCATGGCTTGAAAGACAATTATCGTGCCCAAACGCTCGCTCGGCGCCTCACACTGTTGTTGCCTCAGGTCAGCCACGCGTCGCCACACCGGACCCTCACGGTGAAGAGACTGTCGGATCTCATACTCGCGCCTGCCGACTCGGGTGATCTACTCGGGTGATCTAAGTACAGAATTCTCGCACGAATCATGCCCTCGTCGTATTCGACCCCAGCTGTGCAGCTGCAACACCTGACGATCTTGAATTCGAGACCAGACAGATGCAGGAGACTCCACCTCTCACAGCACGAGCACTCTTCTACCGTCTTACTGTCAATAGTGTAGACGTGTGCAGTCCCTGTCATGCTCCTGCAGAGAATTTAAGCAAGGCTGTGCCCTGGTAGTCCTCCACGGTCTGCGAGCCTAGATTGACTGTTGGCAGTTGGTCCTCGGAGTTCCTGGTGGCCCTCGGCCGATGCATCCTGTAGAGCCCTGTTTGTCTCGCCAGAGGGCTGTGCTGGCTAGAACTGCTTTTCGATTTCTACAGTGCCTTAATTCTGGAAAGCTGAAGCATGATTCTGAACTGGCCAGGTGATGGTGGTGTCGGGTGCAAGACTGTTTCTCGCAGTTGAAAACTATCCGTGAGCAATGACGGCGTGGTAGAGCCTTGTTTCACGAACGACAACCGACATTGCGTGCTCACGATGAACACGAATTGCTCAACAGCCGCGTGTTGTGGTGCAAGCGCTCTCCGGCTTTGCTGAGAATAAGCATTTATTGAAACGCGCGAAGTAGATTGGAGGTAAGCAGGACTCCAGTAAGTCGCTGGGGCTGTTCCGAACGTCGCTGTTTCGATGGTACCTGAATGCGATGACAAGCTCAGCTGACGGCATACTCACCACAGACGTCCTACGTATGCTGCCGTGACTGCCTTCCAAAGTTTTCAACACGGCATTTCCGGTCAATAGTCATCTGCGTGAGGCTGCGAGCGGATGCAGGGCAGACCATTTCAGCGTGCATGAAGCTGTCCGCACAGAAAAGTCCAAAGCGGCAGCTGCATACGAACCATGTCGTCAGACAGACAGGCTGAGAGATGCCAGCCCGGTGTGTGACGGGAAAAATCTTGGATGGCAGATCTCAATTTGGAGTACGTGCGAGTCAATGTCGTGAAGAGAGATGTTCCTCTAGACGAATGCATGACAGTTCGGAGTATGCGATGCGCGATTCCAATCGGCTCTTGAATACGACGAGCTGGAGCTTGATTCAATATTGACTGCTTACTGTGCGTACACTATTCCATGGGCGCGTTCAACATTGCAGCAGTGCCAAGAAGAGGATGCGAACACCAGACTTGAGATCAGGATATCGTCACAGGTGGTGACAGCGGGCCGGCAGCCCTGGCGAATGAGAAGCCAGAAGAGGCAGGTTTCCAAGACCGCAAGCCGCCTAGCTAGCTGGATCGAAGATGCAAGTGTCTGGTGTTGTTGCTATCGATAGCGCAGGACTAAACTCAGTCTCGCTAGACTTGGGATGGCACAACTGGGATGCTTCCAGAAAGACTTTTCCATGCCATTACCACGGCGAGCGAGGTTCCTGCTCCCGGGTGGGTGCAGGCTTGTAGTAGAAGCGGTGTGGACTGGTGGACGGGTTACACCGATGCTGTGCGTGGTGGCATCAATATCGCTCTCGCATGCTGTGCTTTGCCTCTTTCCTCTGCCTCTGGCCGCTGGCGCCGAGGAGCAGAGAGACGAGGGATACGCCCGCGCCAATGGTAAGCAGTAGCAGGCCCTGTGTGCCTGGGCTTCCATCATGGTGGAGCAGGAGCAAAACGCACAAAAGCGGAGTGGAACTACTATGTACAGACTATGAGACAGCGTTTTCGGGACTTAGGTAAGTAGGGCGAAACAAGTGCTCAACGAAGAGCAAACGGCGCGGACGGCGCCGGTGCCATGTGGGCTCAGCAAATCTTCAAGCATGCAGCGGGGGGAAATTGGATGACTGCTTGTTGAGCGACGGAGGGCGGCGTGGCGGATGAAACTTGCAAAGAATGCTCATGAGGAGCAGTTTTTGCGTCATGGGGAAAGTTTGATGCAGCAGAGTTTATGGCCAGTCAGGCAGCCAGGCGGCTCCCATGTGCGGCGACGTGAGTCTGCGACGGACGCCAGACAACGGATTAGACAAGGCGTTGCTCCAGCACTGAGCGATCTGCGAAGCACGAACAATTGAAACACAATGGTCCGCAATGCTGTCGGAAGGGCCTCCAGGAATAGCGAATGGCTCGCGGGAGTCTCTGCTGCGACGCATCGGCGGGGAGCACCATTGGCCAGGGCAGCATCAAAGACGTCTGTACAAAGCCTTTTGAGCAGCGCTGAAAGAAGCGACGGGTGCCAGTGAATTGCACAAAGATGCTACCCCTGCCTAGAGTGGCCCAGCAGCCGGTCTCTAGCCTGACAAGGAGCAACGTCCCCGGCATGTCTTGTTTGGGTCGGGCTGCGCGCCATTCGCTGGGCAACCGGGTTTGCTCCATCGCTCGTCCACGGGCGATGCTGGAGGTGAGCCATGATTGTGAGCATCTAGAGTGAGTTGTGCTCTTGTTCGCATCTCCACCGGTGCTTGTCGCAGCAGCAACAGCCCCTCCACCCAGCAGCGGGCGTCGTCCAGCGCCCGCACCCCGGCGTAGCTTTATTGCCTGCCTCGACTCCGCCTAAGGCTGCTCGCGGGCTCGTATTGCCTCGACGCCGCGTCGCCGATCCACCAGACGGTCGCTGTTCCAAACACGCGCTCCTGGTCGCCAGCTATTTCGGGCGTCGCTGTTTTGCCGTCCGCCCGCTACCAGCGCGCATGGCCCCTGCAAGCCCCCTGGCCATAGCGAGACCAGGGCGTCACGTATCGACATGGTGGCGCGAGGGCCAGCCAGCGGGATGCCAGCAGGGCTAGCACCTCCTGGGCGTCTTGGGAACAGGGTTGCGGACCTTCTCCTCAAAATGAGTTTCCGTTGTTTCCTCGGTGGGCCCTCGTTGGCGCGGATCCCTCCTGATCCTGCACGCAATATAATACTTGCTCCTCCCATGCATCCTCGCGCTCGCTCGCCGTGACCGACTCTTGACCATCCCCTCACCACGTCCCAGTCCTCCCGACGACTCCATCACCAGCCACAGCGGAGCCTGCAGCAACTTTGTCTTTGCTTGGCTGTCTGCTCCGTCTATGGCCGCTCTGAATCACTGGTGACACCCGTTCCCTCGCTCGCCATTCAACGTTCCACACTCGTTTCCGCCTACGCAAACGTCCCCAAGGCCCGTCAAACCGTCAATCCCCGTGCCCTACCCCATCGTGGCCTGACACTACTCGTCGCCGCCCTCACGTTCGCTATCCATCACGGGATCTCTGCTGGATAAGAACCCTCTCCTACCAGTGCTCACCTTTTTACTGGTTCCTCTCGTTGCCGCCAATTGGTATCCCCACCTCACGGGTACCACCTCCCTTCTTGGTCGAGTCCCTGACGTCGTTCCTACCGAGCAAGGTCGTGCCAGCACTTGCACTTTGCACCTCGTCTCGTGCATTCTTAATTCCTGTGTAGCCGCCAGCTATTCTTATCTTGCACTTAAATCTTTAATTTCTCATCTCAACTGCAACCATGCGCGAGTTCTTCAACAGTTGGCCGCTATGGCAGAAGATGGTCTTCGTAAGTACTCGCTGATTGGAACCATGGCTCCGAGCTAATGCAATGTGACAGGTCTTGGGCTGTGGAATTGTAGGCAATATCTCACCATTGCCGCTTGCATTTAGCTAACAAGCATAGTTCGTCACAATGCTCGTTGGATTTCTTAAACTGGGCTACAACCACTACAGACTACGCCAGTATACCAAGGCCGACAAGGGAAAGAAAGCCCAGACACCAGAGATGCTCGAGTCACAGCCCGTCACCACAGCTTCGATAGAGACCAAAGACGAGGTCCCCTTCGGAATTCGCGCTATCCAGAGCGGCATCGAGGTTGACGGTGTCTGGATCTCACGCACCAATACCCCTGTTGGCAGTAGTCGAGCATCCATCATTAGCGACAAGCCTATGCGAAGCTACAACAACTCCCAACTCGAACTCCCCCAAACCGCTTTGCACGCCTCGAGCCGTAACAGTTCACGAGCCCCCAGCAGCTCTTTCGACCGCGCCGTATCCGCTGAACGTATCCACTCTAATGAATCCCGCTCATCCTCGCCCGGCCGTGGACGAGCCCCAGCACCACGATGCAGTAATTGTAATCATTGTATCTCGCGCAACTCAACTGCGCTACAAGCCCTCGAGTCCCCTCGTTCGGCACCCATCTCAGGCCCTCCTTCTCGTAGGTTATCTCTCTTCAGTGTGGAACGATCTCTAATGAAGTTACAGCTCTACACCCTATTCCTGTCGAGTCTGGCCCATCCTCTAATAAATCAAGCCGCCGTACAAGTGACGAATCTGACTACATGGCCATCTCCCACGATGTTCGCGCATACGAGACTGCATACATCAGAACGCCCTCTGTACAAACCCCAATTGATCCCCGCACCGACCTCGATCTTCTCCAAAGCCATCGTCTTTCTCACGTTGCTGAGACCGGCCAGCTTACCCCAAGAGTACGCAAGCCAGGCCATAGCGGCGAATGGGCTAGTGTTGCAGAAAACCAGATTTCATCGATCAACGGCGTCAGCTACTTCATGCCTCAGAAGACTCCATCACCGCCTCTCCCACCCATTGTTGATCCCCCGGAAGAGACTGTCCTAGATAATTCTACCGTTCCATCTCCCGACTCGCATCCAGCAAATCAGTCTAGACAAGCAGTTCCTTTGATGGAATCCTACGCACCAAAGGCCGCGTACTACCCGGACACTTACCAACCCCGCGGTCCACACCATCAGTACTCATACGACGAGGTGCCATATGAAGTACCCACCGAGCAAAACCAGCGCGAATCGCAAGTTCTCCGCAAGGTCAATGCTGGGTTCGAGATTCTAAGGCCTGGAACATTCCAGCCACCCACGCCTGAAGAACTCGAGCTTGCCGAAAAGAGACAGTCAAAGAAGCTCCAGAAGAAGCGAAGAACATCTGGAGATTCGAGGCAATCGGCCTTTGTCGAGCAAGTCTAAGGCCCTTACCGCGATCGTACCGTTACCACGTCATACCGGACACGTTCCATGACATCGGTTTCACGCGTCCACGTCGCGACCTTCGCGCTGGGTCTTTCACGGGCTTTGTGCTACATTCAGCATTCCTCGGTTCGGTTCGATGACCAACCACTGCATTGGAGTTTTTGAGCGACTTTTATCATGTTCACTGGGGATCATTTTGGAATTAATATGGCACGCTGGCACTGCACGTATGTGTTGATGGAAATACTACTACTGTTCGCCGCACTGGGTTGCTAGGCCTAACAAAAGCGATATCGCGTTGCATTCATCGTACTGGCGTTTTACACATAACCTTGGGAATATCTGACGGACCATACTGAACAGAGTTTACCAAAGGTTGGTGCTCTGCGTGTCCACAACACTCATTGCATAGAAGGAGGAGAAGAGCTTGGCTCTATTGCATAGCATATATCGAATAAATACACAACTTTGATATTGCATACTCATATTGCCCTTCACATCTTTACACACAACTCACGTTCGAGACTGCAGCCACCAGACGATCCCCAGATTTCTTTTGGACCCAAAAGCCACAGCCGCGCATGAACAAGAAAATGTAGCAAAGGATCACAAAAGCTGGCTATCTGGTTCAAGCATGTTAGCATCACGCCTTTTGCGCCATTTTATCGAGTGTGCGAACGAAGGAGGGGAGCGTTCTTGGCACTTATTTCTCCCCCCTGCTGGCCGTCATGGTTCAGCACGACGCCCAAATAAGGTTCTGATCCACGCCAGGGCCCTGGGCAAGCACGGAAAAGGCTAGGTGGACATGTCAGTACGGTTGCGGGCTGGCGAAGGCGTGGGCGTTGCCAGGAACCGTGATTTGTCAATTGGCTGCACGCTGGCTGCGAGGCACTGGCGCGCTGGCAACTGGATCCGCGTGTCTTTGATGAGCATCGACTGTGGTGGCCGTCGTGGTGGTGGTTGTTCAAGCCGCGGGGGTGGGAAACATGGCATGGCATTGAACATGGGAGCATGGCATGGCATGGCAAGCGGGTGCCATTTGCGCGCATGGGGATTAGTACTCAGGAAATTGAGTGGGAGGGAGCCGAGTGTGATTGTGACTGTGGCAACGGGGTGCACCTCGCAGATATGCGGCTGATGTAATTTGCCCATTGCCTTGCACGATGTGATCAGTGATCACGTTTTGCTCGATAAGATACAATTAAATTGATCAAAGGTATCGCGAGATCAGATCACAGCAAGATAATCTAAGCGGCCCAAGATACATATCTGGATGATGGACGATGGTCCCTGACCTCGTACTACTTACTGACTTGCGCAAGGCGTTGGTGGAACGATGGGGCTCTGTGACAGGATGGATGGATGTCAGCAGAGAGATTCAGGGCAGGGCAGGTACATGCGGGTACGCAGCAGAAGGAGGACCAGCACGTTTGGTGGTCCTTGTTGCTCTCGTTTGCAACTCTGCCCATTACCTATTGCAGCCGAGCTGATGGATGGATGGTTGCTTGCGGTAAACTGAGCAGTCGGTACGGCAGCTACACCCGGTCCTGGGAACCATGCTTCCTACCTGCGATGGGAAAGAACGCTTTCCCGCAGAACCACCCTACCCAGGGCGAAGAGATTCATGCCATCGTGAACTGGAACTGGCCCGGCAACTGCTATGGCCAGCGGCCGGTGCGTCTTCGCGTGCGCCTGGCCGTGGTGGCGCGTCTCCCGCGTCGGTTGTGAGAAGCCAGCCGGGTAGCTGGGCTGGTGTTCAGGCGTCCCCCCCTTGAGTTTGCTAAGAAGCTTGACGCTTGGGGCTCGGCCAGTGGAGATGAGGGTAATGTCCCTTTGCTCAGTGGTGCTCCGCGGGTCGTCACAGGCTGGGCGGGGTCAGGTGATGGCAAGGGTGGTTGCGGGGTGAGAGATGGGGTGGTGAGGGAGAGCAGGAGGGCAGGGTTGGGGAGTGAACGGTGCACGATGCACGATGCCATGTGGGAATTTTTTCTCAATAGTCTGTCTATGACTGAGTTTGGCGCATGGCTTGCTCTCAACACACAAGTACCTCTGTACAAGGCCTGCACAAGCACCATAGCAGGCAGGTACATACAGCAGCCTCGCCAACCGAACAAGCTGCGTGCTTACAGATGGTCTTGGTACTTCCTTCGTCGTCTGCGGACCCACGGTTCAACCTGCTCGTTGGCGAAGTGGGCTAGCTTGTATACGGAGGACAAGCAAAGCTGGGCGAATGGGCTTGTGTCCAAACGCGGCGATTCCATGATTCCCACGACGTGGAGCACGCGTGAGCATTGCGACTGTGTGTCGTGGTCTGGACCCTGCGTGGTTTCCTCGCGACTTCCGCGAGATGCAAGATGCTGTGCGCTGCGTGCACGAACTTGCTAGTCCTGCATCCAGACAATGATGGTTCCAATGCCCTCACTCCTACATACACCGACGTCACAGTTTGCTAGGTAGGTATTTGTCCTTCTCCTCGGGAATCGGCTGGGGCTTGGAATCTAATTTTCTCCGCTCGTTGATCGGAATCTCTGCCTTAATTTTTTCCTTTCCTTTCAGCTCGAAAGTTCTATGGAGGCGTTCCGGAAAGTACGGGCCTACGCGATGCGGCTGGCTTGGGAACACAACACGCATGCGGCGATTTCTTTGATCGGTAGCGCGGAGGTCTGAAGACTGCTCGATGCGGAGCCTCCTCAACATGCCTACCTCGAATCGGTACTTTGTTCTAGGGAGGTAATCACCTAATTCCCTAGAAAGTTTCTAGTCGGTGGAGGCACGCTCGGGAGAGGCGTCGTTAGTGCTAGAAGTGGCCAGGCCTCTCCTGAAAGGAGACGGTACCGCGACGGCGAGGACAATATTCCGATAGTCTGATGAAAAGAGAAGGTCCAAGTGTCCGAGGAAGGTTCCGTGAGGACGTGAGGGACTGAGGCTGTTGTGGCGGCAGCGGCTGGCGTCCGCTCTATTGAAAAGATCAGCCCCGTCCCGAAAGCTGGAGACATCGAATTCTCATTCAACTCTAGAATCACGACATCTCAGGCTCTGATCGAGCTCCTGAAGATCAAAGCAAGAGTGCCGACGAAGCAAGATTATGATCATTTCGCCACCTGGCTTGCATTGTTCAGCCATGATGTGCGATGATAGACAGGAGTTGAATGCAAGCCCACTTTCAAGTCTTGCGAAATCATGCCATCTCCCATGATGGAGAACTTGCTTGTTCTTCGCTTCGGTCGAGTAGTCTGGACTACACGAGCATGCAGCAATGTGTAAGGACTAATGCATCCTCGCATCCGTGATCGACGAGTAACATTTTCGAACCCGGTACCTGACAAGCCTGCAGAACAGGTTTCGAGCGATCTTCGCCTCTCTGCATACACTCCCATCAATCATAGTCTCCAAAACCGCCGTCAGCCATACGCTTTCTCCTCTCAGGTCGCTTGCTAAATATGCAGTGGCGAATCCACAAGCCCCTTCAACGTAGTCTAGTTTACACAAAGACGTTCTCGTGAACCATTCGTCGACGTCAAAAGGTATCCTCAGCGAGTCAAGAGAAAGGCTGCTGAGGCTTGCAGGACGACGCGCGGTTCGCTCCGCCCCATCACATCACATCACATCACAACGCAGCATCTTGGACGAGTTTTTCTCCCCGCAACACCGGGACTGCGTGCTCGTCTCACGAAGGCGCTGATGAGCTGGCATCTCCCGTGGCGGCAGAGGCGCCGCGCAGCAAAGACACCAGGTCTCAGCCTCTGTCGAACCTGCGTCGCTTCCTCGCCACCAACCCAGCATGATTCGATTCGCACCCACCACGTCCTAGGCAACTCCTCTCTGCCGGCGCGACGATCAAGGCGCTCGCTGCGGTGTGGTGTCTGTCCTCCATCATCACTGCTGCCTCACTCGCGACCCTCCCCTCGGGACGCAGTAGGCAATGCACAAGACCCATCCTCAGCTGCCTTTCCCAGCGCCAAACGAGAAGCAGGCGAGCCGATCTGCATCTGCACACGCGAAACCATGCGGCGCGTCGATTCGTCTGCGACTTGCTACGTCAAGGAGCGCGATTCACGCTCGCACATGCGGCTTTGCGAAACGCATGGTGCCGGATTGAGCGAAGGGCGCGTTGGTCTGTACGACGGTGTCGGAGCGCTAGAGACGGATGTGTTGTGTGTCTGTCGGTTCAGAGACGGTGACTAGCTCACTCTAGATGTGTGTGTGGGTGGGTTTTGATGGAATGGTATGATTGCCAGCGTGTCGTTCACTCACCGCTCTTGGTTTGGGTGTCCACCTTTCTTTCTCTTCGTGGGTTCGGGGGAGGAGTGGAAGTGCGTTGGCGTGGCGAAAGATTTGTCTGACGTCCGGGATTTGGAGAGTGGAGCTACTTGCTAGTTGTGCGGGATTTCTGGGTGCAGCTTTTTCATCTGCCTAGCAAGAGGGAGGGCTGCTGGCTTCTGGTCTGGGAGTCTGGGAGTCAGGATCGTCTTGGAACCTGCCATCGAAGACGGGGATAGGGTATCTCAAAGACAGGCAGACGTAGACGAAGGAGACTGGGATGCACGCAAGCTCTCCTCATCACCCCGCGCATTTCTACGCTCTAAGAGATTCATCCTGACTAAATGACATGTATTCAGATTATTGCCTATTAGGCACTGGAGTTTCTCTTTAGAGGCGAATCTAACAATACAGAGCGGCGAAAGCTTTCACTCTTGTTCTAGGGCACATTTTTGATACACTTGTTGTTCAGAAGGCAACGGTTGGCGATATTACAAAACAAAGGTTGCAACGAATAAGTGTATGTATATAAGTGTATGTGCTAAAGAAAATATTGCCTATCTACAAGCAAATTGGTTGAACGCTGGCAACGCTTCAAACAAGATTCGCACATCGCTAGAATCAAATCACTTCTCTCATGCCATCGCAAGATCTTCATTCATCTTCCTCCTCAGGCACTTCAACAAGAGACCACCCATGTTTATCATGCAATTTCTCCAAAAGGGGTTTGCACATAAAACAATAATCAAGGTTTGGGCATTCCTCGCATCGGAACCGAGGCCCGTAAATATCCTGCTCCATGTTAGGCAAGGAACATAGTCACTCATTTGGCATTCCACTTACACAAAAACAAGAGTTGCACCAAAATCCGCCGTGAAGTTTTCCAACGAGCTGGACGTCTTCTTCCTCTATGCCCAATAGGGCTTTGCTTTCTGGTGGGAGCTTGTCGAGCATTTCCTGGTGCCCGTGGTAGATGGCGAGAGACAATGGGCTCCATTTACCTTCTGGCTGCGCAACAGTAACACCGTGCCCGCGTAGCCCTTCCTTGAGTAAGCGTTCAATTGTTTCGGCATTTCCTTTCTTAGCTGCCCAGTGCAGAGGACCCCAACCATCGTTCTGGTATTCTGACGCAGGACGGATGTTCAACACAGCATCAAGGACTTCCGCCGAACCTCCAGCAGCTGCATAGCATAGCAAGTCGTCTCCTTTGGTATCTTTACATGTGGTATCGAGGCCAAGGCTCACCGCGTACGTGAACGTTTCGAGAAACCCGCCTCTCGCAGCGCATAAAAGAGGAGTATGACCGTGGAAATCTGCAAGTTTGAGATCTGCGTTGTGCTTTTCATGCACCTCTTTCAGCAATTCCGTATTTCCCTTGACGGCGAGCAGACACGCAAAGGAGCCATAAAGTGTCTGGAGAGTGTTAACATCCTTGCAAGCGTCCAGTATCAGTCTGAAAATCTCGATCTGGCCGCTTTCGCCTGCTGCGTCGAGGGCTGTCCACCCGTTACTAAAGGATGTGGGGTCCGCTCCATGTTTTATCAACATCTTGAAAATCTCGACGTTTCCGTCTCTGGCGGCATAGTAAAGAGGCTCCCAGCCGTCGACATTGGAAGTAGGGTCCGCTCCATGCTCCAGTAGAGTCCTCATAACCTCGATATGGGCACCATCTGCGGCAAGATTGAGCGCTGCCCACCCCTTGGTGGGAACTTGCACATTTGCGCCGGCTTCTGTCAACAGCTTTACGATCTCGAGGTACCCACCGTTTGATGCCAAGTTGACAGCATTCCATCCGTCATCGCTGACATGCTCAATATGTGCCCGAGCACCGTTCTCAAGCAAGAGTTTGACGATTTCTGTGTATCCGCCGTTCGCAGCAGAGAGGAGCGGCGTCCATCCAGCGTCGTTGGTGGTAATTGGGGAAGCTTTCTTCTCAAGCAGCATTTTCACAATGTCGAAAGCGCCAGAGTTCGCTGCTAAATGTATCGGCTTCCATCCAGTGCCGCTGGAAATCTCGGTATCTGCCCCTGCATCAAGAAGAAGCTTCACAATCTCCGTGTGTCCTTTGTTGACGGCTGAATTCAAGGGTGGCCAGCCTTCACTATTGACTTTCGACAGTGTATCCGTTCCTCTCTCGAGCAGTACTTTGGCTACGTCAAGGTGACCTCTGTTGGCTGCGACGTTGAGCGGCGTCCATTGATCGCTCGTCGTTGTCAATTCGATCTCTTCGGGACCTCTCTCCAGTAATAATTTTACAACGTCTACGTGTCCGTTGTTCGCCGCTGAGTTAAGAGGAGTCCACCCGTTTTGGTTCGGTACTGTTGTCGACCCTATGCCGTCCTTATCTAAAAGTAGTTGTACGACTTTGGTGTGGCCATTGCTCGCGGCTGAATTGAGGGCAGTCCAGCCGTTAACACTCAGGGCCGATGTGGGTGCACCCTTCTCTAACAGTAGCTTGACTACGTCATAGTGTCCGCTATCTGCTGCTGCGTGGAGAGGTGTCCAGCTGTCGTTTCCAAGACCCTCTATGTTGGCCCCTTCATCAATGAGTAGCTTTACCACATCGAGATGGCCGCTGTCTGAGGCGGAATTCAACGCAGTCCAACCGGTCTCACTAGCGCTGTTGACATCTGCACCCTTCTCAAGCAACATCTTCACAATTTCAATGTGTCCCTTGTTTGACGCTGAATGAAGGGGCATCCAGCCAATGTTACTAGAGCCAGAGATATCTGCGCCCATGTCGATGAGGATTTGAACAGCCTCAGTATGACCCGCATTTGCAGCCGCATTTAGCACTGTCCATCCATTACTATTCACGGCTGCCAAATCTGCCCCTCTCTCTAACAGCAATTTCATCACTTCGATGTGACCGTGCTTAGCTGCTGCATGAAGTGCTGTCCACTTATTGATATGGGTTGTGATGTCAGCTCCATGGTCAAGGAGCGATCTCGTGCATTCCAAATAGCCAGCGTTTGCCGCTGCGCTCAATGGTGTCCACCCGTTATCGTTTGCGATTTCCGTAAGTTTGACGTCCGTTTCCTGCTCGAGTATCAGATTCACGACGTCCACGTGGCCAGAGTTCGCGGCCAGATTGAGGGCGGTCCATTCAGAAGAGTTGACAGCGGCCAGATCTGCTCCTTTTTCTATCAGCAACTTCACGACCGCAGTATGGCCGTGCTTGGCCGCTGCATGAAGAGGAGTCCAATTTAGTGCACTGGTGCAGTTCACGTCTGCGCCGTGGTCGAGCAAAACCTTCACTACATCGAGATAGCCGTCGCTTGCTGCTGAGCCAAGTGGTGACCATCCATCGTTATTCGCTGTCGAAACGCAAGCCCCTTTCTCCAGCAATAGTTTCACAACCTCCAAGTGTCCCGAATTTGCGGCTACGTTCAAGGCAGTCCAGCCGAATTTATTTTTCGCCTCAAAATCGGCACCTTTCTCCAGGAGTAGCTCCACTGCTTTGACGTGACCGTGATTCGCGGCCGAGTTTATGGCAGTCCATCCGTTGATGTTGCGAGCTTCATAGTCTGCTCCACTGTCAAGTAGAAGTTTGAGAACTGCATGGTGCCCATTGTTTGCGGCCGAGTTTACAGGAGTCCACTCCCCTTCATTCGTGCTCGTGAGATCAGCACCCTTTTCAATCAACAGCTTGGTCACCTCGACGTGGCCACTATCTGCGGCAGAATTGAGGGGGGACCACCCGGTTGAGCTGGGTGTCTCTATCTGTGCTCCGTTGTCCAAGAGAAGTTTGACTACGTCGACGAAACCCATGTTTGCGGCGTTATTGAGAGGGGACCAACCAGAATCATTGCATACGTCCACATCCACTTTCCTGTCGACGAGTAGCTTTGCAGCTTCAAAGAATCCCCCATCAGCTGCTGCATTAAGCGGCGTCCAGTTGTATTTGTTTCTAGCCTCCAGCTCTGCGCCAGCTTCAATAAGCCACTGCAGGATCTCATGACTTCCATTCTTTGCCGCGGTATATAGTGGTGTTCTTCCCATAAAGTCTCGAATGGTATGGTCGATTCCCTTCTGCAACAAGGTTTTAGCCATGGTCTTCTGGCCCCCAGCTATGGCCGCGTTGATGGCGACTCCAAACTTCCCTCCTTGCGTATCTGGATCTGCCCCCCAATCAAGTAGGAGTTTGAAGGCTTTTTCATGGCCTTTGAAACAAGCTGCTTGCAGAGGGGTACCGTATTCACCTCCTAAACTGTCTAATTGCGCTTTTTCCTCCGCCCATATGGCTTCCATTATAGACGGGAGATTGAAGAGTGCCGCATAGTACAAGGGAGTGGCGGCCTGCGCTCTGGTACCCACTTCTGCATCGGTCGGCTCTTCAGAGGATTCAAAGTAGCGACTCCAGTATTGAAAGTTCTTGTTCTTCGGGTGGAAAAATTTCTTGATCATGCCCATCACTTTGTTGTTTTCTTTCGCCGCATTAACGTGCGAATTCCAATGGCCTGCAGCATAATTCAAGAAACTATACTTCTGCGTCTCCTCTGAAGCATATCGTTCCCAGACCTCATCGTCATTGAGGTATCCAAGACATATCATCGCCAGGTAGTCGTGAAGCTCAGGCTGACTAGATGTGTGTTCAAATATACCACTTGTGGATAGTGGATGTTGCAGCAGAATAGGGATCAGGAAATCACGAACGGAGGAATGAATGAGATGGATAGTTTTGGACCCAGTCCCAGCTTCGGCTTTCTCTGCTCTCACCTCGACGAGTGCTCCGCAGATGTCGATAATTTCATTGGAAACATACTCGTCATTGAGGACGTCGGGGAGCTCATCGATTTGTAGGGTGATACCATCTTCTTCCGGCTCGACTATGAGTGCCTCGGTGATTTCGGACACAGTGAGTGGTCTGAAGGCAAAAATGATCCACCTAAATATGGCCATGGCACGATCTCGTTCTTCTTCAGGATGACTTTGTATAATTTCCCAATTTCTCTCATAGGTCTTAGTAAGACCAACGGGCATATTCTTTACAATAGTCTGCAGCTGTTTTGCGTTCTTTGTACTTCGGAGTTGGTCTTGCTGAAGTTTGATCCACAAGAACATGCCTTCGCATTTATCTGCCAACTGTCCGGCTAAATTTTGTCTCAGATTATCGTCCTTGTTTGGCAACTTTTTATCGACAACGCTCCTTGAGAACAGCGATATATCATGTTTCAGTTCTTTTTCAGATATCTTGCAGGATAACATGATATGCCCAGAATCTTGAACGACTTTCGGGGACAATTCTGCCTCGATGTCCGTTTCGTTTCTGCTTGCAATCAGAACACGTGTTTTTGTGTGATGAGTAGCCTTCTTCAGGTTCTGCAGGAAATCCGCTCGTGAGTCGTCTTGGCGGCTGTATTCATCAAAGCCATCAAGAGCGAAGGTATACGCCTTGGTTGCCGCGATAGACCCGAAGATTGACCAAATCTCAGAGTCTGATGCTTTCCGTCCGGTTCCAAGGTATGACTCAACAAACTCGAGGATTTCGGTGTCAAGTTGTGTTATCTGCGCCACCCAGGACCTAATGATGGCCACAGGATCCCCGCCAGATTGAGCGTGAGGAGATGCGAAGAAAAATGCAACCGGATTCGACTGCAGGCTTTTGAGGTGTTCTACAAGTCTGGCACAGAGGACTGTCTTGCCGTGCCCAGCAGGTGCGCAGATCCAGAAGATTTTTGCCGCCCTTTCTTGGATATCTTCCGCTACCCATTGCTGATATGAAGGATGCTCGAAAATCCATTCGCATGTGCCCTCAAGGCGTGATCCAGTTTGTTTATCGTAAAACTGAGTGATATTAAACTTTTCTTCAAGGGTTGTAACATTGAGCCAGTCATTGACTGAATTTTGAAGTTGTAGATGGGATGCACGCTGGAGATTGCGCAGTATTTGGTAAGCCGTCTTTGCGCTCGCGGATTCAAGTTTATCCTGGGCTAGCACCCCTTGAATATGTGTATGGGGCTCATTTGCTGAATCGAATAATTGAGGCGCAAATTTTGTTGGTTTGATGAGGTCGGAAAGAGTGCTCGAAGCCATATGTAGCATGTTGATTTGATGGGCAAAATGTCCTTGCGGAACTGTTTCCTCCGGGATTTCGCGTGTTAAAGACTTCGGTAAGGGCTCCTGTGTGTGTTGAAATTGCTCTCTGATCAAATCAGTGACATTTCCAGTTGGTTTTCTCCGTGACTCTGGCCTGTTGCGCAATTGGAGCGCTCTGTGATCGTTTGTTTCAATGCTATCACGGGCATATCTGGAAAGACGTTTGGAAAAGGTACTCGGAGACCGCATAGGAATCCGGGAGCCCTGAAAGCGATCGGGTGCTTCCAATGATGATCTTTTCGATTGTTTTGCCCTGTCCTCCTCAGTTTCAGCATTTCCGAATGGTGAAAATGCCACCACCCCGTAGTCCTCGATGGTTCTGAACGGCTCCGTAAACGGGGTGCGAAGCCTGGGTGTCTCGGAGCCCTGCTCATAGTCCATCTCGCTCCCTTGGACTGCGTTGGAAAATGGACTGTTCGCGCGCTCTAACGACTCCATGGAGAGCGAATGGGATGATAGCATGCCTGAACCATAGAGCAAGGCCTTGTTGATCTTTTTGTGAAGTCGCGCTTTGGCTTTTTCCTCGCCCTCTCCATATATAAGTGGCATATGAATGTCGAAAAGTCCTAGAAGGCAGTACGCTGCATCCTCTTCACGTTTTGTCTCTCGGGTTTCGGCCCATGACATACGCTCATCAACGCTGAACTGGAATAATGGGCAACCCTGAAGAGCTTGTACCGCTATTCCAGTGATACTGTGGATGCTATCAACAAGTGAGATCTTGTCCCCCAGGAAGTCTCCCTCCTCAGAGAAGAAATCAACATAAGACGGTGCCAAAAGCTCTTGCAAGGTCCAGCCTCGGCTGAACCATCGACTTTGCTGAAAGGCCACATCCCATGCATGCGGAATGATCCAATCACTTTCGATGTCGGGGTCGATGTCTTTGATGTGAGGAAGGGGAGCTTTCTCGGAGCTCTTGGTGGAAACATCTGTGAGATATGCGTAGCATTTGTCTGCTCTGTTGTACCACTGATACATGGAATTGATGGCTTCAGAGAGCTCGGCACTGCTGAGCTTGTCGATACAGCATGTATCGACCCAGAAATATTGCAATCCATCCTTTGAAGCCTGTCTTCCACAAAATTTAATCTTGCGATATCCTTTTTTACTTTTGCCAACACCTTCGGTAAGGTCCTTGAAGGACACTTCTTCATGGTCTGCTCCCCATGTGTGGCTTAGAATTGCATATCGAGGTATATCTCTTCCTACATATTCCACCAAGGTAAATTCTCCGTCTTCCTCTATCCGCAGAAGGCGCATGTGGGAGGCCTCAGCACGCCAAGGCTGTATGGGTCCGTGTGGAAAATTATAAGGGCACGAGCTGTTGACAACACGATAAATATGTGATAAGTGCGGGCTACAGTGGAGGTAACAGAAGTTTATCAAGCAGCTGCATCGTAGGGTGGAGATTATCCGTGCATGAACGTTGAGGGAATAGTCAGAGGCTGAGCCTTGGGGGCCAAAGTATCATCACGTGCCCCAACCTGGCATACGGTGACTTGCCAGCGACAAAGAGAGGGTTGAACCAAAACCTTGCATCTTTGTGCTTCTGACTATTATTGAGTGGCACATTCTTGATGTTGAGTTGTGAGAAATTGACTCGATTCTTGTTGTGAGCGATCTGTGGACATCTCACGTGGTCAAACCCCAGCACCTAGGCACAACTGCAGCCTGGCAGCAAGTCAGGGGCTGAGATCATAGTCACAGTACTCTGACACGAAGGGGTTTAGTCATAGAAAAATCTAAGACTTTCTGGATGTTCATCATGTTCTCTCTCTTGGAAGTGACACTGCTCGGTTCTTCGCGATGCTAAGCCATAGTGGGCTCTCACGTGAACACGCGAGCCGTTCGCTTACATGTGTGTACCTGATCTCTCAACATGACGAAGGTCATTCACCAATCTTGTTACATCATTTAGTAGAAATAATTTTTCTAGAAGTTAGCCCGTGATGGATAACGAAACTCGTCAAAAGAGGAAACGAAGAGGCGGACCGAGAAGGCGAACTGGTGAGTTGTCAAGCCCCTCTTGTCCGCGAAACTGACATTTATCGAGGATGGTACGTCGTCCATAATAGCGATGCTCTTTCTGATCGGGGACTAGTAATACTTGCAAGCGGCGTCATACTCGCTGCGACGAGAAAAAGCCGATTTGTGGAAACTGTGAGCGTCTAGATATTGAGTGTCAACGATCAGACGAAACGATCTGGAAAGAATTTCATTCTGGTGTAACGCCAGTCGAATCTGATCAAGTTGGCCCTTCACTACTTGAAGTCTTTCGGTCGCAGATGAGCGACCTGGATAACACCACAGATGAAGTCCTGTCAGCTAAGATCCATCCTGAGGCAGATCTCATCTCGCCCGCTTCAACGGTGGATACGAGTACCTCAGTTGAAGGAATATCCTTGACTTCAGAAACTGCATTCTTACTTCAGACTTATGTTCAAACTGTAGCTACTTGGATGGATTGCTTTGACCACACCAGCACGTACCAGCTCAAAATTCCTCAGCTGCTCATCAAATCATCCTTGCTTTTCCATTGCGTATCCGCTTTCACAGCCAACCATCTCGCTCTAGCCAAATCGAGTCATAATCAAGCTTGGAAACTAGTGGCGGGAAAGCACTATGGCCAAGCGTTACGTCTACTCATCGATGCGCTGAGCATGCCAGCACATGAACACGCATTGACAGCTAGTATGCTCTTACTGAGCTATGAACTCCATGGCGCCCTTCGATCGGAGGACTACAGGCGTCATTTTCTAGGCCTTTCAATGTTGATCAAAGCTCGAGGGATCACCGCACAGTCAACTGGTACCGATCGTGCCAATTTCTGGATTTACATCAGGCATGAAATAGTTGTAGCCTTGGCTAGTGAAAAGCCTCTTATACTAGATCCTGCAGATTGGTCAGTCTCCTGGGAGGAGGGAGAAACAAGAGAAGACGTGCTGGGAAACCATGTCCTTTGGATCCTGGCAAGAGTAACGAACCTTATTTTTGGCCCGCACAGTAACACGGAAGCAGGACGAGAGCGACGTCAAGCTTTTCTCCTTGAACTTGAAGCTTGGCGAGCAGGACTTTCGGAGACATTCGTTGGTATTCCCTATGGTGAAAAGGATGAAGATGGTTTCCGTAAAGTGTATTTTCCAGTCGTAGCTGCTGCTGCTGCCGCATTCTGGTATCATATCATCCACATTCTGCTCTATGCTGAACCGGATCTGCAGGACGACAGTTATGTCCCTTTGATTCAGGACCAGGCCATGCGAGTCACGAACATTGCTCTGTCAGACTTTCCGCCGGCACTACAAGTGTTTTCAACACATGGCTTGTTTTATGGTGCGTTACTCTTTTCATGCTTTCTAGCGCTCGGCATCTAATTTTATAACTCGCTAGCTGCAAAACATATCCAAGGAATATCACGAAAAGCGCGCATCTGGAACGTTTTAGAGGATGTTGAAACACGAACTGGATACAACACTCGCACGACTGTGAAGCTTCTTCAAGCTCTTGTCGAGCAAAGTCATCAGTCCTGAGGAGGCTTTTAAAGACCATGTCCATGATAATATCCTTACGTTGACAGAATGCAGTTTCTGCTCACACACGGTCGACTCATGGTGTCGTACAGACGTCACGGGATAACCTCGGTGGACTGTCATCGAAAGAAAGTGTTTTGAGGGGTGCTGCTTGCTGTGCCGCAGGGGCGCAGTCGTCTGGGCAGTGGAAGGGGTGGGGGGGTGGGCAGTCGGCGCGCATTGGCAGGCTCTCGATACCCAGCGTTAAGACCCTCGCCTTGCTATGGATGTCCCCTCTCAGCCATCCTCAACACAAATCATAACTTGTGTGCAGGGTAACCGAAGCAAAGACACCTGAAATCTGTCAACGGACCAGAAGGAACACTTCACATCATTGATTCTAGTTTTATTGAGTCAACGATTAAAATAGAGCTCGAAAGACGAGACCGAAGCCACATAGCAGCCTTAGCAGCCTCAACAGCCTCGCGAGCAGCCTTTCCCAGGCTCCAGATGAACGCATGAAGTTCTCGGTGCTTCTGATTGCATGCGCCACGATTAGTGCTGCCTGCAGCAACTTTGTAGCTAATCACTACTTATCGCCCAAAGAACGCTCCACTCCGACTGCTGGTATCGTTAGAGAACGACCTCTTACCACAAATGTCTTCCCCAATTTCCTCCAACGAGACTGCAGCATTTCTTGCTAGATGTATCAGCCAGACGAGGTCGGAACGCGATGTATACGAGACTCTTGGTCTCTTTAGTCAGACCTCAGATGCACGCAAAGACCCTGACTTCTACGAGGACGAAGCGAACAAACTGCGTTCTGAAATCATCAATATCTCCACCTCGTTTGCGAGACGCCATCACGACTTGCAGACGTTCGAAGCCGCCCTTCTGAAGGAAGCCACTTTCTTCACAGACGTTGAGTATCTAGGATCAAAGTATGGTCAGGAAATATGTGACATCTCTAAGAGGGGACAGAGAGGTTTCCCTGAACTGAAGTGGAACCAAAATGACGACCAAACAACGTGAGGAAGTGAATCACTCAAGACGTTCAATGGTACTGACTAGGATCATAGCATTCGTTTCCATATTCGATGCTGGCTTGTGAGCGTCGCGGTCAGCAAATTCTCAGCCAAAAGAAAAGGAAAAAACAGGCAAAAGTGTTTGACATCGTCTGACGAAGAACAATCCGACATGGAACCCCAAGCACACTCCTCGAACAGTGGAAACGCCCCACAAGCACCTAGTCGCGCTCCGCTGGTTCCAAACATGTACCCCGCCTCTATAAGCCATGTGCAGGATCTTGTGATGCAAGAACCCAACACAGAGACTCGGCTCTCCGCCAGTATTGATAATGATGTTGGGTTGACCAATCCACTTGGGGTTGATATGCGATCTAGGCGTTCGTTGCCATCGACTCCCAGCAAACGAAAACAAGTGGAAGTTCAAGGACGATCAACGGGCGGTAAGCTGCCCAGGATTTCAAGAGAAGCCCGAGATATCTCTTTGCGATCAGCAAACAGTAACGGAGATGTATATGCAGTTCCCAGGTCGCCCACGATTCCTCTTAATGCGGGCCAGTCCTCTGGCACGTCCTGGGCTGGGAGATTTCGGGAAAGCACGCAAAATACCGATGACTCATATAGACCCATTCTTCGAGACAACACTATTGAAACAGAGACTATGATTGATGAGAACGAGATTACGGCAGACGCGATTGGTAAGTCGTGTTGCAGTGCAAAAATACGCGATACACATTATTCTAACCCCACCTGGTAGACTTGCTCACACAGTCGCAGCCCACAAGTCCAGTCACAAACCCACCCTGGACTACTCCAGGGCCTCCAGAGGTAGACATCAGTCCTCTCAGACAGGATTCCGTCATACCAAACGTTCACGATCAAGCGATGATTGCATCAGCCGGGCGTGCAGAGAGCCACACTGTAAATACAGATGAGGTAAATACGGTTCATACGGATGAAAGACGCTTTGACGAGCAAGACTCCGAAGGATTAAATGAACGTACAGAAAACGAACGTACAGAACTGTTCAAGCTTTTGCTCTCCTACTTGAACAACATCAACGAATTCAAGCCAAGTGCATACAACGCTGAAGCCGAACAAAGGATGGACGATCTCCTCGAGAAACTTTGGGGTCTTGAAAATGATGACAGATTGGATAAGGTATTTCGGAGCTGGATGTCTATGCGTAATCGGCTCGTCAAGTTTCGAACCACGACTGGCTACTTTGCTGGGCCTGGCGACCTATGGAAAGCTCACCTGAATCGTATGCCTGACTTGTCAGCACGGGCTCAGGCATGTATCGCATACGTGGACCTGATGGGAACCTCGAGTGAATTAGGCAGGCAACAGGAAGCTGCAGTTGCTTTCGACGAAGACCTTGCGACAGTATTTGACCTGATGACGAAAATTGAAGGCTGTAACGGGGCGTCAGAGTTTTTGGCCGTTCGGCTTTTCAATGAGGCGCTTTTTGAGTGGTTTTACAGTCGATAATTTGCTACATTTCATGACAAGAGCTTTAAGTGCCTTGGAAATCATAGTACCTTTACCTAGTCCGTTCAAATCGCCGTTTTTATCACTCCCGATGTCAAATCAGGCGACGGAATAAAGCAGCGCGAAATTGGAACAATAGCCCTAACAGCATATGGATAAGAAATACTGGGTATCTGTGGGTGTATAGAATGTATTCAATTATAGGCAAAAACATGTCGTGAACACTTTGTCTCACTCTCACGCTAGTAGGAAGTGGCTGGTGCCTCCCCCAAAACAGCGCAGGTGGAGTCGGGGAAAGTCTTGGCTAACTGCCTAATTTCGTAAACAGCTCACCGACTACGCTGACCTTACCACCCACACCACACTATTGCATTTTTTCTGGAGGTTTGTTTATTCAATTTGTGTTAATGTTTCACTCTCTATCTCTTGGCGGATCTCAACCGCTTCAACGGCTTTAAGAAGACTTTCACCACCACCGACCCTGCTCACGGAGCGGCAGCCGAACCCTGTCCTGCGCATCACGGATCTAGTGCGATGGATCGTGGTGAAGTCAACGCTTTTTTCTCTAGACCAGCCGCACTTGGTTTCAGTCTGGTTAAGACATTGATCCTAGCTGATGCTGGAGTAAGACTCAGCGCCGGCCGTTGGTTCATAAACAACATCTGTCCCTTGACGATTTCATTTCACTTTACCTACCTATTCAACCAAAAACTAGCTACCCGATCAACCCTAACACTCCTTCCACCACCGCATTGCCACAACTGAACGACTCGCGGTGAGCAAGAATGGACCCTTTTCGCTACCGTAAGGCATACGAGGCGATGGTGCACACGACGCAACTCATAGAGGAACGCCTGAATCAAGAAGATGCGGCCTCCACAGTCGAAGCATCTAGGGATATCTCTCTAGACCAAGATTACGATAGTATGGACTGGACACCTACCGAACCTCCCCCCGAATGTGGACCGCCTCCTGCCCTGTCTGAGAAAATACGCCATTTCTTACCTGGTGGCGGTGAGAGTGATTACCAAGCTGTGGATCAGGGCGAAAACGGCGTGATGCTTCACAAGTTGAAGGAAGGTATGATTATAGACAAGTGTATCGATAAGCTTGTCCAAGACCTGCCTGAGGTCTTGAGCTACAACAACTCGTTGTCGTTCACGCCTTCCACGATCGAGGTTCCGAAGGATTTTGGCCTACAGTTGAGCATTTCGATCAACCATCATCTGGCGCAGGTCGCAGACCGTAAGGCCCTGGAGAAATACAGAAGGTTGCTTGGCCATCGCAAGGACGCAGCCAAACGCAAAGCTATCAAGCTAGGGTTTGACCCTGTCGACCTGATCACGAAGCAAGCCGTCGCATTCGCGGAGGGCTCTGGTCCAGCCATATCCACACTCGAAAATGAGATTCATTCTATCCTCCGACCAGACAACTGGCACGGTTGTTCTGATGAGATATACGAAGTTTTGAAGCCTGGGCTGCGGTTGGCATCACTCCTTCTGACGTCCCAGGCCACGGCTCATTTCTGGCATACATTGCTCTATGGAAAGCGAGAGCCATGTGAGCAAACATCAGAAAAATATGGCCAACATTGTAATCGCATCAAAGAAGATCTTCCGTGGTCTGAAGATCGCCATGCAACCTTCAAAAGCTTCCTGAACAATCAGGTTGATACCGTTCATTTCTTCTTCCACCACGATCCTTTGCCGCCAGAAACAGCATATGCCTCAATGGGACTCGTCAAGGATTACAAGAATGGTCTGATGCGCAAGATCAACCACAAATGTCACACCAGTCGTATCTGCCTCCACTCTGACTTTTACACAACCGCAAAGAAGCTGAGTATGTTGACATATCGAGAACCGGCTATGGTACTTCGGTTCAACATGTTCCTTGCTACTTGTATCACTCACGAAATTGCCCACTTTTGCGAGGTGTCTGGGCCACATCACGACCACCCTCTACTATCAGAACCAGAGGTCTTCTTTGGAGACAACATGTGGACCGAGAGCGGGATTGCCTTTGAGACCAAAGTGTTTGGTGGGCGCATACATCCGCTCTCGAGCCGAATTGATTGCAAGTTTGGACTGGCCTGTCTTGATTATCCTCTGAAAGAGCTTTACGACAAGGACGACAATGTACTCTATGCTCTTCCGATGGACTACATCTTGAAACTCCAGCAGAAAGAAACGTGGGAACAGGACTTCAACGACAAAGGTGCTGACATTTTCTTCGTCCCACGAACCGGTGGCCGATCGATAGAAATCAATGGGACCAACCTTATGATGTGGGAGGATGAGAGCGATGCGGATATCTCAGACCATCTTGACAACCAGGACACGGAATGGCAGCGCATGGACGATGGCTCCATATCGAAAAATCCAAAAGCAAACAATCGCAAGCCACAGCGCCCACCCAAACCACGTTGGACCCCATATGGACAGAAGAAGAAGGCTGCAGATGAAGTAGCAGCGTCATGTGTCTCTGCGGAGGTTGATGTAGACGAAGATAGCGACAAGGTTGGGGAAGAATCAAAGCTCGAAGTCTCGGAAGATGTTGACGGTGGAAAGGGCGGATCAGATCAGGACATGCTCTGAGGTAGATATTGGAGCGGGAACAGGAGGGCATCATCAGGACGGGTCGCATATGCATCAGCCTTGGCGTTTTTGGGCATTTCTAGAGTTGTGAATGGCGTTGTCGCATGAGTACATAGTTGCAAAACATAGGACAGCTTCATCTCCGCTGCCTTTGCGGGATGGATGTAGAATACGCACATGCACCAAACGTGACAACCAGTGAGGCTAAGGCCCAACCCAGTTTAGCGTTGTTGTTCGCTTAATGTGAGTCTTGGCAGAGTCACTGAGGATTGAATTCTACTTTCAAGCACGACGCAAAGCCCATCGCCAACGCCCCACCGAGCCCTCAGACGCGCCATATCCCGACGACGACAACATGGCGGACGTTTCCAAGGATGTGTCGTTCAAGACGGTGCAGATTGACGCCCTGGTACGTGCGACTCGTTGCAACAGCCACCCCGCCGCACCCCGCGATTTGTGGTCTTTCCACAATTCTCTCTGGGTTGCTTGAAACGTACAGGAGGCTGACTATGGCTCTCAGGTCGCAGTCAAGATTGCTACCGCAAGCGGCAAATCGTTCCCGTCCCTCGCCACGGGCAGCATCGTCGGCATGGAGAAGAACGGCGTCCTCGAAATCACAAATTCCTTCCCCTTCCCCGAGGTCGCTCATGTGCCCACCGAAGACCGCCAGAACGACTCGGCTGCCAGCCTTGCCGCAGCTGCGCCCCGCGCCAAACAGAACATCGCCTATGGCAACGAGATGATCAAGTTCTTGCGCGAGGTCAACGTGGACGCGAACAACGTGGGCTGGTACACAAGCGCCAGCATGGGCAACTTCGTCAACCTGAACACCATCGAGAACCAGTTCTACTACCAGAGCCAACCAAACGAGAGGACGGTCGCGCTCATCTACGATGTTAGCCGAAGCTCGCAGGGCAGTCTCAACTTGCGCGCGTACCGGCTGTCTCCCTCGTTCGTGGCAGCCTTCAAGGAGGGCAAGTTCACAACTGAGAGGTATGTTTGGACTGAATCTTTCGGTATCAAAATCTAACGAATGCAGCCTCCAGAAGAGCGGACTCAGATACCACGATATCCTTGTCGAGCTCCCAGTCACCATTCGCAACTCCCACCTCCTCACATCCCTTCTCCACCAGCTCCCGTCAGATGCGCCGAAGAGCGAGCTCTCCTACCCACCGAACCTAGCCGCCCTTCACCAGGACCCGAAAACTTCACAAGCACCTCTTTTCCCGAACTACGATGCGCTCGACCTCTCGATTGATCCTTTCCTCGAGAAGACGTGCGACCTCCTCCTTGAGAGCATCGAGAACCACCACACCGAGATCAACAACTACCAATACTACCAGCGATCGCTCGCCCGTGAGCAGGCAAAGATCACTGCTTGGCAACAGAAGCGCAAGGCCGAGAACTCTGCCCGAACAGCATCCAAGCAGCCACTACTCCCAGAAGATGAGTGGCAGAGGCTGTTCAAGCTACCTCAGGAACCCAGCAGACTCGAGACGCTGCTCAACTCGAGGCAGGTCGAGCAATACTCAAGGCAGGTGGACGGATTCACTGCAGGCGTCACTTCCAAGATGTTTGCGGTCAAGAGCAATTTGTTGCCTGGAGAGTAAGGGAGGGACCGGGGCTGTTTTTACGATTATGCTTCTCTTCGGCAAGGCATGGGCATGGCGTTGGGGACAGGCTATTAAACCTCACGTGGGTTTGCGAATGGGATTTTGTAGAAAGCGAGGAAGACGTGATGACATGGCCAAGAGCACTTGGGCGGTTGCCTCGCGGATGTAGAGGCTAAAAGTGAGGTGCTGCACTGCAGTTTCGAGTCTCGAGGGCCATGCGGCCTAGCGGCTGAAGCCGTCGTCTCGTCGTGCGCGGTGGGAACATCGCCACATAGAGTGCTGAATCAGACAAAGAAGTAATCAACACGCTTTTGCAACCCATTCTTGTGCTTTGACCCAAAGTGAGAGTCCAAGCTGGCCTACTTGGCGACACCATTCCGCGAGCCTGGTCCAAGGCCTCGCAGTCTCTAAAACGGGTTGGTTCCTCTGGGAGCGTTAAAGCAGCGGCATCCAGGACGCGCCAACATGCAACAAGCATCGTCGCCCGTCCTCCAGCAGCTGCGGTCGCTGCATCCAGGAGCCCTCCACACGCTCCACCAATCGCCCGACGGCACACTGTATCCAGAGACTCTCCCGGAGCTGCAGAACCTGCACACCAGCGACGTCTACCACCAGTATCCCCTGGCCGCACCCCCACCCCAACAAGCCCCGCCACACGCCATACACTTTGAGCAGCATGGCATTGCGCCTCAAGCACCATATCCGCCGTTCGCAGCCGGCTACCAGCACGCTGGCAGCCCCCGTTTGGCCTTGACGAATCCACCACCGCTGCCGGGACCCCCTCCGCAGCAGTTCCACGCCCCGCAACCACCGTTACCGCCGCCGCGACCGCCGCAACAGATACCGCTGCCTCCTCCGATAGTTGCGGCGTCGCAGCCTGTGTCTATTCATTCTCAGCATGGGCGATTACCGCCGTCAGAGGGCCTGGAACAAGGGCGTGAAACGTACGTGACCCGGATATTTCTACATGTTATATCATGATGCACAAATCATTCTAGATATGGGGATTTAGCACGGCATTCACGTTGCTAATCGATTTCCAGCGAGGACAGCCCCCTAGCCGGCCATGGCCAGTTCCACGGACTTCGGCTGGTCACCGACCCCCCAGATCTGGAAACCTGGCGAGAGAAGCTGTTCAATGTAGACGACATCATCACCCTAACGGAAGACGAGTAAGTCTCCTTAACATCCACTCCAGAATGCCAAACAACTAATCCCATGACCCGCCAGATTCCAGATCTACTTCCCTCACATCGACAACGTCTACTCGCACCGCAGCACCCAGAAACACAAACGTAAGCGCTTCGTTTCCCACTACTGGGACTGCCGACTCAAAGGGCGACCACCCGGCACAAAGAAGAGCACAGATCCAGAGAAGAAGAAGAGAAAGAGAGTAGCGCGGGAACGGGATCTTTGCGATGTCAAGATCAAGATCACGGAGTTTTGGGGCGAAAGAGAATACGAGGAGCAAATGGGTCATAGGCCGCCAGGTGCTCAGGATGATGCTACGAGCCCGGTTGCTGCGAATTTGGCGGCGCCTGGGGGAGGTCAGGGACAGCCGTTCTTTGGGCCTGGGGCGATGATGGGATCGCAGCCGGTGAATGCTTGGGATATGTCTGCTTCGAATTTGGGGCAGGGGAATATGAATATGGTATGTATTTCTCCATCCCTGGAATTTCCTTGCCGTTATTGCAGCTTGTAGGACTTTGACTAAGTTGCACATCTAGCCACAGTTCGCGCCAGGTCCCCCACCCATGCCCGATCAGCCCGTGAAGAAATTCTACACATTTCAACGAGTAAATGGGAACGGTGGGAACGGGAAATGCGATGGTGTTGCTGGGCCGCATAAACACTCCCTCGAGGAGAGTGATCGGGTCAAGAAGAATAGCGTCTTGAGATGGATGGCAAAGTGTGAGAAGGACGATAAGAAGAAAGCGCAGGTAAGTTCACATTTTGCATTTAAACCTCCGAAGCAATTTTACTTCTTCCTTCCTTTTCGGATACTATTTTCTCCCCATTTTGGAGACACTGTGATAGTGGTCGATCATTCGACCGATGATCTCAGTCCACCCATTCGAAAACTACGTCATACCACTGCAACCGCCCTATATACCGAGAAAGCAAACTCACAAGGACAATGATCTATGCTGCCATTCTTACTTTTCATATACACAATGTTCAAGACTTCTATAATTCCCTAAGTCAAACAATTCTTAATTACACACGATTGTCCTCTCTCCCTACTTCAATCTCCCTGTCAGAACAGACACCAACTTTTAATCAATTTAAATCACGAGCACCATACCCATCTCACTTTAACGCAATACCTCGTCAGTCCAACATGTCTGATAGAAACCAGGGCGGCGATCCATCGAAGAAGACGTATCACAAGAAAGTGACGGGAAATGCCTTGGTCACAGTCAAGAACCACTCCAAGGACGACGACCTCAAGTTGTATGGCAGCTGCTTCTGGTGAGTTTTCACTCCTAACCATCTCTATCCTCCACGCCAATCTACCTTTCACGTCTTCTTCGTGACATCATCCCATAAAGTCAAGCTCTATCCTAACCACCACCACAGCCCCTTCGTCCAACGTGTCTGGATATCCCTTGAGCACAAAGGCATCCCCTACCAATACATCGAAGTAGACCCGTACCGCAAACCCCAATCCCTCCTCGACGTCAACCCGCGCGGCCTCGTCCCCGCCCTGCGCCACGGCCCAACCTGGTCAACCCACGAGTCCACAGTCATACTCGAGTACCTCGAGGACCTGCCCACGGGCTCCCCGCTCCTCCCGCCCGACGCCCAGTCGCGCGCTACCTCGCGCCTCTGGGCCGACCACGTAAACCGCAACATCATCCCGCTCTTCTACAAGCTCCTCCAAGCCCAAGACCCCGCAGACCAAGTCTCGCACGCCAAAGCCCTCACCGCGCAAATCGCCACCCTCGTCGACGCCGCTCACCCCTCAGGCCCCTTCTTCCTGGGCCCCGACATCTCGTTCGTCGACGTGCACTTTGCGCCCTGGGTGCTGCGGCTGCGCCGCGTGCTGGCGCCGTACCGCGGGTGGCCGGCGCCCGAGGCGGGGAGTCGGTGGGCTGCGTGGGTCGATGCGATTGAGGGGGCGCGGAGTGTGAGGGCTACGACGAGCGGGGATGAGTTGTATCGCGATAGTTATGAGCGGTATGCGGAGAATCGGCCGGGGACGAGCGAGGTTGCGGATGCGGTTAATGCGGGGAGGGGGTTGCCGTAGATGAGTGATGGGTGTCGTAAGAACTTGCTGGATTGATTTAGAACTGAGGCGTGGGATAAGTTGGGAAGGCGATTCTGAGTTTGATATTGGCGTGGGTGTGTGAGGCTTTTTGGGCTTGGGCGCTGGGTTGTGTTGGGTTGGGTTGGGTTGGCTGTGAGAGTGGGATGAATGAGTAGTTCCCGCACATGCCTGAGAATGAAATGAATGAATGAATGGTACTCTGACATTTCTGTGACTCGGTACTGACGCGCAGAGATCAGAGTCTCGTGGCAGATTTACGCATCCAAGAAAGGAATCACAGTCACCGAACATACAAACAAACGTGTCCGAAAAAAAAAAATCATTGTGATCGATCACTCAAGTCAGGTCCGTGACCAAACTCTTACGCAAGATCAAATAAATCTATTTTCGGATGCTCATGCATTCCCAGTATCAGGCAATCATCCAGACTCCAGTGTTGAATGATTATCCAAGTTCCTAGTCCAAACTGTAGAGCCCCAAATAGTACACTCCTACTCATCACCCTCATCATATCCAAAGAGTAGACTGCTACTCATCATCCTCATCATCGTCCCCAAAGATATCCTTGAATACATCCTCTGGCGCCCGACTATGAGCAAGCGCCTCATTCTTCTCCACATCGACAACCGCACGTGCGCCCGGCTGCGGCTGCGACTCCGCAGCTGCAGTCGCAGCCGCACTCTCCGTGGTCAAACTACTCGTCGCCCGACCCATCCAGCTCGGACGCTGCAAATCCGGAGCCGGGGGGTTAGTCAAGATCTCCATGCGCATCTGTTCCATGGCGGATTTGGAGACGGGTTCCTCGGTTTGGCGTTTGTGACTTGCGGTACCGGCGTCGGGATCATTGCGCATGTGGGGAGGCGCCTTGACGTTGAAGCGTTTGCACAGGAGAGAAGAGGGGTAGAAAGGAAACACGCTCCGGGTCATGGCACCGTGCATGTTGAGTTTGGCTGCCTCCTCTGCGGGATCTGCTGGCTTTGCTGGGGGTGGACGAAGGAGGTTGTCGGCGATGGCGCCTTCGCTTGTGGAGCGTGAGGACGTGAAGCGAGAAGCCATGAGACCGGTGGCTGGCTTGAAGACTTGGGCTGCGTGTGCAAATTCTTGAAGTTCCTTGGTCCAATCTGAAATGGAGACGCCGGCAAGTCGTTCGGGCAGGTCGTCCTCGAGGCCTGCTCGCAGCTCTAGAAAGCCGATGTATCGTGCTCGCTTGGGGAGATCTTCTGCATAAGGCATCCAACCCGTTGCGCCCTTGGCTAGAGCCCCGGCTGCTAGGCTCTTATCGAGCGAAGGTATAAGGCTCCATAGGTCCTTAGGCTGAGCCTTGTCCGCGGGCAAGTGTGCGGTAGGACCTGGTTGTCCCAGTCCTTGGGGGAGATCGCTCTTGCCAGAGAGATTTGCAAGACGATCGCGGGCCTCTTTAGGTATGAAATCGAAAATGGACTTTCCAGGGAGAGCCTTCTCTCCGAGAAGATCTGCTCGATCTTTCGCATTCAGTGTGGAAGCTCTCGCAGCATCTGCTACAGACGTGTACTGTTCCGAGGATGAGGTAGGAGGAGTATGCTTCGATGATTTCCATCCAGCAGGAATCTTTGGAGGTGGATATTTTGGCTTAGTGTTGAGCTCAGAAAAGCCTGCAGCAAGTGTGAAGCCGTTCAAAGGAAGTCTGCCGTCCATGGAATGCTTCGGCAAAGAGACCAGAGCTGTCGGCGATTGTTTCTTGGAGACAAACAAATGTTTGTTCCCTGCCCCTGCTTTGGCGAATTTACTCGGCTTCTTCCCCTTTTTGTCCTTGCCCAAGGTCTTGTTGAAGGATATTTTTGGTCCCAGATCGTATGGATCCTCGTCGTCAGAACCAGTGTCGTTGAGGACACCCACTCCAAACGAAGATTGCTTCGTTGGAGGCTTGTGAACCATTGACGATTGTTTGGGCCTTTCGAGACGGTCAAACTGCAACAAGTTTGGTCGTTCAAACTCTGTCTCTTCCCTCACACTCAAACGAGCCTCCGAAGAATAGCCTAGGCCTTTACGGCGGACTTCTTCGCGAGGGATGATCATCGCTCGCGTGTCCTGCGGGGCGAACAGGTGGACGGAGGCGACCGTAGGCTCTGAGCCATCGTCCAGGCGAGCATTGCGACGAACTTTACGGCCAATGCCTTGATCACGGCGCCACCCCATCTTCTGGGCGAGTTTCACGCCCATGGTGTCTTCTTGCGTTAAGAATAGGCCGAATGAACCATTATCGTGGGCTTGTCCTGAACCCCCAATTCCTGCAAATGCATGCGCCGTCTCCAAGTGGCGGGACTCTGCTGCCTGGGCGAGGTCTTCTTTGTCCATGAAGTCCTCGGGTCGCTGTGCAAATGCGGACGAGTCTTTGCGGTTCTTGCGCGACGAGACAAAAGTTGTGGGCTTCCATCCTTCCTTGGATCCAACTGTGTTGAAATATCTTAGAGCAATAAAGGAAGTCTTGAGCTCGGGTTGATGGTGGCTCTGTAGCTTACCCTGCGCTAAAGCCTCCAGTGAACGCGCCGTGCAGGCGTCGGCGGCCCTGCTCGTCGGTCACGGTCTGCTTCCATTCAGGCACAAAGGCCCCGTCGTCGCCATCTTGGTCGGGGAGCTCGGTGCCAAGGGAAATGTAGGTCGAGTGGGCCTTGCCGCGCGAGCGCTTGTTGGCGTTGTGCGGCGAGGACTGGCGAGGCCGTTTGTAGGACATGGTGTGGGCTGAGGCGGCTGCTCACTGGCGGACTGGCAGGCCCAAGGTGGAAGGAGAGCGATGGAGAGGGCAAGGCTGGGAGGATTGCATAGGGTGACTAAGCATCGCTAGCGCGCTCGCCGTCTATTGGGCGGATAGTCGTCGTATCTGAACGCAGTGAGTGGCTGGATGCGAGAAATCATTCCTAGCCCAGCGCGCACATTAAGTGATTAGCTATCGAGCACGCCCGCCGTTGGCTGCAGAGGATGCCTGAAGGCAGCACGGAGTATCGGCGGGCAGCCTGGATATTGCGACGTCTCGACAGTGGGACCGATGATGTCGGCCGGGCAGGGCGTGGTGACGATGGCCTGGCCCAGCGTGTCAAGGTGGCAGACCCTGCAGGCACGGCGCTGCAATTGCGCTGAGGCACGTCCTGGTGGACGGCGCAGGCATGCTCTTGTGGCACGCAGGGCTCGACGAGCGCAGGAGGCAGCGAGTCCAACAACCTGGGTAAAGGCGGGAAATATGCTGTTCATGGCATCGGGGGACCAGCACCCACCCGCCCCCCACTGCGGCCCAATGCGAGGCGGCATTGGTGGACGAGGGCTTAGCTACGGACTCGTCGAGTGCCTAGCCTTGAGCTACCCATCATGTTTGTGACGGCCCGCCCGTAGCCAGTCCAGCTCGCCAAACATCCTCACATCCTCCTCTCCCCAGCCTCTGCGTGCTCCGTCGACTCGCTCGACTGCCCTGCTGCCGTGCCCCCCGAGCGCGTTTGCTGGCGGGTGCCATCTGGACCTGCATGAAGCCCCGTCTGGTGCGCTGACCGCCAACAACGCCGTCGTGTCGCCGTCGCCAGAGAGCCGCCAAGTCTGGCAGCTTGCGAGCCTCCCTCCTGGTTGCAGGCCATCGCCATCCCACCTGCTGCACACGTAGCCGCAGCTCGTCGTCGTGCACCGCTGGACCACGCCTGACCCGGCGTGCTGCTCGCTCCCTCCCCGCTTGGTGCGGCTGCTCAATCGCCTCGCTCGCTCCCCGCTCCGTGTGTCGCGCACCCCAACCGTGCCATGTCCGCCGCTGCCCCGTCCTCGCCCGCCGTCGTGCGCACCTCTTCGACGTCGCGCCGCTCTGTTGATCGCCCCCATCGCTCCCAGAGCACCAACGCCCGCCCCTCCGGACACGCCACAACGCGCAATCCCCCAGGCCCCCCCAACACGGCCGCCCGTCGAGACTGGGAGCAGCCCCAGGAGTCGCCCTCGCGACGCAGCGAAGACCCGAGCCGCGCAGACCCCAGCAGACGAGGCCACACACGGTATGCTTCCGACGCGTCTGCCACTGCCGCCATGCCCATCAACGGCGTCGCTGCCGACCCCAGGTCCGGCCAGGTTCAGGCCAACACCAAGCGCAGAACCACCATCACAGCCCCAAGCACCGGCACCTGGGCTCTCGGCAAGACCATCGGTGCGGGTAGCATGGGCAAAGTGAAGCTCGCGAAGCACCCAGACACCGGAGAACAGGCATGCCCATCGCTATCATGCTCCAAGTACAGCTGTACTGACTTACCCAGGTTGCCGTCAAAATCGTCCCTCGCCAGTCTCAAGACCAGCACACAAGCGTCGCCGACCGCGAACGAGCCGACCACTCGAAAGAAATCCGAACCGCCAGAGAGGCCGCCATCGTGAGCCTCCTGAACCATCCCTATATTTGTGGCATGCGGGACGTTGTCCGCACCAACTACCACTGGTACATGCTGTGCGAGTATGTCAATGGCGGCCAGATGCTCGACTACATCATCTCGCATGGCCGCCTCAAGGAGAAGCAGGCGCGCAAATTCGCTCGTCAAATCGCCAGCGCCTTGGACTACTGCCACAGGAATAGCATCGTACACCGAGATTTGAAGATTGAGAACATTCTCATCAGCAAGACGGGCGACATCAAGATCATCGACTTTGGCCTGAGCAACCTATTCTCACCCCGCAACCAACTCAAGACGTTCTGCGGAAGCTTGTACTTCGCCGCCCCCGAGCTGCTACAGGCGAAGCAGTACACCGGTCCAGAGGTTGATGTATGGAGCTTCGGCATAGTCTTGTATGTCCTGGTATGCGGTAAGGTCCCATTCGATGACCAGAGCATGCCGCAGCTCCATGCAAAGATCAAGAAAGGACACGTTGACTACCCTCCCTGGCTTTCTGCAGGTATGAAGCTCGTCTTGATAGGCATCTACAAACACTGATCAGCATACAGAATGTCGCAATCTTATACATAAGATGCTTCAGACAGATCCAACCCAAAGATTGACCCTCTCGGAGATTATGAACCATCCATGGTTGACCAAGGGGTTCAACAGCCCCCCAGAAAACTACCTCCCCCATCGCGAACCACTTCAATTACCGCTAGATAAGGAAGTAGTCAATAAGATGACCGGGTTCGACTTTGGTACTCCCGAGTACATCACCGCCCAATTGACACACGTCATCCAATCTGATGAATACCAACGCGCCGTACGCAACGCCGCAAGGAGAACTACTGCTCAGACACCAGAGACCGAGAAGAAGAGAGGAATGTTCGACTTTTACAAGAGGCGAAATTCAATCTCAAGCCGAGAGCAATTGACAACCTCGTCTTCAGAGGAGATACAGCGCGGGCTCGATCCAGTCAATGCCTACAGCCCTTTGTTATCCGTCTACTTCCTTGTAAAGGAGAAGATGGAACGTGAGATGCAAGAAACGAACCCGGGGGCTCTGGCTATGCCACATAGCCCAGGCGAAAAGCCTCTGAAGATGCCAGATCTTCCAGCACCAGCAGCAGCGTATACAAATACTGCAACCTACGAAATGGCGGGCGAGAAGCCCACTGGTGGACGATCTCGGCCTAGGGCAAGGACACATGGAGAAGATGAGATCGCCGATGGCCTGAAGAGGGTAGATCTCAATCCAGGCGGAGTTCCACCTGCGGTTCTTTCTCCGCCTGTAGAACAGCCGAAGAAGGAGGGTACTGCAGTTGGTCTTTTGCGCCGATTCAGTACTAGAAAGTATCGACAGGACAAGGATCGCTCAGAGCCGCCACCCACACCATCTCTTGCGATATCTGGCCCACCCGAACCCACTACAGTGCCAAGAAAGAGCTTCAGCATTCGGAGGCCGCGAGAGAAAGAAACGGGGTCTTCTTCTCATCTGCAAACCAGCACCGCCAACCAGCCCGAGCTACTTTCTCCTCCAGGTGTTGGAAACAGTGCTGCTCGAAAATTCAAGGCGCTCGGTCGGTCAACCAGTGTCAACTCGGCTGATCTTCGACGACGACTCAGTCGCCGCGGACGATCTTCTGAAGAGCCAGGAAATCCTCCAGCTACGAGCGGCTCAGACAGGTCGGATTTGAGTGGTCACCAAGTCAGAACGACCAACGATACTGCCTCGGAAGAATTCACTTCTAGCCCCCGGACTGGAGCATCTCGCGCCAAGTCATTGGGGCATGCGCGCAGAGAGAGCATTCAGGCTCGAAGAGCCAAGAGGGAGCAAGCCAAAGAGGCGAATGTTCCGGAGGAGACGGACGCAGAACTCGCCCAGGCTCAGACAGAAGCAAACAGGAGTCCAGATGCCGTCAAGCCCGTCTTCTTGAAGGGCCTTTTCAGTGTCTCCACTACTAGCACCCGGCCTCTGACATTCATCCAAGACGACTTGATTCGCGTACTCGACCAGCTTGGTGTCGAATGGACTGAGATCAAGGGAGGCTTCAAGTGTCGTCATGCGCCCAGCATCGATATGAATAAGCCGGCTGACTCGCCCGCTTCTCCTCCAGCTCATAGAAGAAGGATCAGTTTTGGAGGATTCATGGGCGGGGACAAGGATCGGGAAGAGTTTAGGGATCAACATCGTACGCCCACTACACCCAAGTCCCGAGCACGTCCGTCAGGAGCCGATCGAAGCTTCACGAATACCGATGACTCGGACGTGAGCGAGGATAGGGACGAGCGACGACCACGCCGCGCCATTCCCGCTGGGGAAACATCGACACATGTTCAAACCGATATGGGAGGAAGCATGGAGCTCGTATTTGAGATTCTGATCGTCAAAGTACCACTGGTGACGCTACATGGTATTCAGTTCAAGAAGGTGGATGGTGGAACATGGCAGTACAAGAACATGGCTCAGACTATCTTGTCAGAGTTGCGTCTTTGAAGCATTTTAGTGAGCCGGAGTTTGTGGGGCGTTTGTTTCATGGTGTTTGGCATTAGCGATATACATTCTGAACGTGAGGGTGCTTATTTTCTCGGTTTTGTAATTGTGGATGAGGCGGCATTATAGTGAGATAATTTGCGGGTACAAGCATGGCCCACGAATCTCATTTGCTACTCTTGGGTATGCTGCAATCCTCCATTTCTGCACTAGGTGAAGTCGGCGCGACTACCTCCCAGGTGCCATTTTCTCTGAGAATTATTGGGGTGAGGGGTCTTACAAATACAGTAATGCAACTGAGAAACAATTCCATTTGAGTGATGTAGAAGATGCACATTCCTTCACTATCCACGGTCCGTCTGGAGCTGAGCTGCAGGACCGTTTATCCTGCTCAGGACCATTGATTGTTCCGTTGCTTGATGCGCAAGTACAAGCCTGAACGTGTGACAATGCGAATTTCAGGCAGCAAGGAGAATTCGCGCTTTTCACAATAGCTATTCTGCCATTGTTCCTAATAGCTTTACCTGGACATGAATGCGGCTCAGGCTGTATGCCATTTAACTTGCTGATCTCCGCCAAAGCTCGAGCTCCCGCATCGCGCGCCGCCAAGACGCCCGAGCCAGTGGGGTTTCGCGACTTCACCTCGAGTACTCGCTACGCTCCTCCGAACAACACGCCGCCTTGCCCGTGACCACCACGCATACTATTTCAACTTCGACTAGCGACCGGAAACGAGCCTTCTTGTCCTCACACACCAGAAAACAACCACAACCTTACGATCCCGCACCTCTAGCAGTCCACCGCCGTCCAAAGGACCCGCTGCCAAATGCAACACATTTTCACGCACCAGCAACAGTACCCGAGCGAGTGGTCGCAGGGCCACCACCAGCAGCCGCATCACCATGTAGCCCAGCACGGCCAGCTCCAGGCTCAGGCGGCTCAGGCTCAGGCGGCGCAGCAGGCGCAGGCCCAAGCCGCCGCCGCTGCTGCTGCTGCCCAGCAACAACACTACCAGCGCATCGCGGGCAACAATGGAACAGCTATCCCGGGCAATAACGGAGTTCCTCGCGGTCCTGCAAACGATGCTCAAGCTGCCGACATTGGAATGACCGACGAGAATAGGCGCGTCCTGGAATGGATAGCACAACTCATGAAGCCGCAGTCTCGCGAGGCTGCTCTTCTAGAGTTGAGCAAGAAGCGCGAGCAGGTTCCAGAGCTGGCCTTGATTCTTTGGCACTCGTTCGGTATGCATACACCTTTGACGGATCTGTCGCGTCGCTAACAACCTCTAGGTGTTATGGCTTCTCTCCTCCAAGAAATCATCTCAGTCTACCCGCTTCTGAACCCGTCGCAGTTGACTGCTGCCGCCTCAAATCGCGTCTGCAATGCCCTCGCACTTCTACAGTGTGTTGCTTCTCACACCGAGACCCGTGGACTATTCTTGAGCGGTAAGTAGCAAAGCCTGGAATCGCGACAATGCTAACATACTCGCAGCACACATTCCCCTCTTCCTCTACCCGTTCCTGAACACGACTTCGAAGTCACGACCGTTCGAGTACCTTCGACTCACCTCCCTTGGCGTCATTGGAGCACTCGTCAAGAACGATTCCTCCGAGGTTATCAACTTCCTCCTGACCACCGAGATCATTCCGTTGTGCCTGCGTATCATGGAGACTGGTTCCGAGCTTAGCAAGACTGTCGCTATCTTCATCGTCCAGAAGATTCTCCTTGACGATATCGGTCTTGCATACATCTGCCAAACCTATGAACGATTCTACGCTGTGGGCACTGTTCTTAGTAACATGGTCAATCAACTTGTGGAGCAGCAGACTGTTCGCCTGCTCAAGCATGTTGTGCGCTGCTTTCTTCGGTATGTCTCACCTCTCATACATGTATAGAAGATTCAATTAACTCGATTAGCTTGAGCGACAATGCCCGTGCTCGTGAAGCTTTACGGCAATGCCTGCCCGAACCTCTCCGCGATGCGACCTTCTCGTCTGTCCTGCGAGACGATGCAGCCACGAAACGCTGTCTTGCCCAGCTATTGATCAATCTCTCGGACAACGTCGTCGATGCTGGGAACAATCAGCAACTCATGCATTAAGGTAGTTAGGGATCTAGACAATCGTGGCGTTTTGGTGACCTAATCTGTGCCTCTGCAATGATTTGTGGAGGTCACTTCTATCTTTCTGTACTTAGATAGCTCGAGTTTGGGCTTTCGATTCATTTGCACGAGGCGGCGGGATGGGACGGCGTTGGGACTTTCTCTGATGCGATACCCTTGGGTAAAGTCTTCACTTGTTTCTTGCTTCTCTATGCATCTTTTTACTATCCTCATCAGAGGGTCATGGCAAGGAGTTCCGGGCATTGCTGGGCGTCATGCTTTCGGGGAGGGCCTGGGTTGGGAAGCAAAAAGATCTGTACAGTATTGCGATGGTTTCGAAGGTTTCGAATAGCGTTTGAAAATAAAAGATCTCTTTTGGATATGCTGCCTGCGCACTTGATCCGTGGACTGAATAGAGTACCTTGGTATGCATGCAACTAGCAATGTACATTGCAGTTGAGCAAAAGCACAAGAGCTTTACCTCCGGACTGCTAAAAGTCTAGTTTGACCTCTTCAGCCTTTTCGTGAGACGCGACATGCATGCACTTTCATTCTTCCCATGTCACGATGCGGAATATCCCAAAGTAGACTAGCGCGATTTCGTTAGCGGATCTTCTCGCACAGTGCATCAAATCCGCCGCTCGTCCCACGCTTCTTTCTTCAACCACTTCGCACCAGAGCCACCAAAGGAACGCATATCCCTTGGGAGACACATCAGCCAAAATGTCGAAAATCTCTGTTGCCGGCGTCCGTACCAACGTCAAGGAGCTCCTTGAGTACTCCAATGAGACCAAGAAGCGAAACTTCCTCGAGACCGTCGAGCTCCAGATCGGCCTCAAGAACTACGATCCCCAGCGTGACAAGCGTTTCTCTGGAACCGTCAAGCTTCCCACCATCCCCAGGCCTCGTAAGTTTACCATTACTGCGACATCCAAAGCGCGCCGCTGACCTTTGACCAGGCATGGCCATCTGCGTCCTGGGTGACCAGCATGATATCGATCGTGCCAAGCACCACGGTGTTGACGCCATGAGCACCGACGACTTGAAGAAGCTCAACAAGAACAAGAAGCTCATCAAGAAGCTCGCCCGCAAGTACGACGCTTTCCTCGCCTCCGACGCCCTCATCAAGCAGATTCCCCGTCTCCTCGGACCTGGTCTGTCTAAGGCCGGAAAATTCCCCACCCCCGTCTCTCACGCCGAGGACCTCGCCAACAAGATGGACGACGTCAAGTCCACCATCAAGTTCCAGCTCAAGAAGGTTCTCTGCATGGGTGTCGCCGTTGGCAACGTCGGTATGACCGAGGACGAGTTGATTGGTAACATCATGTTGGCCATCAACTACCTCGTCTCTTTGTTGAAGAAGGGCTGGCAGAACGTTGGTAGCTTGACCATCAAGGCTACCATGAGCCCTCCCAAGCGCCTCTATTAGAGCATGGTTGGTTTCGTCCGCTGGGTTACATGTGTAGTGGGCTGTTGAGAAATGGCTCGCTCGGTTTAACGACTTTATGGAAACTTGACGGAAATGAAAGATGGGGAATAGTATAGCTTGACTGCAAATGCGAAACCCATACCACCCAAACTTGTTACTTGCATATGCCGTGATTCTACATAAATGTGATTGCACAATCGTCAAAGCCGTGAAATTGTACCACGAATCCCATTCACAAATCTCGCTCCCAAATTTCTAGCACCTAGCGCTGCACACCCAGCCCCGCCCCGCCCGTCGACCTGCGCACGCCCCCCCCCCAAAAAAAATCCACGGGCTTACCTAACGCCGACGCACGCGCCACCTGGGCGTCGCATAAAACCTCTGCATGCCCCGTCCCTCTCTGCCTCTCCTCATCATCAGTACAGGTACATCTACATACCTAATGTACATCGTGGCTCCGCGCAAGCGGCTTGCTGAGGGTTATTCCATTTCCATCTATGAATAGTCTTCCGTTCCCGGCCCCGTAGAGTGAAACCCGCCCGTCTTTCCTACCAATTCCTGTTTGAGCTCCGTGAAAAGATGGAGAGGGGTTGTGGGATGGTGTGGGACATTAATTTTGTTGGAGGAGAGTCTTGCGTATGTGAGGCTCTGGTGCAGAGAAAGTGAAGGCTTTTTTGTGGGCGTGCCTGGTGCTTGCTTTGCTGTGCCGTCGCTGCGCAAAGGTTGAGGTCTACATGCGATGCTTCGATGCTTCGAAGCTGCAACGAAGAATCTTGTGACGCAATCGCTCAGCTGCTATCGTTCATCATTGTTGGAGTGCATTTTTTGAAGCAGGCTGTGTGGCATCGTGTTGTACAGAGTGGAATTGCGTTCACTACAGATGTTCAAGTCCACAATCATGCCAAAGCCCATCGCCTACAATGCAAGTACCAGAATACGCCCAACATGCAGAACAGACTACGACTTTGAGAAGAAGGATACTGCGACTATCGCGAAGCCCTCCACTTTTCAAACGCCTCTTCCGCAGACTCACTGCTTATACCACACCTCTCGCCAATCAAACTCCACGTCCTCATCCTTATAATCTTCTCCACAGCCCTCTCATTCCGCATCAACATAGCTAGACTCTCTGTTCTTGCTTCCCGCGGAAAATATCTCCCAGAATATGGATCTAAACGCTCATCTACCACCTTCTCTCTAGCTTTCGAGTCTTCAATCTGTCGCAGCACGCTGTCTGGATCATCTGGATCTGGGCTCGTCGCCACTCCAGAGCAATAGTCAAGGATATCCGACCGCACAGCCCACGAAGGGAACAGAACCTTTTCTTTGAACTGCGAACATTGCGATGCCGGGATCGCGCGGCCTTGGCCAGGCGAGCCTAACTGTCTCGTCGACGTCGAGGACGGGTCGAAGCCTCGTTGCGCCGGCGTCAGAAGAGCATTGAGATTCTGGGTTATCGAATCGTCGATTGTACTGCGAGATATGCGTAGAAAGTCTGTCTCAGACGGCTGATTAGTTAGTGGCCTGGCAGCATAGGTATAACAGGTAGCGAACCTCTTAATGCAGTCTGGTTGAAGCAGAACTGTGGCGTGAGGTGGGGACGAGGCGAGGGTTGAGACATTGTGGAAGGCGGCGAAGATGGAGTGGAGGGGTGCTCCTGCGGTGTGGAGCGTTTCCAGAGAAAGGACGCCAGGACGACGAAGTATTATAGTCTAGTATTATTGGACAGGTAGGCCTGGTAGTGGTGTTGGGAGGTTTATTGGAATGCGGTGATGCCTTGAGCTGGAGGGCGTTGAGCCGAAATGCTCCATGTCGGTTTAAGTTAATGATGTCAGCACGGGCCGGCGACTTTTGCGACGCGAGGCAGTCGCGTCGCGCTCGAGGATGCCTGAAGTGCTTGCCCGCTCGTGCTCACAACTATAACACAGAGCATGCCCCTCTGCTGCAACGCTTTCCAGTATCCTGCTCTGCTTCCACGTCAATTGCATCGATTCTCTCGTCCAATTCGTTGTTTCCCTCTGTTTCACGCTGCGAATCGTCACTACTCTATCCTTCCACATCGAGTTGCGCACGACAGTCGTAAGGTTGTAGCTATGGCGCCCAAGCAGGCCACTCTCGGGTATGTCAAGTCTTCTCAGACGACTCTAGGGTGCGGCGACACCTCGTGAAATACTACCATACTTGAAATGTCCCCAAGCTGACGTCAATGTCGCAGCAAATTCTTTGGCAAACCGAATGGCTCTGGAACGAAGCAGCAGTCCAAACTCGCATTCTCCACGAAACCCAAAGTCGAGAAGAAAGATGCCGACTTGAAAGAGGAGCCTGCGTCGTCGCCAGAGGATGTCAAGGAGGAACGAAATGGAGATGCTGTCTCGGATACGGAGGTCAAGTCAGAGGTGAACGGCGAGGCGATGGATGTTGATAGTCCATCATCTGAGACTAGCAAGAAGAGGCCTGTCAAAGAAGAAGAGGAGGACTCGGAAGATGAGCCACCGACAAAGCGTCAGAGGAGGAAACCCGCGTCGAAATCAGAGAAGACTCAGAAAGCCAAAGATACACCAAAGACAGCTGCAAAGGCAAAGAAGCCGGCTGCAAAAGCAAAAGCCTCAGAATCTGTCCATGAAGAAGACGAAGTGGTTGTTGCAGAGAAGGTTAGCAATGGCAAAAAGCAACCCAAAGCGTCCCCTGCAGTAGACGATGATGCCGAGTCAGGAGCAAAGGAAGAGGAGGAAGTACTCAGCTCCGACGAAGAACCAGAAGAAGTCAAGACAAAGGCACGAAAGAAGGTGCAGACTACATTGACCACCAACACCAAAGATCCATACCCGGATTGGAAAGCTGGCGAGCCAGTACCATATGCCGCGTTGTGCACGACTTTTTCGAAGATTGAGATGACTACAAAGCGCCTGGAGATTCTTGCACATTGCTCGTTATTCCTGCGCCAAGTCATGCGCTTGACACCTTCGGACCTTTTGCCCGTTGTTATGCTTATGGTCAATAAACTTGCTGCTGATTATGCTGGTATTGAACTCGGTATTGGCGAGTCTTTGATCATGAAGGCAGTGTCGGAAAGTACCGGACGGAGCTTGCAGCACATCAAGTCTGACCAGAATGAGATTGGTGATCTCGGCCTTGTAGCTGCTAAGAGTCGATCTAAACAGCCAACCATGTTCAAGCCCAAACCTCTCACCGTGGAGGGCGTCCGCAAGGGTCTCATGGGCATTGCCACCATCGAAGGCCAGGGTGCTCAGGGACGAAAGGTCGACGGCATCAAGAAGCTCTTGTCAGCTGCTGATGCCCACAACGCTGGGAAGCATGTGGACATCGAGAAAGACAAGGGCGGACCGAGCGAGGCCAAATTCATTGTCCGAACATTGGAAGGCAAACTTCGATTGGGCCTTGCAGAGAAGACTGTCGTCGTTGCCCTTGCCCAAGCTGTTATCTTCCATGAAATGTCACAAGACAGCAAGACTCCATCAACAGCAGATCTAGCCAAGGCTGAATCAATACTCAAATCTGTCTACAGGTAAGTACTGGATCAATGGTGGTGGGCAATAAAGCTGATGATATTAGTGAGCTTCCAAGCTACGAGGTGATAGTCCCAGCTATGCTTGAGCATGGCATCTACAACCTGCGCGACAACTGCAGGCTACAGCCTGGTGTGCCCCTCAAGCCTATGCTTGCGAAACCAACAAAGTCGATCACGGAAGTTCTCGATCGTTTCGAGGGCAAGGACTTCACATGCGAGTACAAGTATGATGGAGAACGGGCACAGATACACTTTGTAGCGCATGATGCAAACATGGAGTTGGCCACAGCAGCTCCTTCGGCTGGCAAGTCGGATCGCGGTGTCTCAAACATCTTCTCTCGCAATTCAGAAGACTTGTCGAAGAAGTATCCGGATATCCTGGCCAAATTACCTACTTGGGTCAAGGAAGGAACGACGAGTTTTGTTCTGGACTGCGAGACAGTTGCTTGGGATATGGAAGAGAAAAAGGTCCTCCCCTTCCAGCAGCTGATGACGAGAAAGAGGAAAGATGTCAAGGTCGAGGATGTGAAAGTCAAAGTCTGTGTCTTTGCCTTTGATATCCTTTATCTCAATGGCGAGGTAAGCTTGTCGCGTTCCTTTGCGAATGCACAGCTAACGGCTACAGGCGCTGGTCAACAAGTCTTTCCGTGACCGTCGTGTGCATCTCAACGAAGCTTTCATTCCAGTCGAAGGCGAGTTTGCATTCGCCAAGTTCAACGACTCAAAAGAAATCGAGGAGATTCAGACAACTCTCGAAGACTCCATAAAAGAGGGATGTGAAGGACTCATGGTAAAGATGCTGGATGGGCCTGAGTCATCCTACGAACCCTCCAAACGGTCTCAGAACTGGCTCAAAGTCAAGAAAGACTACCTTTCTGGTGTTGGAGACTCTCTGGACCTCGTCGTCCTGGGAGCCTACTTCGGCAAGGGCAAGCGAACGAATTGGTACGGTGCCTTCCTCCTCGCCTGCTACAATCCCAAAACGCAGAACTACGAAACCGTCTGCAATATTGGCACAGGTTTCTCTGAAGCCATTCTCGAAACACTCCATACTCAACTCTCTGAGATTGTCATCGCTCGTGCCAAGCCCTTCTACGTGCACTCCTCGGGCAACAAGGATCAACCCGACGTCTGGTTCGAGCCGAGGTATGTTTGGGAAGTCAAGACGGCCGACTTGACATTGAGTCCAAGGTACAAGGCTGCTGCAGACGAAGTGGGCGGCGGAGGTAAGGGTATCAGTCTGAGGTTTCCGCGCTTCATCAAAGAAAGAGATGATAAGAAGATCGACGAGGCGAGTACAAGTCGTATGATTGCAGAGATGTACAATCGGCAGGAGAGTGTCAGCAAGAACAAGGGACCTAGCGCCGATGATGATTTCGAGTACTGAAGGGCGGGTCAACACCACGAGGAGAATGGGATCAGATGCACGGAAGCAAGCAATCGAAAGTTACACGCACCTATGTACTATAGGTGGGTAGAGGAAGGTGCATCTGCACCACCCCGCAGATTGCCACCTCATTCCAGTTGCAGAAATTTCATCGTGATCGGTACCATGAGTTCTACTCAATGCACTCGGCACCTTTTTAGGGAAGCCGCTTGAACCAAAGTAGGGTTACACGATAAATTATTGCATTGAGTTCGCTTGCCAACAGTTTTGGCAACCAAGTTGGCGTCCAGTTGCAAGTCTACTATGTACACAATGCAGCCGCTGCCCCACCACTCAACCTAGTAGCCATGTCAGATTCCGAAGGACACATTGTAAGACCCTTGACAGGCGTTCCCCAGAAAAATCAATACCATAATTCCGCACGGCTAACTCTTCCGCGGCAACGCCTGGGCGAGCAGCGTATCACGTTGTCCGGAATTTGTTCCCTCCTGCTGCCCTTACTGGCTCCCGACTCATACCTTTCCCATGTAAGCATTTCAATCTTGCACGACAGAAGGATGGGCTTTAAGATGACGATTCCAGACGCTTTCGGGCTTAAGCCACGGCGGCATTACGTGCATTGCATTTTCGTGCCGCTGCTGCGGAGCAGCGGCGCGGAGGGAGAGCCTAGATTCCGTATGGCAAATGCATCGGCAAGCAAAATGATTGGTGGGACGTTCCCCCGGCTCGATCAGATGTGTAGCAATGCCACCCTTGGGCGATGAACGACATGGTAACTCGATCCGAGGCAACGCCGTGAGGGTGTTGCCAGTGCGTTCGAGGATGTTGAAGGCGCTCTACTCCGCGCGGTTTCCTGGTTATAATCTGGGGTGGCATGAGGGTCTGGGGGTGGTTATTTCTCAATCACTTCGCTCATCTGCCATTGAGTGTGGAATTGAGCTTCGCACATTTGCCTTCGAACAAGATAGCATTGCTTGCGTGCGGATACACCTAACTACCTACTACCTACCTTTCAGTCTGCTTAGTTCCCTCGCACACCCCTGGACCACGCTTCCATCCGTTCAGCAATGTCTCCGAGTTGACTAGAGGTCTGCTTGAACGGCCCGTCCCTCCCTCCCGCCGACGATCAACAGCCGGCAATGGAGCCCGAACCACAGCGCCGTTCGAGCGAATCATCACGGCCGTCGCTCAGGCCATTGCTCCCTGCAGCCGCTGTGCGGGTCGACGTCGCGAAGGCTGAGAAGAAGAGACTGCGGGTTTCGCTGGCTTGTGCTGCGTGTCGGACGCGCAAGACCAAGGTGAGTAAGCATCTAAACGACAATTTACTCCAACGTCCAAGATACACCCATCAATCTTCACAAAAACATTCCCAGTCCCGGACTGACATGCCACCCCATCTCCCAGTGCGACGGCGACCGCCCCATGTGCGGCGAATGCCATACCCGCGGCAGTGACTGCCTGTACACAGAAACCGAGTCGACGCAGCAGCGGCGCAAACACGCCGACCTCGAGATCCTGTACTATCTCCTGCAGACGCTGCCGGACGCGGAGGCCCGCTCGCTGTACGGCCGGCTGCGCGCGGGTGTCGACTTGAGAGACTTGGTCGAGCAGGTGCAGCATGGCAGCGTGCTGGTGCAGATGGCGTCTGCGGCGACGACGACGGCGACGGCGACGGCGATGTCATCGTTTGATAGCAGCAATGGCAGTAGTAGTAGCGAGGAGAGTGGGACGCCAGGTTGGGGATCGGGATGTAGTTCTGTTGGCGTGGAGAGGGGGTGGTGAGGTCCCCCTTGACGAAGCTGGGGTTGGGGTTGGGGTTGGGGTTTGTGAGGTGTGGAATGGAATGGAAATGTGCAAGATTTTGATTTCATGATTCGGATTCAGGGATCTGCTAAGATAGGTAACTACCAAATCAACAATTCACAGCAACCGATCGATATAAGACCACCCAGTAATGATGTTGATAGCCCTTGCCCATGGCCTCCCCATAAATGGTTCATCAGTCCCTATACAGTATTTGTATCTCCCGGTGATGGTTTTCGATAGTGAAGGTCATCTTCATAGTCATCGGCCTTGACTGCCCAGGCGAATGGCGAGGGGGTTCATTCTCGTGGTGGTGCTGGCTGGGCGAATGGGGATTGAGCCGTGTTTCCTCGCGGTGTTGAGTGTGGTTCCTGACTAACTGAAGGAAATTGTCGAGGAAGTCTTCGTAGTCTTGCGAGGGTTGGTTGGATTCTGCCATGTTGGTACCCGTGGCGTCCTCGGTCACGTTGTCCTCGTTCACTTTGTCCTCGCTCATCATGTCCTCTTCATTGCTGTGCTCTGCACTGGTGACCTCTTCGCCGGTGTCCTTTTCGTTTGTGTTCCCTTCGCTGATGTACTTTTCCAAACCATCTTCCTCACCACCCGGCTCTGTCATGCTCCTGATTGAGATGTCCGTGCCATCTTCTCTCATCTCTTCATGGAGCTCATCCAAAACTGTCCACAGTTCGCCAAGTACCGCTGAAAACCCGAAATAGTTCTGTTCTGACTCGAATTCATAGTGGGGGTAGGGACCACAATAGGCATTTTGAGCCTTCAGAAACCAGACCTCGGTTTCGTGGTCATCATCGACTGCGCCGGCGATGAGGATGCAGTTCTTGGCCACAAAGTACGAGTCAAGAGAGCAATCTCTGGATTGATAGGTCAGCTATGAGATCTTGCAGCATGTGTATGTATCGTTTGAAAGATGATTAATTAATATAACTCACTGGAGGTTGTTTTTGGCCAGCTCGATGCAAAGACACTCATTCGTGTCGAAGTAGCTCAACGCGTGTATATACTGCTTTTGGTGCATCTGTGCCCTGGGTTCAAGTTCCAACATCTTGATGCTAAGGTTGATGGGAGTTGTTTGAGTATTGAAATATGAGAGATCCAAAAAGATTTTGCCAAAAACATGGGTTGGGGGGAAAAGGTTGACAACTAGGTATTTGACTGGCCCACACCACGCACTCGGGCCAACAGGTGCCTATTTTGTATCACGGAGTGACAGCGGACAATTTTGAAGCTAATAGAGAATACGGAAGGATGAGCGGTTCATCCAAGACACCCGACTCCAGGAAAGAGGACGAATGTGGCAGTGATATCCAAATCCGGCATGCCCTCATCCTCTCCGGGCAACGATGACTTTGCGCCTAAAGAAGACATCGGTTTCTGCGCTCAGAGCAGGAAGCGACTTATGAGAAAGATCCAACTCCCAGAAAGTCCAAACGCTGCAGACCAATACGCTTTACTAATGAGTTACCCAAAATGAGAGGTTTAAATGCTTCGACGGCCTTTCAGATGACACTCCCGGGCTGTCACCGCTGATGATCATCCTTAATAGTGAAGAGTTCTTCTTTAATCGTCATCCAGGCCAGAGCCTGTTTCTCGACATCGACTTCCGCCCGCTCGACGCGAGATACATTCTTCTCCTGTAAATTTTTGCGCCAGTCATCTTCCGTCCACGAGAATGTCGCGTTGTCAAACGTCACTTTCAATCCAAGTTCCTCGCTGTGGTATCTGACTTTGACTGTGAACCCCTTCGTCTTCAGGCCCTTGTAAGCGCGGAGGACAAGCCGTAGAATCGGCACCAGAGTTGCGTGTATGCTTGTTACACATTCCTGTCTTATGGCGAATGTGATGATTCTCGGCCGCACGGTCACGTTCTTGCGGGTTTGGTCGTAGATGACCATGCGTTGTGTGAAGGGCATGTTCAGGAGAGCTGAGACGCCTTCGTCCAGGGCGCTCTCCAACGCATCGCATTGAAAGTCGATGTTCAGATCCAGGTTACGTGTCAATTCATCGACCGTCATGCCGACACCGAAGATGTCCTTGTTTACAAATGCCTCCATCGAGGCATCAAGGAGGAGACATTCTGCAACAGGATTTTGGGTCCCTTGGGGTCTAAGGTCTTTCCCTATGCTATCTTTGAACCACTTGAGCACCTCGATAGCGAAGGGCTTGCCAACAAATGCGTGGTCAACGAAATGCGGAGGTCGCAAGCTGGTTATAATGACCGGTAAAGACGAATGCCTAGACATGCTGTCCTGGGCAATCCACGGTTCGTCAAAGTGCTCCCACCAATACAACAGGTCTCTGTTTGGGTCGCACCTGCTATCTGGCTCCCACAAGTAATTGTAGATTGCGTCGCGGAGCTCTCGTGGTAGATTGAGGATCCGGGAGGTGATTGACTTGTTTGCTGCCTCTGTATAATCGATGAATGCTCGCTCCATGTCCGAGCTCAAGCATTGTTTGGCGCCAGACATGGTTGACCTGATATCAGAAGACCGGGAAATCTCATTTTGACGGTTGGATAATAGTCTGTAGAATGGCCTCAGTCAAATTGCTGCAATTTTTTCCAAGACGTTTGTGTAGGGTTTACCCTTTGAGATGCTTCTCCGCGCGAACCAGCGCCTCATCAACCAGCTGATAGCTATGCGATGGCATTGCTATATCTGATAAGTCTTCATTCTTAGAACGTTGGGCTATTGAAAGTAGTGTGTTATGGTGATGGGAAGGACGTTAGTTCCGAAAGGAGAGATATGATTTGGACATCGAGTGAGTCATAGTCGCTGTCCTCCATCTTGCCTTGGTCCTGACTTTGCTGGTGGCCTCGAGCCATCTTGAGAACTTCTGTGCTCACAGAGAGATGTCAGATACTCTCTGGCAGTATTAGTGAGAGACTTTCTTAACAAATGCATCCTTTATTACGTTGATAATTCGGGTTGTTTTGAGGCTGAGAGACGTTAATGAGCGAATTTCCTAGAAGAGTTAACAGTTTACTATAAGTAATTCCAGCTTTTATGTCTCCTCACGATTTTTTTCCTGTTCACTAAACTGCGGAGTGAATATGGCTCCAGATGATTCTCCAGCTGATTTGTGGAGTACCTGAGTTGCGGGGTCACGTTCGTTCAAGCATCAGCAGGGCTATACCAGAACAGGCATCAGATTGATCTTAGATCCTAAAGCAGTCAGATCATCATAGCGCAAGACTAGAATTTTACTGTGGCTAATGTACGTGAAACGTTAGATCCGGGAATCGTTCGGTTGAGGCGGCGGGAATAGTATATGGTTGTGGACGTCTGAATACGGAAATGATAGCAGCACCCCGCGATGCTGGCCGCCTGAATTTCTCCTGGTGCATCGTGCATATTTCCGCACTCAGGTCCACGGTCTATTTCTCATGGGAAGGGTGAGTTGCGCTCACATTGAATAAAATTTGCCTGAAGGTTCATATGTGGATATGGTTCCTGGTTGATGACGCCACAATGCCGCCGAATACCGCCGATTGATTCTAAAAGCAACCTCTCCTCCCAAGTAACACCGCAATGATATACTTGATACATCGGCGGGCGCCGAATCTTGTATGTAATCGAAGCAGCAGAATTTTTTTGCCTTTCATTGGCCATGGACCTAGTTCCCAATGAGGCACAAGTACGCACTGTGCGAGCGGTTAAGCTGCCCAAACTGTTCCAGCGCGACACTTACTCATCTGGGCATCCCCACAGAATTAGCAAGAGTATCCACCAACCCCATGGCCACACCAGCAGTCAAGCATGTAACCTCCCCCCTTCAAGCAACACTTAGCGCCACAACCCTGATCCACCAAGCATTTTGTGCCCTTCACACATGATGGGAGAATCCTTTGCCGGCAAAGATTGGCTCACCTCCCCATCTTACAAGCAGGTTTGTGCGGGAGGAAGGATTCCTGTGGCTGGTCTGGGGCGATTCTGGGGTCTATGTTCTCCACATGCGCTTGCTTAGCGAGTCAGCAAGAACATGCACCAGGGGTGTTCAACATGGAGGTGAGCTGGGGATGGCCAAACTGGCGGTGCATATAAAGACGACGATCCCTTCGTAGCATGGGTATCGTTGGCCTCAGTTACTTCACTTTCAAGTCTTCCATTGTGGATTATCACCATGGACGCAGTTCGTAATGCCTCCGTTACTTCGGCACAGATCCGAACTCAAGCGGCCTACCAAAACCGTTGGAGGACTCTGATGAGCAATCCTAAGCTTCTTATTATTGCCTTCTTTGCCTCGTATGTCTCACATCTGATCGACTTGTCCTTTTCGTACTAACATCATCATTAGCTTTGGTGGTTTCGAGTATGGCTACCAGCAAGGTGTCCTCGGACAGTCACTTGTCATGACCCGCTTCAAAGACAACTTCCCTTCAGTCGTCGACTCCGCTAGCGCGACCGGTTGGTTGACTTCCATTCTTCAGCTCGGTGGTATCCTTGGCTCTCTCAGTTCTGGTATCTTTGGCGAGGTCTTCTCAAGGAAGTACACCATGTTCTCAGCTTGCTGCTGGGTTGTCCTTGGATCATACTTGTACATTGGTGCCACACATCACAACCCGGCCATGTTGTATGCTGGACGATTCTTCACTGGTATTGGAGTCGGAACCTTCTCTGGTGTAGGACCGCTGTACAATGCTGAAATCGCTCCCCCTGAGCTCCGTGGTCTGATTGTGTCCTTCTATCAATTCGCCACTATTCTCGGTATCATGTTGTCTTTCTGGATCGGCTATGGAAGCAACTACATCGGCGGCATTGGCGAAGGCCAAAAAAACCTTGCCTGGATGTTGCCGTCCATTATCCAGGGCGTGCCAGCCGCCATCCTCGCCATCGGAATCTGGTGGCTCCCATTCTCTCCAAGATGGCTTATCAAGAAGGGCCGTGACGAGGAGGGCCTGAAGACTCTCTCTTATCTTCGCAAACTCCCCGAAGACCATGAGCTGGTGCAAGTCGAGTTCTTGGAGATCAAAGCCGAGACTCTGTTCGAGCGCCGTTCCTTCGAGAAGAACTTCCCCCATCTTGCTGCAAAGGAAGCCGGAAGTGTCTATGTTCGAGAGTTCGCCCAGTACTATCAGATCTTCAGGACTTGGGATAACTTCAAGCGCGTATCCACGGCATGGCTCGTGATGTTTTTCCAGCAGTGGAGTGGGATAGACGCTATAATTTACTACGCGGCGAATGTGTTCGAATCAGTTGGTCTGACTGGAGGTACTCAAGCTCTTCTGGCCACTGGAGTGACTGGCGTCGTCTTTTTCGTCAGCACCTTGCCTGCAATGGCAGTCATTGATAAATTCGGTCGTAAGCCCATGCTTCAGGTCGGCTCCGTCGTCATGTGGATCTCCATGGTCATCGCTGGTATTCTGGTTGCCAAGTTCCGCCACGACTGGGCTGCTCACGCCGACGTCGGATGGGTTGTTGTTGCGTTTATCTGGATCTATGTCGGAGCTTTTGGAGCCACATGGGGTCCCGTCTCATGGACTCTGGTATCGGAAATCTTCCCGTTGTCCATCCGATCAAAGGGTGCTTCGATTGGTGCATCTAGCAATTGGGTAAGTCTCCACACACTTCGCATACATTAGTGACCACTAATAACTCTAATAGCTCAATAACTTTGCTGTTGCCTTTTTCGTCCCACCCATGCTAAAGAGCTGGGCGTGGGGAACTTATATCTTCTTTGCGGTCTTCCTTGCAGCTGGTATTGTCTGGGTACATTTCTGCCTCCCTGAGACCAAAGGAGCAACCCTCGAAGAGATGGACCGAGTTTTTGGCAGCCGAACGGGTGCTGAAGATGCCATCATGCTTGCTGAGGCACGAAGGGAGATTGGTTTGAGCATGAATCTCGAGACTGACGCAATCAAGGCAGCGCATCATGAGAAGGGAGACGCTCACGTCGAATCGGTTTAGGCGAGACCTCTAAATGTCCAGTGGATCAAGCAGCTTACTCATGCTCTGTTGTATAGGTTGGAAATTATAGTTCGCAAGGCTTTAGTCTAGTTCGAAGAGATCATAGTTCCGATGCTCGCTTACACGTGCCCATCCCTTCAACCAGCACTGGCTGGCTTTGCTCTACAGCGCGAGCGCAATATTGAATTGATATCACCTGTTGGTACGGAATGGGTATTAATTAGTGGTTGAATCCCATCCTAGAAATGCAGTTGAATTGGGCGATAGTTTATTGAGGTCGTTTCTTTGTAGAACTACGGATTAGATCTACACAGCTTTAGACCAAAATGGTTTACTCCAGTATCGAGTTCGATCCACTCCAAATATACAGTGAAGAATGTATACTACAGTATCTTATCTAGTTTACGTTGTAGTTCACTTTCGCACTAGTAGCCAAAATTGTAAACTATTTCTCTCTTCTCTATCTGCCTTATCTATCTGCCTTCTTCTTCCTCTCCTCCTCCATCTGCCTCCTCCATCTGCCTCCTCTGTTATAGATTGGCAAGTGAATATTCATATGCTGGTAGCCCTAAGCACACTATTAGCTATATTTTATAGTACCCTAACTAGACCCTTCTTAACACTCTGCACCTCTTTCTTCCTTTTTCGTTCTCTCTTTCCTTTTCTACAAAGTAGATAGAAGTATTGAGAGAAAGCAGATGGAGGCAGCTGGAGGCAGATGGAGGAGGCAGATGGAGGAGGCAGATGGAGGAGGCAGATGGAGGAGGCAGATGGAGGAGGAGAGGAAGAAGAAGGCAGATAGATAAGGCAGATAGAGAAGAGAGAAATAGTTTACAATTTTGGCTACTAGTGCGAAAGTGAACTACAAATGTTATATAATACATATGTATAAGTAGCTATCGTATTTAGTGCTAAACAATGTGCGTGTGCTTTTTTTTTCGGTTACCGTAACCTAGTTTTTGCCTGAAAAAAAGTAGCATAGATCTAATCCGTAGTACAGACCGCGCAGCTGAACAGGAATTCATGTCCAGCGCGAGTCTTCAATTGGGCATCTGTCTCTGTAGACTGCGCAGCTGCACTCGCTTTTACACGTGTGCATCGCGAGTCTCCTGCCGGGCAGATGTCTAGTAGCAGTCGGCACGCAGTTGTGATTTCCTATCCATCTATAGACCGCTATTACCTTATGTATCTATATACATGTCACTGTCTCTTACATTCAATTCGGGTCTCCTATCTGTAATAGAAGTTCGTAAACTACGACAACAAAAGCCCCAACGTAGACTAAGGTTGTTCACTCCTGACTCGCCGCTGGGGTGGGAGTGGTGGTCAGCTTTCTTTGTTGGACTGGGTTTGCTGCGTAGTAGGCTTTGTTCTTGCGGTCATCTGGTCTTTTGTTCTTTCCTTTTTTCCTTTGATTTAATGCTACATGTGCGAAATTATTTCAAATGTACACTTCAGCCTGCAAGGCCCGTGCAGCATACAGACTGTAAGTGGAAAATGACAGCTCCAAAAAAAAAGGCAAAAAAGAAGGCATGTGTGTTGGTTACTTCGGTATTATGCGACACCTGTGAGATTCGAACTCACGCTCCCGAAGGAACTGGCTAACTTTCCCCGAAAGGACTAGCAGGCCAGCGCGTTAACCACTCCGCCAAAGTGCCGGACGATTGATTGATAGAAGGAGTTGAAAAGAGATAAAATATATACAAATTATTTTATGGTATCAGGCTAATTGTTCAAAGCTTCGACATGAGACAAACCAAAGGGGCGGGGATACCCAGTAGCCCCGCAGACCCGGGCCAATGAAAAATCATGACTGTCTCCACATCTATGAGCCAATCAGCGCTCACAGGGCGGGCTGCCACGACAGACTTCGGCGCTTTTGCTGAGCGGCCCAGCCCAACGTCAGCTAGAGGCCTAGCAATGCGCAATACCAAACTTCAATTTCCATACCACAATTTTTGCGTATAAGCAACCTCAGCTGTCACCTGTCACCTGCATTAGGTGACGATGTTTGGAGATACTCTTTACAATGCTTGCCACTAACAATTTTTCTCTCAATTTCAGCAGAGTATGAAGTCTCGACTTTTTTGGGTGTGGTGGATATCGAGGTGGCGCCTTCCTTCTAACAGCAAGAGCGACCACAGCTCTGCTCCTACGGCGAAGAGAACAGTACATGAAATAGGCCAAGCTCAGTCTCAGCGTTCTCCTCTAATCCAAAGCAAACTTACTCATCGAGTATTTACATGCTACATTCTCGCCATCATGTGTATTATTCATGCTTCTCGGAAACGTGATGTCAAGAAGCTGACCTGCACACCGGAACCATCGAGAGGAGAGCGAGAACAACACCAATATCCATGCAACCTGATGTACCGCATTCACACTACATATTAGAGCATCTCGTAAAGAATATGCTACCTGCAAGCTCACAACAAGAAGATTAAACTCCTTTACTGAGAGTAGTTTAAAGTTCCAGTTTAAACTATGAATTTTGGTAGAGCTATCTTTCGGATCGGATTCCGGAGTACTAAGCTCAATCTAAACTTAATGATTCTTTTGAGTGTGTTCCTTACTACCTCTTTTTCAATCACACGCTGATTCTTAAACACATTGCTCATGTCATCAAGATGGCCGCGAATAATATGACCGTATTTGCCCTCAAGTTTGTTCGGGACAATTATGAAGGAAGCCGCCTATCTCATAGTGCAAAGACCACAGCAGCTGGAAAAAAGCAGATCGCTTTTGTTCAGGGTGAGCTTTCATCGAGAGGCACGTAGAAGCCTTCAGGTCGCTGCAGGAGGTAGGACGAAGTAGGCATGTAGGACGCAGTGGGCCGCTGTAGAGGTTGGATGTTGTAAGCACAGAGGATGTTATATCTGAAGGCACGCATGAAGCTCTCTTAGAAAGCACGTGTGAGTTACAATTTGAAGGCACGTAGGAGGCTCCAGGATGCTATAGGATTTAGAAGGCTATGGGCATGTATGAGGCTGTACGATGCTGGTGAGGTTGGAGGCTGTAAGCATGGAGGATGCTATATATAAAGGCATGCAGAAAGCTGTATCTGGAGGCACGTAAGAGTTATAATCTAAGGCACGCAGGAGGCTTCGGGACGCTGAAGGCACGTAGGATGCTACAGGACGAAGGTATCTTGAAGCCATACCAGAATGCGGCAAAACTTCCAAGGATACCCCTTGGATGCAGCAAGATCTCGCTGTATTCTTACTTGGTCCGAGAGTGTAAATGAAAAGCCATGGGGGGCTGCTCCAGCTGCGTCTCCAAATGTGTCTGAGTAGCAACATGCTTGGCCAAATGAAGCGGGACACTGGAAGTTTATTGCACATTCATATTCCATTCTGTGACGCTATTTCATAATGATGGTTGAGAGATATAGTTAAAGCTATTTGTATTGTGCCTTCATGTCCTGAATCACCCTCGTTGGTATCTTGCGCTTCCATGAGCTTGGCATGTAGTGAGCAATATGGATTTGTCTCACCCATGTTCAAATCCTCGCTAGAGGACAGCGACCGGATAATTATGGACGAGGCACAAGCTATCAGAAGATGTGATCAGACGAAGCAAGGCCAGATCTTGAAATCTTTCAATGGAAGATTTAAGGCCTTGTTCACCGGCTCTCCATTCAAGATTTGGCCTTGCTTGGTCTGGTCACATCTTCTGATAGCTTGTGCTTCGTCCAGAATTACCCAGTCGAACAGGCCATCCCGATTCTTGCGGTCCTTGGGTCCATCCTTGCAGCTTTGCAGCTATGTATGTGACTACTATCCGGCGAGCACCTTTCGGTGACGTATATGTGTAATGCCGAGGATTAACAGAACGCGCTGTTCGGCCGGCCCACCATCCTTGCCATACTGGTAAACATTCCAGTTTACCCCAAGCTGGTCCCGGAGATGAAGAAAAGTTTTCTCTAGCAGTGAACGCGGCCAAACCACCAGTGTTGGAGCATTGACTGGTGCTTGTAGCCTCTCCCAGTATAGCGTTGAGGCCTCGAGGTATGCCGTGTACTCGTGAGTTTTCCCAGTGCCACACCCGTCACAACATAAGATTGCCTGGTATCTGCGCTCCATTCAAGAGCCCAATGGAGGAAACACACTTGATGCGGTTTGTGTGTATTTCCTTGACGAGGTATGCGTGGTGCAGTCGGATCAGCACTTCTTCGATTTGGCAAGCGGTCGATAATCTCAGCGCCTTTGCCTAATTATCGTTCAAGAAACTCGCGTGAAATCTCTTCGTCATCGTATAGCTCATTTGGAGTCGTCAGCCAGCTCTGCACAATCTCAAACGCCGGCGACTTCGTCACACCAAAGTGATTATCTAACTCCTCCGGATTTGTCGACTCGAAGTTTAGGTCTGCCGCACTGGCTTCACTTGCCCGTCCCCTATTAAACAGCCTTTCGTAAATATTCTCCGACCATAGGTTGTAGTAGGCTTTGGCTACCGTCCTGGCTTCTGACTTGTGACAGACTATCTGATGCAAGGCTGTCGATCTTGTCTGTGCGCGAGGATGGAAGACCTTGTCCGGTATAGTTGAGATCCGCGAACTGTTTCTTTGTTGTCCGTTTACTACGAGGCTTTGGTTGTACCGCCGACATGCAGAAGACAATTGTTTGAATTCCTTCAGTTTGTTTCGCGAGATCGCACTGAATTGCGATTTTCCAGTTTGCATTTGTAGTGGCCTTGAAATTTTCTAAAATGCAGTCTGCCGAACGGGTATGCGGTGTGGATTTAGTATCGATGTAGACGAGATCTCATTCTGTTCTGATAGTGGCCTCGGTGTTATCTTGCGTGTTGACCATCGACGGGCTGGCGGTGGGAGTACGTTTGGGTTTTTTTGCCATGGCTGCAACAAGCTTGTGTCAGGATGATCGAGAAGCGGAAGAGAGTGTGCAGGTCAAGGAAAGTGTAGAAGCCTGCAATTTTGTGTGAAAGGTTGTGCGCGGCAGGACACGGACGAAGCGCACTGACGCCCATGTGATTGCGACGACAGATCAAAGATGCGCTTACTGACTGGCAAACGATCCCCTGTAAAAATCCTGCGGAGTGAAGAATTGATGACAAATTGCCAGTGAAGGCGAGAATGATGGGAGTTGCAAAGAGGTGAGAGTATTAGAAGTCCTTCTACTAGGTGAGAAGTCTCCTGGTAATAGGTAAAAGTGGTAGAGGTCCTGATAAAAGGTGAGAACAAAAGTCCCAATAAGAGCTGAGATTGGTGGGAGTCCTAATCAGCGGTGAGGGGTGAGATTAAGTGGTGAGATTCCCCACGGGAGGTGAGAGTGGTGAGAGTCCTGTTGAGAAGCGAGACTCTTGGGAGAAGCAGGAGGAACGAGCAGCAGTAAATAGCAGTCAGCTCCTTGTCGAGGCTTTAGTTTCTCCACTGAACCTCCTACACACAAGAAGCATACAGCGAATGACCAGCAGGAATATGACGAACCATGACAGCGATGACGACGACCCTGATAAGATCGGCGGGCTCTCCATCGAGTTCTGTGAAATCCTCATGAGCATTCCCGTGCCGAAACGAAAGCCATACAAAGTACCAATTCCTCCCAGACCTAGATCACCGATCCTCCGCGAGAGAAATACAAGAAGCGCAGCTCAGGCACTGTTTCGTGAATACAATGCACAACTAGGGCTCTCAAGATCATATGTTTCCTGGAGATCTTTCGAGCTGGAGTTACCCGAAAAAATATGAGCTCCTAAGACCCTAAAAGAAATCACCCTGGAATCGTCACAACCATGCCCAGGTTTGAGTCTGAGTCTCGGCTCAAATGCTGCTCCCCCACCACTCAAGGCTACGGTACAATTATCTGCTAAACCAGAAACGGATTTCTTACTTTGGACCATCGAAGAGGTATACAAATATTCTGCTCGAGTTGCAACCCAGTTGAGAGCGACCATGAAGAGGCGGACAGGTCTGGGCGAAGCTGCTCAAATACTCGAAGCACATCGCGATAGACTTGAATCGCTGTTCAATCTTGCGGTAGGACTACGCGACTTAGCTCAGCAAGATGATCAAGGCGCAGGAGATGTCTTGAGGTGTTTGAACGAAGCCATTCATCACTTGGGACAGAGGAAAGCTGAGTTCATTAGGCGAATGAGAGCATGGAACGAAGAGATCAATGCAGGGCTCTGTATTTGAGTGATTGAGGCGTTTCTGCGGAAACTATCTAGTTTTACCAGGTTTCATTTACATCATTTCAGTTAGGCGAGCATGTGGTCAATTGAAGGTTTTCTTTGGCCAGTTATATTATCTCTTCTGCCATTCTTAGCCGAATGCGCCTTCCGATCTTGCCCATCAAGGTCTTGCGGTTCTCACCGATCTTGGATAGTATAGAGAGTATTCGTCTTCCTTGCAATTGAATTACCAGGTTTTCGGTTATTTGAACCATTTGCTTGAACCCCTGCAAGAATGTTCCATAGAGAAGTCTCCATTTGGTAGGGTACGTGATCTGTGTTGAGATCGTTAACTTCATAATTCATTGTTATCATTTGTGCATTCCTGACTGTGTAGTCTGGGCCCATGTCTAAACAGGAGTCTTGGGCGATAATGTATTTCCTTTCATAGCCCTGGTCTAAGTAGATTGTATCGCTAAATTGTATGAGGTGCTTATGGTGCCCTTCATACTGTCCAATTAAGGTAGGATCAAGTTTCAAGGGCCGTTTCGATGCGACTTCTAATCTGACAACTAAATATCTGGTGTGTATTGTCTGGGTCCCTTCAATAGGCCTAGTCAAACCGGCTAGCACTATTACATTATACACAGTGCTCTTGCCAGCGTTTATAGCGTCCGATTTCCGCAGGATTTTGACTTCACGGCTCTTTTTACTACGTGATTCAATCTGGAAGCTGATATTTAGTTCACACTGTCTAGGCACCTTCTATAGACTTAGTTGAAACGCCTAGCACCACTACATTGCACGCGGTGCTGGTGCCAGCCTTAAAAGCGTCTGATTACGGTATGATTTCAACTTGAGGACTCTTCTTGATGCATTATAAATCTGGAAGCTAAATATCTAGTGTATGCAGTCCATGCACCTTCTACAAACTAAGGCGAAGCAACCAGTAACACTACTTTGTACACGGGGCTTGTGCCAGCCTTCATAGCGTCTGGTCACAGTAATGTTTCAACCTAAACACTCTTTTTGAGCATTTCAACCTGAAAGTTAAATATGTGGTGTGTTCTGTCTGGGCTCCTCTAGTAGTATTTATTAAAACAGATGATACTGCTTCATTGCGCAAGGTGCTCGTGATAGCTTCATGACATTTGATTGCAGTAAGATTCTAGCTTTTGGGCCCCTTTCAATGCATCTTTGAATCTCAACGCCAATATTTAAATTATACTGTCTAGACCCATCTCATAGACTTTCTCAATACAATTAGCAACACTACATTGCGTGAAGTGCTAATGACAACCTTCGCGATGCCCTTGCGGTCCTGTCAAATCGCGCTGGAGGCCTGCTGAAATTAAGATCCTTGCAGACTTGGAGCTTCGCCCAATCCTATAGCAGATTTGCCTCCGGTGTTCCTCCGGACAGGGATGGTCCAGCTTCAATCGCCTACTGAAGATTTACAGACTCAAAGAAACCATAGTATAGTCCTTGGGCCGATTTCCGAAAGAATTTCTCTTTTAGTCCGTGGGAGAGCTCTGTCTCCCGAACAAGAAGCGTGAATTTGGGAACCCTTTTCAGCAATTCCAGCACAAGCTCCGCGTGGCACGCGAAGCCATCACTTCCAATCGACATTAGAATTGACTGGCAATGTTTTGCCATTTCCTTTAGCGAAGATTCGATGGCTTTAGTGAACTTCCAAGCTCGGTGCAGATTGCCGCGCTTGGTCGCATCGGGAGCAGTCGATGCCTCTGAATACGGAGGGCTTGGGATTTCTCGTGTCCTCACGTTTGTAGCGGCAAGGAAACACGCTTCAGCCTCAGGGGCATGGTAGTCGACTTTGTAGTCGTCAAGTCTCGATTGGCCCCATATCTTAATCCCTTGGGCCAGGTACTCATGGCCCATGTACCATGATACTGGCGTAGGCCCTGACGATCTGGCAACCATCAATATGGTCGACTTTGCTCCCTCCTTTGCGGCCAGCTCAATTAAGAACTGTGAATCCCTTGATGGCTCCCGCGGCTTGGGCTGGCAACGCTCAATATGCCTGGCCATCAAGTACAAATCTGCCCAGAAACTGCCACAAATATGGCATTGGTATGGGCCCCTGTCATCATGCGTATGCATATCTATGCTTTGATGCGTTGACTCGGCCTTAATTTCCGTCGACACTACAGTGCATTTTACCCCTGGAACCTTGGAACCTTGTTCCAGGGGCAGGGCCGCGGATATACAGATGAGTCTGGTCGCGAGCAGCGCTGCGGATTCTTCGCATGGTCGTTGGCAGCATGGTAGGAGGAAAACAGCTTTCCACAAAGCTTTGGACAGGGAATTTTGCATGTCTTGTCTTCTCGTGGGTCTTCGTCGAAAGTTTTGAGGAATTTACCCGGATGCTTTTGCTGCATGTGTATTGCCAGAGATCGAATGTTCTTAAACGTATCCGACCGCCTGCACTCTCCCAAAGCCTTGAACGGGCACCTGTGCGTATTGTCTGGCTTTGGTTTCAGGGCATACTTCGAGGGTTTTTCGTCGTCTGCCTCAACATCGCTGTCAGGATCCAGGTCTTCCTCATCTGATGTTGTCATTTTGTGCAGCATCGACTGCGTAGTCCGGGTCCATGCCCAGACACGCATCGTAAACGGCAAGGCGTTTATGTCGGAAATATGGTGAACTATGCTTGAATAGGGTGAAGCCAGAAGGTTCTTGAGGTCGCAAATGATCCAGAAGACGTGCCTGCGTTCCGCGTTTCTCGAGTGCCTTTGGCGAAAACTGGCATGGTTGCTCGAGAAACATTGTCGTGCGCCTGGGTCGATCATTGTGACGGCAAGGCTGTATGTACTCGTCGATCGCGAGACTTTCGGGCGAAATAGGGTTGATCAAGGCGTAGGCAGTGTCGTGGGCGTGGTGGTCGCTTCCGTGGTTGTGGGCGGCTAGCCAACCTCAGGGCAGGCGCTTTGAAATTGACTTCACATTGAATCACCTGACCTATCTTCATCCCAACATCGATGAGAGACCGTCGTAATTAGGTAATTTACCTAGCTAGTGTTTATAGACCTTGTTTTATCCTCTTACCACCGCCCTGCCACCGCCGCCCTCGCCGCACCCTTTAAGCCGCACCACCAACTCTTCTCCTTCAAATCAAAGTCAAAGTTAGACTACCATTTATTACCTCGACCTCACTAAAATGTCAAAGATGACGGACTCCACGCAAACCGAACGGCTGAACCAGGAGCAGCAGTTCGTTGATGCACGATCGCTCCTTGAATCGGACCCATTGCTGTGTGCAGCACTGGCAGCATACAACTGCGGGTAAGATTTCTCGTCGCATTGCGCGGCGAGATCTTGCAGTAGACGGTTATTCACATACGTAGACGCACTCATGATCCGTACTACAAGGTCGCGAATAGCCTCCTCGCTGCTAGTGCCAGCATATTGAAGGGATCTCCGTATACAGCCGCTACCTGGTACCAACTTGCATGTGTGGTCTATGAAATCGCACTCAGAAAAGCTGAGAGGGAGGAGAACCAGGTTACCCTGGCAAAACTTCAATTTGGCATACAAATCCATGCAGAGTTCAGGGCGCTCCACAATTATTTCAATAAGCTATTGGCAGATCAGAGCAGCATGGGCGGAGACGATTGAGATTGGGACGAATCGTACGAGGAATAAATGGCTGTGGATGGCAACGGAGGACATTGAAAGGCACGGCTTTTGGAATCAGGATGCAGAAGCCGCTCGCTCCTTAGGGGCCGAGAAAGGCGTGAGTTGCGTCACATTATGGCTCCCGAGAACTGACAGTTTACTCCTATAAGCCAAATGGAGAGCATATGCAGCATGCGGGAGTCTCTGAGGAACATGGGTAGAGATTTTTCATATTCCTTAAGTCCTTGAAGGTGCTCTTGGGGCGGAGGCAATCGATGAGATTTACAGCAAGGGTGCAGGAAGAGCGATGAAAATGAATTCTAGCAGCATTAATCCACCATTTGCTGCCATTGAAACTATTTTACTCTTGTGGCCCAAGTATCTTGTCAGTGAAATTCTGGTTGAATTCCAGGTTGCGAAAGTGAGACTAGGTCACATTGCGCTAGCGACATTGTGAATGATATGACTGTAATCCACTAAGAGCAGAGCATAGGCCACAAAATTTTACTTATGTCGCACAGAATCATGCGCTTGGGTGGTGGTGAAGTTGATCGCTCTTGCCGTGTCTGCCTTCCCCGGAAAGGGAGCGGATCACCTGGTGCACCATCCGTTGTCTCAGAGGTTACTGATTTGCTTCATCTCCAGACCACACCACCATGCTCCTCATATTCTACCTCAACTGGTTCAGCTTTGCTCTTTGCGCTGCTCGCGACTTATACGTCTCGCTCGATGACTTCCTCCGAGACCTCCCAACACCGGACTACAATGTGTCGCAACTACTCGAGAACTCGACAGCCTTCCAAGACACGGCAGATCCTCAGTTCGGCTGGACAGGAAATCCACCTCTTCCAGCAAGTGATGAACTGTGGTGCAAGTCTGTTTCCAAGGGCACCACGCTGATGAATGCGATGACGTACACGGACGAGGATGCGGGTCAAACTTTCAGTCCTCCACGTGATACAGCACGCAGTGACTATAACGTTGGTAAGTGCCTTATGCCTACTAAGCTCAAAAATTACATGATACCAACTGCTGAATACAGAGGATCTTGAACCCTGGGGTTACTGCATGTATCAAGATACGGACGACGAGTGGTGTAATTGGGAACCCACTGGTCACTGGGGCCACGGGCCTTTCCTCCGTGCTCAAGGCTATGACGACCGGTGTAAGGTCAATGGTGGAATGTGGGATATCATTCTAGTGGTCCATGGTGACTTTAACAAGGGCGATCCTGAATTTCAAACATATATGGGACCCGACGGCAGAGTGCGCAGGGTCTGTCAATACCAGAGACTAATCAATCACGAATATCGCTGATATTTCTAACAGGTAACAACCGCTGAGTATCACATTGGGATTAATGGGAGACAAGGAGGTACGTCGCCGCAAGAACTGTCGTCCAATTGCACAATCTAACCCGCGCAGGCGTCATCGCGTTTGCACGCTATGGCCCTGAAGCAAACCGCAACGACTTGGACCCGCCGGTTCCACCGGACCAATACCCTTTGATGAAGGCGTCCTCTGACATGCTTTGGGCCTTATGGCAGAGCCTTGTCGTTCGAAACGACGACATTCAAGAGAAGAGCAACATAAAATTCTTCATGTCGATGAGTATCGAGAACCCCGATACACTAGGCATTCTGAAACGGGCCCTCGACGAAGTCGACGATGACCTTACACCGGCGGGCAGAACGTTCGGCATGGCCTCTGAACAGGGCAGGGCGATACTCGGTATTCGACTTTTCACCATACATGTGCATGCGTGCTAACGGGATATGTTCAGGAAGCCCCAACGGACTCGCCTTCGCCTACATGCTCATCCAGCACAAACACCTCTTTGGCAAGCGGCTCATCAATCGCGTTCATGTCATGGAGTGTCTGACGAGACATAAATCGCCGTGCTTGTTCTTCACTGTCACTACATACCCCAACTTCCGGACGCCACCGCCTCCATCACCTGAAGAGAGTACAAGGGGGCGGTTTGGCGAAGTAGATGAAGAGCTGGTGATATCGAACAAGTCACGAAACTTCGTCAGAGCGCATATGATTGGGGGCAGGGCTGATTCAGTGCTGAAGATGTGAGATTTGAGCAGGGCAAGTCATGTTCTGGATGAGGAAATATATACAAAAACACATGGTAGAGTGCAATAATGGTCAGCAATAAACTCAAGAATGTCTCTGCATTAGGAAGTTACACAAAAATCATGACTCCAGGAACAAGATAGTACAAACCAAAATATACAATCCAACTCCCCGTTTCCAAATTAACCATCTCTAGACGCTCAGCCTTTGCGATAATCCCCCTCATATCCCTCGACCCACACTAATCTCCCCTTAAACCCGAAAACACTCATACCACTTCGGCCTCGGCTCCTCAAACCCCACAGTCTCCCAATACTTGCCCGCAGACGGGCCCTCAAGCAGCGATCCAACACCCTGCTCGCAGTCCCCTGCACTCCTGTGATACAAGTCAGCCCACATCTACCAAAGAGCAAACATAATACGTACGCGTAAAACCCACACTCACACCCCCCAAAAAGCTTATACGCATACGCATCCTGATAGTCGGCAACAGTGTCGTTGTAGAAGAACGGGGTGCAGGATTCTAGCGCTGATAGACCGGCGTGCACGTTTGCGTTGGGCTTGGTGAGGACGTAGCCGCATTGGTAGGTTGGGTCTAAGGGGGCGGCGGGGGCGGCGATGGTGAGTGGCAGGAGGGTAGTGAGAGCGGTGGTGAGGGTGGTGAGGAGGCGCATTTTTATGGTTGTTCTGGTGAGTGGTGGTGATGAAGAAACAGTGTGTTCGAAGCTGGGGAGATGGAGGGTGAGATGTGAGAGTCTGTGCGAGGAAATGTTTTGAAGACAAGTTTGATGTGTGGAGTGACTTGTAGCAAAGGTCCGCAAGGTACTTATTTATATTGGATGGCAAGCACTTGTGCTCCATCGACGGGAACAACCATGTGAGCAACACATGCCGTCTAAACACAGCCACAAAGTCTACTGCAATAATGCCCGGCTCATCTACCTGTGCAACACTCAGCGGCTGGAGGCGAGCTGTCAAAATGCACGATCCCGATATTAGTCCCGCTGCGGTACTTCATTGCTTGCCTGTTCTGATCATCGGAAAACAGGTATACATTGCTATTGTGGCAAAGCGGCCCCTGTGATCATAGTACAAGCTGCCTTGGGATGGCAAGCACGTAGTGTTTGGGACATCGAGCTTCGGGGGGCGAGAGAGTCGGTCAAACTCTGTTGACGTGGATATGATTATTGGTATGATTGACCGCTTTGTCGCTTACACTCCGTGTTACAGATAGATCGAGTTCAAACGGTACGAGTAACGTCATCGTTAAGGCGATGGAGACCTAAATGGTAACGCAAAAGTCGTTTGCTGGGTAAACGCTGAGCAGTGGAGGTACCAACTGGACGACCGAAGCGGTGAGCGAGGTTGGGGTGCGACTGTAACAGTATGACGAAGAGCAGATAGCATGATGTTGGACTCAGCGTACGAAATGTGTGGTTGTGTGAGGTGATGCCACTATAGGCATGTGGCTAAGTTTGTCTTCCAATGGAAGTCAAGGTTTGCAGACTGGCGATCAACGGTGAATTTCTGGTTGCAAAAAGGAGTAGGTTGTCGGCAATAAGAGGTTTAAGCTCTACGCTGCTTCAATCTCGTGCACTCGGGCCATTATCTCCTCTTTCCACCTCAAGTAATCTTCTTGTTGTCGTTCGCCCAAATAATCCGAAGCATCTTGCATCATAGTACCCAAGCCAATGTAGTCGCTTCCACCAGTTTTGATTCCTTTTTTAGTACTCGCAACAGGCCCTACAATGTCCATTTCGACACCCTCCATTGCGTCACCGCCCAAGGGCATGATATTCATAAACCATTCCATCTGCAGCCATCCCTCCTCTTGAGCCAGAGGCATCATTTGCTCAGTCTCAGACGAAAGGTCGTCATATGTCGTGGTCCCTTCAGTTGCTACTTCCAACAGAGTGTTCACGGCCTTTTCGCGTAATTCGTTGTATTCATCTGGAGAGACATCTTCATCTTTCATCCGCGTGAAGACATAGAGAAATATCATAGCAATCAAACTCAATATACGGCACTCTGTCAAAGTTGTTGATGAAGCTGATGGTGTGGTTGTAGGTCGTTGCGATCGCTTGGTTGGAGTGTCAGCGGTCGCAGCAGACATGCGGATCAGCAACGGCAGAATCGACTCGACTCCGGTATAAATGTGTGGTGCGGCACTCGGATAGTTGAAGGATCTGACGAGAGTGCGTATAGCAGGCATGACCCACTCAGGGATATCGTGGACCCCATCAGCTTTGCGTGTGCTTCGCCCTGTTCTACCACTCAATGGTGTTTTGGGTGTGTTTCGCGTGGATGAAGGCGCTGCTTCTTTGTTCTTTCGAGGTGTCTGGGGTTCTCGCGAATTCGAAGACTCTGGCAATGCGCTATTCAGGTAGTTGTACAGCTTTTTGTATATTCGAGGTGGACATGGCGGTCGAGAAGTGATTGCCGGGAGATTGAGACGCTTCTTCGATCTGATACATATTAGACGGAGGGTGAAAAATGGACAAGGGCCAAACTACCTCTCGCAAGCCAACTGTGCACAAGCATATGGCCGCGCGATCTCCTCATCAGGCTTCAGGGACTGAGCGACGCTTCGTGAGCGGGCAAGTAGCGAAAGAGCCAACTCAATGAGCTCTGGAGGCAGAGGGCCGTTCAAGGTTGGAATTAGGCCAATGAGAGCTTGTTGAATGCTGACTCGACTCATGATGGGTATGCCGTGCAGTTGTGAGGTTGAGATTGAGTTAATAAGCACATGCACGATCTCCAAAGCGCGTCTCGGATTACTCGCGTATTCACGTGAGCGCTAGCCTAAACGAAACTATTCACATCACTCAATGCTTTGCATGACACATTCGTTACTATTCGATATCCGATCCCTATGGATGTAATTCTTACTGGTCATATTACCCTTGGATGCCATATAAATCCTGATAGTACCCTTGACTAAAGATTTTCGTTGCAACCTTCTTCTGTCTAGTCTGTCACTGCTTCGTCACCTTGACAACGTAGTCATGAAGATTATAATCGCTAATGCTCTACAGAGCTAACTAATCGCAGGTAGAACTGAGTTCAATTTTGCCTTGGCACATTTGGTTCAAGTTTGGCGATTTGTTTCAAGATTTGTTACCGCATCGGCAACTTAATGCTGAAAATGTATCGCACACTTTCATCATCCATGACTCATGTGACTATGGTTGATAGTCTTATTAGAAAGAAACGCACCCTTCAAACACTTTCGAACCTCTTTGGCTACGTCTTGAATGTGTGGCACCTGTCCGGACTTTCCGTTGTTCTCCGTCGGCTCGTTTCCCGCTTTCGTATCGGAAGCAGACCCGGCGGGAAACCCTCTCCTACGCCTTGATCACCCGCGTTCGATGCAGGTCCACGGGTTTGAATGCACTCGTGCAGTAGCGTACATTCGGGAGTAATGCAGAGCTTGGTCTAGGGGCGCCTAAACACACGATTGTGTGAAGTGTGCTCTCACAGAGACTGGCGGAGATCGAGTGACGGGTTGAACAATACCGCAAAATAATGTCATTTGAAAGCAGTAACATTTATGCTTTCACGTTCGCAGGCTGCTTGAAGTATTTGCTAGGAATGAAAGGCATTTTTGCAACCACGGCCTTCCTCTTTTTGCCTCGAACGACGACCTGGACCTCTGTGCCCGCCTTATGCAAGCCATCTTTAATGTAGCCCATAGAGATGTTCTTCTTGAGAGTGGGCGAAGGGCAACCGGAGGTGATATTTCCAATCTTCTCTCCCGCCTCGTTGATGATCTCTGCGCCTTCTCTTGCTGGTGAGCCTTCAATGATAAGTCCAACTCGGCGACGTGATACACCACCGCCTTCCGACTTCTTCTTGAGCTGTTGAAGAATGACAGAGTCGCCGTGGAAGCCGCCCTTAGCCCGACGGTCTTTGCCGATGATCCATGAAAGAGCCGCCTCAACAGGTGTTGTAGTGTCATCTAGATCGTGACCGTAAAGACACATGCCCGCTTCGAGACGGAGAGTGTCACGCGCTCCGAGGCCGGCAAGTCGCAGCTCGTCTTTTGCAGAGTCCAGCAGGAACTCGGTCACTGCCTCGGTAGCAAATGCCGGAATGCTGATCTCGAAGCCGTCTTCGCCGGTGTAACCACCGCGACTGACGAGGACCTCTGCATCAGTGCCCTTGATGGTTGCGGCGGCGCATTGGCCGAAGTAGAGGGTTTTCAAGTCATTGGCAGACTTCTCTTCGAGTACACGAGCCAGAATCTCAGCGGAGAGAGGGCCTTGCAGAGCGATGAGACCCTGACCGTCAAGGATGTTCCATTCCACATCCTGGTCTGGGTTCTTGCTCTTCCATGCGTCCAATTGCTCCTTCAAGTATGCGGTGTCCTTCTCGCGGCATCCGGCGTTGGTGACAACATAGAATTTATCGGCAAGGCGAGTTACGACGGTGTCGTCGACAATGCCTCCTGTCTCAGGGTGGAGAAGGGTGGAGAGGGTGGATTGGCACTCGGGCAGGGAGGAGAGCGAGGACGGGGTGATGGATTCGAGGAAAGCCTGGGCGCCAGATCCTGAGAAGTGGTGCTGGACCCTAGTAGGAGTGTAAGTTCATGATGGCGGTATAGTGGTCGCATAGATCGTCTTACATATGGCCAACGTCGAACAGACTCGCCTTCTCGCGCGTCCAGTTATGCGAGTCAATAATGCTCAAGTCGCTGTACTGTACGGGCATGGAGTAGCCGCCAAAAGGAACAAATTTGGCGCCGTGCTTGCTGTGAAGCTCGTAGAGTCCAGTCTTTCCCAATTGCTCTTTGGGGGTCTCAGACGACGCATATCGGACAGATTGCTGCACGCCCTGGGGCTGGCGGGCAGGCTTGCGGGGTCGGGAAGTCTGAGTTGTGAGTGTTCGTGATAAATAGTGAACATTTCTAGGACATTCGGCCCTCAAAAGACGAGGTCCCAAGCCATTGACGGTTGGCCGCAGTGCTGCAACAACTTTTTTGGAGGCCATTTTGAGAGTGCGAGGAGTGACGGCTGCGTGACTGCAGCGACGGGTACTCACGGTTCCTCTTATAAAACGACGCCCATGACGGCAGCGGGCCGAGCTTGGGCCACAAAGCGGCCAAGGCAGGGAAGCTTCAACCCACCTGGATCTCATCGACCAAAGCGGCCATACATCCCATACCGCCTATATTGCGCCCGGTTGCTCCTACTCTCGCTGCAACCATGTCCAAGGGCACCAAGTACCTGCTGGTGTCGCTGCCGACGTCCATTTCGCCGTCAAACCACGCCGACGATGCCTTGACAGCCTTACGGAGCACAGTGACGAATGATAACGGGACCACCTTCCCGTTTGCAATACCAAACTTCAAGATTGGAACTCTTGATGCGCTGGTGCAGCAGGCAGATGATCTGACAAAGCTTAACAATGCATGTGAAGGTGTTGTCGCAAAAGTAGGAGAGAGCTTGAAGCAGATCTTGGATGGTGACGAAGGGAAGGTGCAACAACAGAAGACGATCAATGACAGTATGTCAGACCGGATCTTCACCTTGGCACGAGAAAACACCCCATGCTCACAACAAACGTAGAACCCGTCGATCAATATCTACGGTCTTTCCAGTGGAACAAGGTCAAGTATCGTGCAGACAAGTCGATCGCAGACCTGATAGACTCATTACAGAAGGTGGGCACCATACTCTTCTCTACCCGGCCGCCCTCTTACTTTGCATGTAGGAAATACAAGGCATAGACAACGATGTCAAGGCAAAGTTCAGCCAGTACAACCAAACCAAAGGCGCACTCGCAGCTGCAGAGCGAAAACGAACCGGCAACCTCTCCACCAAATCCCTTGTCAACGTTGTAAACCCCTCGGCCTTGGTCCGCGATTCAGAATACCTTGATACCCATCTCGTCGCTGTGCCCAACCAGGTTGTAAAGGAGTTCTACAAGTCATACGAGGAAATAGCTCCAATGGTCGTTCCTCGCTCCGCGAACCAGCTTGCCAAAGACGAGGAGTTCACCCTATTTGCAGTCACCACATTCAAGAAGCACTCTGCCGAGTTTGTCCACAAGTGCAGAGAGAAGAGGTGGACACCAAGAGACTACAAGTACAAAGAGGGAGGGAAAGAAGAGGAGGCCAAGGAGGCAGATCAGTTGACCAAGGATGAGAAGAAGCTATGGGGCGAGGCATTGAGGTTAGGACGTACAGGGTACAGCGAGAGTGCTATGATCTGGATCCATGTTCTGGCGCTGAGAGTGTTCGTGGAAACCGTCCTACGTTACGGTCTACCTCTCGACTTCGTGTGCGGAATAGTGCAGGTGGTAAGGCATCCCGCTTGAGATACAAGACTCCATACTGACTATCAACAGGGCGACTCGAAAGCGGCAAAGAAAGCAAAGACCAACCTTGACAACGCATACTCGTACCTCGGCGGCAACGCCTTTGGTCGCGACAGCAAGGGCCGCATCACCAAAGACGACACGGCAATGTCAAACGAGATGCAACAAGCTGGGCACTTGGGCGACCAAGAGTACACGGCATACGTCTTTTACGAGTTCGAGGTCGTATAGCCAAGGTGCAATGTTTGAACGTAGAGGGTCAAGTTGTTATGAGATAACATGAGCTGTAGAAATAATCTAAAGTGCTTAAGCGCACACTCTGTTCGAAACGGCAATACACGGAATGGAATCATTGTGACGATGACTTCACAGAACACACTACGAGAAGGCGAAAGATGGTGCAGAGGAATTTGTTGCATTCTTGAAAACTAATAGTAACACAGACTACAGCGGTTGGCGTCTACGACAACTGGACCTACTCTTCCTTGAACCCCACAAACTCATTGCTCATATCCCACAGCTTCTTCTCGCTCTCAGCATCATACGCCCACGCCTCATACCCCGGTTCCAAGATGGCGTAGCCCTCGCGCGCAGGCCCACTAACCGTGCAATCCTCCAGATAGCGCCCGCCCTTTCCTTCCCACGCCTTGGCCACGGCAGCCCAGACCGTCGTCGCAGCACCCTGTTCAGCGCTCTTCAAGATGGCCACGACAACCGGGTTCTGCGCGTGCTTGGCCATCTCGTCCGCGACGTGGACCTGCAGGCCCGTGGCGATGCCGCCGGGGTGCAGAGAATACGCGTGCAGGCCCTGCGCGCCGTACACGCGGTCAATGTAGTTTGCGAACCAGATGTTTGCCGTCTTGGAGTGCGCGTAGGCGTGGTTGGGCGTGTACTCGCCTGTCAGCATGATGTTGTCGAGCTTGGGGGGGTTGTAGCGGTGGGCCAGCGACGAGACGGCTACGACGCGGCTGTTGAATTCAGGGGTAGATGACGCAAGCAGCGCGGGCTTGAGGAGCTGGAAGAGCAGGAAGTGCGCGAGGTGGTTGGTGCCGAACTGGGTTTCGAAGCCGTCGGCCGTCTTGCCTTCGGGGGTGGCCATGACGCCGGCGTTGTTGATAAGGATGTTGAGTTGCCCGTTGCTGGCGGCGAGGAACTGTGGTGCGAAGGCGCGGACTGAGGCGAGAGAGTTGAGGTCTAGGGTGAGGAGGTCGACTTTGCCGGGCTCGAGGATGTCGGCGAGGGCTTCGCGGCCCTTGGCGAGGTTGCGTGCTGTGCAGAAGATGTGGGCGCCTGTTGCTTTGAGGCTGCGTGCTGTTTCGATGCCGATGCCTGAGGAACAGCCGGTGATGAGGATGGTTTTGCCAACTAGTTTACCTGATGGGGAATTAGTATAGGGTGATTGGGATAGCAGTGTAGGTAGAGAGCCGGTTACCTTCGAGGTTATCGTCTTTGATGATCTGGAGAGCGGTGGGACGGGCATCACCAGCGCCTTTGGGCTCTTTGTGTGCCTCGACATATCGATGATACTCTGGGGCGCTGTACTCGCTGATATCAAAAGCGGGGGCAACCATCTTGAATTGGAATGTTTATTTGAAATGGAGTGTTTGTTAAGTGTAGAAATGGTTCAAGTCAGTTATGAGCGTGATGTTGAGAATGTCCTTCTCATTGAAGACAAGGCCTTTTTATACATCATGTTAATTGATACAATTGAAGACATGATGAATTTCTGTTCACGGAGGGTAGCAGCAAAATCCGAAGCCAAACGGCGTTTACTCGAGGCATTTACTCGAGCATACAAAGAAGAGTGCAATTTTCGAGCCAGGGACGAGTGCAATTCTGGCGTTGGCCCTGTTCGGAACCGGGAACGGACAAAGGGCGGTGGATTTAACTTCACCGTGACCCCCACAAAAGCGCCGCTCCAGTTCGGGCGAGCCTTTGGAGGATTAAATCCGGGCGCGTCTTGGCGCGCTTAATTATTCTGCCGGGCGGTCAGGCCGAGGATGCAGAAAAGTTGTCACGACCAACCACGACACCTCGTTGCAGCCGTGCACCAACACATCTATACCCGCAGCCATGCCGTCCACGTATAAAAAGGACAAGCCGTGGGACACCGACGACATTGACAAGTGGAAGGTGAGCTCCATGCTTGTGCGCATATTCCAAGTCCCGAATTCTGATTGTTTGCGCAGATTGAACCCTTCAAGCCAGAAGACAACCCAGCCGGCGCATTCACAGACGAGTCGCGCTTCTCGACCCTCTTCCCAAAATACCGCGAACAGTACCTCAAGGGCTCCTGGAAGTTCATCACTGCAGCCCTGGCCAAACATGGCGTCGGATGCGAACTCAACTTGGTCGAAGGCTCCATGACAGTATGGACAACACAGAAAACATACGATCCGGCCGCAATCCTAAACGCACGTGATCTCATCAAGCTTCTAGCAAGAAGTGTGCCGTCCCCACAGGCAGTCAAAATTCTCGAGGACGAGGTTGCCATGGACATCATCAAGATCCGGAATCTTGTCGGGAACAAGGACCGCTTCGTCAAGAGGAGACAGCGCATATTAGGACCCAACGGATCAACTCTAAAAGCACTTGAGCTTCTCACAGAGACTTACCTCCTGGTCCAGGGTAACACCGTCTCCGCCATGGGACCCTTCAAAGGCTTGAAAACCGTGCGGCGCATCATCGAAGACACCATGCACAATATTCACCCCATATATGCCATCAAAGAGCTCATGATCAAGAAGGAGCTCGCAAAAGACCCAGAACTAGTCAATGAGAGCTGGGACCGTTTCCTGCCAAACTTCAAGAAGCGCTCGCTCACCAAACGGAGAGTTCCACACAAGGTCAACGACAAGACAAAGAAGGTGTACACGCCGTTCCCGCCGCCACAGGAGAAGAGCAAGGTCGATCTGCAAATCGAGAGCGGAGAGTATTTCTTGGGCAAGCAGGCCAAGGAGCGCAAGGCCAGGGAAGAGAGGGAGGACAAGATGAAGGACAAGATGGATGCGAAGAGGAGAGAAAGAATGAGCGAGTATGTCGCGCCGGAAGAGGATGGAGAGAAGAAGAAAAAGAAGCGGAAACGAGAAGAGGGAGAGGAAAAGGACAAGAAGAAGAAGAAGCGGAGTTCAAAGGGAGAGGTCGACGGCGATGCGGAATGATTATTGGCTTGAAGAACGGTCATCAATCAATTGCGACTCGACGCCTTTCGATCAAGAGTTTCATCTCGTGCATCGAACTGTGGAGGGTGTATGCAAGCTTCGGGTCAACGACTATCTGTAGTAAGAGTAGGCGTTACGGTTGAAAGAGTACCATATAGCATTGCCAGGTGTTTTGATAGCTTTCCAAGATTCAAATACCCAATCAATTTCTACCTTCAACTGGGAGTAAATCACAACGAGTTGTAGTTTGACTAAGCGTCGACTTGGCGCACTATATTTAGCGACGTCTCCAAACGTCTCACGTCTCATCGATTCGTGCCTTGACCACGGCCAAGGATCGTGGTCTACAAATTCCATAATGCTGGGGACACACGCTGGAGACAATCACAATAACCGCCCCCTACTCTCTTACTAATCCCTTCCCGTGATGTCGTTTCCTATATCATCAATTCGCCTGCTTGCCGCGACCCTCGCTTTGTCCGCCGCCTCGCATGCTCACGTGGTCTTGACGCAGCAATGCTGGAACGAATTCCCATTCCCTCTCAGCACAGTGCACATGTCCTCCTCTCTCGACGGATCCCTTGACCTCGTTTCGCCAATACCAGACTCAAAAAGTGCCCAACCGCCATTATTTGCACAGAAAGAGAAGGACACGAAGACAGACTACGCGCCCTGGTCCTTCCCACCAACATGCACCGACATCCTCCCCAGCATAAACGACAGACTGTGCGTCTACACAAACACCTCCTTCGCCCAAGGCCGCGGCATCTCAATCTTCACTACGCCCGCCCTGGCCCAAACGCTCTCCTCGCTCCCCGCGTTCACGGACCCGCTCGCCCTCACAAGCCTAAACATCAACGCCAACACGCACGCCTGGCGCGCCGCGCCCATCCCCGGCAAGGGCACCGGTATGCTCGCGGCGCGGGACCTCGTCTTCAAGGACACCGTTACAGCATACACGCCCGTGTTCCTGGCGTACCTGGAGATGGAGCTCAGCACGCTGGGCCGCGAGGGCTGGTGGCGCCGCGCGATTGAGCAGTTGCCTGAGGGTATGAGGGGGATGTTTCTGGACCTGACGTATGTGTTTGGGGATGAGAGGGTGCGGGTTCAGGATATTGTCAAGGCGAATTCGTTTCAGGTGCATGTTGGGGGGGTGAATCATTTGGCGGTTTTTCCGGAGACAAGTCGGTTTAATCATGATTGTGCACCCAAGTAAGTCAACTTCGTCTGTCTAAGGGGAATAGAGACTTTGGACCTTGCCTGTGCTGGTGTGGTGTAAGAGGAGACAGGCCAGAAGGGTTTTTCACTGACGGTACCATGTCTAGTGCGCAGTACGTGATCGACAGCGAGCTCCTCACGCACACCGTCCGCGTAACCCGGCCCATCGCCCAAGGCGACGAAATAACAATCTCATGTACTTTCTCTCCTCCCATACACACTAACACACTAATCCTCCACAGACACCGCGCCCCTCGAACCCCTCTCCACCCGCCAACAACACCTCCAGCAAGGCTTCCACTTCCCCTGCACCTGCACGCGCTGCCTCTCCCCGACCTCCGACGCCACCCTCACCCGGATCCACGCCCTCCAATCTGCCCTCAACGACTGGTCGCCCTCGTCCACGGGCTCGCCCGCCGCGGCAGAAGAGCTGCTACAGTTGCACCGCGACGAGGGGCTGGAGGGCTTCATGGACGTGGCGTACGGGTTTGCGGCGCTGGCGTATAATGCCGTTGGGGAGGAGGCGGAGGCGGTAAGGTATGCGCGGCTGGCGAGCGAGGCGATTCTTATGAAGGATGGGACGTGGAGTGAGAATTTGAGGTTGTGGGAGGAGGTTGTGGGGGATCCGAGGGGGCATTGGAGTTGGGGGCGGAGGCTGTGAGGGGGGTTGGAGAGTTTGGGGGAGGTCTTTTGTTTAGGGGGTCGAGGGGATGGGAGGGAGGTTTGACGAGTTGCAAAGAGCATTGGTAGAGGGGTGTTTCTTGCTTGTGTGGCGAAGGGTTTCTTTGGTCGTGAGTGACTCCTTGTAAGCGCTGGTGAGGATCCTGAAGATAACGATGAGTGTCCCCGTTGCCGAAACATTGCACAGCACTTTGGCTGGCTTTAATGATTTTTGAAGTTCGAGCACACCTCTAGTGTATATAGATCTCAGCTCATTGAGACTGATTCATCATCGGGTTTAAGGGGCCAAGACACTTAGATAGCAGCGAGGGAAAAGTGCCAAATAATTTCTTCGTCGCAGGCAGAGTAAAGTAGGATTAATATTCCAGATTAACTCTTTCTCCTAGATAACATATCTCCTATACTCTCAAAACTAGGCTGGGGAGCTAATAGACCCGACCGTTTGATTTGAAAAGATTCGAGCCTCTGGACCAGGTTAACGTACCCCTTCTGTACAGCAAGCTCGATGAGTTCCTTTTTTTCTTTTATTTGGATGTTCGAATTTCCGCTTGATAGTATTTGGTTCAGTGCAATTTCCCTGTTGCACCTCACTGCTTCCCACACGCCTGTACGGCCATACAGGCCAGAGTCCGCGAGAAAAATGGGGTCTTCAAGCAAATGTAGAACCATTTCGTCACTACCGCCGCGGACAGCACAAGCCAAAAGCGACCTACCACTTTCACAGATGTGAATAGTTTTACCATCTTTTTTACTCTTGCCAATGACGGTCCTTGCAGTCTCTAATTCCCCTCTAAAGACTAACTCACATATCGAAGGTCTTTCGCGATGTGGTAACACGCTAAAAGGGTGAGAATAATGCTTGTTAACGAGTACTTCGAGGATATCATCAGCACCCCTGCATAACGCAAGGCCAACCCTGCTGTACTCGAGAAATGTTTCCTCCGCCTTGTTCCAATGTGTGAATATCCCGTCGTATAGTAAGTCGAGTTCTGTCGGATTTTTACTTTTCATCAAATCGACCATTTTTGCGTTGTCGGTCTCAAGTGCTGATGCCCAGAAGTCTTCTGCGCTATACAAGTCACTCGAACCACCAGCCCCTCTTTGGATCAAAGGTGGCAGTAATGTTTCTATAGTTGAGGTATAGGACAAGAGTTTCGAGACATGGTGAAGGTACCATTGCTTCGCATACTGTCGAAAATGATATATCTGGGCCTGTTCGCCATCCCCAGCGCGTAGTTCCCTTGCAAGCACTTTGCCAATGTCGAAATTAGGCTGTTTTCGAAGCTTCAGAAGCTTTAAAGCAAGATTTTGAGCGCTTGAAGATGATTGTACCGTTGATTGAATGATCATCGCTGGTGCTTTCCCAACCTTGATTTCAGGTGCGCGATTGGTTGAAAGCTCAGTTCCGAAAATTCCGTAGCTTAGATATGTGACAGTGATATCTGCCATGGTCTTATGAGCTCTTTTGAGCGATATAGAAACGTCCCAGGAAAGTCCATACAGCGAGTAATCCTTACACTCACTATCATCATCATCGAGGAAAAACAGTTCCACGCTAGGATGCAGAAATCGCACAGTCAACTCTTCTTCGTCAACAAACAAGAGGCATCCACAGCTTTTGAGGACTGAAGATATGTCGTTTATAAGTTTTGCAGAAGTCCAATTTGTGTCTCCTTTTGTCACGCTCAAAGCCTCTCTTAGTTCGCTGGTCGTAAGAGGGCGTCTCGCAGCGATCAAGAGCTCTAGAAGCTTTCTCCGGGAATTCTTATTAACTCCTAATGCATCCCGTAGTATGCGACAATAAATTCCCCAAAGATCATCCGGTAAATATTTCAAAGCGTCTTTGATTTCCTGGTCTGTTTGCATTGCACACAGTGATCTGATCTGTAGAACGACCCACAAGAACATTCCCCTAGAACCTTGATTCAGGGCATTCTGAATCTCAAGTATGAGGGTTGGATTGCCAACAGCGAGGGCACGTGATTCCAAGCACCGCTCCAGTTCCGTCTCGATGAAGGCTTCGATGTCTGGGCCATTTTCTGGCATCTTTATGAATCTTTCCCCTTCCGGTATCTGCGAATTCGGTTGCAGACGTAGGGAGGCACACATGGATACTTTGTGAGTACTGGAAAGGCTGGTTACGAAATCGTGGATGTCGTCTCGTTCCTTTTGTTCGCACAAGTCCTTTCCATCGAACACCAAAGATACCCTACGATCGCGCGGCAAGATGCCTTCGACCATTTTGAGCAAATCAGTGCAGCTTAATAGTGATGAATCACTAAAATTTTCGCTATCCGGAAAATGAACAAGAATTTGTCGGACCAATGCACCAAGCACAACTCTTGCATTCATGCTTTCTGGGATATCATGCCTGCAAAAGAAGTATGCCACGATGGTATTCCCATTTTCTGAGTCAATCATGAGGTCTTCAACGATGTTTGCCATCATGACGGACTTTCCGCAGCCTAATGCGCCAAGATAGCAGATCGATTCCTGATTTGTTTCTTTTTTCCATTCTTGATACTCCGATGTTTGTGCAAATGATGTTGTCGTACCAGATTTTCGAATTTGCTTCCACGTTGTCTCGTAATCGTATGTCGAGCAGCGATCAAGAAATTTCAGTCTTGCTGAAGCTTTTAATTGCTGTGATGCTGACTTTGAGAAGAGAGTCGAAACTGTCCTAAATTTCAAATTGTCTTTTGCTTCCTCTTCAACTTTTCGAGCTATTAACAGTTCGATCTCGTCTTTGATGGTTTTCGCCCAGTCATCAAGGTCTGACCGAAACGTTTGGAGGTCAGAGCCGTTGAACGTTGCAGTGATTTTGCGAAAAGCTGATTTTGTAGTAAGTCGTCTTATGTACTGGCACAAGCGGACTACAACGATGAAGTATTCGCAAATGTGAGCTTGTAAGTCTTTGGACCGGGCGTATAGCACTGAAAGTGTCTGGTAACGTGGTGCAGAGCGGCCGACTTCCATGAACAGAACTGATAGGGTTTCCATGTATGAGGAGTAGTTGACAATGGACTGGAGATTAGTCAGTGAGCGGAAGTTATCTCAACGATGCACCCGGAAGCATACCAGAAGAGACATGCGGACGATGGACCACACCCCGCATGCGATGATGTTCTGAGACCCACCAACTATAACATCTCCGAGAGCAGCAAATTGCTGAACTCCCTGCAAGAAGTTCGTAAAGCGCGGGCCAAAACATCGGCTTCCAGCCTTGCCAGAGAGCTTACGGTCCAAGTTTCCAGTGAATCGCATAACATCATTCGATGTTGGTGCTGAGCTGAGCGAACGCGCTCTGTTGTTTCGAAATTCGGATTTCAGGTCATCTGAAAGGCTGGCTTCGAATTGAGAGACTGCTTGAGCGAGGCGGATCTCGGGCTTCAGCCTTGCAGCGTTGGAAGCAATCAGCGACATCTGCACACTGCTTGCTCTCGAGATCTTTTTAGTGAATCAATGTGCAAAGGAGTTTTTCACATGATAGTGGCTAGATTGAAGGATGCCGATGGTGTCGCTAGATTGCTATGGTTGTGCGTTGTAAGAAGGAGAGCTGAAGTCGAGGGCAGGCACGAGGTGTTGATTAGCGGGGCTGCTGCGGACACAGCCACGCTAATTGGTGAATGGAAGTGCGCCCAATATGCAGCCAAGTGCAAGGCTGAGGAAACATAGGGATCGACCTAGATAAGTATGTGACAAATGAAAAGCGTGCAACGACCGCGTCATGAGATAAATGCAAGAAGAATGTGAAATAATGTGAATTCCCTAATGCTTCTGTACTGATCAAGTATTCGTAATCAATACATCTACTCCTTATACCTCTGGTCGTGGAACCCAGCCAAAACCTCAACCTTCCCATCCCCCCTCTCCGCCCACCTCTTCGCCGCAATATCCGGATTAAGCTGCAGCGTCTGCTTCGCCTTAACCCACTCCTCCATAGTAACAATCTTCTCAAACCTCGGCTTGACACCCTCCCTCTCCAGAATCGGCGAGTCGGTAATAGGCAACAGCTTGGTGTCATTGTGTGGGCGCGCAAAGTACAAAAGGCCAGTTCGCTCGTACTGGCGCTGGTCCTGCGGAGGCGCAACGACGCGGTGCACAGACGACTTGAGCCAGCCGCCTGTGAGGTGGGAGATTGTGTCTGCGAGGTTGACGGTGATGGTGCCGGGCTGGGCGCTGACCCAGGTCCATTCTCCGTCTTCGCCGAGGATTTGCAGGCCGGCAACAGGCTGGCGGAAGAGGAGTGTTACGGTTCCAAGATCTGTGTGGCCGCCGGTTGCGCCGTACTTGGATGCTGCCCATTCTTCTTCAGTGCGAGGGTGGTAGATCATGTAGCGGTAGTGATCTTCAGACTTCTTCTCGTAGGTGTGTTGCTTGACGAGATATTCTTCGTCTGGGAGCTGGAGGACAATAGCAAAGAGACGAAGGAGAGGGAGAACAACATTAGAATGGAGTGCTTTTTGGAAGGTCTCAATCTCAGGAAGGTGCGCTTTCAAGAGATCTGGGTAGCCATATTTGCCCTTGAAGTCGTCGGTGAACTTTGGGATATTGAACATCTCAATGTTGTCCCTAGCACTCGCGATGAGTGCCCGACCAGGGCGGCGCCATCCGTTATAGTCAGCCTCCTTGTAGTTAACTTCGTACTTTTCCTTTTCAGAAGTTGGAAGCTGGAAGAAATGTTTGGCCAATGTGAACTGCTGGTCGACTTGCTCTTGGGTCAAGCCAAAGTTCTTCACATAGAACTAGGGGACGTTAGATTATCTAATGAGGCTTGACACTAGCCGAAACTTACAAAGCCGACATGATGGACTGCATGCTCGAGCTGCTTAGCCAATCGCTCCTTTCCGCCCGGTCGACCGTAGTCTTCAAGGTCAAGAGTTACAAGCTCAGACCATGGCAAGTCTTCTTTTGTCTCCGGTGGGTGAACATATGGCTTGAGCTTGTCAAAGCCATATTGTGAAAAGTCATCTTCTACGGACAACTTCGCGGTTGCCGCTTCGATAGTTGTGGTGGTCATGACTGAAAGTTTAGAAGTGAAGGGCACTACTTCTTAGAAGAATTGCCAGCCAAGGGTATAAAATCAACAAGTTTTATCAAAGTCAAGGGTCTCTGATTTGAAGCTTTTCCAAGACCACGCGCACGGCGCAACTCTTATTCGCGACGCCGTTAGAGATAGTGATATCGACAAACAACCCCTCAATGTCGCCATCGCGATACCGGTAGAGGGCGGTCCCTCGCATTTGTCAGAATGTGCACTTTCAGTAGTTCGGATGATCGGATTATAGAGGATTGCTCTTGGGATTCGAGACGAGTGTTCGGATATAATGCACAGCGGGGTTACCAGACATTAAAGTTGGTGTCCTTGCCCAGTTCCAGCATCCGACGATGCAGCTTCATGTCTTAGCGCATTCGGCAATGATTATCAGTATGTCGCAATGAGCTCCTGGCATCACGACTACACCACCCAATGATCCTATACGTTATTTCAAGGCCCATACACGGAATAGTTCTCCATAATTACTTGGAGTATCGAATCAGAAACAGCCGATTATCGCATTGCTGATACGGGCCGTCGCAGAGTTAGGCCTCAGATAGTCTCCAGCCCCTGGACTCCATACATGATAGATGCAACCTTGAGAGATAGCGCAGAGACAGGCCTGAGCGTATTGCCGAAAATTCTCCGCTTTGGAGGCATCTTGCCTTGCAAAGAAATAATGGATCCGATGATGGCAGAATTCAGCTGATTGCGCAATGACAGTGTCTGCCATCCGGACAATCGTGTAGAAGTAGCACTGGTCGTATATATGACCTCCTTTGAGTGGAATTGCATATCCTATATCTCAAATCAATCAACAACTCTTCGTTTGCTTTCTTCCCTCGGTCATGGCTTCTAAGGAAGACCAAGAAATTCAAGCAAAAGCTCTAACAGATGCATCTGTATCGCGAGATCCAAGTCCACCTGCCCCAAATGAATTGAAACCATGGGAGAGACCGGGAATCCTCGGCAGGACTCGAAAAACTCTTCGAAGCATTCAGAGATATGTTTGGGACGATCCAGACAAGCCTTCTGAGGAGAAATGGTTCTTGTTGAAACTTGACACTTTCCTTTTGGTTGCGTCTTGCTTGGGGTATTTTTCCAAAAATTTGGATCAGGCCAACATTGGTAATGCATATGTCTCTGGAGTACGTTGCTTCTTTCATATTTCGCAAAGACATTCTTCTGCTAACGCGGACAAAGATGAAGGAAGCCCTCGGCATGCATGGAAGCGAGCTCACTTATGCCGGTAACTGCTTCACTGCTGGGTATGTCATTGGGCAGATGCCCGCAGTAATGCTTGCAACTCGAGTGCGACCTTCAATTCTCATTCCGACGTTGGAAATCCTATGGTCTGTCTTGACTTTCTGCTCGTCCTCGGTCAAAACCACCTCTCAACTCTACGCGATTCGCTTCCTCGTTGGCCTGTGTGAGAGCGGTTACTTTCCAGTAATGATTGTGAGTGGCGCAACGAGAGGAACAATTTAGGGGTGCTGATTATTGTGTAGTATCTCATCGGAAGCTGGTACACAAAGGAGGAGAGAGGAAAGCGAACAGCCTTATTCTACTGTACCGCAGCTCTGGCAGGCATGTTCAGTGGTTACTTACAAGCTGGGGCTTACAAGGGCCTCGATGGTGTTTACGGTAGACAAGGCTGGCAATGGGTAAGTCTACAAGCATGATGAAGCAGTAGATAAAACGCTGACATTGACCTCAACCTAGCTCTTCATTGTCTGTGGCATCATCTCTTTACCGATTGCTTTCCTTGGCTATTTCTTCATTCCAGATTTTCCCGAGACGACCCGGGCCTTCTATATCACAAAAGAAGAGGCAGACCGACAGTGCAAGCGACTCGTCGCTGAAGGTCAAAAGCCGCTTGGCCACAATCCATGGGATCGCAAGAAGTTCTTTGGAATCGCCAAGCAATGGCAATTTTGGGTTTTGCCTGTCGGATACTGGTTCGTTCAAGGAAGTTTTCCAGTTTATCAACCAGTCATGGCTTTGTGGTTGAAGTCAAATGGACATTCCGTCTATGAGAGGAATGTTTGGCCGACAGGGCAGGTCGCCGTTGGCGTGGTTGTGCAGCTCGCTGCTGGTGCGCTTTCCGACTCGCCACTCTTGAAAGGACGTCGTTGGCCAGCTATCATTGTCATGCAGGCGGGAACATTCTTCGGCACAGTCATTTTGGCCGTCTGGGATGTGTCTGATAAGCTGAAGTATGTCGCATACTACTTCTCCTACTTCTCAGCTGGAGTTCCAGGGCCGTACTATGCGTGGTATGCTGATTTGATCCCCCACGATCATGAAATGAGAGGCTTTGTGATTGCAGCCAGTAACATGTGAGTAAAAACCTTTATTGTAGCCTACTCACGCAAGCGCTGACCATTTCGAAAAGGTTCAGCTACATCATGTCCATCTGGTACACAACTGCTGTTTGGAGGACTATTGATGCTCCGCGTTTTAAGCCAGGGTTTATAGCAGCTTCTGTCCTAGGTGTAGCGATGATCGTACTGTCCCTCATTTTACGACTTCTCCAAAAGAGGGATGAAAAAAGAAGAGCACGAGATAATGACGGCGTTCGAGATGTAGAATCCCCTGTAAATTTCGTCTCGAATGGGGGTGATGTAGCCTATGAGGGTCCGGAGAAAGAGATAAAGAAGTGAGGAGGTGGATCTGACGATGGTGACACCTGAGACGGAAGCGTAATTTGTACCCACAATATTGTACAGCACAGGTAATCTCAAGAACGATGAAGTAATCTTGAAGCCTCGATATTTCCATGGTGTTCGATCTGTTGTGTGCTACTTACTGCCTTTCGGAAGTGTGAGAAGCTGAGAAGTGAAATTGTGACTGTGGTAATTGTTCACTACTGAAGGATTAGTCTCGTACGTCTCTCAGATCGCGGAACACCTACTTGCATCTCAATATTGCCAACCATTCGTTCATCAGTGCCACTACTCATATCCCACCAGCCGTCTTGCCAGTTCCGGTTCTGCAAGTCATTTTCCAGCGCTCGAACAAACCCGAAGGGATGTAGCTCCCCTTCCATACTCATGGGGTATTCGGGGAGAGACGGAAAAGAAATGCTGTCGAATTGTGGCAATTCATTGGCTACTATATTCTGGAAAGTGTCGAAACTAGTCGGCAGATTTATCCCCTGAACGGCTGTGAAAGTTCTTCCGCCGGGGTCACTTGCCGAGAATGTTTTACGTCTTTCTTCCTGCAAGCTTCTCGAAACCTTGCTTAGTGCCTCAATGGTCTTCGCGAGTGGAACAAAATTTCGTCTCGTTACGCTAGCGTTTGCCATGGTGGTTCCAATGTCCTCAAGTGATTCGATGTCGTTCTCGCAGTCATCTGGATTGGTACACGCGAGTACGTACTCGTATAACGAGAACACAGCGCAGAAAGGGTAGAAAGTTATGAAGCTGAACCACATTAGCTGGCGTAGTTCAGAATGATGCACCTATTAGTCTTGAAAACTGTACTGCGAGCGTGATTGTGGCGAGCCAGGGATGAGAAAAACAGAAGGAATTGAGGGCGGGTGATGATAAAAAAGGTAGGACTTACTGTTCAAAAATGTTCTTAGCTTTTTCAGGTAGCTTCGAATCCGTGTCAAACTCAAGAATTATTTTCACGACTTTCCGAGCAGCGCGAACAGTAATGGTATCAATGGTAGGTTGCTGTCCGGGTACTTTCACATACCGTTTTATGCCAATGATAATAGCATAAACGTTCATTATGTGGTCTGCAAGCAAACAACGCATTTCGTGCCCGGTTTCTGCAGCGCGCATTTGCTCTTCCATCTTGAAATCCGCCATGAGTTCCTCAAGGTCGAGGCACAATTTATCTACCTTTTGAGCAACAATGTCATCACTCTGAGATGAATCACGATTCTCGAGGTAGTTCATCATCTCCGCGGTCATAATATTGTATCTTATCCAAATAACAGAAGTTGTGACTTGGGCAGCGGATGGATGCATATTACTGGGTCGGAACAAGGCTGGGGCTCTGACTGCATTTGCAGACCATCGAATCTATCTTTGCGTTAGTTTATTCTACCTAGTTCAATGTAGGCACTTGGGGAATGCAAGGTCGAAGTACTCAAAGTCTTTGACAAAGCATCATAACTTGCTTAAAGGTAAATGTTGGTTTACTTACAGCGGATGGTTTTCCAAGCAACAACCGAAACAAAAGATCTGTGGCCAATATTTGCCAATACAGATATCTCGAACTATCCCGCTTGTCCTCTTCCTCTAAAGTCTTTGCTGGAACAGTATCAAGACGGTCAATTCCATGTAGTTTGATGTAGTGACATGACTTGCAATGAAATTTCCATGATAATTGGTAATCATGGTTGTTGATTGCAGCCCAAGCTGTCAAAGCTGCAGTAGCACCGTCTATTTCTGACTCTGTTGATGACTCAAGCCAGGCCGGAATGGCCTCCATGATCTTTCTGTATGCCGCTTGCATGAGGGGGTCTTGCGCACCACGGACAACTTGAATGCCATAAGCCAGAGCATTGTAGTACAGGACGTGCAACCCCGGGTCAATATTGACATAAGGGGAATTGATGATGCTTGGAAGTGTGCGGATAAGATTTGTGTCAAGGGAGACGGTGAAAGCATCTGGTACCACCAAAGAGCTTAGTAATTTGATGAAGGCATCAATACACTCTTGCGACTCCGCAATGGAGAGATTGAACTCAACGGGTGGCATGTTAGTCCGGCCTTTGAGGCTGCCAAGATCATCTATTGCCTCGTTGAGCGATAGCATCGCATTGTCGATGCGCGGAGTGGGAGTGTTGACTGGTGTAGTTTGGTTTTGGAAGTTTCGTCTGGTGTCGGTGGCTAACCGATATATCCAAGCTACACAGTTTCAGCATCAACAAGGGTTTTCGAGTCTCTATTGCAAGAGTACAAATACAATAGATCGTTCGGAAAAGGGGTCTTACATTCTTGACCTTCGTCAGCAGTCGATGAAGCTTCTGGAGATGGAACAGGGGAAATCTCTCGAGCAGTGCCTTGGTTTATTGGAGATATAGGCGTTGACTGTGAACTTGCATCACTTGCCCGACTGATCTGCTTCTCGAGAAGCTCCAATCTTTGGTTCAAGTGCTGTACTGCTACTTTTTGCTGTGCTAGACGGGGCCTTTGGCGTCGTTCCACATATTGACATTCCGCTTTAGCGGTGATGCATTGATGACATACTGGTTCGCCTTTGTCACATTTGATCTAATAAGTGTCAGCATGCACCTTTAGATAGTACTCCAAGTAAAAAAAACGTCTCGCAGCTTCCTTGCATGAAAAGTGCCCTTGGACAGTATACGAGGCATACCTTTTTACGCTTGCAGCGTACACACTATACATGGTATCAGCAGGATACAACATCAGGACGGCAAGGAGATCCACATACAGCCAATTTCATAGTCATTGGCGGACGGATTAGCAACGGAGACAGGGGAAACTCGTATGCCGTGGTGATCCAGAAACTGATTGGTGTAGCATAGACGAGCTCGTGACTTCGCAGTGTTCACGCCGGCCGCTTTGTTACCGAATGTCCTGTGGAGATGCACATATACCTGTGGGCCATGCCACGAACATGACGCACAAGATAAAAGGAGGAAGTACCGGTTGCCTAGCAGGGCCAAGGAAAGGTGCAAATCATTCGTGATGTCCTGATGAAGCATGCGCGGACCCCGAATGTCCGAAACCCCGAATAGCCTACGCCCAATTTGGCTTGGCCACGGACATCGAACCTTCACCATGAACGACACTGCATTGAAACGTACTTGTGAACGATCCTGTGGAGACCCCTCGACCCTGCTAGTATCGGAACAGATCATGTACGATCGAGATGAATTTCACGGCCCAGCGAGGAGGACGACCGACATGTTTGCAAATTCCATACCATTAGCAATTTGGGTATTCACTCCTCGGCATGACTCTTGCATTACGAATGTGTGAGCCTTCGCGTTCTGTTAGCACATTTATAGGTCGACTGCGGATATCTGATGTTTAGCTCAGTTCTGGATCATACAGTACGCCCAGGCTTGACGTGAAAGTGCGAACATCCGGAAATCCGGACTCTCAAAATGTGCGAGGGCGGCTTGACTTCCGCCCCGCGCATGTTGTTCGCGACGAGTTCCAAGACGAGCAAAGCCTTGCGTATTGGAAATCGGCCATGGAGTTTTTCGTCCTTGGCATACTGGACATTCGGGTTCCTCGAGTAATGGATTCGACATCGACGTTCTTCAAAAGGGCGCGTCCTCAATGTGCCTTCCTTCAGCAAACCCCCAACACATCTCGCAAGCAAATGCACTGAGCTGCCCGTCACAGTATTCTCGCTTGCGGCACGAGACCTCCTCTTTAGTTTAACCGTGTGGCACCTCTCCAGACCGTACCTGCTACACATGCGCTTACACCATCTAGGCACCATTTCTCACTTCGCATACTCTGAGGCCTTTTCACTTTTGTTGTAATTTTGGGAATAACAAGGCCAACATGTCGGCCGGGTTTTCTTTAGCAGAGACTACTGATGCTGTTGATCCTTCTCTGACACTGCACAACAAGTCGGAATCAAATTCTAGCTCCGAGTATGGGTCCAAAGATGAAATCGGGCGGGACGACCAGCATGAGCGTGAAGTGCACGACCTAGTTCGCAAGTTCACAACCCAGTCACAGCAACATCAGCTTGGATCGCCATTCGACGCCCAGCAGAATAGTAGGCTGGATCCTAGCAGCGAGCATTTTCGAGCGAAAGACTGGGCCAGGTCTTTCTACGACTTGCGGTACAGCAGCGAAGAGACGGTGGCTCGTGTAGCCGGCGTTGCCTTCAAAGGCCTCGATGTTTGGGGCAAGGGTTCTCCAACAGATTTCCAATCCACGGTTGGCAACAAGATCTTGAAATTGCCGGCTTTGTTTGGCAGAGGAACTCAGAAGATCGAAATTCTGCGCGGCCTTGACGGATTGATACTTCCGGGTGAACAGCTTTGCGTACTTGGTCCTCCTGGGTAGGCCCCTTCCTTCTCTCGCGTGAAGCCTCTTGTTAACGAAGTGTTTTAGCTCTGGATGCTCTACCCTTCTCAAGACCATAGCAGGAGAGACCCACGGATTCCAAGTCAGTCCGGATTCATACCTGAACTATCAAGGGATTCCAGCAAAGGATATGAAGACAGCGTTTCGTGGAGAAGCCATCTACACAGCGGAGGTAGACGCACATTTTCCTCAGCTGAGTGTTGGAGACACCCTTTACTTTGCGGCTCGCGCCCGTGCTCCAAGACATATTCCAGGAGGAGTGACTCGCCAGCGTTACGCTGAACATCTGCGCGATGTAAGTTTTCGCTTCTTCGATTCTGTGAGACTGTTAGCTGACAATTCAAGGTTGTAATGGCGATGTTTGGAATTTCTCATACGATGAACACACGGGTTGGCAACGACTTTGTTCGAGGAGTCAGCGGAGGTGAGCGGAAGCGAGTGACCATCGCTGAAGCAGCCCTGAGCTTTGCGCCTTTGCAATGTTGGGACAACTCGACTCGAGGTCTGGATTCTGCCAATGCGGTTGAGTTCTGTAAATCTTTGCGGACACAGTGCGATGTTTTCGGTGCGTCCACCTGTGTCGCTATATACCAAGCGCCACAGGCGGCTTATGAGGTGAGCATCTTAGGGACTTACTAAGACGGCCTATCTTTAGTCCATCGCAACCTTGGCCGTACTAGCATAGTACTAACGATAAGTAGGTTTTTGACAAAGTGACCGTTCTGTACGAAGGTCGACAGATTTACTTTGGTTATACACAGGATGCACGTGCGTACTTTGAGCGCCTCGGATTCGAATGCCCACCATCTCAGACGACCCCTGATTTCTTGACGTCGATGACATCGCCATCCGAGCGTAGAATCAGGCCAGGGTTTGAGAACAGTACCCCACGAACATCAGATGACTTTGCGCGATGCTGGAAAGAAAGTCCTGAAAGGCAACAACTACTCCGCACTATCGAGGAATACAACCAGACCTATCCGCTCAAGGGAGATAACCATGAGAAGTTTGCCTTGTCCAGGACCTTGGAAAAATCAACCAAGCAGCGCCAAAAGTCTCCATACAATCTCTCCTACTGGAAACAAATTGCTCTCTGCATGTGGAGAGATGTACAGAGGCTCAAGAACGATCCCAGTGTGCCCTTGAGCATGCTCGTGATCAATTTCTTCGAGGCTTTGATCATCGCCAGCATCTTCTACAACCTACCGGGTAGCACATCGTCATTTTTCAAGCGAGGAGGTGTTCTTTTCATGATGGTAAGTTCTGGTCCACTTCCCACGTAGAGTGCTTGTAGCATTTCTATGTCTTCATATCATAAATCTACACTTCTAACGATTTCAGGTTCTGTTGAACGCTTTCGGTAGTATGCTGGAGATCATGAATCTTTATGCAAAGCGCACAATTATTGAGAAGGTCAGTGTTCGCAACGATCTTAGAACCTTCTAGAGCTAATCTTTACGAAGCACAATCGATACGCCCTCTATCATCCAAGCGCAGAAGCTATGGCTTCAATGATCGTGGACCTTCCGTACAAGATCACCAACTCGATCCTCGTCAACACCACTCTGTATTTTATGGCTAATTTGAGAAGAGAGCCTGGTGCTTTCTTCTATTTTCTGCTCGTGGCGTTCACCATGGGCTTGTCAATGAGCATGTTCTTCAGGCTGTTCGCGTCGATGACGAAGACGATTGCGCAGGCACTTGCACCTAGTTCGATTATTCTCATGATCCTTGTTCTGTACACCGGTTTCGCGATCCCAATACAGTATATGAGAGGGTATGTGTCTTTTGGATTTTGTTTTCATAATGCTAACGATCATAGATGGGCAAGCTGGCTTCGACACATCAACCCCATTTCGTATGGTTTCGAGAACGTGATGGTCAACGAATTCAACGGCCGCTCCTTCGAATGCGCATCTTTTGTACCTTCAGGTCCGGGATACGAAAACGTCAGCGCTGACCAGCGAGCATGCGCTGTTCAAGGTTCCGTACCAGGCGCGGACACGGTCAGCGGCACAGCCTATGTTGAGACTGCATTCCAGTATTCATACGGTGACCGTTGGTCCAACTACGGAATCATCATCGGGATCACAGTTTTCCTCTTCATAGCTCATCTCGTCATGAGCGAGATTGTCGCATCTGAACGCTCCAAGGGCGAAGTCTTGGTCTTCCGTCGCTCCAAAATGCAACCCAACGCTAGATCACGAGCCTCAGACGAGGAGACTGGTAGCGAAAGTGCTCACCAAAGTGAGAAATTCGATGACACCAAGGCTGAGCAGCATCAAGTTCAGAAGCAGGTCTCTATTTTCCACTGGGAAAAGGTCAACTATGAGGTCCAGATCAAGAACGAAACGCGCACGATCCTAAACGAAGTTGATGGATGGATCAAGCCAGGAACTCTCACTGCTCTCATGGTATGTCTGCGCAATCCCTTCGGCGACAGCAAGTTTGTTCACAGATTAACTTTTCTGTAGGGTGTTTCGGGAGCTGGAAAGACTACACTACTTGACGTTCTTGCAAGCCGTACAACTATGGGTGTCATCGGCGGTAATATGCTCGTCGATGGGCGCGAACGTGACGAATCATTCCAACGCAAGACTGGCTACGTAATGCAGCAAGACATTCATCTCGAAACTTCAACGGTTCGAGAGGCTCTGGAGTTCTCTGCCCTGTTGCGCCAACCCCCAGAATTCAAACGCGAGGAGAGATTGGCCTACGTCGACCACGTCATCAAGCTACTGGATATGGAGCAATATGCTGACGCTGTTGTTGGTATTCCTGGTTCTGGCCTGAATGTTGAGCGTGAGTTCTACCCTGTCCTAGTTTCGTATGTCGACTCACTGACCGTATATAGAACGCAAGCGATTGACGATTGGTGTTGAGCTCGCTGCCCGCCCAAAGCTACTCCTATTTCTTGACGAGCCTACATCTGGCCTTGACAGTCAAACATCCTGGTCAATTTGTGACTTGATGGAGAAGTTGACCCGCAACGGTCAAGCCGTCCTATGTACCGTCCATCAGCCATCATCTCTCCTCTTCCAGCGATTCGACCGTCTTCTGCTCCTCGCCAAAGGTGGAAAGACTGTCTATTTTGGTGACATTGGCAAAGATTCCGTCACACTTCTCGACTACTTCGCCCGCAACGGCGCGCCCAAATGTCCCGCTGGTACTAATCCTGCAGAGTATATGCTTGAAGCTATTGGCGCTGCCCCTGGAGCTCAGACCGACATCGACTGGCCTTCGGTATGGAAATCCAGCGCCGAATTCTCTGAAGTCCAGGCCGAACTTGCTCGGCTCCGCGACCTTGCCAACCACCCGTCAGCCGTGATGGATGGATCCGATGCCGCGCATCAGGAATTCGCCGCGCCCTTCGCCGAGCAACTGAAAGCCGTCGCTGTGCGTTGCGCCCAGCAGTACTGGCGCACACCATCGTACATCTACTCCAAGGCTGTTCTCACCGTGGGCTGTTCACTCCTCATCGGTTTCTCCTTCTTCCAAGGCGAAAACACCATGCAAGGACTCCAGAACCAGATGTTTGGTGTCTTCATCTTCCTCTTCGTCGTCATCCAGCTCATCTACCAGATCATGCCTATGTTTATTTCTCAACGCACATTGTACGAAGCCCGAGAGCGGCAGTCCAAAACCTACGCGTGGCAAGCCTTTGTGCTCTCCAACATCTTCATTGAAATGGCTTGGAATGCTGTACGTCTACCAAATCCCCACCTTACCAGGCATTCATCATTGAACCTCAACTAACTTCCAACCCAGTTCATGTCAATCTTCTGCTTCCTCGTCTGGTACTACCCCGTCGGCCTCTACCGCAACGCGCAATGGACCGACGCCACCCACATCCGCGGCTTCCACGCCCTGCTCATCGTAATCGTAACCTTCCTCTTCGCCTCGTCCCTCGCGCACCTCCTCATCGCAGGCGCCCCCAACGAAGAAATCGCCGGCGCCTTCGCCACGCTGCTCTCCATCATGCTCTACGCCTTCTGCGGCATCCTCGCGGGCCCCCACGACCTCCCCCGCTTCTGGATCTTCATGTACCGCGTCAATCCCACCACGTACCTCGTCTCGGCCTTCATGAGCACGACCCTCGGTCAGGCGCCTGCGCACTGTGCGGACAGCGAGTTCCAGCGCTTCGCGGCGCCGGACGGGATGAGTTGCGGCGAGTATTTGGCGCCGTATATTAGTGCCGCCGGAGGGTATCTGCGCGATGGGGCTGCACGGGGCGCGGACTGCGAGTTTTGCCAGATGGATAGCACGGATCAGTTTTTGCTGCGGATTAATTCGAATTGGGATACGCGGTGGAGGGATTTCGGCTTGCTGTGGGTGTATGTCGTGTTTAATTGTGTGGCGGCTGTGGGGTTGTATTGGCTTTTTAGGGTGCCGAAGAAGGGCAAGGGCAAGGGGAAGAAGAGTGTTTAGATTTGGGGATGACTGGGGAAGGGCAAGGCGCTGGAGTGTGTTGTGCTGGGGGAGGGGGGATGATGTGCTGGAGGAGGGGAAGAGGAGAACATCGACCTACACTTCAGAAAGAGGAGGAGGAGGAGGAGGTTGGAGTTGGAGTTGGAGAGGTGAAGTGAGTCCGTTGCATCCATCTCCATCTCTCCGTCTTTTCGACAGAGACGCACACACACATATGTATAATTTCCTTTTCCTTTTCATTTTCCTTTCCATCGAGATAGACATACCCGTCCCTAGATCTCTGCTGCACCGCACGCACTCACCATAGATTCCATAGACTCTTGTAATAGTACTAGTAATAAAAAGCTACCTTCTCTTCACAAAAGTCCTGCGTAGTAGATGTTCTTGGATGCGATTTGATTCGCTTTCAACGAGTAAGACTTGGATACTTTTGAATTCATGCTCAGTTATCTGTGGTCACCGGTAGTCACGTACTATCTACTGGATGCATGGCGCAGGACACAGGGTGACAACTTCAGGCGCATGAATGTATTCACTAAGAACGCTAAAAAAAAAAGCTAGAAAACTTGCAACTACGTCCTTGGTATTTATGATCATCTCAGTATTTTCGTCACATCACGTGTTCATCATTATCGCTCTCTCTCTCTCTCCCCTCCCTCCCTCTCTCGGGTTAGACGTCCCAAACAACACGCACATGTGCTCTTTATATAGAATATATTTCTCTTCTTAAGGTATATATCTCACTAACGAGCAGAAAAACGACAAAGTACCTGCCCTGCGTCTTGCCCACTTCATCAATGCACTGCACAGATCGCACTGCACATATCGTACTGCGCAAACAGTGCCAAGAAATGGCATGAGCTTTTCCGACTCCCTGAACGCCATAGCCAAGGGTCTTCGGTTCGGAATTCGATGCTTCCACTGTGCACCTATGCGACATTCGTTGTTCTTGAACCCACTTACTCATACGCGCTGAAATTTAACGGCACACTGCTACCTCTCCCTGCTCGGTATCGCTTCGGGCCGCCTGAAAACTCTCTTGGCCGGGGAAACTGACCTTCATCTTGGAATCTCCATCGGAGATCGTGGATAGGAATAATCTTTCCCTTGTGCGCGCCTCCGCCGGTCATTCCAGGACTTGTGGGGCTTTTCATGCTTGACCCACCATTCGTCAAGGTGTAGCTACTTGGATCAAGCATTGACCGGAGAGGGGCTTGAGATGGCTGTCGTGAGGGTGTTGCGCTCGGGGGTGGTGGAGGTGCCGATGCTGGAAGGGAGGCAGGTGGTGTAGGAGCGAAAGTCGATGGAGGGGGTGGTGGAGGTAAGGCAGGGGAGGATCGGCCGAATGCATTTCGGGCGGCTTGTTCTGCTAGAGATGGCGCATGGCCATTCGAGGCTACTTTGGGTGGTGGAGGAGCGGGAGCTGTTGGTGCTCGGCCGTCATAGCGATATGGATCATAGTCGTCGTCATCATCCGCTTGCGCACTTGGTGCAGATGGGGGCGCAGATGGGGGTGGAGGTGGTGTCGACCTTACAGGTGGTCGAGGCGCTGAAGATGGTGGTAATGGAGGTGCTGATGGCGCGGAAGAGGGAGGCGGACGTGGCGCTGATGAAGGTGGAAGTGGAGGTGCTGATGGTAGTGACGCGAGAGATGGTCGAGAAGCCAATGAAGGTAGAGGGGGTGGGGGCGGAACTGAAGTAGGGGATGGACGGGGCGCTGGTACTGCGGTCGGTGGAGGAGGTGGAGGGAGGGATGGTGTAGAAGTTGGAGGGGGTGGTGGGAGCCCCGGGGGTGCGCTCCCTGGGACAGGAGGAGCTCGAGCTGGAGATGCTGGTGGAGGAGGGGCGAGTCCAGATGGTTTTCTCGAAGCTGGTGGGGGTATAGGTGGTTTCTTGCCGATCGGAGGGGGCGGTTTGGGCTTCAAGCCTATACTCGAAGCAACAGAGGAGGGTCGTGAGTCTCTCAGTCCACCAAAGACAGGGTTGAGCGGTGGTCGAGCACCAGGAGTTGGCGGTGCTGGCGGTGCTCCTGGAGGCCTGGGTGCAGCTGCTCGAGGAGGCTTTGGTGCCGAACTGCGCGATGTCTCGGGGTCTGAAAGATATGGTGTGTTGCTCTGGTCAGCACCTGTGTTGACACCGCCGGCTTTCCGTAGCTTGGGCATGCCGCCAGCGAACAAGCCCGCAAGCTGTGGAGCCGATGCCATTCCGCTGTCTCCACCCCCCGTGTCGCTGTTGCTTCTGGCTCTGTTGGCACCCCCAGGCACTGGCGGCGCAAGCCCGCTGGGGGGAGCAGGTGGTCTGCCCATGCCAGGAACCGGGGGTGCGCCTCCAATGGCCGGTGCGCTGGGTCCATCGGTCACTCTGCCCACTGTGGGTGCAGAGCGGTCGTTGATTTGTGTTACTTTCTTCAGTCTTGTGCCCTTGCCGATATCTGACAGAAGTGCTCCCTGGATGCCATTAGCATTAGCCCAACGTGCCCACTGCTCCAACATTGTGTGTTGTCCAAATGTTATGTATGAGGCGACGTACTCTTCCTGCTCCCGAGGGTGGTTTCGCTCCTGGGGCCTTCATGCCAGGCATAGGCGGCGGTGGTGGTGGCCCTCCAGCACCTCGTCCCATGGGAGGCATGGGCGGCGGAGGTGGAGGTGGAATCGCCATGGCGGAATGCGATGCCAGGTGTAGTTTGGGCGGTCCTGTTCTTCGGGCAGCGTCCTACTGCGTGTTTACAGCGTCCTGCTGCCTAAGTCCGCGAGTCGGTGGGCAGGTTGTGGTGGTCGAGGTTGGGTGCAGGTCGCGGGAACCTTGTGCTTCGTCACAGTCGCCGGGCTTGGCATCAACTCTCAGCCACGCCAGACTTCGTCACTGCCGCACTTCGTGGAGAACGCTGAAAGCGCTCCCCCGCCAAACGTCAAACGCCAACCGCCATGAAGCCCACCAGCCTGCCCTTGCGCGTCCCGTCGCGGCCAGTGTGCCAATTGTGCCATTATATATCGCAGCAGCCTGCTGCCCGCCGCGCATTCCTGTCCACGTCGGCCCTCAAGGCACCCTCCATTCGCCGCCAAAGCCGAACGCCACGCCCTCTTGTCCCCAGTGCAGTTCGCGCCATTACGACAACCGCGCGGAGCGCCCAGAAGCCACAGGGAAGAGAGCATGAAGCCCCGGAGACCTCAGACCGCATCGCTGCGTTGAAGGCGAAGCTCGCGCAAATCGAGGCTGCCATCAAATTCGTCCAGGAATCCCCCAAGGTCGAGAATGAGGGCACGATAGTAGAAATCTTGGATGGGTTAGAGAATGTCGCAGAGGAAGCAATTGCAATACGGTCACGGCAGCCAGTGCCCGCCAGAACCACCATTCGCCAGAGCTCGGCTGGAGCAATACTATCAGGTCTCGACAGCGAAGAAACTGCTCCAGCCCGGACGGCGACCAGGGCGAGGCAGCTGGGACTCGAGTCGCTCCCGTCGCCAAACCACCTTTCAAAACTCGCCCAAAACCTAATCACAGACGCCAAAGTCTTCATCTCGCCCACCGTGCTGGGCCTCTACATCCACCTCCAACGGCTCCTCGCCCGCCCCAAAGCCATCCCCGAAGCCCTCTACCTCTACGCCAACAAGCCCATCCCAGTCGAAGGCTCCTCGCCCCCCAAATTCTCCACCCCTTCCCCAAAAGCCGTAAAGCAAGCCGTCCCCCACCAAGTCGCCGAGCAAGCCCTGACCGCCGCCATCGAAGCAAAAGACATCACGCTGGCCCTCACCGTCGTCGACCACACCTACAGCACGCCCGCCTGGCGGCGCCGCCGCGTCCTCACAAAGCTGGGGCTCCCCGCCGCCGTCGCAACAGTCACCCCTCTCGCCGTCTACCAGCTCGCGCAGGAACTCTCCGTCTACAGCAACCTCATGGACCCCTACACGTACAAGCTCTACGCCTTCATGGGCGTCTCCACATACCTGCTCTGCACAGCGACGCTGGGCTTCATCGCCGTAACCACGCACAACGACCACCACGACCGCGTCGTCTGGGCCCCCGGCATGCCGCTGCTGGACCGGTATATTCGGGAAGACGAGCGCGCGGCGCTGGACCGCATTGCGCTGGCGTGGGGGTTCAAGGAGTTGTGGCGGCGCGGCGATGAGGAGGGCGATGATTGGGAGGGCTTGAGGCAGTGGATTATGCTCAAGGGTATGGTGCTGGATAAGTCGGATTTGATGCCGGGTATGAATTCGACGTTTCATACTAGGGAGTTGGAGGAGATGCGGAAGAAGTGAGAATATGTTGGTGGCAGGGGGGGAAATTGTAAATCAGCGTGTTGAAATGTGTAAATTGGCTACGATATCGAATTTGTATCGAATTGGACTGCAATGTACGAAAGCTGTTTTGCTACACTTTTTCCGCGTCGCCATGTCTCCCAACGTGCTCAGGATACACAAACGTAATCCAGCTTCGCACTTAAGCAGAAGCCAGACTAACACGAATCCAATCCAATTCAATTCCTCTCCTACATGAATATCTCTCTCCCCACCCATCTTACACATCCGCACCTCCACCCACCCACCCTACACATCCGCACCTCCAAACCCCTTCCCCAGAACCAATTCAACCCATCTCAAATTCCAACACCCATTCCCCATCACTCCCAACTCACAACCCCCTATCACTTACCCCCCCTCAACGCCAAACTCCTCCCCAACCAACCCCATCAACCCCATAACCAACCCACTCACCTCCTCATCCCCACCCACGCCCGCAGCCCTCACAAGCAGCGGATACACGCGATGCAAATGCTTCCTGTACACACTCTTGACGCCCTCCGCCTCTGGAATCGCGCCCGGCTCGCTGCGCAACTCGCCCAGCTGCCTCAGCACGAACAGCAGCTCGGCACGCAGCGAGTCCGGCGCCGGCATGCGGCCGCGCAGCGGGTGGTCTGCGATGAACGTTTTGAGCGGCAGCGCGGCGCGCAGGATGAGGTAGGGCGCTGCGGCTTGCGCGAGCTTGATGGCGGCGGGGGAGCTGTCGGTGGCGCGGACGAGGGCGAAGAGGTCCGTCAGGCACACGTAGGTGATTTTGGGGCGCGGCGTCGTGGTTAGGTCGGCGGTTTGGCCCAGGCGCACGTGGTAGAGGTTGGAAAGGGGGGAGCTGGTGGCGCTGGGGAGGTCGCCGGGGAGGGGGGTGTGCAGAAGCGAGGTGAGGAAGAGGTTGCGCGTGTATGTTCTGCGCAGGGCGTCGGGGAGGTGTGGTGAGCCGAGGGAGGGGATGATGAGGGTCCGGAGGCGGGAGAGCGAGGTTATGTCGTGGTCTTCGTCTTTGGCGAGGGATGGGGGGAGGGTGTCTGGGAGGTGGGCGCGGGCGATGTTGTTTGCGATTTCTACGATTGTGGTCCAGATTTCTTTGGTCGGAGAGGCTGGTAGCCCGTGGGCTTTGATCTGTGGTAATCCGGGCTCTATAATGGCGATAGCAGTTGTTGTTGCTTTTTGCCAGAGGGTTGGGTTTTTGCCTTCGCGCTGCCATGTATACTTTTCCTGGATGGGCTTTGCGAGGCTGCTGAGAGCAGACTGGAATGCACCGCTGGAATATATGTGTTCTTGGCCCACATGTCTGATGATGACACTTTGGAGTAGAGTCATGGACGCCTTGGACAGTGCAACAAAAGTTGGGCTGCGCTTTTCAGGATATTTCGCCAGTGAACTGTATGGCAGAACAACGAAACGACCGAGCAGTTGTATCAGATAAGACGGAAGCTCAGAGTTGTTAGTGTCTGCCATAGACAGACATTCCATGACCCGTTTTTGTACTTCAGTCATGCTGTCAAGGTCGGAGGAATAGGCGACCTCATCTGAGTCAACGACGCACGACTCGAGATTTGCTAACATCGAGGGTACATCTGCTGTGATTGATTCTTTGGCCAGAGGATAGATCGCCTTGAACGCATCTGCATATGCCACAAACGCGGCTTGGTTCTCCTCCATCTGATCTTGCCAACTGCTACTCGAGTCAAAGTAGCTCTTCCAAACGGCGGCGGTCTTGAGAAGAGGAGGCGTGCCTAGGACCTTTGAATCTGTCAAATGAGACAAAACTCCACTGATTGTCGTGAGAACTGCGGCTGCCAGAGAGTGTGAGGAACAGCTGAAGTATTGCTGGAGATGATCAAGAAGTTCGGTCCATGCTTCACAGAATTTTGAAGCATCAAGTTTCTCCATGTACGTCGTTGTTAGAACGCCCACAGAACGTAAAACAGATTTTGTAGTGTCATTCCAGTCTTCAAGAGTGCCTTTATCTTTGGTCTTGGTTCGTAGATTACGCTGAACGTTCAAATTAGCTTCTACCGCACCAAGTAGAACTAATCGAAAGCATAGCAGCCAAACGTCCGACGAAAGCTGTTCAGAATAGTTTTCGAAAATTCTTTGGATAGTTTGCATTGCGGAATTGCGAACTTCCGTTCGTTCATCGGTGGTGATTGATGTCAAGTCTAGCAAAACTTGCAGCCATAATGCAGAGATCTGCCCTTCGTGTGCATGGGAAGCTACTGCCTCGCGAGCTCGTTCATGCTGTTGAACATCTCGAAGTAACTCTTGGAGTACTGATAGGTCGCTTCGAGATTGCAGAAAGTCCGAAACGTTCCAGAAGAACGTAATTGCCTGAAACAGTCAGTCATGAAATGCTAAAAATAAGGGGACTCACGGTGAGGGACATGTTCAGATCTTGTTGCTGACAACAAAACTTATCCAACAAGTCCAAAAGCGTTGATAGGCACGCATCAGGTACGGCAGATAGGAAGTCTGAACAGATGAGGTTGGCCGTAGCGAAGGCCGATCGAGCTAAAGGTCTAGAGATCACTTGCACGTTCCGAAGTCGTTCCTGGTCAAGAGACTCATTCCGACCATTGTGCTTGTTACTTTCAGCGAATTCCTTGGGCAGGAAGACACTTTTCAGACTCTCAAGTACAGAACCCCAGCCAGCGACCAACGATTCGCCGCAGTGCTCAATCACACTCTTGAGGGCTTCGAGGGTAATTTGATGAACTCTGATACTGGTATCGCTGAAAGCGTTCTCGTCATCAGCCAGATTGGAACGTAAAGTTGATATCTGTTTCTGCAATGCGGCAAGTATGCGGGCTTGAATATCTTCCCGATGCTCGTCAGACATGGATATTTCAGCAATCTCCTTTACTGTTCGTGACAGAATATCAGCCGCAAGCAACCTCGTAGGTGTTTCTTTCCGATCATCCGCAGCGAATTGTACGATTTCTGTGATGAATATATTCCAACCACTTTCCGCAGGGTCATATTGGGACAACCTTCCCTCATTCAAAGCCGCAAGTTCTCCGATTTTGTTCAATGCAAACGCTGAATCGCGGGAGGTATTCTCAGTATTCAGGGATATTCCAGAAACACTGCCTAGCCTCCGTTGATGGAGTATTTGTGGACGGCCCGGTGTTGTTGGTGTCTTTGGGTCACTCTCGGCCAACGAATTTGTGTTCAGGAGCGAGCATAAAGCTTGCAAGACCTCAGAAAATGACTCATTCGGAAAATCCACAGTACTTTCGAAAAGTCTACGTGCTGCGGCCTGTACAGCTGATGTCTCCGCTTCCAGCTTGTCTGCAGACCCTTCTGCGCCAAAGCGACTTCCTGAGGGCCCAGGCAGACGAGAGCTGCTCTGGCTGGATAATGCCATTACAAGATCAGCCACTTGTAATGTTTCGAAGATAATGGACCAAGCTTGCTGCAGGGTGGGCCCCAACGCAATCGCGAGATTTAACAGAGCTCGTAGACAGAGAAGATTACGGGGTCCGAGTGGCGGAAGAGAAACTTCATGTGAAGGGCGACGATTCTTGTCGCCTGAGATCGACGAAGCTTGGCTTACAAGACTGTCAACACTCAGGAGTCCTTTTGCATTTGAGAAAACCCCACTCTTATCAGCGGAAGCAGATTTTGGGGAGGATACGCCCGCGAGAAGTAGATTGGAGGGAACGGCCGCCTTGCTCAACGTGGTAAGGAATGCATCTCGAGGAGTTGCCAGTCGGAGAAGACCAGCAACTTGAGTAAACTTCTGTATAGATCGAACTAGTGCTCGATAGTAATCGGTATCCAGAGCTGCATTGAGAAAGGTGGAGCAGGTCGCAAGTACTGCGGGCCAGCAGTCAGTGACGAGAGTGGATGCCGCTTTGATAAATCCATAGGCGGAATGCTCTGTCAAATCGAGGGGATTGACTGGTATCGTCTTTTTGCGGAAAGACTGCGTCCGCGAAAGCCGGCGGTTGCTTGGAATATGAGGGTCTTCTCCATCGGCATCAGTTGCATCCTCCGGCTTGTTCTTCTTTCGACCTCTACTTTCGTGGTGGACAGTCAAGGGAAGAACAAACTTTGCCAGACTTTCAGATATATTGGTGATGCAGGTCAGAACCAAGCAATATATGTAGGTATCGGGAAGGACAGGCGGATCCGATTTATCAAGGTGTTCGATACATGGCGTTTTCAGAGAACTCCATTGTGTACTGATGCCCAAAGGTTTGGTGTTGTTGCTGTTATCAGCCACGGGGCCACCGATGACACCGGCAAGAGCTCCTGCTTCAGCTACAGCTGAGTCGGACGATGCATCATCCAGTGCTGTGGGTACCGTAGACTGTTGACCAAGTCCAATCAGTGCTGGTTTCTCTACGGCAAGTCGTACAAATGCAGCGAGGTTGGCCCCGAAAATGTCTTTCTTTCCGTTCTGAGCATCGTATTGGGAGAAAATAGACAGGAGAAGCCGCGGTTCGGCATAGATTCCGCGAAAGACTTCTAAACATAAAGCTCTTGTCCAAAGCTGTGAAGCTTCTGGATCCAACATGTGATTCAGGAGTCCGAGCGCTATCTCACACTCAGATGGAAGAGTGTGGAGATGATTCCGGATTATGAGGTTTAAAATGCGCATTATGCGTACAGTGACTGGGAATGACAATCGATCCGACAATGATCGAATGATGAGTGGCATTAGAAGTGTCCTGAGAATGTAGATTTGCTCTGGGTGCGTAGCAATGATTTGGTCGTGGTTTGATAGTATGGCCTCTATCAATTCAAGGGTCGAAGCTGGAGGCATTGTAGAGAAGCGCATGAATGTCGTCTTCTCTCCCACGACAAGCAGAACAAGGTCATTAAACATCTGAAAACATGTCAGAATTGGACTGTACTAGAAAATGTGTGCGCACCTTGTATGCGTCATGTGCTGCTGGTCGAACTGGGACCGGCTCATCGTCACCCTTGACTGTAGTTACTGTGGGTATTTCCAGGGCTCGTTCTATAGATTGATTTAGCTAAGCAGTTTCGACGATGAAATCTCGTTCGCATACCATCTTCCGAAGCAACACGGTCGAACACTGTAATAACTAGTTGTTGCAGTGTGGCCGCGGCCGTATTACTAACAGCGAAGTTCTTCGCATTATGAAGGCCAGAACATAATTGAAGGGCAGTAGACAACAGCTCTCCACGTGTTTCAGTCGGATAATTTTGCAGTAAAGAAGGAAGTGCTTGCAAAATCCTCAGTTGGATATCATGGCCTGGCCACATCAGCCATGGTTCTCGATATTTGACTGGCTGGATTTACTTGAGGATACAGATTCTCGCAGAGCCTCGAGAACCTCTGTCAGCCTTTCCCTCGGCAAAGCCCGAGATGTACTGAGTCTTTGAAGACATGATACTCCAGTGGATGCAAATTTGGCATTGTGAGTATTGCAAGCAATTAGGAATGGGGAGATGAAGTGAGGTCGTCTTGAGAGATCTTGACTAGGGTCAGCAAAGTAGCAAAGGCTCAGAAAGCGTCATTTCTTGCCTGCGGAGAGTTGCGCCTCGGACGTGTTTGGGAGAGATTTCAAGTCTTGGAGGGACTTTTCTGCAGCATTTCGGAGCTCTGTATTCTTGCGCTTGGAGTCTTGAATCAGGGTGCCCAATTCCGACGCCAGAATCTGTGCTGTCATTCTTCGAGGGTAGGCCAGACCATCTGGGCGGTTCCTTGCAAATCAGAGAATGTCCTGAAATCTGAAAACTAGCTGTTTGTTGATTGCTAAATGGGAGCCTGTCTAATGGAAAGCTGTCACGTTCAACGGGAGCGGTCAAACGAAAGACCGCTGAACATCCGAGGACCCTTGCTCCTCCATCGTCACTCCCGCCAAGAGATACACTAGTCCACTCCCCACGGGCGCAGTCACCGTGACTCCTCAGCCTTACACTTGCGCTGGTGCTTGCACGGTTGTCCCGGCTCTAGAATAACATCTTCACCCACGGGCGACTTTTCATTCACTCCTCGTGCCATCTGCCTCTCCACACTCGATAGCGGGGTCCATCCCACTTCCTCACGCGTCACGCTTCCACTTAGCTCGCCGACTCACCACCATTACAATGGGCGCCAAGGTTCCGCGAAACTTCCGCCTGCTAGAGGAACTAGAGAAGGGAGAGAAGGGACTTGGAGCTGGTATGGCTATATAAATGGAAGACATAAATGTTTGCTTTCAGGAACTAAAGGAAATCAGAGGCATGCTCCTACGGTCTTGACAATGGAGACGATCTTCTCATGTCTGACTGGAACGGCACAATTCTTGGTCCGCCACATGTATATATCCCTTGACATTTTGCACCACCGCCGTCCTAACAGCGCCTCCAGAGTGTCCACGAGAACCGTATCTACAGCGTGAAGATTCACTGTGGCCCAAGCTACCCCGACGTGCCTCCCGAGATCTCGTTCACGTCCAAAATCAACCTGCCATGCGTCAATCCTCAGAATGGAAGGGTACGAATGAATAGGCCGTCATGATGCTCCCTACTTACTGGGTATAGGTTGACGCAACGAAGCTTCCATGTCTGGCTCAGTGGAAGCGCGATTTCACAATGGAGACAATACTCATCGAGCTTCGAAGGTGAGCAGCGTTACCATACATTCAGATGAATGTACTGACGAATGCTAGATACATGGCCCTACCCCAGAACAAGAAGCTGCCCCAGCCACCGGAAGGAACTACCTTCTGAACAGGCACCGCACCAGCCGTGAATGCCGGAGAGCTATGAGCGTGGGAGATATTTAAGCAGAAGGGCAAGCCTAGGTGAAGCCTGACGGTTTACGTTGATGGAAGCCATGTAGGGCTAATGAACATGCATTGGAAAGGAGTTCGGATAAGTTAAGATAGCTATAAAGCTTCAGAGGGAGATCAAATTCTATCAAATCTCTTAACATTTCATGCTTCCCTAATCTGTCTATTTTTGTTCCAAGGACAAGTTAGGGACTGGACGCGCACGTGATCATGCGTTCAACACCAAAATGTCTCGCGTCACACCGCCGCAGAAACCGTCAACCATCGAAACCCCGTCTCATGCATGCCCCAATTCCTCCACCCTAGCAAACATACGCAGCACCGTGTAGCAGGTAAATTGCCATAGTTGCAGAGCTGTGTCACTAGACTAAGTGATATTGCAGCAATTGCTCTATACAGAGCTCTGCTTTCGCGATGCACCTCCGCACCGCTTGCCGATGACGATCAAGCCGCTCTCCGAAATGCAATCCGTCATAAATTTCGCAAGAATAGAAAGATCCAGAGCCCCTACCAGCTAGGACTCTCCTTCAAAGCGGGCTACGAGGTATAACTAGCTATCTACGCTCTCGAATTATATGATTGACAACTGGTAGACACTCGATCATCTCGATGCATCTTCAAGCGGGGATCGTACAAGTACCAGCATACTCACCAAAACGATCGCCGAATTACCGCGAGCCTTGACGCGTGCACCAACTGCCCGCCCTCTCCCCGTTCCAAAGCAGCCCGACCCTGAACGCGAAAGGCAAGCCGGCCTCCCACCTAAGCGGGCTGTCCTGAACGCTCGACCCTACCCAGTTATCGCTGGCCCCCGCCACGTTCCCATCCTCGCATCTGCAAATGGCGTTCCTTTCCTACGCCTTACCAAACCCCAGCCGCGCATGCTGACCCGCATCATCCGCCAGCGACTCGAGCGAAGGCAGGTCATCTTCGACACGAAGGTCTTTCTGAACAACTGGTGGAAACCTATGTGCCAATCTGAAGATGCATGGGATGATCTTCTAAGGGCGCAATTGAATGAGGGGGAGGAAGAAGAGAAGTGGGTCGATGCTATTCACCTCAGCTTATCCCAGAATAAGGATGCATACCAGCAGGAGATCAATAGGGACAAGTGGCTTACCAAGAGGATGCAATACATAGTGGATAAGGAGACTGAGTTGGCACTGAAGGAAGGGAGGACAATTGTCAGGGGAAGGCGGAGGAAGCCCCTCAAAATCATCAAACCTCCGCTCCGACAGCGACCATAGCAGAGATAGTTGGGAAGTCCATTATGACTCGGAATCGGGTATATTCAATGCAATGAGACTCTCGACATAATCATGACGCCGCGGAAATCTTCAACTTTTCAATATCCACGCCTTCGTCCCCATCATCTTCATCATCCACCTTCCCAACCAAGCCTTGCTGCCACAACTCCTTACCCGTCAGCTTCTTCTCCTCTCTCACAATCTTCTTCTTCTTGTCCTCTAACTCCTTCTCCTCCTCTTTCCGCTTCGCCTCATCCTCCATCTCCTTCCTGAACCGGTCTCTCCACGCCAAAAAGCTCTCCCGCGTGACCGCCTCGCCCTGAAACTTGCGGTTCTCCTCCTCCTCCTTCTTTGCGGCTTCCATTTCCACGAGCGCGGCTTTGGCGTTCTGCCGCTCGGTGATGAGCAGCTCGGCGCTGTCTTTGAGCACCGTGACGAGCGTGAAGATCATGGCCATGCCGAGGTTCTCTTCGATGGTGTCGGTCAGCGAGTCGAGGAGGCGCTGCTTGTCCTCTTGGATGTCGAGGTAGGGGTGCTTTGGCGCGTTGGGCGGCTGCGTTACGTCGAGTCGGGGGGCTTCGTCGGGGTAGTTTGGCGAGTAGGAGACGCTGAGGATGATGGTTGCTGTGGATGTATGTTTAGCTTCATGATTGGCATGTGCTAGACAAGAAGTGATGTAGCCGTACGCTGTTCATAGTCGAGTTCGGCATCTTCGTGCCGCCCGTCGTCGAGTTCTATCGATACTCGAAATTCAGTCTCGGAGACATCTGCACACTGGGATTAGCAAAAGCGCAATGCGCGCCATGGAGGTATTGTACCTGTGATTTCGTCTGGGAAGATTGACTCAAGAACCTCTCTCTCCTCTTTCTGTTCTTCAATGCCCATTCTGAGCTCGGTATCAAGAAGCAAGTGGTAAATGCTGGTGTTTGCAAAGTGACGCTGGAGGGCTTTTGGCGGGGGCGCGACTTCCCCACGTTAACTCCGACCACCGACGTTGTCAAGAATAATTTTTGGCGACCTTTGCCTCACTCTCTTTTGTGAAACAGCCCACAACCTAGAGGATTAAAACTTCGATATCCTACGCATTACAGCTGCAGCCATGGCGAAAACAAAACCCAGCGATCGCAAGGCGAAGAAAAGCGCAAAGAATGGCGCCTCGAGCAGTTCTAAGAAGCCCAAAACGTCCCCCGAAGAACTCCTCGCGCAAGCTGCGATACTCCTCCAAACCTCACAGCCAGACGAGGCGCTCGTCGCCGCGAGAAGAGCATTGAATCTCCTTCAACCCACGTCGAAACCTTCCATCGCTGCCTTACCAGCGCTCAATTTGCTCGGCGAGATCAACGTCGAACTAGGCGACCCCGATTCCGCGAGAGAAGCATTCCAAGCAGCAGTCTTGATCGACCCAGAAGGCGCAAGTGATGGGGCCGAGAAGTTTCTTTGGTTGGCACAATTGAATGAAGAGGGTGGTGCGGAGAGTGTGCGGTGGTTTGAGAAGGGCATCGAAGTGCTCAAGAGGGAACTTGGCGAGCTGGAAGGAAAGACTGTCAAAAACCTAGGGAACGAGGACATCATGGAGGAGAAGAAACAGAAGGTTGCCAATTCACTATGTGGTATTGCGGAAGTCTACATGACAGATCTATCTTGGGAAGAAGACGCCGAAGCCCGATGCAATGCGGCCGTTACTGAGGCTCTTCTTTTCGCACCAGAGAACCCAGAACCTTTACAAACACTAGCTTCGATACGGATATCACAAGTCAGGACAGAAGAGGCCAAATCAGCATTGACACGGAGTATGGACCTGTGGAAAGATCTCGATCCAGACGATCCCAAAGTGCCCGACTACTCGACTCGGATTAGTCTGTCCCGCTTGTTAATGGAGGCCGAGATGGAGGATGAAGCTATTGAGGTTTTAGAGAGACTGGTGGGCGAGAATGATGGCAGTGTCGAAGCATGGTATCTTGGAGGGTGGTGCCTGCATCTTTTGGCCGGGAAGCAGAAAGCCACGGGCGAGGAGAAGACTGTGACTTCCCTTTTACGGGCTAGCCGCGACTGGCTCGAGAATTGCCTGAAGCTATATACTTTGCTCGAGTATGAGGATGACCGACTTAAGGAGCATGCGGACGAAATCTTGAAGGAGCTGACTGATGTCCTGGGCCCTTCTACTGGCGAGGACGAGGAGGAGGAATGGGAGGATGAGGGAGACGATGAAGATGAGGACATGGATGAGACGTGAGCAATGTTTGCTGGGGATACCTTGACAGAATACCACTCGCCCACGGGCATGGATGCGGAGACGGATGTATAGAGCCGGGTCGAGGAGGTTTCAGGTTTCAACGGTCGCGTAGACCTTAAACGGCGACCGTTGGAATGTTTCAGTGTGACGGTGGGAAGTTGGGACACGATGGATCAGTAAACAACGAGACATACTCGCTTGATGATGCCCAGTGCGTTTGAGGACAAAAAGGTAGATGTAGACAGGGTAGACATGGTGTTGGATGGGCAAGATATATTTTGGAGTCAGGGGTTATTCTTGTATTGTCATGCAGTGTAGCAATCAGAGAACTTGCCCTTCCACATCATTCTGGCGGAGCATGGTCCGCGATGCGGAGCTGAGTGGTGTTCCAAGAACATGCTTCAGTACTTAGATACCTACTCGGACGTACTCGGGCGAGTAGAAGAAAATAGAGTTCTTCGAGAACTTTGCAAACGAGTCGCTAGAGGACTAGTTGAAGAAGGTTGATATTCTTGAAAAAAAATGAAGTAGCTCCAATACGAATCCTGTTCAATTTAGTACGACGAGTACCGTCTCTCATGGGCAACGGGATATTTTCAGACTCTTTGTTGGGCAGAGAAGGAATCCCAGGGGCGCGGCAGAGCGTGATACGGTGCCTGCATGTGTGGAGAAGTCAACTGGGATATGCTGTGAATGACAAGGACAGATCGACATTGCGTCAGCGGATGGGGAAGAGGCGGCCCTACCTAGCCGTGCCGAGCCCATTATCGGGGTTGGGCACTGGGGGCTCTGGGGGGCTCTGGGCAGCCCACGCGGTCGCCGATGGCGAGCCAGGAGAGCTGAGGGTGAGGTCGGCGACGAAATCGACGGGCACCAGACTTGCAGTTCTGTGCGACAGGTCGCTTGGTTGCGCGTCCGGGGGACTGCGGGGGCGGCTGTATTGGGACGCAGGCAGGGCGGCGGCTGGATCGCAGCCAGTGGCAGCGGCGTCGGCAGGACAGCGTCCCACCAAAGCAACGAGGGTGATGCGCGACAAGCATGGCTGCTTGGCGAACTCGAGTGCTCGACGTCGGCGCCGCCAACGCCACGACTGGACGAGCCATGCGCCTTGATACCGCCTGTTGTGGGCTGCCGTCTCCACCAAGCTGTCTGCTGCGTCCTTGTCCGCCTGCGCGCCGCCCGCTCTGCGCCTGTCCTCGCTCTGCTCTCGCCCTCGCCCTCGCTCTCGCACTCTCGAGCCCCGTCAGATGAAAGAGCCGCCCCTCGCGCCCACACTGCGCTTTCGACGTCGAGTGCGTCGCAAACCCGCCGCTGCTGCTGTTCGAGCCTGGGAATGCCCTTGCTTAGGGGCCGCGGCGCCGAATGATCTGGTACCTCCTCTATCCGCTGCGTGGGTGAGTTTGCTGTCCAGCCTCTGCTGCTCCTCGTCTCCTCGGCTCCGCGTCTCGTCTCGTGGTGCATGTGCTAAAAGCTGTTCTCTGGCAGTACGACTGAACCACCACGCCTCTCCACGTCCCACCCCATCCGCCGCGCTTTCCAGGCCCACGGCACCGCGACCGCCCAGCATTGGCTGCTCTCCATTGTCCTGACCATCACCATCTCCGTCCTGCTCTGCTACCAGGCCGTCTTCCAGACCGACAGTTCCGCCGCAGCTGGTCTGCGCAACCTACCCAAACATGTCTGGACCTCGACTACCGCAATCGAGGGCGAGCGCCCGGCCGATGTCGTCGTGCGCCAGGTCTGGGTCCACGGTGACTACATGAATGCCGTCGATTTACCCGTCCTGCGCAAGGCAATGGATGTGCAGGACACGCTGATCGGCCAGGGCTTTGATGTCGAAGCCGCTGCATACGACGGCCAGCCGCTGCTTGCCCGCGACGCTCGAGGATGTGTCAAGGCCGCGACAGGCCAGAAATGGGGCTGGCACTCTCCATTGATGTACTGGAATTGCTCTCTCTCGGTTCTGGAACAGGACCAGGACCTGTTGGCGACCATCAATGTGCACACCAACATTCAATCCGCCCTCAACATCACTCTGCGACCCAGCACCGTATTCGCCGGAAAAGTCTTCTCAAGCCTGAAACTTCGCGCCGCCGATGCTTTGGTTATCACTTTATTCGATCAAACCAATTCAAACGTAGGAGCTATATGGGAGGCCAGGTCGCGTCAGCTGGCCGAGGAACTCCCACCAGATTGGACCATCTTCCCTGACGACGGTCAGGTCTCACGAAGCCGACTTTACGAATTCCGATTTAGACCCATGACACTAAACGACGATCTGTTTCTCGCTGCCTCTTACTTTGTGACTGCAGCCTATGTAATATGGAGGATGATGCAGCTTCGTGCTGTGAAAAGCTGGTTCGGTTTACTTGTCACGATATGTGCCAAGGTAGGATTCACGCATATTGCATACTTCGACCTCAACTAAATCCTGTTAGATGACCATTTGCATAATTGCAAGTTTTACGCTCTGTACACAACTAGGGATTGACTTGGGGCGCATTCCTAGACCATGGTTTCCTGCTGTTGTATTTTGTTTTGGTCTCGGGAACATGTACGTCTGCAAAGCCAGTTCTCAGGAGGTTGCTAATCGTGTCTAGATTTCGTTTGATAAACGTCGTACTAGAGACACCACCAGAGATGCCTCCACATCAGCGCATAGGGAACGCGCTGGGTGAAGTTGGTCATCTTTCTCTCGCCATCGCTTTCCAAAACCTGGCCTTGATATACCTCTGCTCCCGTCTCGTAACACCTTGGGTTGCTGATTTCTGCGTGTTTGCGGCTGTTACGCTCGTATTCGACCTCGTCTTCCATCTTACATTCTTCGTTGCAGTTCTGAGCGTGGACGTACAGCGAATGGAATTGTCCGATTCTCTTGAACGGGGCGATTCTAGCCGGCCAACGAAGAAGCATCGTCAAGGACGTCAGTCATGGCTTAGTGCGGTCAAACAGGGTACACTGCCATTGAGTACCCGCTTTGCTGGCACAGTAGCCATCTTTTCTATCATTCTGGCCATCAACTGGCACTTTTTCGATTCCGACCACAAACAGATATCCTTGAATACGATTCGACAGAAATTCTTATCGAAGAAACGCAAGCGGAGTCCAGAGGCCTTGTACAGCCCGCCTCCGATCAACCAAGCGAGAACACCAGCGGACTGGTTGAGGATTCAAGATCACAACACTGCCCGCGAGTTGTTTGCTTTGATCAAGCCTGGCGCTCATAGCTTCATAGCTCGCATCTACGATCCACTGCTGGTTGTTTCGAAAGGCGCAAGCGGCAGGGACAGTCCTCAGCCGCCCATGTCCCTGACCGATGGCCTGCGACGCTTTGCTCGTGGACATGCATTTCCAGCAGCATTGATCTTAGTTTTTCTGATCGCGGGCGTCACTCTGCTCATGAATTATCTCCTGTGGACCGGGCTTCCAGATACAGCAGGCGAGGACAGGGACGAAGAAAGCATGTTTTCTGTAAAGACGCTCCCAACACCACAAACACTCGATGTAATAGCGGTCACGTCCTGTTCAAAAGGCCATCTTGCAACCACTTCTCTTGATCGATCGACAGCGATATGGCTCCACGGCCGTCGAGGCTATTTACATACGACACTGCAGACAGCTGCCATGAAGCCAAAACTGTGGCCTATCTGCGCAAGTGCCATGGATGATGGTGGTAGTCTCCTTGCACTGTGTTCCGAATCCGGCCAGATTGGCCTATGGAGTATCGCTAGGTCTCGTTTCTTGATCTTTCCCAAAGTCGACTTGCGAGGACAATCACCGCTTTTGTTCGCCTTTACTTCAGTTAAAACACGTACAGACGTCGACAGACTTAGTCTGATCATCGTGAGTCGAGATGGTTGCTTGACCGAACTCGAAGCACGTACTGGTATTCACCAAACGAGACGCATCTGCTCTAGCCCGATTGTTTGCGCGACTCTTTACACATGCACGAAAGATGATCCTTGTCTTGTCTTTGTGACAAAGCCTGGAGAAGTCCATATACTCTGCTTAAGAGAAGACGGCACTACGACTTCTGAAGTTGTCGCTGGTCTTGACCCGGGTCCACCACCGGGAAGCAACCCCGCCAAAATCAAATGCATTCAGGGTGTGCCCAGTTTAGGCTTGATCTTCGCCCTACGGGATGAAGAGGCAGAAGTATTTGATTTCACTAGTCGAGTACTGATCCATTCTTTCCAGGTTGGACATATCAAGCCTCACTCCTTCAGAGTCATGCATTCAGCACGACGGTCATGTCCTTGCGGTGCTCCAGCGGTCCACTTGCTATCAGTTGCATATACAGAATTGGACAGCGACCACATGATCATGCAAACCTTCACTCTCGACGACAACGCCGCATCACAAATCTGCCTCGGCAAACCACCCGACCGAGAGAAATACAACTGCCAAGGCCTCGACTGCGCAAAAGAACAAGTCCGCTACGTCGAACCAGCCGGCGTCTGGGAATCCACGGACGTCCTCAGCATCGTCGGCATCCGACGAACAATCCACTTCCCAACCCCCTCCTCCACAGTCTCAGACGACGGCCACCACGCCGCCGAACCCACAGCCCCAGCCTCAGCCCTCAAACAGCGCGCCCGCAAACAACGCCCCTCAAAAAGCCTCTTCACCTCCCTCGACTCCTTCACCTCGCGCACCCGCACCACCAGCACACACAACGCCGACGCGAAGGACTCGGACTGGGAAGCCTGGACCCTTTCGTGCTCGGGCGAGTTCCGCACGCGGCCGCTCACGCCCGACGAGCCGGACGCAGAGGGCCTGCTCGACGCATCCTTTGACGACGAGCTGTTTGTTGCGGCGCCCGGGCCCATGGCGCGCATGGGGACGCGCAGTGTCGCCGTGGGGTTTGGCAATGCGGTTAAGATTATTACGCTGGGGAAGGAGTCGTTTGAGGGGTTGGTGGCTATGGGGGATGGGAGTGTGGATATTGGGTTGGGGAGTTATAAGAGGGGGAGAGGGGTTAGGGGGGGGAGGAAGTTTCAGTGAGGGAAGGGAGGGGGTGGGCTGGTGGGTTGGAGAGGAGTGGATAGGCGTTTTTTTAAACGGCTGGCGGATGGAGTTGTTGCTGGTTTGATTTGTGCTGGCTGGGAAGGGAAGGGGCGTAAGTGGCGTTTTTTCCTGCCGCATTGCTGGCATGTCTCTATTCTTCTGCTTTTTCTTCCTCTTTATTTCCTCCTCCTCTTCCTTTTATTCGCCATCATCATCTCCTTCCTTTTCTCCTTCTTCACCACCTTTTTATATCCTCCGCATAAATGCACATGAGCGTGGCGTTTCGGCGACTTTCGGGGACGGACGGACGGACGGATATCGTGGGACCGTGGGACCGTGGGACCGTGGAATGGAGGGCTAGATGTGTTTATGTATGCTATGCTATGTATGTATGTATGTTTGTATGTAAGTACCTAAACAGTATTACTTCTACTTTGGATTTTGCTTTCCCGTGTTTGTTGTCGAGCTGTGATGTCTGATGTGCATAAGGGCAGTGGGTAGTGGGCAGTGGGTCGTTTAGGTTAGCAGTGGATGAAGGGTGGAAGGTGAAAGGGTAGAGGGTAAAAATCGAGTGCAAAGCCAAAGCCAAAGGCCCAAAGTCAAAGCCAAAGCCAAAAAGACACCACCTCATAACCGACAAGTTACAAATTATACTCTCGAGAACACGTCCACACCAATCAGGTCAAATACAACTTCCAGCTTCCTAACCTTCCTACCTTCCTACCTTCCTGCTGGTGCACATGTGCAACTCCTCTTTCTATCCACCAGCATTGTCTTCGTTCTCAAAGACATTTTTGTTTGTCTCCAAGACCCCTTACCTTCACATTTACACCACAATACCACATCAACACATCAACAGCATAAGTAGGTCCACAGAGTCAGTCGGTCAGTCATGCATGCCATTGACATTGATTGATGCACAGTACCACGCCCCCGTCCTATTCCCGTACGGTATATAAGTCAGCCTCATGCAAAACCGAACAAGTCCTCGAAGAAGAAGAAGAGTAGAAGAAGAAGAAGTTGAAAGCACCAGCGGCGGCGGAAGGCATCTAACCCAAAACACACACACACACACACACAAGTATCATGTAAAAACCCAAAAGTTGAACTTGTTTCCCCCTCTCTCTCCCCGCTTAAAGTCCTTGTTATGACATGACAGACAGAGAATAAATAACCCTTGTCCTCATTATCTGAACTCGTCTACACAAACTACACATAGACATCCCGCCCGCGCCGCGACGACGACGCACACAGCTCAAACAACGGATCCAAGCGCGCAATCCGATTTCTAACCCGCCGCAGCGCCGCCTACACCATTCGTATCCATCGGACTACCCCCGCCAGCATTGGACCCATTCGTCGGCCGTCTCCTCGTGCGAATCGCCTTCTTCCTCCGATCGACTGCGACAGCCCCCTTGCCCCCCTCGGCAACATCCACCATGTTTAAATCGTCGTCGTCGGGCCGGTCCGCGTCGTCGTCGTGGTCTTCCCAGTACCGCCGCGTCTCGTCCAGCTCGGTAATGTCGGTCGGTCGCATCCGTAACCACTTCATGCGCGGGCCTGAGCGAGCGCGCTCGCTGACGCGGAAGCCGTAGATGCGCGGCTCGTAGATGCAGCCCGTGCCTAGGCTGGGAGCGAGGTTGTGTGGTGCCACGCCGTTTATTGACGTGACGTTGGCGGGTGTAGTGTTCCGAGTCTTGCCGTCTGAGCTCTGGGCTTGCAGTTGGGCCAGCGCATCGATCGTGGCCGATGTGTTACTGCGCAGTCCACCGCCAATGTCGAGGTCGGTGAAGGTCATGAAAAATAGCGAGGGAAATGTGGTCCCGAAGAAAGCGCCGTCGACGGTTTGAAAGCGAGAGTTGGGAGGGGTGTACACGTCGAGGCAGGAAGGGCAGAAAAGCTTGACGGTTTCGTGGCCAGGGCTGTCGTTCAGGCCAACAGGTAGAACTTTACAGGAACTGCAGTTGACGCGCGGGCAGGTGCCAAAGTGCTGCAGTTCGTACTTCTCGGCCATTTGCTGGATGCCTGGTCGCGAGGTGATGTACCGCTGGTGTATGAGCCCATAGAGCAACTCTGCAGAGCTTTCTATGACACTGAGATCTGAGGCTATCCGCAAGTGTCTTCGGTCGCTGGCCCTGCGATATCCCGGCGCGCGCTCGTCGCCCAGTATCTCGTCGTCCTCGTCCTCTTCCTCTTCTTCGTCTTCTTCATCCTCGTCGTCCTCGGGCTCAACGTCCAGAATCATCTCCAATGCCTCCTTATACATGGGCACCTGAGACTGCAGGCCCGTCAGGTTGAAGTCGTCCTCAATAAAGTCTTCCGACACCTCGGCAAAGTACTCGTGGCCGAGCAGGCCGCAGAACGAGGCGATCCACGACTCGGTGACCTGGGAAGACGACGACATGCTGTCCGATATGATTGCTGGAGTGCGCCGCTGAACTGGCGGGGCTCAGGATACTGTGCGCAGTCGCAATGCGTTGATCTGGCGACGGCAAAGGGCGCGAAAAAGTGAATGTGGGGGTGTGCCTTGCTTGTGACGCGGACGAGAGTCTGGATCGACGGCGAAAGGGCGGGTATCAGGACAAGAATGTTTCGCGGAGCTGGAGCTGCAGCCTCGTTATCGCATGTGTAGCCGCGCTCCAAGGTCGGACAGGCAGGGTCCGGCGGGCGTCGTAATGGGAGTGAATTGGGTGGGGGGAGGGGTCGGAGCGCGAACGAAGGGGGGTTGGCGAGAAAACTAGGCTTTATGTTGGCATCAATGCTGATCCTCTCAGTGCGGCGGTAGGTTCGAGAGTGCACGCGTGTGGGATGTGTGTTGGGCGTTGTTTGAGGAAGATGTCCAATGTTGATCCCGGCTAGCGATGTCAGAGTGTCACGTGTCACAGTCGCCGACGAGGCTGGTGTTTTGACATTGTTTGACATCAACCAGCTACCAAATTCACGGCCAAACCGTTGGATTTATGAAATCACTGCTAACTTCTTCATTGCTAATTATGGTGCTCATGTAATATTCATTATCGCTCAGAAGAGATCTCTCATAATCCTAGCCAGCTCGTCATTCTCCTGCCCAAACGCATGTGCATACTCCCCACTTGACATCTCTGGGCCTGAGCTTCCAAAGCCATTAAGTTGAAATGTCCCTCCTGCAGCTTCAAACAATGTCGTGAGATCACTGGCCATTCCATGTGGCGTGTCAAGACTGCTCCGAGTCGGCCCGTTCCTTCCATTTCTGCCATTCGAGAACAGTGCCATCTCATCGACTTGATGGCCAGCCAGACCAGCCATGGCAACGGCAGCAGACGAGTGGGCGTCTGTTGTGTCATCATTTCGAATTACCAAACCCAGCCTTGGTCCAACTTCTTTGAGCGTCTTGATGGTTTTCCACAGGCGCTTCGATACGTGCGAGTTTGATGAAAGGCCCCTGACCAGCTCGAGGGCCATGTAGAACTCATCACGACAAGTCTGGCTGAACTCGGCTGGTGCATGAGCCACACCTAGAAACAAAACCGCAAGGGCTGAGATCAAAAAGTAGTTAAACATGGTCTGCTGGCTGATGTAGATGTCGGATGTCTGATTGATGTACGTGAGAATGCGGATAGTATCCTTGGCGACCTTTACTACGACATGTGCAAATTCGAGATTCTCCATAATCGTTGTCGCAGTGTGAAGTACAGGCCGGTAGATCAGTATTCGCATCTGGTTTGCTCGTAGATAGAGGACAACCTGAAGACGGTGTACGACGCGTGCGGGAGGATCGACTTGTCTGCCGCTGTCGGGATGTACAAACTTCAATGAATCCGGGATCGACCTGTGCCAGTTGAGTACCTGGAAGTCCAGGAAGGAAATGTCTTCTTTGTTAATTTTGTCCTGGAATGTGACATCGGCGACCGACTTCCACACTTTCGAGCCGATGATACTGTATGAGATCATAGCGTTGAGGTATGGTGTAGATTCGTGTGATGTGATATCCTGGAAATCTCAGCGTCAAGCTTGGTATAATCAAGCGGTTGTAGCTTACCGGCTTCTGCAGATTGATGTCAATATCTGCGTCCTGCAGAGCGAATGGCATCCCCGTGCCAAAGCTCCATCTTCGATCGAGAACGTAGATGGACCAAAATGTCCTGATGGCAGATGCATGCTCTTCTGGGTCAGGAAAAAGCGTCGCATATGTCTCTCGACGATGCAAGCCGAGTTCGAGGCAGTGACGCGCAGCTAGGCCTATAACTCGCCAAGCCAACTGTTCATCATCACGGGTGAAGTAATACATGCCCTAAGTTTGGTCAGAAAAAATATATGCTTCCTCGGGCCGTCTTACAGTCAGCGCCAGTAAATTGATACCCTGAAGGCTCACTGGCTCACTGAGCGTCTTCTCCACAATCTTGTGAACATTCTCGAAAAGTCGCTCTCCCAACGGATCCTTCCCTCGCCCTTCCAGGACAAGGGTGATGGCGAGAATGAGTTTGAGCACGCTCGTCTGATCGTCCATGATTGCGTCGGCGCCCGGTAGAGCACCTTGCATGAGGCCTGAACGAGCCGCAGCTTCCACAAAGGAAAAAAGCATGTCGGTATACCGCAAGACTTTGTCGATCTCCAATATGGGATACATGACGCCCATTTCTTCGTGCCATACTTGTACAAGTCGCAGAGCCTCGTGCTTCGAAATGGCCCATATCGGGTCCTTATCCGCATGTATCTGCTTAGGCAAAGACATGACAGGGTTGGGCAGCGGCGGAGTATGTCTCGGGGTTGCATCGTTGGTGACGACTCCTTCATCGTCGCCCTCATCACCCGCAGTTATGCCCATCGTCTTGAGGCTTGACCGTGCGACCCCCAGATTGAACGCGCTCGATGTAGGGCCATGGAAGCGTGGGTGCTTGCTGAGGGACTTGGTTCGCGAACGCGCCGTGGAGGGAGGAAGCATGGGAGTCTGCTGGTAGTCTTGGGGGTTGAACGGGGTGCCAATCGAGCCATTGCTGTGCACATCGACCTGGGTGCGCAGATTGCTGAGGTTGTGGAAGAGATCATCGACCTGCTGCTGGAGCGATGCTATGTGCGCCGACATCTGCTTGAACCTGGACTGGGTTAGCTAGGCCTCTCGCTGCAGGCACGATGGGGGTGCATGACGTACTCGTCCGTCTCCTTGAAGTTGTTGCAGCAGTTGGGCGCATACTGGCAATCGAGGTTGAGGTTGCCGCAGCGCTGGCAGGGTGTCTGGCCATTGCACTTGATCTTGCGGCGTTTGCACTCATTGCTGCAGCACCATTAGCTACCGGAGCCGCATGCTGGCATTCATCGTGAGCCCTACCAGGCGATGGAGATGTAGCGGTTGCGCTTGGCCCGTGGCTGTGGCGCCGCGTCGTCGCTCTTTCGCTTGGTATGAGTGCTCGCGTCGTTGGGCGGGCTCATGGTGTCGCTCGCATTGTTTCTGTCCGATGTCGCGCTCATGGCTGGCTGGGCAGGAGTGCGCAGCGATTCCGCCGCAGTGTGGAATAAGAGACAGAGCAGAAGCGCCGGCCCACTCGCTGCGACGGCTGCCCTTGGTGGCACGCCAAAACGGTCAGTGCGGGTCGGCGAAGCTCAATAGATCCACGGGATGGATTTGCGGGGAAGATATGGCCTCGTCCTTATTGGCCCAGCCGTCGGAAGAGCGTCACGACTTGCTCCCTTTTGTCCACCACACAGCACGGGATAGCGCATCATCAACCGGATCGCCGTCAATGCAATCTTGTACTTGTGCCCTTGAGAGCTATATTATGTTGCCAGCCAACACTGGTCGAGGCCGTAATAGCCAAAGTAAGATATCGTACAATATAGCAGCAAACTCCAACGTCTGCCTCCTCCACATATCCTCTTTAGTTCATTTACATTCTAGGAAAGACCACCACCGAGCCGAGCCCAGAAAGCATTTCTCAAACGCCCGCGCGGAAAAAAATGGTATAGAGCGATACAACATGTAGCAAATGTAGATGACTGTGAAATTAGGCTCGGTGCGCCCACTCTGCAAGCTGGTTTGCAGAGTCCATCGAGTCCTGGTTCTTCTCGTGGTGGCTCGTCATGGCCATGCCCGCGCCGTTGTGCTCGAGCGAGTGTGTCGACATGCCCTCGTCCATTTCCTCTTCAGGGAGCTTAACCTCGCGAGTGAGCTCAACATAGTCGTACTACAGTCACGTTAGCTTTGGTCCAGTTTGCTCGGGTAGGTGCTTTTGCTTACAGCGAACTCGCCAATCTCAACATCATCAATACCAAGGGCCTCCTCCTCTTCGCTGGCACGAAGACGGAGAGCAGGAACATACTTGCCCATGAAATCAAGAGCTCCGAGAATCAAGCATGTGCCCACGAACGAGTAGGCGCCACCAGTGAAGGAATCAGCAAGCTGGTAGCCAAGCTGGATCCAGTTGTGGTTCAACCAGCCACCGGAAATGACCGTGTAGCCATCAAGATGCGCAATGTAGTCACTGTGCTTGTTAGAATCAGGTAGGGAACTACTACAAGGGAACTTACGCAGCGAAGAAAGCAGTCAAGATGTTGCCAATGAAACCTCCAACTCCATGAACAGCAAAGATATCGAGCGCATCGTCGCATCGGAGGAAGTACTTCAACTTGGTAGCATAGTTGCAAGCAACACCACCGCAGATGCCAAAGATGACGGCAGCCCAGGCTGGGACGTAACCAGATCCAGGAGTAATGGCAACCAGGCCGGCGATGACGCCGGAACAGAATCCGACAGTGGACCACTTGCGCTCAAGACGATAATCGACCAAGCACCAGGTAATACCACCAACACAGGCGGCAAGGTTGGTGCACACGGCTGCCATGATAGCCCTCAGGTTGGCGCTCAAGGCTGAGCCTGCGTTGAAACCGAACCATCCGACCCAGAGGAAAACGGTGCCGATGACAATGTGGGTGACGTTATGGGGACGGTAGTTGAGCTCCTGGGTTCCGTGACCGCTTCGCTTTCCAAGCATGTACGAGTAGGCGAGAGCAGCAGTGCCGGAAGCGATATGAACAGGGGTTCCACCAGCAAAGTCGAGGCCACCCATCTGGAAGACCCAACCGGAAGAGTTCCAGGTCCAGCACGCAATGGGATCGTAGATAATGGTGGTCCAGACGAACATGTAGATGATGCAAGGGAGCATCCGGCCTCGCTCGGCAACAGCTCCAACGGCAAGTGCAACACTGAATTAATTAGTGACTTGATCAGCTATCAAAGGCGAAAGTGACCTACGTGATTGCAGCGAACATGCCTTGGTACACGCAGAACATGAGATCAGGAATGCGCGGGCTTCCGACCGAAGGAGCACCAAGGACATTCATGAGTCCAAAGTTATCGAGCGCACCGATGTACTTTCCAGCCTTGTGGGAAAAGGCGAGCGAGTAGCCCCAGAAGAACCACTGGAAGGACACCACTGCGGTCGCCATGACAGAAAGCCATAGCAGTGACAAGGCTGATTTTCTCCGCGCAAGGCCAGAATAGAAGAATCTATCATTTTGTCAAAACTCATCGCTGTGAAAAGTGGACCAGATTCGTTTAGACGTACCCTACACCCGGGATCATCAGAAGCACGAGGGCAGTCGAGGTGATCATCCAAGCGATATCGCCGGGCTAGATTCGCATGTTAGCCCCGCGTACCACCAAATCCAACCGTCGAGCTGGTAAAGACTCACGTTGTAGAACACATTGAGGTTGTATAACTTCGAGTCGCCGCCCGTGGAAATCGTAGCATTATTGAATACCTCCAGCGGAGTTGTAGGATCCATTCCGGAAGACCCTGGGTCCATTTTTGCGGGTTAGAGGGGTCCGAAGTCGACGCGGGAGTGTGCTGAAAAACAAGATATCGGGTCTCGGAAGCGCAATAAAATCGTGAAAAAAATCTACAAAGTGGAAAAGGGCGTGAAGACGTTGGTAAAGAGAAGGCCGGGTCGGCGCGAAGAGCAAGGTCGACAAGTATGTATGTACAGCCGGGCGATCGCTACACCGGCTGGGGTGTTTTTGGTGCGGTGACCCTTGGCGTCCGCCTCGATAGCAGGACAAAAAACGAATATGGCCTGAAACCCCAAGCAATTGCAGATAGCGTGCTTGTGAGGCTGCGCAACAGGGAGAGGGCGACGATCAATAGTATGCCTTCTTTGGCGGCGAAGACGGTGGGGATTTTGACAGAATACAACACTACCTCTGTCCAAACGCACGTTCGAGGGGTCCGTGGATGGCTATATGAGAGCTATTACCACCCTAAACCCACCGTTTCCGCATCAGAACGCTTGGGCGTATTCGAACAAGCATGAACGTCTAGGACCAGCCCACAAAGCCACCCCGGTGGGGTGTCAGATAGGGCATATTGGCAAAGGTGATGCAGACTTGTCAGCCAATGTGTTGGGGGGCGGGTCGTCGCTAAGGCGTCACGCAGGGTGTCGCCCACTGAGGTGGCCTTGGCCCTCTTGCGGCTGTTCGCGAACCACACTCGTGGGATGACCATTCCCATGCCAGGCCTGGCCTTTGTCTGTACCCGTTGTACCGTGAGATCGTCGCTGTGGAATCGTCGCCGTGAACTTCTTCTCGCTTTCCTTTCGTCTCACATGTCAAGCTCAGCAACAACCCAGATGCTTGTGGATAATGGGACCGATAATGGTCATTCCACCGGCATCAGCAATTTGAAAGCTCTTTGGCGGAGCTCCCATCAGCAGTAACCACTCTCCGGAGCTCCTATCAGAAAAATGATTCGAAAACAATTGTCCAAGGTGTAAGCCCAGGGTCCGAGATAACGTGAAGCGCCATGATAGGCCACGCGGGAGACGTCGCTCGAAACGAGGCTAGGCCACCCTGGCCTGCATCTAGGCGCACAAATGCGGCAATGTCCCACCAGACTAAACGGGGCGATCGCAGAATATAGCAGCTACGATGTCTGCTCCAAGACTGCGAAGAAATACACCCAAGAACTCTCATTTCAACTAAGTTGAGATGATCAGGAGCTGCCTCCCACTCTTCAAACCCTATTGCCAAAGTTGTCGAAATTATTGCGAGATAAGTCGAGGTAATTCTGGGCGGACGCCACTGGCGGAGGCTGGCAAGCCCCCGGGAACTTCTTATCTCTCGACGCAGCGCAGCGCCGTTTCGAAAGTCTACCGTATCCCACGCAAGCTCTCCGTGCCGCATCCCGCACCCCTCCGGCCGCGAGTCCTCCTTCTGCAGCCTTGGGCAACTTTAAACGGGCATCAAACTGTACGCAACCCCTGGCGTCATATCGAATTTGTCTGGGGTACTGCATTGTGGCAAGCCATTAAACCGCGCCGCCGGGATAGCATAGACGTGAACGTTTCTTTTTCCCAAGTCTTGCCGTCTCGCGATCCCTGAGGATGATCTGATTTCTGTCATTGCGGGCCTCCCTCAGCCTGAAAGACAGTGGCCACTCGTTGGCCTATCTGTATCTTGACTGCATGTTTGACAAGATCGCGATGTATTTTCGGACGCCTGACATGGGTTCTCAGGAGGCTGGGAGATAGACCGGTCACCGTGATTGGGAGGGAATCGTGCCATGTAGGCTGAGACTGTTGAACGGTAACACTTCTGCACACTTCCCGCGACATCGAAACTTGAAAGTCTTCAATAACAAGGCAAGGCGTACTGCGGCCTTCGGCCAGCCACTGGTCGATATCAGTATTAGCATTTTGTTTATGTAGTGCTAACGGTGGATGTGCAAAAGGGAAGACGTGGAACGTGCATCGCGGCCAGAGCTCGAGGCCTCTGCTCACACTGCGTTTTGATATTGCACCTCACTAATAGGTCTGTCCGACGTAGACTGCTGTGTTCCTTGCAACCATCAATCTCCGGTATGCAGATACGACGCTGTTCCAGAAAATATTTCTATCGCTTGACTAGATGTTCATGGTCTGTAGCATGTCCAACTCCGCTACCTTGAGCGCCTCCTTTTCCTCTAGTGAAATTTCCCGGCTTGGTCGGATGTGCTACGAAGTAGACTTGGAGCACACGCTCATCGAAAGAATCCTGTCTTTTTGAAGGGAGACAACTTCCAGCACTTTTACTGGCGAGGCGAACCCGCTTCAGACCTCCTAGTGTACCCAATAGGATACACGAATCTAAGATACGCAGGGTTTGATTGTGACACGATCCATATCGTGTCTGAGATATGTACGTGCTGCCCAAATAGGCTATCATCTGCCTTGCTTGCAGTGTGGCGCGATCCGGTGTCGAAATACCCCAAGTCGCAACTCAAGCGTGCATGGGTGTGCTAGCGCTCGCAGGCGTGTTCGCCCCAGGTGTTGCTGAATCGGTTCCAGCTTTTCGCTTCTTTTTTTTCTTGCGAGAGATCAAGGCCGGTGGATTTGTCACGGCACTGCGTAGTGAAAGATAGGAGCCACATGTTAGACAGAGATTTTCTGGAAGATTTGGTTCGCAAAAGACTGTCCAAGGTTAGCTGTTGCTTGGTCATGAAGGGGTATGGAACCATACTGCTTAGGCAAACGCTGCAAACAAAGCCGATATCGACGACGTTCCGGTGACAAAAACATGCGGCACGGAAGTCTACTCCACCAGCACTTGGGACAATTAGACTCTTTCGTGCGGTGACATCAGGCAAGAATGCCATCATTAGATACTGTAGTAAGCCTTGAGGCCGGTCCGGTTTCATATAGACGCCTCCAGTGGCATCGCTTGCTTGCTGAAGTAGAACAGTATCTCCTGCTAGCTTCAGAATGTCAATTGGTATCTTCTTCCGTTGCGCAGCAAAGATGGAATTCATGACTGGGATGTACTGGTTCGCAAGGTCTCCGGATACGGATATAATGAGAATGCGAGAGGTGAGGGGCACACGATCAACGTGGGTGTTCTCTGCATCCGCGAGTGCCGCAAGCGATACGTTCTCGGCGGTTGAGGCAGTAGGTGCGTGTAGGATGTACGACTTATTGATGTAGGCTAATGCGAGAGACAATGCGCCTCCGATGAGGGTGGTCGGCGTTGCTGCAACATGGCTTTCCTGCGTCTCGTCAAGCAACTTGGCAAAGTTCTGCAATATGGCATTCTCGACAACTGCGAAAGGCCGATATTTGTTGGGGTCCTCGACCATTTGGTTGTTTCTACTGGTACCCACTCCATTCATCTGAACATCGCCATTTGCGACACCATTTTGAGATTGAGGCTGTGGCGGCGTGGGTGTGGGATACAAGAAGGTGGCCTTGTGTGAATGCGATGCTATCACGGCTACTTCGTTCGCGTTTCCAGAGGCAAGATGCGCGTTGATGAAGACGAGGATGTTGGCGAGGGCGGCAGAGAGTGAAAGGGTCGAGGACAGATGCGCCCAGGCATGAGGATTGGTATCGAGGACAATAGCGAGAAGGGACGGAGGTGGTGCTACCCCGCGGTCAGTGGTGCGATCATCTCAAGGTATCTGGGAACAGCCATACCTTCGTCTGTCTTTATGTGACGGTTGGACCCATCGATATTGTTCATTGTGGACTGCTATGCTCTATCGTGAGCTAGAAATGAAAGGTTCCCGAGTTGGAGCATGTGTCATTATAGCGGATCTGCTCTCGTGCCGTCGTTCAGATATGGATCCGTATGTGCGCCTGGAGAGTTCTGAAGCCTGCGAAGTCCAATGATGAGGTAAGGTTCGCGAAACGACTAAAGGTCAAGGGCCGTGCGCTCATCGCGTCGTCACGTGACGAATACTTGTTCTCAAAATAACATCTACACCGCGTTCAGAGCTAGTAAGGTGAGAGGAAGAGCTGAAATGCACAGCTACATGTAACTATCGCAAATTCAATATCTAAGCTTCACTGACATTTTCACTGCGGTGACTTCTCGTTGTCTGTAGAGTTCAGCAGCCTGATTACACTCACGCAAACTCCAAAAGTTCTAACACAAATCTCACCATTGACAGAAAAAGATCTAGAATATTCATCAACAACAGGTGCTTCGAAAATGCTCGCCCCGAGATACTGAATCTGGCTACCTCCTTCTTGGGTGAGGGGAGACGGATGGAAGTTCGGAGCACGGGATCAGCGACCTCCGTAATACGATCCCCACAGTCTGACAGGACATTTCTTTCCTAATCGAGCTGAGACTGGACGGCTCGGTCGTAGCGGCCCATGGGGAATTTGATATCGTAATCAACCCTTGGAGAAGTTTGCTCATGCCGCAACATACTCCCTCTGCAGGTACCACTACGTTCTCTCCAAAAAATGTGCGTGTCAAATCCAGAGCAGAGATATAGCAACGAGAGGGATCGTCCATGTCCTACGGGTCTACGGACGAGCATTAAAATGCACAATCCGTGAACCAAAGTGGTCACCAATAATAGTGACAAGACTTTCAGCTGCCACATGCAGTAGTGCCACAAATGGGTGGGAAGATGCGAGCTCGTCGGTAGCGATGCGACGGCGCGTCTGGAGCCGAGGCTTCCAACCATCCCCGCATGCCTCTCCTGGACCTTGCCAACATGTCAGTCGTTAAAAAGCAGATCCTCACGCCAGGGTCTACACGCTTGACGACAAGACCCTGATACCCGCGGCTCTTACAGCCTTTTCCCGATTTCTCAAAGGCTTCCTGGATTGATCGACTCAGGCGCCCTGTTGCACCTCGGGCTCTAATTTCCCCACCGTGCAACACCACCGTTTCGACGCGCGTTCTCAACTTGTAATACGTCTCTTGTTCGTTTCTTCAGGTGCAGTTCGACTTCCATAACACCTTCAAGATGATCACGGAAGCTATTCGGAGGGTCAATGGCTATGACCACGATGCGTATACCTACTATCCCGTCGTCATTGTCGGCGCTGGTGCGTCAGGTATCGCCATGGCATGCCAGCTGAAGCAGCAGCTTGGTTTCGACCAGTTCCGCATATTCGATCGTCAAGCCGGTATTGGAGGTACCTGGTGGATCAATCGATATCCTGGTGTTGCATGGTAAGTCCTAAAGTCTTTTAAGCTGTCTGCGTAAGGGAACGGAATTGTGTTGTGTCTCAAGCTTGTGCTTCATCAAACCTTCACATGTAGGAAAGAGTAGGACATGGAGAATTGGCAATGAAGGTCTCTAGCGTTCTCATATGACGATGATGGAGAATAGCAGTCCCTAAAACGCTTCAATTAAGCGTTAGCGACACGTTATGTCAGCAAAACATTTTTGGATAGTGGGCTTGCTTATGGAAAATTCCTCACCTTATCTGGTCTTGCCTTATATAGATAATGGGCTAACATATCTTAGCGACGTTCCAGCAGTCTTCTACAGTTTTTCATTTGCGCAAAATCCGAATTGGACGTCCTTATATCCGCCCGGTCCTGAGATCGTAAGGTACTATCATGAAGTCTGTCAACAGTACAAGATCACGGATAAGATCGAACTCAACACCGATATAGTGGAATGTCGGTGGTCCGAGCGAGAGAAATTGTGGATAATCACACTCCGCCGAATGGTGGCAGGAATGGGAGACCTTTCATCAAAGGACCGACAGAAAGTGGTCGATCTAGAAGGCGAGCGCGCCGTATACTCCGAAACCGAAGTCGTCAAGGCAAAAGTAGTGATAAGTGCCGTAGGTGGGCTCGTCGAACCAAAAGGCTGGCCTGATGAGATTCCGGGCATCGAAAACTTCAAGGGCAAAATGTTCCACTCGGCTCGTTGGGAGGAGAACGTGGACTTCACTGACAAGAATGTGGTTGTCGTGGGCACAGGGTGCAGCTCCGCACAACTCGTTCCCCGACTTCCCAATGCTCCTTATAATGCCAAATCAGTAACTCAACTTATGCGGTCACCACCGTGGGTTGCACCAAGCGTCACGCCTCCTGGAGGTGACGAGTGGTGGGAAAAGAACAGTCCAAAACTGATGAAGTCGGTGCCGGGATTGAAAGAGCTGATGCGGTTCCTCATCTTCCTGGGGGCTGAGGATCAGTTCCTCAAACTATTCCCAAACACTCCCTATGCAGAGAAGAACCGGAAAATCTACGAAGAAAAACTGCTCAGGCACATGAAGAGGCTCGTACCCGAAAAGTACTGGGAGACGATGACTCCAGACTATGGAGTTGGTTGCAAGCGAAGAATCTTCGATAAACGATGGCTCACAAGCTTGAATGACCCGAAGATTGAGCTGACTACACAGCCATTAACCCGGGTTACCGAGTTGGGTGTTGTCATTGGTCCTGGAGCTACGTACCCGAAGAACGTCAACCAGGAGGACTATCCTGAGCGAGAGGTTCCAGCGGATATCATTGTCCTTGCAAATGGCTTCGATACAACGAGGTGGTTGCATCCGTTGAAGGTCGTCGGCCAAGATGGCAAAGATCTCGTGCATCTTATGGAGGAGCGGGGAGGAGCCCAGGCGTACCAGGGTACAGCGATGGATGGCTTCCCCAATTTCTTCATGCTTTTTGGACCAAACACAGCGACGGGACACTCTTCGGTCGTGATGGCAAGCGAAAGTAAGTTCCTCAGTGTCCTACACCCCAACGTCCACTTTGGTACAGGTTGAACGCTAACTGTTCCTCTCCGTAGATATGGTGAACTTCTCCTTGAAGTTCGTCAAACTTATCCTTAATGGTGAAGCCCAGACTGTGGATGTCAAGCATTCAGCGGAAGTAGCATTTACAGCCGAGATCCAAGAAGCTCTCAAGAATACTGTCTGGCGCAGTGGCTGTCATTCTTGGTATTACACCGAGGATGGATGGAACTCAACAGTCTATCCTTATACCCAGGTCGACTTTTGGAGACGCTGCACATTCCCGAAATGGGATGATTGGAACATCACATACACCAGCAAGGGTATTGCGAAGATCAGACGGACGAAGGCTCTCAGGTTCTTGACGGTCACTTTGGCTGTTGTCGGCGCGTACAAGGTGAGGCAGAGCGGGCTTGGGTTGCAGGATCTTAAAGCTGTGGTCAAGAACTTCCTCCAAGGCTATGTGGCCAGGATTTTCCAGCTCTGGGCGTTGCTGAAAAGCCAGGTGGTTTCGTGAAACTGTGATTGGGTCGCGTCAGCTGTGTAATACTGAGTAATAGGGAAGATGTACTATATGGTAGATTGCTTAGCAGGACGTCACTTGGTATTGCGTGTGCAGTCTTGGTAGGATTTGTTCATTAGATAGTAAAGCTCTAGAAAGTGGAATAGTAGACATGTCTTAGTCTCTGTCATTTTAGCAGCCTGAAGTGTTCTTAAAGAATAAGTACTTAGGTACATTGAGAGAAATGACACTTGTGAGATGGCGAACTGTGCCTGCGTTAAAAACAGGATTTTTCTTTTAATTGTCAATTTCCCGGAATTCCGAGCAAGCAATCACGCAATAAAATTGAAGATGTTATAAGTATTGGCCGCCACATGAAGAGTAGAGGCAAGTAAGTCTGCGTCTTGAGATACATGGCGAAAGATGTGTTCAGCCCTACCCGCTGCAGGGTGTGGTACCAGCACGTCATTTGCGCTAAAAGAATTCGATGCTCCAGTACTCCCATTGCGCAATGTGAATAGCTGCGGGTTCGGCCGGTCGGCCGCTACTTTACATTTTAGATATATCATTGCATACTCTATTGCCTTGACACGTTCTTTTCCCTCCAATTCTTCTTTTTCTGCCACTTCATTACCCTTTTTCTTCGATTGCACATCTCCATCAAACTTCCACAATGGCAACGTGAGCCCCACCAAGCCCCGCCATCAACACCAACCATCACTAACATGTCCCTTCAGCAACATCACCTGGCACCCGTCCCTCTCCCGCGCTGAGCGCAACGGATTCCGCAAGCAAAAGGGCTTCACCATCTGGTTCACTGGCCTCTCCGCCTCGGGCAAGTCGACCATCGCAACGGCGCTCGAGCAGCATCTCCTGCACCTAGGATTTGCCGCGTACCGCCTCGACGGCGACAATGTGCGCTTCGGGCTCAACAAGGACCTGGGCTTCACCGAGAAGGACAGGAACGAGAACATCCGCCGGATAGCTGAGGTGCGCATCCCCGCCCACGAGACCACTCAATGGGGCAATGCAGGCGCAAAAGCACGCCATATGCACGCCCAGCACCGACGAGCAAACCTCCCACCACAGTGCTAACATTGGCCGTTCGCGCCTCTAGGTCGCAAAGCTGTTCGCAGACAGCTCCACCATCGCCATCACATCCTTCATCTCGCCGTACAAGGCCGACCGCGCCACGGCCCGCGATCTGCACGCCGTCACCACGGGCTCCGACGAGCCGCTCGCCTTCGTCGAGGTCTTTGTCGACATCCCGCTCGAGGTTGCCGAGGCGCGTGATCCAAAGGGCCTGTACAAGAAGGCGCGCGAGGGCAAGATCCCAGAGTTCACGGGCATCAGTGCCCCGTATGAGGCGCCGGAGAATGCGGAGATTCACATCAGGAGCGATTTGAAGAGTGTTGAGGATAGCGTTAGGGAGATTGTCGAGTATTTGCAGGCAAAGGGTTTGTTGGATGTGCAGAAGTAGAGTTCTGGTGGGGATGATCTCGCTTTGGGGAAGGAAGTTGAGAAAAAGACGTTGAATGTCAAGTATACCATGAATTGGCATAAAATGGACACTTTATCACAGACAGTGGTCTCTTACTGTTCTCAGTTTCTCATGCTAAATTTGATACTTCGAAATATTGTACTAATTCATTGGAATTCCTGCCTCACAGGGATGCAAGGCCACTACAAAGTACCGGCAATAAATCTGAGGCCGAAACAATTGCTCTGTAAGCTTTCATGCTCTAGTTAATGCAATTCTGGTAGTCTCCTGACTGTTTGGAGCGAAATTGGGCACCCGGGAACCTGCGTAGCTCGATTCGCGGTAAAGTCCTCCACATCGGGAGCAAGAGACGACTACCATTCTCGGACCGACACTACCAGCAACTCAAATACATACCCCAGATTTCGCCTAGTATATATATACTGAGCTCGGTACTTCCAAAAAAATCCATGATTGATCAGGACTTTCATTTCTATACAACCTCAACATGCACATTCTCGGCCTCGCAAACGGCAGCAAAGGCGGCAACTCCGAAATCCTCCTCAAAGCCGCCCTCCTCTCCGCAAAACAATCAGACCCCTCAATAACCACATCATGGATCCACGTCCCCTCAGTCTCCTACCCGCCAAACCCCAAGCCCCTAGCCTCCGCCCCTGACATCTCCGGCGGCACAATCGCCTCCAACAACCTCGCCCACGACATCGGCTCCCTATCTCTCAACGGGCACACTGCGCGTCCCACCCGCGACGACCGCGCCAAAGTCTTCAACGCCATCCTCGACGCAGACGCCCTCATCTTCTCCACTGCAGTCTACTCGCATCAGCCGGCCGGCGCCCTCAAAGCCCTCCTCGACACGCTGCTAGGCCCCTACACGGACCCCGCGCTCATCACGCGCATCCAGGCCGCGCAGCGCAACGGTGAAAAGTCAAAGTACGCAGCCATGTCGTTCGATCCCCGGATCCTCAAGCCGCGGGTCGCGGGCTTCCTGGCGACGGGGGGCTCGAGCACGCCGGATCAGTTCACCATGGTGCTGCCCACGCTGCATCTGTTTGCGTATAGTCTGCATGTCAAGATTGTGGATCAGGTCGTGTTCATGGGGTATGCGAATCCTGGGGCTGTGCTGAGCGCGCGGGGCGACGAGGTTGTGCAGCGCGCGAAGCTGCTTGGTGGTCGTGTGGCGAGCCAGATTGGCAGACCGTTCGACGACGCGGAGTATCTAGGCCCGGAGCCTGAGGGCGCATGTCCGCACTGCCATTTATGCAAGATGGAGCTGTTTGGCGGCGCGGAGAACGCGATTGGGTGTGTGGTTTGTGGGAATACAGGGCGGTTGCGTGTTGAGGGTGGGGGCAAGGTTGTGACTGTTTGGGATGAGGATTCGGAGTTTTGCTGTGTTACGATGAAGGGAAAGATGAAGCATGTTGATGATATTTTTAAGAAGGGGTCGGCAGAGTGGAAGGGATTGGATGGGGATGCGGGGTTTAGGAAGAGGTTGGAGGAGTGGAGGGGGGTTGATGCTGGGGAAGTGAGGTTTGAGAAGGGATTACTTTGAGTGGCGAGGGTGTGTAGAGAAGTATAAAGACTAGATAAATTTTAAGTTTTGAAGATTACATCGTGGTGAAGAGGCATAGCCTTTTTCATAGAGGGATATTTTTTCTTCTAATTTTGCTGTTCGACATTGGGTTCAAGCCAGATCAAGAATTATGAGATAGAAGAAACAATACACTCGAGAATGACAATATGTACAACGAAAAAATAATGATCTTATAATAAGAGAGATTTTATCACAAGTCGTCATTCAACAAGATGTCGTCAAGTTCTACCATGTCCTCCACAGCCATCAACACCACCTTCACCCTAACAGTGTCACAACCCCCAAACTCACCTACCACATTCGCCACACAGTAGCATCTCGAAGACGAGCCTAGAGAAAACACAATTACTATGCCAGATGCAAATCCTAATTCCACCATACTTGATGCGGGACATTGGGCACCCGCCTCTGCTGCTCACTCTCTGCCCGGATTTTGGTGGAGGGACATCAACAGCACAGCTATGAGCCCACTTTCCTCGACAGCAACGCCACAGATACCTCAGGCAACGTCTCTCTTGTCTTTAAGATCGGCGATGTTTGAAGCTCAGGAATATTCAAGTTTCTTGCTTTTCGACATTGTGAGTGAACGACAACTTCTCCTGCCCTCGCCACGCGTCAATCGCAATTTCGACCGTCCCCTTTCTTGACTTCACGATTCATATGGCATACAAATTACACACCTTGCATTCACATAGGTACATACATCACCCAAGGTATCCCCGAGAATACATACATACAACACTCTAGGTAATCCCCGAAAACATGCTCCTGGTCATCAAAGTCTCGATGTAACATCACAACGCACCGACTGCCCTCTTACTCAAACACCACACCACGAGCAAACGACACGACATGACACGAGACACGACGAATCCAGACATGCCCTCCCACGCAAAGGCCCACTAGCCCAGCCCCGGCCTTAGCACCGCGGAGTATATTCTCGTGCGCGCAGGGACCCGTCCGTCACTCTCCCACACCCAGAACGTGGTTTCCCTGCCAGCAGCGCAAATCGCGGAGATTTCTTCCCTGGAATTCGAACCCGGGGGACGGATATGCGGAAAGAGAGGTGGTCTAACCCGGTGATACACTACGTATACACAGGCATTTGGGCGTTATATAGACAGACATGTAACGTGGCGTAGCGCTGTTTCAATAGTTGGGTGCGTGCTATGGATGGGAGTTTGTGCCCCCTTCTTTTTTTGGGGAGGGCATGTAGGGCGACTATTTACTCACGGAGCACTACCTACGTGGAATAGACTAGACTGTGTATGGACGTGCTGATGCGCGTGCTGGTATGTGCGATGGGAGGGCTGTGGGATGTCACTGGCTGGTGACGATAAGATGGCGGGAAACGAGGCTGTAATTACCTAGGTAAGTAAGTATGTAAGAAAGCAACAAGATAGGTAGATAATTAGATATATATGCCAGGAAGCGCGTCTGCCGCATTCTCAGAACGTGTACGTCTGTAGGTAACAAGGCCTTCGAAATCTCATTTCGCGCACGCACACACATCTCCCGCCCTCATTTCACATCTTGTTTGCCATCGCTTTCCCCATTGCCATTGTGTCTGCCACGGAGCCACAATATCTACAGGGAACATGAGCCTCGTTTCTCCGGTGAGCGCAAAAGCGGGACCACCGACAAGTGCATCAATCCCATCTAGCATCTGTCCTTTCCCCAAAGCACGACATGCACTAAGATCGATCGCAACAAAAAAAACGCAGGTAATTAACGTCCGAGCGAGACAAGCCGACTCGAAAAAGGGCCGCAAGCCAGCGATAATCCGGGCGTTTACCCAGAACCGTCTACAAATGATAAACCAGCGATACTACTAAACCCAACTCCCATCGTACGTTTATTCTCTCATTTGCTGTGGGGCGAGCGGAGACCAAGTATTGATGTGCGCGATGCAATGATGCGCAGCGCAGCGGCAGCGACGCTCATCAGCACTCCAGCAGCGAGGCGAGCACGGCAGCGGACCCGGGGCCAGAGGGAAGCACCTTGCGCTCGAGTCTTGCGTGTGTCGGAAAATGCGGGTGACAGCAGAGTCAAGACCGTTGTCGATGTCGCGTTTGAGTCCCTGACTAGCACGCCAGCCCGTCACATCATTTGCTGGGAAGAGCCTTGTTTTTGGGTCCGCGATGTGAGTCGTGTCGTTGCGCATGCTCAGCGACTCCCGCGGAACTGGGGTCAGGGGGGCAAGTGAGGGGCCTAAGATAGCAGGAAAGAAAGCCTAGAATACCTAGATAATCCAATGTAACGCAATGGCGAAAGCGCGGAGCGGGGTCGACGTTGGCAGAGCGGAAAGACGGTTTTCTGACACCTCCTCTCGGACAGCAAGTCACAAACTCAATCACATTTGATACCTAGGTACCTAGGGAGGTGAGCCCGGAAAGCCACGCGCGCCCGTTATTCCCGCTCGCATGAAAGAAGACCTGAAAGAAAGAAAAAGAGAGCGGAAAAGGAAACATTGGTAGGGGTGCTGAAACAGGGGAAGACTATACATACGACATCCAGCCAGCGCTCTCGCCTCGACGCGAACACTGTGCGTGCGGGGAAAAAGCAGAATTACCTAGGTAGGTACCTAGCCACCAAAAAAAGGAAAAGAGAATGGCATAAACGGTGAACGGCAAACGTTGAACTGTGACGGCAACGGGTGACCCGCGCCTGGACGGGGAACAAGGGTCAAAAGCGCGTGAAAACAAAGCAAAGTTGAGAAAGTGTGCCTGTGGCGACAACAGAAGCAAGTGTGTCCTAGGAAGGGAAGTTGGGGGACAACGAGTCAGCTCCCGTTTACCGAATGGTATGGTGGCTGGGACGCCGTGGACGCTGAGTATTGAGTATTGCCGCTTTGGGCCACACGTGAAGTCAAGCGGGGAATGGTATGCGATTTATACTTTTCAGATTGACGGGGTGGAGTAGGCGTAGCTACAAGAATCGTACGAGTTGCTGGGGAACAAAAGAAACTAACTAGTAACTACTATGTATAGTGTCGTGGGTGGAGTACATTTTGTTTCCAAGCTGCAAGCAAAACGTGCATATGCGCCATGCAAGTCGATCATAGACCTGCTCCTGCACCAAGGTCCCGCTTGAGCACGTCGAGTATCCGTTTACTATCCACTTCTTGGTGTGACGACGCTGCTCCGTCGTTCCGCGTCCCGTCTTCTTTCAGTCTGCGCAGTATCTCGGGATCAAGCTCTCTCATCATGTCGTCAAATTCTCGCTGGTCTTCTCCTTCTTGCTGAGCGTACTCGTCGTCTAACATGAACTCTTTGGGTAGATCTTCAGTCTCTGTAGGAAAGGCATAGATGGTGGGGAATTCGAGGATGGTGCGGCCACGCAGACAGTCGCCAAGCGCATGATTGGAGTCGAGGGGAATGAGCACATGGCGATTCGATGTTGTACGTGGTTTTAGTAGAAAATACCGATACCGCCCATTGCCCAAGGACTGGGCGCTTGACCCATCATGGCGAGGGTCTGGATTGTGCGGCGCTGCCAGGTGGGTTTCTCGTTCGGGGGCTTGGGATATCTCTTCTTGGGAGGTAGGAGAAGTTCCTCGTCCGGCAGGCTTTTGTTGCTCTCTTTGGTCGCTATCGAGCTCCTGCTCGAGCGGCTCGTCCTGATTCTCTGAAGTATTCTTGGCATCTTGAAGTGTAGATGAGCTAGTAAGTACGGCGACTTCAGCACCAAGCTTCCTTTTCTTGCTTTTATGTTGCTCGAATGGACTAGCTTCTGCTATCGAGGAAGTTGACGATGTCTCAGTGAGCAACCGCTGTCTTGAATCATCCAACCATTCAACGGTCCACACAACGTTCTTTTTGGCCCTTCTATGCGCCTGTCAGCAACAACACTTACGTGATCATGCTGATTGTTGTCTTACTTAGTACTAGAGGGATGAGAGTTATTCTCTTTTTGTCTACTTAAACCTTTGGGGGCTTTAATGATCGTCACTCCAGCCGTAGCTTCAAGTCTGCCATAGAGATTCCCAGCTAATTGACTTCTCGTTTTGGTTTGAGTTCCAGATGACGAATCAGCAGCTGCCGCGCTGGCAGTCTTCTCAGCTTTCTCAATGCCACGTTCTATTCCAGTAAGGAAGTTGAAGTCGTGATCAATGCCAGCTGGTGTAGCAAGTTGCGACTTTTTGACAAACTTGGTTGGGTCGCGTTGTCCTGAACATTGTGCCCATTGTTGATGACGTTTATAGCACGGCAGCGAGCATGTGCGCGCAGAGCAACCTGGGCAACGGTATTTGGATTTGTTGGTGTTGCTAATGTACGTCAGCTTAGGTTTATCCTGTCTCAGCCTCCTGCTGTGCTGGCAAAATCCAGTGCGAAGACTTGGACACATGAGTAACTTGGATGCAGATCGCAGTAGAACATTTCCATTGAGCTACAATAGCTGTGTCGATCGCTGTTAGAAACATACCAAATGCTACAGAGATCACTAAGCAGTGTCGTGTCCGACATGATGCTCAGAAGGTGGAGATGGTGCGAGTCCCGTGATATCAGAATGGCGCGCTTGCCACTCCGCCAGATCGCGCCGCAACGGAGCACGAAGGAGATATTACGATCGCCCTAAGAAGCGCGAGTGGCTCTTCCGGAATAATAGCAGATGCGAGCGGCACGTTTCAAAGCGGTACAGAAGGCCTGTGATTCGTGTGGGAGCAAAGTTGCGCTTGGATAGTAATTTTGTGCGGCTTAGTGTGGCTAGGTCGGAGCTTTTGTCGCCCAATAGCGCTGTGCGGTCAGTAAAAATACAATGCGCACGTTCGTGGCGACTCCAGTGATTTGTGGAGGCTGGAGAAATTCGACAACTCTGTGGAAGTGCAAGTGCATCTAGAGGGGAGCCGATTCTGCAAGCTACTTCTAGATCAATGGTGGTGCGAAGGTTTGAGTGGGTGACGCCAGGCCCAGGCGCGGATTTGCGGCGACGAATTAGGGTTTACTGTTCTGCAACGGTGCACCATGGTCCTGAGGATAGACTTTGCTCAACATGAACACCACGCAGATTCGCTGACACGAGAACCCACAAATCCGCCTATCGCCGTCGCCTCTCTAGTGCTGAACCTTCGTTATCGCGCTGGCTAGCTGGGAATTCCCTTCCACCTGGGCGTCGGCGATTTCTCCACATTCATGTTTCCAGGTGCACCCAGGTGGTGATCAAACTTAACGACAGCGCCCTGAGCATAGCTTACGCATGTCTGCTGTGAGGGGTAGGTATTCCAGACGTTCTGGTCTCGCTGCCAACATGGCAAAGAAATTGCCGCAGAGATCCCTGTGGGCGAGTCTTCCCGATGCTTGGTTAATGCATAAACTGCCCGGTGTTTCAGCTCTCCTGCCCAGCTCGAATATCCCGCCAACGTCCACGAACGAACAAAACGTGGGCACAGTGGGGACTGGCAGCAGCCACTTGAGAGGGGAAGAGCCGGACTGTTCAGGGCAAGGCGAGCACCATTCGAGGCGCAAAGGCAATCCCTACTTGCTACGTAATGACACAGCTTCTGCGACAATTTGAATATGGGCGCAGCGTGCAGCAGAAATACTCGAAGGATTCAGGTACCTGAGCAAGTGCAATGCAGTCGATTATCGATCCCCCGTGCCGCACACCGGGCTACCATTTCCCAGCGGCATGTCAGGGGACTCCTCGCTGGATTGCTCAGCGTCCCCCATTCGCCGAGGGGCGCGCACTGATGCGGGAAGCTCCCTTCATGCACGTTGCTGCGAGGATGCACACTGCAGACTGGGCGTGCATCGTGCACAACCCAAGTTTGCAGCGATTCAAGCCCGTCCTGAAGCGGCACTCAGCATAAGACCACTCTCCGCGCTATTGCCACCAGCGGGCGCTCTCCTGCTCGTCCCGCTGTCGCTCTCATTGCCCCTCGAGTCGTGGTGCCGGAGCTACGGCTGCTGGGCCCAGTTGAAACACGCCCGCGAGGTTTCGCAGCCATGGCGGGGACGGAGACACGCCTGCGTGCTCGCAATAGGTACTTGGGTACCGCGTGTACATTGTCGCTGCAGCACAATTGTGTTTAGTTTTGATTGCCGCTGGGCTCCTGGCCGCCTCTCGGAGCAAAAAAGGACCCAGCCGTTATTTGCAAGACGGAAGAGGAACGCCCATAGCGGTGCTTGGACTGCAGTGCGGGCGCCCCTGACAGAACCAGGCCCTGTGCGCGGCGACGGACCCTGTTGCAGCAGCAGATTGGCAGGGATAGACCTCTCATTTCCTGAACCGAGTCTGGTGGGCTTCTGCCCCATGCTAGCGCGCCGGGTCGTTCTCCCCAAGCTCTCGCCCAAGCTTCCACTGCGGCATGGCTCCCCAAAAGACGCCAGGAGCCGCCTCTCATGATAGTTCCCCTTGCTGCAGCACTTCCTCACTGCATACCCGCAGCAAGGTGATCTCAGAGCCCTCAACCGACAGAGTACCGTTGTGCTCGTGTCTTGCTCTGGTTTCTCGACACTGCCCGTGGATATCTTTTCAAGTTACTCCCCGCATGTTCTCTGTGCTATTATAACAGCCACCTAATCCCTGGATCTATCCGCCATTCTACCGCTGGAACTATACCCGCACGGCCAGTTCGATAGCATCGACACTCTTTCACAATGGCTCCCTCTCTTAGCCTGCGTCCTCGCACTGGCGAGCGACCACCCACGAGGGACAACAGGGACAATACCGACCACAGCCTCATCATTCCCAGCAGGACTTCTTCTCTTCACTCGCGAATCACCCAGCCTCTTCCGTCGACTCTCAATGTAAAGCAGGGCGCGAGAAGCCCAAAGACTTTGACCCATGCGTACATGGTTTGTGGTGTGGGAAGGGAACCTTCGCAATGGGTCAAGGCACCCGCACCCGCTCAGGGTAAGATTGGACACATGAAGGGTGCCGTTGGAACTTTCTGGCTTCCTGAGATTCTCGGAAGCAGCCCGCGCCTCGAGCAGGACAACGACATCGCGAGATCGCTTCACGCTGCTATGCGAGTACGTGTTCTTGAAATTCACCGTCCACGTCCCGTTTCTAACAGATCCACAGGCATGCTTTCCTCACGATGTAGAGATCTGCACTGGCAGGAGCCAGCCTCATTGCATTCACCACTCGTTTGTCCTGCAACAGGACTCATCACACACTCTGTACGGCATTGCCCTACGCGTCTGGTCTCGCGCCGACGAGAAGAGGGCTGAGACGATCCGGGACTTGCGCAAGCGAATCGAACCAGACTTTTTCGACAACCCGGACGAGACATACTGGATTCCCTACTGCTTGAGCTTCCTCTCCCGATATCCCTTGTACAACCTCCTCGGCGACTACCTTCGTGGCATGTGGATCCACTGGAACAAGGCCACGAACCTGTTCCACGCTGAAGAAGTGTCTCGCATTCTGAGCTTCCCAGCCCCGCGACTGAATGACCTGGTTCGAATCGACATGAAGGACTACGCGTTGTGCTACCAATTCCCTTCGTCGCCAACTGGGTTCCAGAATTTCGCCATGTGGCCGCTGTTCACATGTCTCTCCATCCCTAACATCGTTGGTGTGATCGAAGCTGCCGTGTCGCCAACACGACGAATCATTTTCACCAGCCACTACCCTGCGATGCTCACCATTGCAGCTGAGACTGTGCGCTTCTGCGTCAGGGTGTACGAGTGGAGCGGTCTGTATGTTCCCGTTGTTCATGCGCGTCATGTCAAGGATCTCGTTCAAGAGCCGGGTCCCTACATACTTGGTGTAACGTCGGAATGCCGATCCCTTTTCACTGCCCCCACCGACGCGCTTGTCGTTGATTTGGACCGAAACTTCGTGTTGACTTCCAGCCCGCCCACAGCTTTGACCGCTGGACAGCGTACTAAGATGATCAATCGTCTTACTCAAGCCCTCAATGGCGAAGTCGCACCGACGGGCGTTCCACAGCATCTCCGATCGGCGTACGGAGGTGGCAAGCTCATTCCTGCTGGTCAAATTATCGTGATGCGTGGTGAGGTCGAGAGCATCCAGGACCCTGAGTGGTGGGCCCAGGACGCGGTCATGACCGTCATGGACCACGTTTGTGAGAAGTTGGTATGTTTTACTGGCGCCCAATCCCCTACGAATCTGAAGCTGACATGTATCACAGGGCCGAAACACTGGAATGAAGGCTATCTTTGGTGGCTCCGTCAAGAAGCCACTGATGACCAAGGTCTCCATGCGTCACCTCAACGAGATTGTGCGCGAGCGCAACCAGTACTCCAGGGATGCTCAGGAAGCTTGGCAAGACTTCATCAATCTCAAGGGTCGTATGGATACCGAGCTTTCAAAGGTCACGAAGCGCAACAACTTCTTGGTCGAGGAGCTCGAGAGCTGGAAGCAACAGTTCCTCAAGTTCCAAGCCTTTGCTGAGCAACTCACAAAAGAGACCCAGGACCTCAAGGTCAAGATTGAGAACCACAAGCGTGAAAATCGCCGTCTCACAAACCTCATCGACCAGCAGAAGGATGACGCCGCAAGGCTTACAATCCGCCTCTCTGGTACCGAGAAACAGCGTGATGATGCTCTGGAGGCTCTTGTTCTTCAGCAAGAAATTGCCGAGGAGCTCGAACGCGAGAGGAAGAAGAACAAGAAGGAGCTTAGCGCTCTTCAACACACTAACGGCGCTATCCTTCGCCAGCGTGATGAGGCTCAACGGGTTGTGCTCCATCTTCGCGCTCTTATCGAGGGCCAAACCCACCACATGCAGCACATTGTCAAGTCCCTGAACCAGGAAGACATGGCCAGCTATATCGAGCAAGGTTTCGAAGATGTTCCCGAAGAGGACGAGGACGACTTCCAGGATGCCGACCTTGATCTTTCGGCCAAGGACAAGTCAGAGGTTGGTACCATTCGTGGTGTCGCTGGCATTGACAACCGCAACGACTCAAGAGCAAGCACTGTCGAGGGCAAGCATCTCGAGGGTGAGGATGTCACACCTGACATGGAGCAGCGTCTCCATGGCAGCCCCGCTCGCAACTCGAAGCGCTTCTCCAACCAGTCAATGGTGGATGTTGCTGATCGAGTGCTTCGTGACAAGACCGATGCTATTGCGTACATCATCCGCAATATCTCGGAGCAGTGCGCTGCTGCGGTAGAAGGTCTCCAGCTTGCTCAGCGAGCTGACACTGATGATGGTGACAACCACAGCGAGCGCCGTAGCAGCGTTGGCCAGCTATCATCCGTTGGACCTGCGCAGTCCACCATTGGCAGCGAGTATGGCGACGATGACATGCTCCGCCCAGGACGTGGTTCCAGCATCCCTCCCACCCCAGATCTGAGCCACAGGTCGAGCACATCAATGTCGATGGCCAGCGCCTCGACAACACCAGACAGGACAAGTCTGCAGCATCGATCACATGATGTGCCTGATGTCCCCACCCGCATCTTGGAGGATGACGACGATGTTGATGGCAATAGCGACCTTCACGCCGACATGGTGCCCGTATCAAAGTACGCGACACCACTCCAGCGACCGGGCCAGGCCGTCCGACATGCGCACTAAGTCCATCTGCTCTTATTCCTTTGTTCATCATTAGCGACCGAGAACGACTAGCATTGATGCCCTTTCTTCTCTACCTTCGGCGTCGGTGCGGAGCTTTGCCCATATTCTCACTATCCTTGAGTACCCGTGTTATCATCTTTTTCACCTAAACGATCATGAACCCATCTGGTTCTTCTTTGTGTCATTCGACGGCCGAGTTTCATTTAAGCGGGGGAGCAGCAGAAGAAGAACGCTGAAGTAGAAGCGACAAGCGAGGGAAACGGGGCTCGAAGCTCGCCTCGCTGTTGCGCGTAGAGGAGGAAAAGAGGGCAAGACTGGAAGTGGAGGGAAGGGGGTCGACCTCTGTGAATTGCTCGAGTGATTGGGGAGGTTGAGCGGCTGGATGTATTCTGGGCGTCTGTGTCTGATTATGCCGGCCCGTATGTTGATTGTAATCTTGTTAGGATAATACCAATATTTCATTGTGTCTTACTCACCGAGATTAGAACTGTTCTTGCTGTGTGTTGTGACGCTTGTATCTGTTCCACCTCCGGAGCCAGCGTGCCATTCGACCCAGTGATTCGTGGATGCTGAAAAGAAAGAATCTCAAGGATCTGAGTCGTCGTTGAGTTTAGAGAAGGGAAAACAGTGGTAACAGCTTGACCGCACGAGGAAGTTACACCTACATACCTTTTTTCCCAACCCAACGCACCAAACTGGCAAGACTGAACACAACTCACTAACAGTACACATCTACCAAGGTACTCAAGTAGTCGCAGCATTGATCTCCCCACAAATCCTCTCCCTTTACACCACTCCCTCCATATACCCATTCACGCTGCATCCCCCACCAACGCCTCCCCTACCAACGCCAACATCATGCAATAACACTCTCAATATTACACACCCTCCCTCTTTAGTCCCTACATACATACACACTACATACGCACTCCACACACACATACATACATACATAGAACAACACCCAACTCGGCAAACGCCCATGTACGCGACTCATGCCCGTTCATGCGCTGCATGCAGTGTCACCAGGCTAACGGCTAACGGCGAAGACGCCTGGAATTCGTGCTGCGAGCGCGATCGCGGCGCTGTTGGGGCTGCGCGGATGGCTGGCTGGCGCTGTGGAGATGGACCTGGTATGTGGGATTTGGGTGCGTGGGCGCTGGGATGGGGGGGTGAGGGGAGGGAGGGAGGGGAGGGGGGCTTGGCTGGGAAGGAAGGAGGGGAGGGAAAGTAAGGCGGACTGAGGGGAAAGGGGTATATTAAAGCCTAGTATGTGTATAGAGCTGGTTGCTTGGGGTTAGAGAGATGTTGAAGGCAGAAGATGTTGAAGCTGTATAACACTGTAACGCAACGCTACAGGAGAGTTTTGATGCAGATCTCAACATCCTCTAATGCGTTGTCATATCTCAATTTTTGCAATATGTGAGGAAATATTTATGATCGGGTTTACCAGTTGTTTTCACAGTGGGGTTTGCAGCGTATAAGCACGTCTTGAGGACTCGGTTGTCCTGTTTTTTCCAATGTATGTTTTCGGATACTTGCATGCTACGAGGGTGAATATTCGCTGGTAATGGAAGAGCGCTGAATTCTTCAGCATATCTACCAGAGGAGAAATGAAAAGAAAGAATCCATTAATTCGTGAATTAGTTAACCATGTCTCCACGGTCGCTATTTCCCAATACTAAGTTTTCGGTCGTTCATGACCCGGACGCGACCTAAGATTGCACTGCACCTCAAAGCAACCGAGAAACCAAATACCATTCTACATACGGCTCTGTCTGAGACTACGACATCACGAGCGTGTCTCTGCAGCATATGTACGTATTTATACCTCGTTCCTAAAGAAAGAAAGTCAGCGACGACCCCACAGACCTATTTGCAGCATCGTAAGCTAAAAGAATGCTGTGTAACGTCAATGTGTTGCCGGCGGCCAGCGTGGACCAGGCTTCCTTGCGACAACCAAACTTCTAAACCAACGTCGCATCGAAACCTCCAATACAGAGTGCGCAAAACCTACCCAGGATCTCGATCAAAAGGCCAAACTTGCTTTTCGATTGTAAAAAGAACTTCCTTTTTGGCTTTTACCTATTGAGCACCGGCAGACGCGGAAGGTAGAAAGGCTGAAAGGTTTGGGAAGAAAGGGCCACCTTCCACACAGGTGGTGGGCGTCAAAGTCTAAAGAGAGCCTGGTGCATCTGGAACGCATATCTGGCATTCCTTTTCCCTCCGCGTAGAATCTCATGCCGCAAACTCCGGGCGGTTTCGCTTCCTTCATGGATGGATTCAAAGTTAGTACGTTTGATTGCTTGATCTCCTTGCATCCCAATGCCTCAGGCGTGGGTTGAACTTTGATTTTTCTTCAAGAGGCAAGGTTCCGTGCCGCGACCGACGGTGATAGTCTAGAAAGACGCTAGGCCTTCGAGATCTTCGAGCATTGCGACATAGCGTGGTTTCGAATGCTCCCACATGGCAAGCGAGGGTTGATCGATTCAGCATCTTATTCGTCTCTGCACCAGCTTAAGTTCTGATAGACGCGTTGTCATCCTGTCAACGCATAGATCTCGATCTTAGCAGGATGAAAAGCGCACAACAAGTGGCAATTGATACTTCTTCAGCCTGTTTGTCGTATCCTGGGTGCGTCCTCGTGGCGCTGACTGCTTATGCAAGTGTCAGGAGGACATTGACGATGCACCCCGTGTGGGGCAGGTGGTTGCTTGATGATCAGAGAACATGAACGGATTTAATGTGACAAACCACCCATGGAACGTTCGACGTAGATTCGCAACGACTGGTGCAGAGACAGCGACGGGTGACTTGACTCGAAGTTCGCATACGCGAGGAGTAATAAAGTTTACCGTCCTTGTCCGGCAACTCCGTGCTAGTCATCCACCACCTTGAGCTGGTTTTGCGAGAGAACGACAGGCGTTTCCGCGTAATCGATAGGGTACAAAGGTACATGGTACAAAGTACATTGCAAGACCTGGCTAGGTCACACGGTCTTTCCCCGCAATGGCATCGTATTTTTGCTGTGGGCGACCAGATTGTAGAGTGATCTGGGCTCGGGTGCGCAATAGTGAGGAGGGAGATTGCCCGGGTAAATTGAGTCTTTAGGATCTCTTCCAGGTTTTGAAGCTGCTGAGCCAATCCATAGGCCAGGGTCTGCAACCCACTTAGAACTCATCAAGGTACTGTGGCTGGTGTATTGCGTGTAAGGCGTTTGTGGCATTGACAAGCTTCAGATCTGAAGCGAGGGTGAGCCGCTCCCTGTGGATCTTGACGTTTGGAAAGGTGAATGGAACCGATTAGCTACATCATGCAGCACCGTTATTTCTGTCAATATCATCTATACAATGCAGTCTCCACTTTTGTCATCTCTAAGAATCAGTTTCAATGGTAGCAACTGACCCGTTGAGTTGATCTGAGCTATGGGAGAGGCGGAGAGGATTGATGACAACCAGGTGATGTTGTGCATGCGGTCCTTCCCGCTTCGCCTATTCAAGTGTAGGTGGCTATAACAGACGCCTGATATTACCCTTGTGGTGTCGTCAGTAGGCTCTCGTATCAATGTCTCCACTTGGTGGCCACCTACATACTTCATGTACGTTTCTGAAGTCAAGGGTCGAATCACGAAAAGAACCCTAGTAAGCGATAGTTGGTGCGTTCCAAGATTTTTTGTTCTCAAAGGACGAAGCAGGAGCTCTCACTTGCATGCACCTGTGGCCTGGACAATGGCAGGGTTTGTAAAGGCGAGTAGATAATAATGACTGGGACGAGAGAAAGGCGGGACAATATATGAGTGAGTGGGGACGTGGATTGAGGTGAAGCTCAAGGAGTTGGCAAGGTGTCGGGGGATTTCAAATGGTTGAGGTTCGCAGGCAAGGTTGTGCTGCAGCAGTCGCAACCCATGACGGGGATGCCATGTGCAGGAGAGGGAAGTGACGATGCATTCTTTGTTGGTAATCACGTTTTGAAGCAGCTCAATGCCCTTGAGTAAATTTGGCCGACGTGCAGATAATTGCTTGCCAAGTATATCAGAACCAGCCTCTGCATTCTCTAGATGGGCGATGTGCAGGAGCGATTTGCCGAAACGCATAAAAACAGATCATAGGTGGCAACGATATGATGCGAGGTATGGCACAGTTAGCAGTCGATGGCACCGAAGTAGAAACGAAGTGCATTATTATTGTACAGTGGGTGGCTAGCAAGTGCAAGTGAGGCAAGGGCAACCGCGGCGGTTGCTGACCGCATCCATCACAATCCCTCGACTGCAGAGCAAGTTGATAGTCACCTACTACGCCTCGTTTTAAGTTTTTGGGAACGAGGTTGATCGGACACATATGGGACATGGCGTGATGTCTGGATCTCCACCACCACGTTCTCCGTTGTGGCCGAATAGGGGCCGCACGCCACGAGCAGGTCGCGGACCGTGGAAAGCGTCAGGCACCGGGCAGCAACGTTTGCAGAAGGCAAGTTGAAGATCTTGGGTACAGACACGCATCGCTTCATGCAGTGCAGCAGGGTCAAGGGCGGCGGCACTTGGACGTTCCTTTGAGGTTGTGGAGGGCGGCGGCGCGCAGGAGGTGGGCTGCAGATGGTCACATTGGCGGGCAAGATTAACGGCGCTGAAACACGCCACGGCTATTGATTTGGGCATAGCTGGCGGGAGGACGCGAGTCGAACGAGGAGCGGAGGCGTTCAGCTCTGGCGATGCAGCCGGAATAGGAGAGCAGCATCTTGGAGTAGATTTGAGGCTCGCATTCGCAGAGCCAGACCCAAGATAATACCACCGGGTTGAGGGCGCACCAATGAAGTGGCCACGGCGACGCTGCTGGAGAGGCAATGGGCGCAGAGCATACCTAATTACTTGCCTAGGACACGGCCGTGTCGAGGCGGTTCGGGAGCGCCTGTCGCGTGCGGAGAAGGCTAATGGTGAGCTAGAGGAGAGGAGAGAGGACACTTGATGGACAGGGCGCGAGACGAGGCATGGCAATAAGCAAGCATGGCGTGCAGCAGCAGGGAGCGGCGTGCCCAACGGCAAACGGCTGTCGAGGCCAGAGCAGAGGTTGCACTGCGGGCGAGGGCAGACAGGTAGGGCAGTATCTCATGAAGGTGGCCGCCGAGGCACATGCACTTTGGTGACGCTGAGGCTGCAGGGTCCGCCAGGAGAGCGACTACGGTCGACTACGGTGGACCAGCGCGCGCAGGCTAGCCCGCAGCCTGCAACAGGGGCGCGGGACCCACCAGCAGGCTTGCCTGCCACCGCGAGCAGCCAGCACCAGCGCTGGCGCCCGGACGTGCTCAGGAATGGCTGCCCCTGGGACGTGTCTATCATAGGCTAGGGGGCGTTTGTCGCGTTGGTAACCCGCAGTGACCTCGACCTTCACCCGCCGGCCCTCGCCCTAAAAAATATCCCACACGCTTCCCTCGCCCTCATTGCTATCCCCGCCCACGCTGCCCTCCGCCTGCGCACCCCATCGCCGTCGTCCCCCGCCGCGGCCGCCGTCCTCTCGCCATCCTCGCGCCATCCTCTCGCCCTCCTGCGCGCTCGCATTGCATAGAGGCTAAACCCACGCGAATGCAGCCCGGGCCGTCCTCAGCGGCCAATCCCTCCTCTGCCGGCTCGACACTCTATCCTGCCACACCACACATCCGCGACACCACCGCCCCGGACAGCGCACGCTCCTCCCGCACTTAACGGCGCTGCCGTGCCCGCACAATGGCCGCCTCTCCACCCACATCGCCTGCAAATGGAGTTCCGCGCCCCATGAGCGCCATGATCAGGCCCAACCGCAGCTCCAGTCGCCTGAGCATGAGCAGCAAACTCGGCGGCGGCAGCAGGGCCAGCGACGAAGACTCCAAGACGGCCGTCAAAGTCGGTATGTGTGGCCCAAATTCCCTCCCCGCTCTAATAAGCGTACCTGCAGCGCTAACCACTCTCTCGTGCAGCTGTCCGCGTGCGCCCTCCGCTCAAGGCTGGCGAGCCCGGCTACGAACTGATTCCCCAGAGATTTCGCAACGCCACCTGCCATGTCACGTCCTCGTCCAGTCTGGCCGTAGATGCATCGGGCGGCAGGAAAGTCTTCGTCTTCGACCGCGTCTTTGGCGAGGATATCGAGCAAGAGGGCGTCTTCGAATATGTTTCCGACAGCGTCAACTCGTTTGTCCAGGGCTACAATGTCTCCATCCTCGCATACGGCCAATCGGGTGCTGGCAAATCCTACACCATGGGAACCACAGGCCCACGGGAACAGGGAGACAACGACATTATGGGTATGTTGCCGAGGAACTGACGTTGGGAGAACAGCGCGCTGACGACAGGACTAGGCATAATTCCCCGCGCTGCGGCACATCTGTTCGACAAACTAGATGGATCTAACAACCGAGCCTCTGGCTCAGGCATACGTGCTCCGATGCGCTTGTCGGGCTTGCACAACCTCTCGGCCAAAACCTTGGCCAATCGAAACTGGCAGCTGAAAGCTACCTATGTTGAGGTGAGATTCCGACATGCGTACACAAATACCCAAACTAACTTGCGCGCAGATCTACAATGAACAACTGCGTGACCTCCTCATTCCTGAACATACCCCACTCAACGAGCGCCCTCCTGTCAACATCCGCGAAGATCGAGAGGGCCGAATTCTCCTCACCGGCCTGACACAGACCCCTATCAACTCAGTGGACGACCTCCTCGCCGCCCTGAATTTTGGATCGGCCATTCGTCAGACCGATGCTACGGCCGTCAACGCCAAATCCTCTCGTTCCCACGCCGTCTTCAGTTTGAACCTGATCCAAAAGAAGAGCTCGTCGACGCCCCTCACCAATCGCGAAAAGCGCCGATCTGTCCCCATTGAAATGATGTCTGGAAGCGACAATTGGGTTACTGTCGACAGCAAACTCCATTTCGTCGATTTAGCTGGAAGCGAAAGGCTGAAGAACACACAGGCGCAGGGCGAGAGGGCCAAGGAGGGCATTTCCATCAACGCTGGACTCGCAAGCTTGGGCAAGGTCATCTCTCAGCTGTCGGCTCGCTCACAAGGCGGCTACGTCTCGTATCGCGATTCCCGCCTCACGCGTCTGCTGCAAGACTCTCTCGGTGGTAATGCCATTACCTACATGATCGCTTGCGTCAATCCGGCCGAGTTCCATTTAAGCGAAACTTTGAACACTGTTCAATATGCACAACGTGCTCGCGCTATCCAATTGAAGCCGCAGATTCAGCAGGTCCATGACGACAGCGACAAACAAGCGGCGATTGATAGACTTCGAGCTGAAGTCAACTTCCTCAGAGACCAGATTCGCTTATCAGAGCGAACGGATCGCAAGAAATCAACCCCTCAAGATGGCGTTGAACGCCTGCAAGAACGTGAAATGGAGCTTCAGAACCAACTGCTCGATATCCAGGAGAATTACAGTGCTCTTAGTGCCCGCCACACAAAGCTAATTTCCGAGATCTCCAGGGCGCGTGACAACGACGAGGCCGATACGCCGGTCCTCAAGAATGCTATCGGTGACTCGGCACTTGAACGCTTGAAGCGATCGAACTCGTTGTCTGAGGCAGTTGAGTCTGTCATGATGGAGTACGAGTTGACAATACAGACCCTGGAATCGTCCCTCGGCAAGACCCGAAGCTCCTTGTCCGCCAATGAGAGCGACCTACTTGAGAGGGAAACCCGCATCGCAATACTGGAGAGTCAAAACCATCAGTTGTCTGCACGTATCCAAAAAGCAATGGATCGAGATGCAAACAACGAGGACTACGTCAAGTCTCTTGAACGCCAAATCGATAACTCTACTAACGGAATCGAAAAGAACGATACCACCATTACTGAGCTCCGTGAAAAACTGCAAAAGGCTCGCGAGAATGAGTCGAGCTGTGAGGAATACATCTCCACCCTAGAAGAGCGTCTGGCAGAAAACGAACAAGAAGTCGAGATCATGACACGCGAGATTGAGCGATTAAAGCATGTCGTTGAAAGGCAACGTAGCATCGGCAAGCTTGACAACTTATTGTTCGAACTCGACACAATGCGCCAAACAGACGGCAAAGCCGAAGAACCAAAGACCAATGGTCACCACAAATCTGATAGCGATCCATTCCTTGAGAAGCGACCCCAGATTGAGAGGCGAACCACTGGTGAGAATGGTCACCAATACAATACTACTGTTGATGCCATTGCAGAAGAGCCAGACAGTGAGCGTCCCACAACTGCAGGAGCCGCCAGTAGCGTCAAAGATGGTTCAGAAGACCACTTGCAGGTCAAGGCTGTTTACAAGGATTCCTCGGCAGACAGTGTCATGGACGAGCCCTCCAGTCCTGCGCAATCCCGTTTCGTCCAGGATAAACTCGAGTCTGTCACTCAAGAACTCTTCGATTTGCGCCTCGAGCATGAAGGTTCGCTCCATGACTACGAAAAACTTGCCAACAAGTATCAAGAGGCACTGCGAACCCTGGCTGCCCTCCAGGATACCGTGGACGAGGCCCGTCATCGCTTGCCCTCTGCGCAATCGTCTCGACCGACATCGTTTGTGGAAAGCAAAGCAGTGAATGGGGTGAAGGCAGATGACGCACAACGTTCCTCGCGTACATTGTCCGCCGAGTTGTCATTGCTAGAATCTGCTAACGACAACACCCCAGAAACTGAGTCGGACGCTAATCTGGAGCATTTGGATGCCAGACGAGCTTCCATTGACACTGCTGCTCAAGAACCACGCGGGCCCGACGCTCTCCTAACCCAAGAGTTGAAGGCTCTGAAGCTGTTGCATTCCGAACAAGAGGAGCGCCTGGCCGAGCTCCAGCACAAGTACTCGGAGCTGCAAGAAGATCATGAAGAGGCTTTGGAAATCATGGACGATCTTAAGTCTGAGGTTACAAAGGCTCAGATGACTCGACCAACGTCTCCCTCAGTCCACATGATCCGCCGAAAGTCTAGTCAGGCGGTACTTGCCAACGACCGATCGAATCGTGCATTCGCTTCCCTCCGTAATATGGCCATTGATGTATTCGATGAACAGCCTGATGCCAATCAGAACTTTGAGCTCAACCTTACGACCATCATGTCCGAGCTCCACGTGCGATCGGAGCGTGTCCAGGAATTGGAGGCTGAAGTCGCTTCCGTACGCAAAGAAATGGAAGGAAAAATGACCTTGATCAGTGGTCTGACCAAAGAACGGTCAAGTATGAAGGCTGGATCGCCTCTCGACATCTCGATTGTTGCTACAATGCAAGATCAAATGAAGCAGAATGAGGAGCACATCAAGGAGCTCAAGGACTCGCACTCTCAGCGAGAGTTGGAGCTACAGGAGCAGATCGCGTCCCTGAAAGCTTCATCCAGATCTCCAGAGTCATTTGACGATGTGGTTTCCCCACGTCAAGTGCAACATTCGAGAACGTCCTCAGATGCAACTACGGATGCACAGGACCTTGATGTCGATCGTGCCACGCAATTGACCAAACTCAGCGATGAGGCTGCACATTGGCAAGCAAAGCATCTGGAAGTCATCGGAGCCGCCAGAATCGCTGAGCAAAAACACCTCGACACCGTCCGAGATTTGGAACTCGCCAAGAAGCAGCTTGAAGAAGACCATTCTTCTCGACTGGCTGAACTGGAGAAGTCTAAGGGTACAGAGGCAGAGGCTGCGTTGGATCACGAACGCAGGCAGCATGCCGAAGTCATTACTGCGCTGCAGAGTCAGGTTGACGAGCATCGAGCTACGGCAGTCAACAACGCTGCTCGTCTCGCTGAGCTAGAAGGTTCCCACGCAAATATCATCAAGCAGGTCGAGGAAGACGCAGAGGCTAGAGCACTCACCGAGAAAGAACTTGATACTCATAGGTCGCTCGTCTCGAACTTGGAGAAACAAATTGAGGAGCACAAGGCAGCAATTGACTTCCACCAACAAGGCATGGACTCACTGCAAGCATCCCATGCAGCTGAGCTTGAAAAGCTATCTTCGGAGCTCACAGCTCACCAGCAAACTGCAACCACACTCCAGGATGACCTGTCCAAGGCGAAAGATGGCATGGAGTCTCTCCTCAAGAATATCTCTGTCGCACTTGGCCAAGAAACCGATATTAGCAAAGTTCAATCTCATATTGAGGGTCTTGTCTCGGAACGAAAAGCCATCACATCTCAGATGGATCAAGCAGTAGCGGACCTGCAAACGGCAAGGCAGGAGCTTTCCGCTGCGACCAGCACCATTGGTACTCTCAAGGGCAACCTGAAAGAGTTTGAACTTATCAATGCAGAGACCTTGAAGGAGCTCGAGAGAGTAAGCCAGAAGGAACACAAGAGCTCTCGTCTCGTTCAAGAATTGGAAGACCAACTTAATCAGAACTGGGATCAGCACGAGGCTGCCAACAACCGCTTGTCTGCTCTCCAAACAGAGCGTAGCCGCGAGCTACAAGATGCCATTGTCCAGAGTGAAGAGCTTGAGAAGGAGGTTCAAGAGTCGCGCATCAAGATTGCGCTCCTCGAGGTAAGCAAGCCCATTCCTTCTTATTGATATATATATCTAACTGAAGTAGTCCCAACTTGTGGATGCGAAGCGAAACTCTGCGCGTGGGTCAATCGATCCCCGCGAAGATCTTCAAAGGTCGAATTCAAACAACTCGAATGCCCGCAAGAGCACCTCTCATACATCACTTCCTTCACCACCACCAGCCATTCCACTACCTCCTCTACCTCCTGGCAGCCCTCCACCACAGACCAATGCTCCTTCTCCACCTACCTCACGCCACCAAAGCAAGGATATCGCGCATGCTCAACTTGTTGAGGACCAAGAGGCCCGCATTCGTACTATTGAGAAGCACCTGTTCGCAGAGAAGCAACTCACAGCCACCCTGGAAGATGCCTTGACCGACCTTGAGTCCTCCAGCTCAAAGACGAAGGCTGATATGGAAAACTTCAGGAAAAAGTGCATTGCTTACGAAGAGGAGCTCAGTGTCATGCGTAAAGAACGCAGCGCAACTCGCCATTCCCTCCAAGCTGTGGAAGAAGAACGCAACGCCCGTCTGCGTGTCGAAGCGGAGCGTGCCCACCTCGAAGCCCGTATGGCGGCACTCAACAACGCCAACAAGAAGAATAAGAAGAAGGGCACTTTGAACTGCTTCTAAGCTGTCCGTCCTCTTCCATCCATCTTCGCCACTTCCCTTCATGTACACACTTCTTTGCCAACCTGCTTCATACCGGCGCAACTGGGAAAGGATCGTTACATACCCCCGATACACCTGCCATCCATTTTCTGCTTCAACCGCCAGTGTGCTTTGCCGCACTTAATCACCACAAAGTCTCCTTTTCTCTGAGATGTCCTTTATGCTTTCTAACGATTTGCAATGTGAGCATCTCTCTGGCACAACATGTTGGGCCCCGCCCGGGATGAAATCGGAATGTCTCCCCGGAACGGCTGTCCAACGTTTGACGGGTCGATTTTTTCTCTGCTTCTGCTTCTTTTGATTTCACTTGCTTATGTTTCCTTTTTCCAATCCACGCACCCACATACCCCCGTTTTTATGCACTATATACACCCAACCTCTTTCTTTTTTGCTTTCATAATGTATACTACTACAACTTTGCCGGCGGGCAGGAAAAGCAACACTCCTCCCCCTCCCTGGCAAATCTTGTTTCTGAGTCACCCCTTTTATTGACGAGCACAAGTGGCAGAAACGACGACGGTAATTCTTGCCAATCGAGATGGGCTGGATTATATAAAGCTTTCGGCAGACTTTTTTCTTTCTTGTTTCTAATTTGTGGAGGTGATGGGGTGTCCTTTTCAGGGGGCGGGTTTGGCTGTGGGAGGGTTTAAGGGCAGATTGCGATTATTGCGAGATTGTGAATGACAAGGGATGGGTAGGGACTTTTTGTGGGAATCTAAAGCTTGTTTTGCTGAAGTAATATACCGTGTTCAATTCATGCGTTGCTCTTTGATTGGAGAGGAGTGTCTGGTGTGTTTTGGCGTCCTGTGATGTGTGGTTCTGGTTGTGGGGTTCTCTTAGGATGGGTACATTTCCATGATTGATGTCTGCGCTACTCTGGCGACGGAGGGTTGGCAGTAGACTGGCTATTCAGGGTGGGTGGGAGACTGGGTGCTTCTCACATAGGCTTAGCTTGTTTCTGGGATTACGATGTTTGAAATCATTGATTTGTTTGATACGGAAGCTTTTCGTGTTCCTGATTGTGGTCATCCTCGAGCTTTTGTTTGCGCAACGAGGAGACGGTAGGAGTGCAACATGCGAGATGATGAGGGACTTTGGATCACAGATATGCCTCGTGAGCAGAGCGATGTTGGAGATTATGTCAGTGAGATGGCTCGGGGTGAAGTCGACTACCGACATTGCAGTTCCATATGGTCGCTGTCTCAATTTCTCAGGAGCGATGAGTGTGATGGTGGAAAGGTAGCTGACGCATGGAGGGAGGTGCACTAAGTGGCACTAGCCTGACCTTTGGGCTTCTATATAATTCAGCAACAGAATCTTCATTTCAACGCAACTTGTCTTGTTCTTGGTCTGGGAGCATTCTATGATCACCAAGTGAATTGCTGGTTCTGTGTTATGTAAGCGCGCTACGGCGAAACAGTCGCGCCGATGAATCCCAAGCTAAATTTTCCGGACCTTCAAAACCAACTTCCCTCCACGGTCGCAACAACAATCATCACGCACTCACTTTGTGCGCTTCTGAGTTTGCAATCATGATCTTTAGCTAATCATCGCTGCGCACAAGCTTCACTTTGCTGGTAAGTTCTTCCTCGCCTGTCGCAATCTCTGCAGAAGATTACACTATACAACAATCCAACTCCTACAAATCCATGAAGGACTACACATCTCTAGAATTACAATGATGCTCATCCACAGCTGCAAACTCTTCAGCTTTCTTACTAGCGCACGTCGCTAACATTGTCCCAGTTTCTTTCGCGTCTGCATAGCTTTTGTCGCGCCGCGCAATTCTCTCTCACTCTCAAAAGGTACGACTGCACATCTTCCTCCGTTCCCCTTCCCCAGCAGAGTGATGATACACACGACACGGAAAGGCATTCCTCGACCTGAATATACAATGTCGACACCCTTGCTTTTAGTTTCAGCCTTGTCTGATCCTGCTACAATCCTTCCAACTCTTCGCACCTCTTTTGCCAAGATGGACGTGCTAACATTCCATGTTCGCAGGTACATATCCCTCGCTTTCGCACTCTCGTTTTCTCTCCCGTCGGAGTTGCTCCCTGATGATACCCTTGATGCGCCGGGCGGACAGATTGTACTCCTCGACCGGCATCCGTCAAAAGCAGGCGTACAAACCTGTGGGTGTTTGGGAGAGGAAGTACTTGTTGATACAGCATCACTGATTGCCCTCATACTCTGCAATTGTTGTCGTGCGTTTCTGATAGGCCTTCGACTAACAGTATACGCAGGTACAGGTTTTCTTATCTTTGCTCCAGGCGGTCCTTCATCTTATGATGATTCTTGATATTCACACTGTGTGAGCGGCGGCGTTGTAACGAGCGTCCGTTGCTCTGATCGCAAAAACATCTACTGATTTAATGAGACTGAACGTTGATGGGATGGACTCGCACTTTTGCTGGAACTTTTCAGATTATCTTGGTGTTTGCGGACACAAGCTGACTATTATGTTCAGAGTACAGACTTGATGATAGCATTGTCTCATCTGGACTTACCTGGTACGTTCAATTCTTCTTCCATACCCCTTCCATCGTCTGATGAAAAAATTGAACTTGCTGTGTTCTTTCTGTAATCACATTGAGGAAAATATCACCTTGGAGAACTGAAATCGAGCACCTCCTCTTGACTTGTTAGCATTGATTTTCTTGGAAGAGTTCGCTAACTGTCGACAACAGGTTGTGAATTTGGCAGCTTCCGAGCGTTTCCTCCGACCATGTTTAGTTTAGAATATCAATGCATTCAATACATTTTAGTTCATGATCTAGACTCAACTCTGTCGGTGTGCAAGTGAACGTGTCAATTGTCCCCATCTTCACACTACTGTCTTCCTCTTCGCTACAGCGAGACTAAGTATATTGCCATGTCTCTCCCGTGACCGCTCTTTTCACCGCACTCCAGACCCTGACCACGTTCCGTGTCCCACCCGCCCACAAACCCGGCTATCCCTTCCCTAACTACTACCTCGCACTTAACTCTCTTCGCAGTACGGGATCTGGGGCCGCTTCGGGAAAGGCCCGCTCCCCTCGTGATGCACGACATGGCCCAAATGGCGGTCAGGATGGCTGGTGTTGGCACCGTAGGTGCAGGTACCTAGAGTCCAAGGAGGAATTGGTACACTACTTCTCCTCTTTTATGTCGTTCGGGGGTATTTATCCGAAAGGTTGTTTGTTTCTTGTTGAATCTATACTAATTATGTAGTTGTTCAGAGACATGCACGGTAGCGCTGGGTTTTCAGCGTGAGTGCTGCTGTTGTGTGTTGGCAGCGAGGACGGAGGGCGCTAGATACCTAGGTACTTAGGGACTTAGGTGCTGAGTGCTTAGGTACCTGCCTCGGCAAGGGAGACCAGACATCTATCCCTCCGGCGCTCTCGTCGCGGAGCTTATTTCCAGTAATCTAGATAGATATCGGAAGACCAGGAGAAACTTATCAAGGGCAACCCTCTCTCTCCCTCGCCTCTGCTAATTGATCATCAGGGGAACATGCAATATCTGTTGGGGGGTTGCGAGTGGGATGGCGCGGTGGGCGCGAGTGGGGTTTAGTTCGATTTCCACGTGGCTAGATTGTGCGAGCAGCGAGGCTTTATCGTATGCATGTTGATAATAGTCTATGGGTAGGTACTTTTTGGACAGGCTAAGCTATGTACGTGGTGACATGCTGGACTGATGTGCACACCAGCAGCATACATACACTGGACCTCTCAATCGATTGAGCTATCGATAAGATTCTGGCCCCGAGAGCGGTGTAGTGGCTGGGGGTTTAGAACTTGTGTGTGTTTTCCCGTTTGAGGGCAAGCACGAGCATGAGTGTTCATTGTAGTGAGAAATCCACCGAGGAAACACAGATTAATTACCAGCAATGCCCTGCGTTGCTAAACCTGTGTGATAACGGAGTCTCTACCTCATCATCGGAACGGACACAAATTACGCCCCGGCATTTCTCCTTTCCTGCGCTCGACGAGTGTCGCGGTCCTGAGGGGAAGCAAATGCGCGTCAGAGTACCGGTCGCATGGAATCAACGATCACAAATACTGCACCTGGAAATGGAGTATCGTCTGTGTTTCTGCAAATAGATCGCGGCTCACGTAAAGGCAGCTGAAGGGATGGCTGAATCGGTATCGCTGCACTAAGGTGCTGACCGCAATCTGCCGTGGCGCAGGCGTACCGGGACGGACCATCGCGACCGGAGACCAGCCGTTGAGATTGTGCTGACGTTGGACATCTACGGTACGCCCGTTTTCCAAAGCAAGGAGGTATTTGAAGTGGCAACGGGGACGGCGACGGCGGCAGTACAGTCAGTAACGCGGATGCAGTGTTGAAAGGGGAATGTGATATTGCCAAACGAAGTGTTTAGCAACCTGGAAGGAAAGCCGAGCAACGTGAGACAAAAGTCGGGCACGAGTCTGAAAGTGTGGTCTCCGTTGCGCAACGATTGGCTGTGTAGGTGAGCACTAGAACTACGTGCGGATCAAACATGAGTGGTTTTGTTTCATCAGAAGCGAGAAAGGGTTGCACTTTCTGGTCTCTGATTGTAGTGAATGGGTGAGAATACAGTGTCGGGTGTCTGATGTGCAATAGCGTCATGTCAATAACGCGAATCACTCAGAACGACGCCACGAGGCGTGGAATGTCTGCAGAACACGCTGTTTCAATTTTGGAAGCGCATGTGGCTCGAGGCAGAATCTGCTGCCCCACGAGGTTGCTTTTGACATCGCTTGCTAGTTGCTTGACTTATTTCTTTTCTTGAGCCCTCGCGTGTAGAATCTCGAAGCGAAAGCGCACGGGTAAAGTAAAGGGTATCGCGAAAATTTGCTGCCTGTGTAGGGCAACACTTGGTGCTGTTTCAAATTCGAAGAGAGCAGAGAATGTGAACGGCTGTCAGCCGACTTCCAAGAATCAGGGAATCAGGCTGAGTGTTGTGCGAAAACAACCGGTTTTCTGAGCACGCACGAGGTCATCCACTGAATATCATAATGACGCAGGCATTTCCTCCAGACGATTCGGCCCACACATCCGTGCCGTGTCGCATGGTCCAACGGTTTGCACCCCTCCTACGTATAATATATTAGAATGCGCTGTCAAACATACGGCTGTTATGTTAGCTCTGGAGGCGTGGCTACGCCTGTGGAAAAGCCGTTCACATGTATATGTGAGCAAATTATGAGCCTGAAAGGTGTCGCTTGACCGAATAGGAAGCGATGAGCCTAAAAGGGTATCATATCCAGAGACAAAGGCGCTGTCGTGGTCCATTTCTGGTGCGGAAGATGACTTGCAGTGGCTTGCAGCATCGCATGCGATAGTTTGTGGTGTCCAAGCACCGCTTCGTTTTACAGTATGGCGGGTGTCATTGGCCAGTCGCAGATATTACAGCTGGCTGAATGCATGAAGTTCTCCATTACTGGCTGACCCGGGACCTTCGAGAGCATCGGGCTTTATCGATCGTTAGTATCGAATGACTAGAAATCTGTCGCGTTGCTGGTCCGGAATGATCGATCCTGGTATGAGATTGTTCGGAGGCGAACCGTGCAAGTCAGTGGAGCGTTAGATCTCGTACATAGTTTGTAGCAGCCGGTGCTAGCCCATCGCATAGGGAAGGAATGCCTTTTGATATGTCATTAAAAGGAGGTGCATGCTCCGATAGTTGCGGATGCTGATCTTGGAGGTGGGTCGGCAATCTATTTTGATGACTTCCGACAAGGCTACGACACGATAGAAATGTTCTGGAAAATGAAAGGCCTGACTTGGTCCTTAATACCAACAACTCGCCCAGCAAGGCGAAATGATCGCGGGACTTTGTTGCGCCCGGACTCAGGCTATTCGATTGGGCATCCAAGCGGAAATCTCTGGTTGACAGCGGGCAGGCAAGACGGGAAGGGAAGCTTGGAGGCACTCATTATCCAGGCCGCAAGCGCGACAGGCTGTGGTGTTGCGTCAAAAAATCTCAACCGGTAGGCGCAAACCTTAAGGAAAGGGGAATATTGTTGTTGCGCGAAAACAAAGCAATCCATGGCGAGAACGACCGGGACAGGATAGAGTTCAATGGTAGCTTGCAGTGGTTTCGTCGATCACTATCAGTAACACCACGCATCGGGCTCTCCACTGCCCGCCGCGCCCTGCGTCTGCCGGTGCATTCGCGGTGGCTTCAGGGTGTCCCGATGGATGATGACATGCGCCGCCGCTCCACGAGGCGCGGGAATCAGAGCAGCAGCGCCTGCGCGCGGTGCATTGGAGTCGCGGCTGCTCTGAATCCACGGCGCTGGAGTCGACGATGGAGTCGATGGATGATGCGCACTGCGAGCTGGGCCGGGCCTTTGTGCGGCTAGTTGACTCGAGAACGGGCAGAAGTGGGCCGCGGTCTCACCATGGCTGTTCCGGACTGCCGCGGGTGCACTAGAAGCCGCCGTCGACCTCGAGCCCACGTCGACGGGAGTCGGCGAGCGATGGCGGCCAATGGCTAAAGCCAGCTACCCCTGGCGGCCAATGGGGTAAGGCTGCAGGATGCGCAGGAACTGGCACAAATCAGGTACGGGCCTTTCCTCGGAGCGAGGCAGGAAAGGGAAAAGGGGGAGAAAACGTGGGAGGCTTCGGTGCTGCAGCGCGATGACAGCCTGATGCTTGCTCATGCCCGAGCCCGCGCTCGTCGCGATCGGAGGGCGGCAGGCTGGCGGCGCAAGTGCTGGCAATGGTAGTGGTGGGCTGTCGCAGAGGGCACGGCGAGGTGGGCGGCGCAGCAGCAGGCCAGCAGGCGGGCAGGCGGGGGCAGGGCGACATTGCTGACTGGCAGCGTGTGCGCGTCGCTGGGAGCTGGGAGGTGTGCTGGGCGGGCATCGTGAAGCTTTGTCGACACAAGCTGTGTGCAGCATTAATGCATGCAGCCAAATTTGGCTCCGGGCACATCAAGACAGGGCCCCGGCGGCCGTCACGTCACGTGCCGTCAGTGTCAAAGGGTAAAAAGCTGGAATGCAGTCGGCAGCAGCGGGCGGGCCGTCCAATCAGGGCCCGGCGCACAAGCTAAATAATAGGGGTTTTCATAAAAGGACGGCCAATCGCTGCCAAGTGGAGCGCGCTAGCCCGCAAAGAAGGTGCGACCTCCCCCCATTGCGCGCCTTCCCTCAGTGTCAGCCCAGCTCCTGCTTTGGGAGGCTCTCATTTCCTGCGCCCCAGCGATTCATTCAGTCTCCTGCACGCCACGTTCACATTTCTCGAGCAACTGTCGCGCCCGCCATGCTTTTTGCTTTCACCGCTCTCACCACATCCCCCGCCAGGTCCCGCTGTGCTCGGAGTCTCGCTCGTTAGGCCCACGTCGCGTCTCTGCCCACTCCAGAGCCTGCCCTCCTGCCAGCGCACACTGCTGCGACCGCTCTCACCATAGCAACAGGCCGACTGCTGGCCCTGACCGACTTTGCCCATTCAGGCCTCGCCGTCTTCATTGTTACGCCTTCAACGCTCGCCGGCTGCCGCTTCCTCTCTAATCTCCCCGGGCTAGCCTCGCGACTCGTGCAAAGACCCCTTCTTGCACCCGTCTCGACGCTCCTAAGACATCACTCCATCAATCACAGTCTCGAGCGCCTCTTCACTCGCCCTGTCGACCACTGCCCGTCCCATCACTTTTGGCTCCCGTTAGCCTTGGGTAGACCGCCTCGCTCTCCCGCCCATCACGTCAACTCACTGGTCCTGGCCGACTCTCTTGACCCTCCTGGCCACTTCCAAAATCCACATCCCTACTCCCCGGACGCACAGGCTCTGTCAAATCTCCCAGCCCGATCATTAAGCCACTCGAGCTATGATCACAAAGTCATTCCTCTTTCATCCTCACTAGAACACCCTAACCTGCGGAATATCACCCGTCGACCGTGGTCCTGGGCTTGACTCCACACGCCCCCTTCCAACCGTCGTCTCTCATTTTCTCCCACTCCCGCATCTGCATCAAACCTGGACCCTTACCTCCTACTCCTATCGCATCTCACACCCTCTGATACGCACCGGACTCCCCCTCCCCCTCCAGTGCACTCGACATCTTCGCTGGTTCTACCTTGTACCACCATATCGCGTCTCGAGACATTGAGTGAGATGAACTAAACGTGTCTCTCCTCAATCAGTATTATTCCACGGGTCCTCCAGGCGTAAGTCACGGTCAGCTTCCAGCTGAAGCGCGTTCTAATCGCGAAAGCAGCCTTCTTCCAATTGGAACACAACTGCAACAGACGACCCTTTGAAGAACTTGATTCCAGTCTCATCAAACATGCATCCAGATTCACAGACCCAGCCCCATGGCTGGGCCTCTCTTGAGGAGAGGTATGAAGTCATGAAGGAGATTGGTGATGGCAGCTTCGGAAGCGTCGCGCTCGCACGCGTACGAACTGCCGGTGCACACATTGCCCGCCGTGGCACCTTGGTAGGTCTATAGCTGCGAGATGGCGTCAAAGAACACGAACTGATCGAGCCCAGGTCGCGATCAAAACAATGAAGAAGACATTCGACTCTTTCTCGAGTTGCTTAGAACTCCGGGAAGTCATCTTCTTACGATCATTGCCTCCCCATCCTCATCTAGTACCGGCTTTGGACATCTTCCTGGACCCGTACAGTCGAAGACTTCACATTGCAATGGAGTACATGGATGGAAACCTGTACCAATTAATGAAAGCGCGAGACCACAAGCCGCTCGACGCTCACAGTGTTAAGAGCATCTTGTTCCAGATTCTCTCTGGTTTAGAACACATCCATGACCGCGAATTCTTCCACAGAGACATCAAACCAGAGAACATTTTGGTGTCTACTTCACAACACAACGACTCGTCACATCCGTTCCGTCGATACTCAGCGATGATGACACCGCCATCGACTCCTCCGGTTTACACCATCAAGATTGCTGACTTCGGATTGGCAAGAGAAACACATTCAAAGCTCCCCTATACCACATACGTCTCGACTCGCTGGTATCGTGCACCTGAGGTTCTGCTTCGTGCTGGTCAATATTCTGCTCCCGTTGACATCTGGGCTGTTGGTGCGATGGCCGTTGAAATCGCAACCCTTAAACCACTATTCCCAGGAGGAAACGAAGTTGATCAAGTGTGGAGGGTGTGCGAAATCATGGGTAGCCCTGGAGGCTGGGTTAACAAGCATGGTCAAAGAGTCGGTGGTGGCGAGTGGAAGGACGGTGTCCGACTGGCACAAAAGCTAGGCTTCTCGTTTCCAAAGGTACTTTTTTCCCGTCAGTACATCATTCCGCCTGCTAACAGAAATCAGATGGCTCCACATTCATTGGAAACCATTCTTCCGACACCTCAGTGGCCTGCAAGTCTCGCGCCCTTTGTCACGTGGTGCCTCTTGTGGGATCCGCGAGCGAGGCCAACATCTGCTCAAGCGCTTGCGCACGAGTATTTCCAGGATGCCTTTGATCCTCTGCGCTTGAAATCCTCTTCTTCTCGCTTATTGGGCCGCAAACCATCGGAGCTTTCCTCCAAGGATTCCCCAGACGCCTCTCCTAGCCTCACCTCAAAGACCTCATCCTGGCTGCGTCGCTCGTTGGTAGCTCGCGAGAGCGCTCCAGCCGTTCCACAACATACCACAACGCAACCATTGTCACCTCGACCATCACCTGCACAAGCGACTTCTGCAGATGTAAGTGGGTCGACTAAGCAACGTCCCACTGCTACTAAGCGAGCTACGTGGACGAACGGGGTTCCTTCCAATGGCGCACCTATCCCAATCTTGCCCTCCATCAGACCAGTGTCTCCACTCTCGGCTGAAGTTACTGCACAGGCGAGCGTACGTGCTGCAGACGGTGAGGAAAACGCTGCAAAGAAGATTGGTCGGCAACTCTCAGTGGCCTCTCACGGCAATCACTATGCAGATGCTCATCGCCAAGAAGCTGAGCGTGCTTTGAATGGCCAATCCGGTCTAGCAACTCCAGCCAGTGGACAGAAAGAGGGTTTCTTCTCGCATCTTAGGAAGCGGGCTCGACGACTGTCTGGCCGCTATCAGACCCCGATGTCGCCCAACTCGGACGACATTGAAGCCAATGCCGGGTGTGCTCCGTGGGGTGCCACCAGCGCCAGGCAATCGATGCTCATTGATCAGCCAGGCCTAGGAGCTACTTCCACTACGTCGGACTTCTCCGACCTTGACAAGGCTTTGCAGCATGTAAGAGATAGCGTCGAACAGCACGCCCAACAGAGTGCCTCCACGAGGAACTCCCGCGTCGCTACAAACCCGATGTTGAAGCGCCATCATTCAGTGCCTCATGGTCCTGAACCACGACTCCCCGAGAATGGCGTTGCTGGACCCATCTCGAGCAGAACACGACGAGCACTACAAAACAAATCGAATCCTGCAAACAGATACGAAACTCCAAACGAGGAAGAAGAGCTCCTGAGCGAAGTCCTCGCTTCAGCTCATAAAGCGGCAAAGAAGCTTGACAATCCGAAGACTGTACAGCGCTCCCAGACTGACCTCGGTCCTGCTGCATCGTACCTTACTCCCTCGCCTTCCGCCAAACGCAACAGCGTTGGCTTTGGGCAGCCTGGCTACTCTGTTTCGCCTAGCAAACCAATGGAGATCACAAAAAATCGGAACAACCCCGAAGAGACTGTTTCAAAATGGCCAACCCCACCTTACGATGACTGGGCATCAAGTGTCGCAGCCAGCCTCATGGCGACACAGAAACAATACCGATGATTTTGATTGCGGTATTAACGACTCTCGTCTTGCCTTCTCTGCATCCTCTTCATCCAAACATAATTGTAATACAGACTCATCGTCTTCCTCCACTATAGTCGCTTCGTTCATGACCATACGACATCGAGCCTTCGACCTCCCGTCAGGAACGGAGCACGAGTTCAGGAAGAGCAAACTAGACGCGCACCGGGTCGCAAAAGCGACACATCTTCAGGACGGTGTTCTCGGCGTCACGCAGACTCATCTGCGCACCATACTATCGTTTATATCTAGGCAACATCATGCTGTTGTCACCAATTCCAGCTCCACATTCGCTTTGTACACAATTTCCTATTATAAAACCATCCTGGGGGCATTTACTTCATCTTGTGGCGGGGTACATTCTCGTGCCCGGCTCTGCGGGAACTTGTTCATATCTTACTGGGGTAATGGGGGGTTCGTGTTTGGGAATCCCTGCCACATGCTTCAGATTTCCCAAATTTCTCTTTCATGGATACCTTGTAGACCGTGCGGTTAGCAGCATTTCCCTTACCTCTATGCTTCATTTCCTTTCCGTTTGGCGGATACCCAATTTGAGCAAGCATTTTTGGCGACTACAATTAGCAGTCAGCCCACCTAGTCCACCACCCACTCTTCCTTTTATTTCCGTGTTGGTTAAGGTTGGAAAATCACATGGAACTGGGATCACACAGTTGGTTCCTCTGGGGTGTTGGTTGTGGCTGTAAGAATTAGCTATGAGCGATCAACTGCCCTTTCACTTTTCTCTTTGCGTCTTCGTAACTCTCGTTGCCTTCCCTCGTCTTCCCTGCGATTCTATAGACCGGCCTCCAAGGCTTCTTCTGCTTGCTTTTCGAGTCTTCGTTCCATCCCAGACTGTACCTTCCCTGTAATCTTATAATACTAGCCGTTGGCGGCTCTGCCTCGTTGAACGACTGTGCCCTGGATGGCAAACGTCTTCATTTGTACAACTTCGTCCGCGCCCTGTCTTATACAGGGCCCAGACAGCACATCATCGGCAGAATTGGAGTTCGATACCACACATAGCTTTTTTTTTTCCCTCGGTCGCCTCTCACAGACGACTTGATTTTCTCATCATCCCCTGGCTGGACCGGCACCTCGACATCGCATCCAGATTGTTGTCACCAGTACCATAGTAGCTATTACATCTCTTCCCTTGTGTTTCTCTCCCTAGTAGACTGCTATTAGCCCCCGCTTGTGCGCAAATCAAATCAAATCTGTTTCCAGTGCCTCATTCGCTGCACACGCGAAAGGCATCAAATCAGCAAACAAAAGAAAAAGCACTTTGCTCTCAGTGATCGACGATTAACAAACTGCCAGCCTATTATCGGTGAGTGTCTTAAAATAAAACGTGATGCCGTTTGTCTCGGCACTGCTCAATCTCCACAACGAGAACTTTGAAAAGCGTTGAAGAGCGCCACGACGCAACAACGTTATCTCATCACCCGGCTCGGCTCGGCTCTCCACAATCGCAATGCATAGGGGGCCGCGTACTAACGAGAACGGAATCGAAAGCTGAGGGAGATATAATAAAGTCTTATCCTATAAAATGTGTGCTACGAGTAGCTTAAGTACTTAATTAATCAGGCTCACTTCGGAACCCCGGTCCTTCAACACGTTCCCTATAACCCGTCCAGAATCAAGACTAAGAGGTACATATTCGATGTGGGTACATAATAGTCCACGAAGAATAGTCACAATATTGGTATGGTGCAGTGCGGCTTGGCTGGATCTAGTTTTGTGCCTTGATAAGACGCTGTGTGGCTGTCTCCGTCGTCGCGAATCGCCATGGCTTTATTTTGCGCTCGAAAAGTTCGTCCAGCTCAGCGGCAGATCGGCTAGAGAAAAGTAATAGTTAGCATTTGACATCAGAAACAATGATAAAAGGGGGAGGTGTACCCCTTGGTTTCCGGAATCAAGAACCAGATGCCAATCGTACATGGCAACCCGACACCTGCGTAGAACCATCCGGTCTTGAAGCCCCAGTTCCACGCATTGGCATTCGTCATATAAGGGACTAGCACGTTCATGATTACCCCAACGACACAGGTACATGCGGCGGCAAACCCCGCGGTGTAGGGTCGAAGGCGCTGCGAAGATATCTCTCCGATATAGCCCCATCCTGCTGCCCCGTTGGCTGTCAATCCAATATCTGACACTAGCTTAGCAGAAGTTCATGCAACCAAACGTGACGAAAATATAGACCTACTCCAGCAGCATGCGAAGAACACAAAAAGATAATCTGATGCCCGAACCTTCTTCGTGACACCGAGAATGCCAATGCACACGCATGCGAGCCAACATAAGGTGGTCCCGGTACAAGCTATCCACCGTCGACCCAGGCGATCTGCGATCAACACAATGATTATGACTGTCGCAATATTGAGCGATGAAGTGATGCACTTGATCTTGAACGGGTCCTTGAGTCCGGCCTGCTGGAAAAAATATGCACCGAATGTTCCGAAGAGTGTAAGGCCAATGAATTGTTGCGACAGGTTTGTCCACAGAGATACCAATGTGCGCATCCCATCAGTGCCACGGAATATCGCTGTCCAGTGCTCTCGTCGCTGCTCAGCAGCCACGTCGCGTTCATGTTCGACTGCGAGAACAAGGATATTGACTTGCTCATCGATATCGTATCCGGGGACGTTCCCGTTGAGCTTGCGGAGTTCTCTTTTTGCTCGGTCGATTTTATTCGCCGTGACGCACCATGCAGGACTCTCGGGGAGGAATAGGTATATAATCAACATAAGTCCGACTTGGGCCCATTGCGTGTAGACCGGCTCGAGCCAGTGGTATGGTTTCTTGGCCGCCATTCTCTGAAGCGCAACGTACGAGCAGAAGGATCCGACCGTCCACCAGAAACTGTAGCACATCAATAAACCACCGCGGATCCGCACAGGAGCGACTTCAGATATGTAGGTCGGTAGTGTGGACTGCAGACATCCGACGCCAATGCCAGCAAGTAGTTTGGCCACGAGCCAGACCTCCCACCGTCTTGCGAGGCTCTCGAGAAGGACACTGACTGCGAGGATGCCCCAGTACGTAAACATGGAGACTTTTCTCCCATAGCGGCTCGAGAGAAACGGTAAGCTGGTCATACCGATGATCTGGCCAACAGATTGGATGCAGCTCCAGCCACTGAGGATGGGCGACTCCAGAAACTGAGTACCGTCTGCTTTTCGACCCGTAGCAAATTCTCGTACAAACCCTTTGTTTGCAATGACGCTGGAGTTCATGCTAGTGTTGAATCAGCACATGGGAGGAAGTTCCGCAAAGGGCGCACAGTCTTGAACTCACCCGATCTGATAGCCGTCCGTTGCAGCGCTGAAAGCTGCGGCGAAACAGGCTGCGGTAGCCCATTTGAACGTCTTGATTGTTTGCCAGGGGGTTAGTGTCTCATAGCCTGACACTGCTTGGCCTCTCGCTGTTGCATCGACGACTGCGTCCTTCGGGTTGAGAGTATTGTCGTGAGTCTCGACATGAGCAATAGCCCCCGTTGGCTTTTCCTCGATTGGTGCAGATTTAGCCATCGTGAGAGATAGGGTGAAGTTCAGGCTGTGGTGTGCATGCTGGACAAATGATGCCAGGACGTCCTTATATGCTGGCCCTTCGTTTAGCTCTGTTTCTGCATCTTGTGGCCTGATCAAACTAGAAAAGCCACAGAAGTTTAGACAAGCAGCATAACAGACCTGTTCATCCAACCTTCGGTGGATGCTTCCCCGTAGCCCTCAGGCTAACCCGATAATGCGGGGAAGCCATGTAGCGCGGGGACTAGCTCAAGCCGGAGGTTTTGGCATGGAGTCCCTTATTTTCTCCGGTCCCAATCCCAATTTCGAACGCCGACAAGAAAGGCAAGTTCTAAGCGCCCCACCACTTCCGCTGACGAGAAACTTGACCCGAGGAGGCCCAGGCTTGAGTTAGTCAGAAGCTATGGCGGATTTTGCGAGTCGTCAGTTTTAAGCTACGCCAAGGATGCCGTATGCAGCGTATCCATTGAACAGTGTATGTAGACGAAGAACTCGAACTTCACTACTATTAGCCTTTTCGTCTGAGAGAGAATCTGCTAAGAGAAATCTCATTGGAACTCCCAAAATTATATCCGTGTCCATAGATACGTAGCGTGGCACAGTCTGCAATCTATGGTACGGGGGAAAAGGTTGCCAATGAGTGCGATTGCTCGTAAGGAAATTTTGAATCTTGGATAATGCAGAGAGCTATGGGGCCTGGTTTTCAAGACCTTAATAGATCCCAAGCGGCCTTCAGGATTTTGATTTGAGTGGCTCTACCGGCCACTCGTAATAGGGTCTAAATAATGTTCGGAAATGCCATTTGCCAGGACCAACAGATTGTCTCGTCTCATGATCCCCTTCTGGCAAAACGACCTCAGCAACGACACCAAACGGAACCACCACGTCGATACTAAATTCTTCAAGTTCTTCATCTGAAACAGCCCTATTCCAAGAGCAAGAAACCGTTCCGAATGGGGTCTCATGAGATGCCATCGCACTCATGAAGTTGGCGCCAATAGCAGGCGCAATCTTGCATTTCGTCCAGCCAGGTTCTATTCGCTGCAGACCTGCGAGTCTCTCATACATGAATTTGGCGACCGATCCATATGCGTAGTGATTGAAAGAGGTCATATCCCCAGGATTGACATCTCCACTGGGCAGCATGCTATCCCATCTCTCCCAGATAGTAGTTGCACCCATGGTGACAGCATATAGCCATGAGGGACATTGTTTTTCTAATAGCATCGCATATGCGGTTTGAACGTTGCCGGTGCGAGCTAATGCCTCGCAGATATAGGGAGTCGCGGCAAACCCAGTAGCAATCTTGAAGCCGTTTTTTCTCACAAGCTCGACCAGTCTCTTGCTTGCTCGGTCTCTTTGAATCGGTGTCAGAAGATCAAAGCAAATTGCCAAAGCATATGCAGCCTGTGTGTCAGACACAATGCGGCCATTTGAAGTGATGTACTCTTCATGGAATTGCGCTTTCGCTGCGAGTGCTTCAATGGTGTAGTATGTTTCCTCACTCTTCTTTGATAGAAGCTTTGAAATGCGTGCGAGGAGTTCTAAGCTATGTATCAAAAACATGTTAGCGATCATTTTCGCGTCAGTATGAGACTTCCACGGGGCATCTGGAGGGGCTGCTGGGTCAAGCCAGTCCTACATCGATCAGCAAACTAGCACAGCATACAGCGAGTAGTCAGATACGCACTCCAAGCTGAAAAATAGATTCATCCCATAGATGAATCGCTCCAGTTTTATTTCTTGGCAAAACACTCATCCAGGTCAACATGCTTTGGTACTGCTGGGCTAGAATGGCCACATCTCCTGTTTCTTCGTAGAGCGCCCAAGGAGCGAGAATGGTAACGTCGTGCCAGATTGCGCATGGAATTCTCCTACACCACTTCGGATCCGCTATGGTAGAGTTTGGGCTGACCATAGGGGGAACTCCCCCAAGTACAGTCTGGTCGTGCTCGACGTCGACAAGCCAGTTAGAGAGCATGCCGAAACAGTCATATAACAGCACGGCCGTAGGTGCAAAAAGTGCCAGATCTCCAGACCATCCAAGCCGTTCATCTCGCTGAGGGCAATCCGTAGGTACCGAAAGAAAATTCCCTCGCATGCCCCAGCATATATTGGAATACAATTGATTGATCAGCGGATCAGAGCAATGAAATGACCCAGCCTTTTTCATTTCTGTATGGCAAACGACGGCTTCAATCGAAGAACGCTGGAGGTCACCACACCAACCGTCTATCTGGACGTATCGAAATCCATGGAACGTGAAACGTGGTTCATATGATTCTTCAAAACCGTCTCCACGAAGCGTGTACTCGTCTACCGCACTGCAGATGCGTAAAGTTCGCGTGCATAGCTCTCCATGCTCGAGGATCTCAGCATGTTTCAGTGTAATCTTGTGGCCACGCTCGCCACTGATGCGTTTGAGTCTAACGTATCCGACGAGATTCTGGCCGAAGTCGATAATGGTGTTTCCCGCGGGACTCTTGAGGATTTCCTTGGGCTCCACAATCTGTAAACGTCTCACGGGGCCACTGATTCCGGCTACGAGAGAGATTGTGGTTGCAAGTGGCGGAAGGGTTACGACATCATGCCAATCTTCATTTTCGACTGCACCATTTGACGACCACCTCGCAATCTCCAGTGTTGCATCGTACTTTTCTCCATCATACAGCTCTGCCAGACGAATTGGACCTCGAGCGACCTTCCAGGATGATCCCGATATGATGTTTTCGGCGGAGCCATCTACATAAGTGATCTCAAGCTGTGCCATCAACGCTGGATGGGGCCCCCAGATGTTGCGATGCCCACCCTCCCATCCAAGACGTCCGCAGAACCAGCCTTCAGCTACACGCACACCAATGCAATTAAGTGCATCCGAGAAAAGCTTTGGTGTGATGTCGTAGGTCTGATATTGCAACCTTCCATCGTACGCCGTCCAACCCGGGGCAAGGAAGTAGTCGCCCACTCGTTCGCCGTTGATTTCAGCTTCATACACTCCTTGGGCAGTAATATACAGGCGCGCCCTTTGAACTGTGCGTGCAGTACGAAAGGTCTTTCGGAACAGCCATTCCGAGTCGGGGCCGTCGCTCTGCGTTGCCCACGGCGCAGCGATACGTTCACAATGCCAATCAACACGACGGAGGAGGCCAGTTTCGAGGAACGTAGACTCACTCCAAGGAGTCTTGCTGCCTTCTGCATCTTGAACTCGAATTCGTATGGTGATTTTTTGGCGTGAACTTAAGTCTTCCTTGAATGGCCATGGCACCAAAACAGACATCGGCGAGACAACAGCCACAGCTATAGCTTCAAGGCGTTCTTGGTCGACATTGTATGTGAGTTCGACCTCATAGCTATGCTGTGTGAAAGTCCCTGGTGCGTTTTCGATGCGCCATGAAAGCCTTGGTCGAGTTTCGTGAACACCGATTGCGCGAGACGGAAGATAATGTTCGAAACGGACTCCGTTCACTGTCGCCATTATACAAACAAATCTGAGGAAATAAATCAAATTGAAAGCGGCGGTGAAATGTCTGAGGATATTTTGTATAAGTCAGTATAATTTCATTGTTCTCAAGCAGGTAGCTGGCTCCAAGTCACCCCCGAGGTAAACAGATGGATCAGTGGCCTAATTTGTCGTGAGAAAAACTACCTAAGTGGGACACAGGGCATTCCAAGCAAACAATCACCATTCAGCTGGACAAAAGACGGTGTCGTTCCACATTGGTGCGGGGCAAAAGCCGCGGCATTTTGCGTGACTATCATTTCAAGGTTCCGGACAGGACAGCATCAAAACCTCCGGCGGATTGGAATTCGGAGAATTAGGGAGCCACCGTATTCGCGTATTGCCAATACGTGTACGACCAATGAGACTGTCCACCGGTCGAACCGCGCCATGCTAGCCCATGAATATCCGTCATCCATGTCTCTTCTGGATCTTTCCGCTACATGTCATTCGTCGTCGCAAACCTCCGGGCTCATTCGCCAACCCGCCGTCACCAAACTACCGTTTTGTACTCGGCAATGTGGAAAAACTTCCAGCGGAGGTTTTGCTTGCATCCAGTATGCCAATGCCTAGTGACCCAAAGCTCGGTCTAGTATTGTGCCCTGCAGCGAACCTGCATCAATGCGGGGAAGATCTGGGGTCAATAACGTGAGTGTCAGTTCGGTCGATCTTTTCGATATTGTTGTTATTTCTACATTAGGCAGGAACGGCATGATGGGACACATCAATGGAACTCAAAGAGGGAACACGATGGAGTGGAAGTACTATATATTGAGTGATATAAGAAGCCAAAGTCTGGAGCAACACCACAGAGACTTTGAGTTTTCCAAAATGATGAGGTATATCGCAGTTGCCTTCATAGTCTATGGTTGCACCAGCGCAGCCTTTTCATTACGAGATGTCCCTGTTGCTATCCCTGACCCACCCCAACCTGAGCCTATCCAAGTCATTGAGCTCCCATTACCACCAGTCGCCCCCAGCATTGACACGGGGTCCTGTACTCTTGACATCAATCCTCGCAGAACAGGATGCATTCTTCAAGGGCTAGGCGATTATGAGTTTCAAGCCGGCGATTTTTCGCCCGACGGTCTTCACGTTATCGTCAACGTGAAGTTCGTGGGTGCCCCAGAAGTACCGGACCTGGCAAGCATATATGATGGGGAACAACTGATATTGGTCAAGACGGATGGAACCACTTTCAAAAATGGCGACACGTGGAAATGTCTGAGCTGTGGGCTTGCCGAGAAGCAAATGGTAGCGATTGACCCGCAGAGGGATTATCCACATGTTTTTCGAAGTGGTGACAAGGCCTTATGGGGCCATAAGTAAGTTCTTCGCGTCGTGCTATCATCACCACGCCGTGCTAACGATGACAGTGTGCTCGATTGCAATGGCTTCCAATTGAGCAGCGACGACTGCACGCCTGAGAGGACCAACATATATCCGCTCTACTGGGCGGTCGTCAAGAACGGAACCGAAACGAATGGTTCGCCACGTGAATTGCGCCTTCATCCGGACGATATACATCTGGGTTGGAGCTCGTTCACAGATTCAGGCGGACAGAATACGTTCTTCGGTCGACTTGAGTTCAACGCAAACCCGACGAGGGGAGCCATTCTTGCCCCGCGTTACGATTTAGTCAACGTAAATCTGCTCTCTGATCCGGCCCGCAGTCAGCAGTATGCAGTTGATGGACGCGAACTGAAAATCAACAAGAATGTGATTGGTATAGGAGAGCTGCGCGGATTCACTGGAACTGGTGACGAGATCGTGTATATCGGCCCCCCGACCGAGGCGAATAATATCGACGTCTACGCATGCCACATCATCACTGGGAATGTTCGGCGCCTCACTCAGCACCCCGAGTACACTGACCCAATCGCGTTTTCGGCGGACAACGCATGGTTCATAGTCATGGACACCCGTGGATCAAATCGCCAGATGTTCATGTCCGGTATGCGTCACATACCGCCACTGATCGATTTAGTCACCGTTAGTGTAGCATCGTCGACACGAAACAACGGAAACAGACGCTTTTTCCAACCCATACTGATTGACGGCTACGGCGATCGAGGCGAATACTTTGGCCAACAAGTCAATGCAGAGGGTGATGGAAGCTCTGGTGCAGTCAACGACCCTAATTGGAACGGACGTGCGGATCCGGCATTCTCGCACGATGGCACTCAAATTGTGTATTGGCAAGCCATTGTCACTGGGCGGGAGTGTGGAGGTGCAAATCCTCTTCCATGTCCTGTACCAACCACTCAAGGACAGCGCGAATACCGCTTGATGCTCGCGCGGCTAACGAGCCGAGTACCAAAGGCAGTGCCGCCGGTTTTCAATGTACCTGACCAGATTCCCTGGGCTACGCCGTTTCCTCCAGGCTCGACGTTCCCAACACACTCGACGATCGGCCCTGGAGAATACACCTTACGTGGTGCACTTTCAGGGACGGCTGAAGTTAAACTTGAGAGCTTGATATCTGACACGTCAGGAGGCATTGGCACTGTTACAGTCAACTATACCAATTACTCTGACATTGACGGGTACATACTGAATGGCTGGGAGAAAGTTACCAAGACCACCTTATGGCCAAACCCCTGGAACGTCATGGTGGACTGGTACTCGGACATTGAGCAGAGTGGTATTGTGAATGCGACAAAGAGAACCAGTCCAGATGGGTTTCACTTGCAGATTGATGTGCAGCTCAACATCTTCAACGCAACTGGAACACTGACCACTACCATAGACGGAGTGACTTACAAACAGCCAGCAAATGGTACATGAGTATGAGATTGAGTAGGTCTGCAACTGGCTGTAGTAAATATCAAACTATCATCATCGATCTGTACCGTTGAGGGAGCATGCGGATCATCGTTCGACCAAGTTGGGGTGCATGGTGAAGTGGAGCAATCCCATAGATACTCCATCCAATAAGAACTTCCGAACACTTTGATCCCATCTTTCCACTAGCGTCAGCATGACTGTGGAGGAAATACCTCCTTGTTCAAAATGGGTGTACAATGTGCCGACGATCCTGGAATGATTTTAGCTCATGGTTCAGTTCCGAGGCCAGCCAGTGTCTCTTAGTCAGTGCACTGGCAGGAGTTTTCTCGACCCAAATTGTTCTGTTCAAATAGCTTGCTATCCTGTCAAAGGGTACGAAACCTTACCAATTGAGCTCAATCTCCTTCCTCCAATCGTTTAGCCACTCATTCCACTCTCAAACGTCGAATTTGCACGAAAAATTCGTCATCATGTCGGAAGAAGCTAACATGTGGGCTCAGGCCGAGGACGCCGTTCTCGACCGTTGCACAGGTGATTCCAATCTCGCAGTCCATAACCTCAAACTCCCTCAAGATTTTGTCTGGGGAGCAGCCACAGCCGCATACCAAGTCGAAGGCGCGATAAGCCAAGATGGAAAAGGGCGCTCAATCTGGGATACGTACACGCACCTGGACCCGTCACGCACCAATGGAGAGAATGCAGACGTCACGTGCGACCACTATAACCGCATGGAAGACGACGTCAAGCTGATGAAGGCCCTGGGTATGGATACGTATCGCTTCTCCATCTCGTGGTCTCGCGTTATCCCCCTGGGTGGCCGGGATGATGCGGTCAACGAGGCGGGCATCGCGTTCTACGATCGTCTCATCGACACGCTGCTGGCACATGGGATCACGCCCTCCGTTACCCTGTACCACTGGGATCTGCCTCAAAAACTGTACGATCGGTACAAAGGGTTCCTCGACACAGACGAATTCAGAGCAGACTTTGAGCGGTATGCTCGGCTGTGCTTCACGCGCTTTGGGGACCGCGTCAAGGTCTGGATCACGTTCAATGAACCCTATATAATATCTATTTTTGGACACCTGAACGGCAGTCTTGCGCCGGGGCATTGTAGGGAAGCCGGCACGGATACGCGGACGGAGCCGTGGCGCGTAGGACACACGATTATATTGGCACATGCCTCTGTCGTGCGACTGTACGCCGAAGAGTTCCAGCCATGGCAACACGGCAAGATCACCATTGTGCTCAACGGCCATTTCTACGAGCCGTACGACAAGATGAGTCAAGTCGATATCGATGCCGCGCAGACTAGGCTCGAGTTTTATATCGGCTGGTTTGGCGATCCGATTTTCGCGGGCAGAGACTACCCGCAGTCGATGAAAGACTATTTGGGTGATCGGCTGCCAGTATTCACATCTGTGGAGCTCAAGCTCCTGCGCGATACGTACGCACTCAATGCTTTTTACGGCATGAATCATTATTCGACCAAGTTTGCGCGGCAGCTTTCGACGCCTGCGGCGGAGGATGACTGGACACGGAACATTGCAGAGTCGTCTGAGGACAGCAACGGAGTACAGATAGGGCCAGCGTCAAGTATGCCGTGGTTGCGTATTGCACCGAGTGGGTTTCGGAAAGTGCTGAGTTGGGTCTGGCAGCGATACAAGCTACCCATTATCGTAACAGAGAACGGGTGTCCGTGCCCCAATGAATCGAGCGTCGAAATTGCAAAAGATGATGTATTTCGGCAACGGTATCTAGGGCTGTACTTGGATGCCATATCCCAGGCCATATATGAGGACGGGGTCCCGGTGCAAGGATACTATGTCTGGTCTCTTATGGATAACTTTGGTACGTGAGACTGCAGACTCGTTGCCGGGCTCTACATCATTACATGCATTTCGAACAGTGACTGACACTCTGCAGAATGGTCATCTGGCTATGGCCCGCGCTTTGGAATTGTTCACGTAGATTTTGATACGTTAGAGAGGACTCCTAAAGGGTCAGCCTTTTATCTTCAAAGAACGTTCCAGGAACGTAGAAAGAGAATAGACTAACGCAATGGTTTTGATGTCTTTGCGCGTTGGAACGAACTGTGCTATAAGAGTTCGTGGTGCAGGGAATCAGATGCTTTGGAGTCGAGCTGGGATAGAATGTCGAGGAGCACGGCAAAGTCACGCCGGGCCCGGACTTCGAAGGGTGATCCATCTTGAATTATAGCGATTAAGCTTACTCCAACAAGGCGAATCTTCTCGGCCTAGATGCATAGAATCATAGATCAGTTTCCTTTCGAAAGTCAATAAAGACAGCATACTTACACAAGGTTCTCCATTCATCTTCAAAGCCCAAAGAGGGAGATTTTGCAACAGTCTGACCATTTCTCGAGCAATCTCGGTCTTCCTAAGCACAAGCATATCCTTTGACTCTCCAGAGAAGTATCCAGTGTCTTCGAGCTTTTCCACAAGGTGCAATTTCAAAGTAAGATATGTTACGTGAATGTCTGTTATCTGGGTCGCAAATTTATTGCTGGTACTACTTGCATGGCTCGACGAAAGCGAAATATTGTCCGGAAGAAGATGGACTGGGAGATCATCAATGCACGTGGCAAAACGAACGTAAATCTGATCCAGACTAGCATGGTCGGCTGGTGTCAACAGTGGACGTGAGAGATCGTGGCTAGTTGTATAGTTGGCTTTTATGACCCTCATTCGGAGCAACAAGTCCGCCGCATGCCGCCAGATTTGTATACCTATAGTCGCCCCAAGGTTATACCTGCAATATTGAGGTCAGTTCAAAAGACGAATGACCGTTTAAAATTCACGCACTCGTTCTGTTCGTTTGATGCATAGGCGGTCGTGATGCCCTCGTCAAAAGAATACTCATGTATTGTGATTGGCATGCCTCGGAGCACAGCCAAAGACTTATCCCCTACGAAGACGTGCCAGAAAGCATGGCGACACATCTCTGCCTCGACTGGGGACAGAGACGCATAAGTCTCTTCACTATGGAGACGCATGCGTTGCACCAATCGAATCGTCTCTCCATAAACATGCCATGCGATTGTCGGTTGCGCACGTGTGTGGAGACAATTAGAGTGAAGGTATCGTATCGTAATCGAGTCGGCGCAAGGATTCTCGAGGTCAGTATCGGCGTAGCTCAAGAAGCAGCTTCGAGATGCTTCGAAGAAAGTGTCGGCAAGAATTTCGCCCAAAGGAAACATGTCCGAGGGAATAAAGTGACAGACTTTGGCGCATACTGCAGTGATCAGTGTAAATGTGGCTGGGGTCAAGGACGCCCCAGGAGGAGAGCTTTCCAGAGCTTCGTGTAATAAGTGACGGAACCTCGCTTCATGTACTGACATATTGAACGGAACAATGAAATTGAAGAACAGGTCTGCGCACTCTCGAGTTGCGGCATCAAGAGATGTTGAGAATGAGGCAATGCTGGCGACGTCGTTCTCGAGTCGTCTGTATCGTTCAATCGTAGTTGGGGCACTAGAAAGGTACAAGGGTTGCGTTGCTGGAGATTCGGACGCAATCGTTCCGGATTGGACGGTAGGCGAGTGAAAGGATTGGGAAGCTGAAGACGGTGATATCGAAAGTAAATTATGGTGTTGTTGACTACCGTCTTTTGGCGCATTGGCATTAGGACGTCTCGGTCTCCCTTTTGGCCCACGCTTTCCAGGAGGAATAATGAAGGTGCAAGCCTGATTGGCTCCACGACACCCTGTGCAAGAATGGTCGATTGAATCACACTTTGGCCAGTGTTTGATCAGTCAAGTTAATCAACACTGGCTAAGAACAGTGTAGGAAGCTTACTTTCGCTTTTTTTCTCCGGCAGCGATCGCAGGCTCGGCCGGGATAAGGATCTGGCACGGGCGCATGTAGCGACATGTTTGAACAGATGCTCGAATTGTATCCAATACAGCAGTCCGCAAGTTGTTAGGTAGGATAATTAGAGAGCGGGTTCGGTCGTCGGGGGAGAGTGCAGCGAACCAGGGTTTCTCCGCTATTCGCTTACCTTAGTCTTCAATAGATTTAAGCCTCCGCTTGCAGGGAAGGTAGTCAACTATAGTAATTCCTAGATAAATACTCTTAAACTAAATCTAAAAAGCACAAGTCACTCATGCTACACGTGTCAAACCCCGTTCGTTTTTCACGTTCTCTTCTCTTCTTGTGTAGATACCAAGACCATCGTTACGCGAACGTTTGGTGGCATGCACTAGGCCATTGGGGTCGTGCTAGTAGTGCCGGGGGGAAGGAGGGAACTTTACTTGTGCAAGGATATGGGATGGGGTCGGAGAGAAGAGAAGGAGAGAGACAATGTGGAGGGGGTTTTGGAGTATATTACTGGCTACATCCTTATGTACTGAGTCCACGATGTCGACGTGGATGCTAGTAAGTTGTGCTCACATGCGAATCTAGTTCTATGTCTTACTTCTTATAGGTAGGTACAAAACGCCGTGTAAATGCTTATGCTCATGCTCATGCTTGAATGCTCGTGGGTGCGTTTAGATGTCGTGATCAGAGAGTATCTACCATCCGCCACCGACTGTGACGGCGAGGCCAGCTACTCTCTCCATGTCCGTTTGCTTCTTCTTCCCGACATCGCTCTCGACTTTGATGTAGCTTGTGTACAGGAGCGATTGGACGTCTACGCCTGTGATGTTGGACCAGTGGCCAACGACATCCTTGATTCTGGTCTTTGATATTCCATTCACGACGTCGTCCTCGTTGGTATAACCATTGGTATAGCCGTTGGTATGTGTGCCATTCATTTCATGGTCTCCGTCGCTGTCAACTTCGCCTTCCGAGTCGGAAGCTGAGAAGTATGCTTCATCGACGCGTGCCAACCACTCTTTCTGCTCTTTTGGACCTGGCTTCACAGCCAGTGAATCATCATTTGCCTCTTGCAAGCCATCTGCCACGCGTACTTCGTCAACTTCGGTAACTTTGATCTGCCCACCACCATTAGTGCATCCGCCCGGGCACGCCATTACTTCAACGTATGCATAGTCCTTCACAGAGTCTCCTCCAGCTGCCCCGTTGGTACCAGGTCTTCGGCTCACACCAGTCCTGCCACCAGGGAGCCTGCTAGCTCTTGCAGGTTTCAGCCGACGGACGAGATTCTGAATGTTGCGGAAGCCATAGTAACGGGCAGCCTTGATGATAGTTTCCGAGCCGCGGACCACGGAGTACTCCACAACATCGGCGTTCCTTCCTCGGGATACAGATATTGAAGATCCTGGATTCTGTGCTTGATAAGTTTGGAGAATGTGATACAAGTAGCCTCCTGATGAACCAGCGGCTACGTTTTGATTCCTCCGCCGCGATGATGGGAAAAGGAAGGCATCAAGTTTTGGGTCTGGAAAGGGGATTCGATTGGTGAGCGGTTGCCGAGGAAGGGAAGAAAATTGGATGCCGCGAGCAGAAGCCAAATGAAGTAATTCGCGGGCTGTGATGACACAGTCAACATCACGAACAGGGGCGTCTTGTGAGGAGGAATGCTTTGGAAGCCAAGCAGAAGACGTGAGCTCGCTACGGCTAGCTTCGAGTTTCTTGTCGAAACAAGGCATGATGGCTAGATGCCATATCTGACTGGGAGAGACATGGTATTTTTGGCTCAACACGGACTTGACGAGGGTCCCGGTAAGAGACTGGGCCGATTTCAAACGGGACAGGTGTGGGAGGACATAAGGATGTGTCTTTTCGGCGTAGCATATCCACCCGGGACATGCAGATGTGAGGATTGGTTGTTTGGGTATTGTGTCGATTGCGCCCTCGGAACCAGGCTTGGATGGAATCTTCGCGGCTGAAGGGGACAAGGCGTTGGCAACCTCGTCCGCCGCGGCAACAAGACATGCTTCGCGCACGACGTTTGTGTCAATGACCCAGGTAAAGTCACTCCCTTGGTGGCCTCCAGCTCTTAAACCTGATGGACCGCTGAGGAGCTGCTCGATCATATTTCCAGCCTCTGCTTCCGACACGTTGAAGACAGCAGCCAGACTTGCGCGTGCTTGCGGCGAGACGCTGGCCACAAACAACCTTCCTTCGCCGTGATGTCCATTGCCGCAATCATGCCCATTGGTCAGTCCATTCACCCCATTTGTCTTGTGGAGACCGTTGACTCCATTCACGCCGTTGGTCGCACCCGCTCCATTTGTGGGCATCCATGGTGCTCTCAAGGACCGATGTGTGTCGAGGGTAGTCAAAACCTCAGTATGGCTCTGCAGACTGACCAGCACCGCCTCGGCGCTTGTCACGCATCCGGAACACGCAAGACAGTCGGTCAGCGATATGGAGGCGGGTGGGGGAGGTTGTGAGGCGGCGGCTTTTTCTTCCGTGGTGACTTCGTAGGGATTCTAGCATTTGTCAGTCCCGATGGCGGCATGGCTGGGCAGGCACACGCACGCTATTGTCGTCTGGGAGTGCGGGGAGCGTCTCGACAGGTTTGATGCACGCGACGCCCGGGGATATGAAGTCGTTGAGGTCGTCTGCGGAGAGGATTGCGCTCATGGTGGGCGCAAATGTGGCGGGGGAGGGGTGGCGAGTGCTGAAGAAGTTGCATGCGCCGGCGCAATCGAGAGCAGCAAGAAGGATGCTGTCGCTGCCACAAACTGCCACGGGGAGTACCAGGCAGAGTATAACGAAGAGACAGACTGGGAATAACGAAAGGAAACAGACAAAGCAGAAAGTCGGCCTCTTGTTCTGAAGACGCGGCCGATGCGCGGAGATGGCAGGCCAAACTATTCCTCGGCGCGGAATGCGCCCACCTATCGATAAGGCTTGATTTCCAAGGCTTTGGCCTCTTCGCATTTCTCAGCCAGACAAGTCCGCGGCCACTTGCCCAATTCCGCCACCCTACCCGACGCCCACCCAAGTAGCGTCACGTGTATTCAGCAGAGCCTCATAAGCTTTATCGACTTCTGCGAACATGAGCAACGGGCTTGGCCGCCTGGTCCTCATCTATATGACCTGTGCGGAATATAGGACATTTGATTGCGGGGTGCATCTACAGTGCGGCACATCCATTTAGCCTGGTTGCCACCAACCCGTTACCCGCTGGGGACAGCATTTGATGAGCAGCATGGCTATAGAATCCTGGTCGCCTTCTGACGACGTTTCTTTTCTCTTTTTCATGTCTCTCTCATGTCTTTTCTCTTCCTTCATACACAGCATTGCTGTGTGATTTCTCCATGGCCCGGCGCATATCAATCGATACCTTGGGGTTGATGTCCCCGAGGAGCAGTGCTGGTTTCAGCGCGGCAAAGAGACGGAGACCGTGGTACTTCTCAAGGCCAAGGCTGCTCACAACTTGTCTGTTGTTCGGACTCTTATGGGTCTGGTTCAATCTCGGTGCACATGAGGTCGTGATCCCGAAGGACTCGTTCGAGTACCTACAGGAAGAGAGCTTGCAAGATATACTGAACACAACCCTTGGAGTATGTTTATTTCTTTGCTCATCATCGGTTCCCCAAATCCGCCCAACTAGGAGCGCCTTGCAGTTACTTATGTCTTCTGAGCATCAACATCAATATCAATAACTGACAAATTTCAAGTTCCAAAAGATCTTCGTACTCAACCTCCCTTTCCGTACCGACCGCCGTGATGCAATGTCACTTTCCGCTGCCGTCTCGAATATCAAGCTCGAATTTGTAGATGGAGTTACGGGAGAAAGCATAAAGCCAAGTGCCTATCCTCCGCCAGAGGAGAATATTAAGCTTCTAAGTGGCATCCGAGGGAGCTGGAGGACCCACATGAATGCTCTGCAGAAGTTTGTACACCAAGCCTCATGTTTTATTAGCAATGATGACTGATTCGTTTCAAGAGTCGTTGAGCAGAATCTCACTACAGCATTCATTCTGGAAGATGATGTAGATTGGGACATTCGAGTCCGCCAGAACCTTCAACGTTTCGCCCTAGCCTCACGTTTCCTCGCTCAAAATAAAGATTTCCTTGCTTCGTCACCTAATCTTAGAAAGCAGATTGAACATAGGCCAAACACCGAGACAGAAGAATCGGCTTTCAAGATCATCGATACCGCGAACCTCGCCCAAACCCTTGCATCTATACCCCTATCCAAACTACCCATACGACCACTATTCTCAGACTCAAAACTCAAACCAGGGCATGCAAAATCACCATATGGAGATCCGTCCAAATGGGACATTCTTTGGATCGGCCATTGCGGAGCCGGCATGCCTCGCTCACCCCGCCAGCCCGCCCACTCCTTCAAGCACCACCCACAGCTGACGACCGAAAACGTCGTCCTGACACAGTCCGACGACGTCACAGTCCCAGTCGGCCGGCACCTCAAAGCCCACCCCTTCCAAGGCGATCCCGACGCCCTAGCAACCACATATCCAGCCCACAGTCGCATATTCCACCGCTCCAACGGCGGCGAACTCTGCACAGTCGGCTACGCCGTGAGCCAGCGCGGCGCGCGGCGACTCCTCCACCAATTCGGCATCAAAGGCTGGAACGGCATCTTCGACGCCGAAATGGGGCGGTGGTGCGCCGGCGAAGACCCAGACATGGGCTCTAACTTCCCCAAGCCGGATCCCAGCGCCGTCAAGAAGGAGAGGGTGTGTTTGACGTCTCAGCCGCCCATCTTTGCGCACCACCATCCTATGCAGGGGGAGAGCGATATTGGCGGCTTGGGAGGCGGGTATGCGCGCAAGTACGAGACGAAGTATCTGAGGTACAGTGTGCGTATGAATCTGGAGAAGCTGGTTCAGGGCGCGGGGGTGGGGAGCGAGATGTGGGAGACGGGGAGGGGGTTGGTTGACCAGTGGCCTGATGAGGAGGAGGCTTGAATGAGGTTGAGGGCGTGGTTGGAATAGGGATGGAGAGCTCAGAGGGATTGGGGTGCTCGTTGTACAGGCTATCACGGGTAGACAACGCGTCTTGTATATCGAAGCGCAATGCAAGATGGATGCAAAGGACTGGGACAACATAGCCATGAACTCACTTCACTGTATAGTCATTCTGATTCGCAGCTACGTAGCATGAGGAAACTCTACGAAGCCGTCAGTGAAGCCCTTACAAAGCCCAAATTCGATCGCCCATGCTCCACTGTGCATATATCCCCACCACGCCATTCATCCACCATACGCACTTCGCGTCACTGCTGGGGACGGGAGTGATTGCTCTGCAGCTTTTGATCCTAGGGTCATCGATGTCAGGACCCAGAGTCTAGCAGCACTGGCAGTCAGCTGGTGCGACAACAGTGTCTGATTACGACTGGCACGATTAACTCGAGGACCTCATAGTAAACACCATTATAAGAGCCTATTCTCTGCGATTTGTATCCCATGCCGATGATTCGCAGCACATCTTTCGAAGGAGCGAAGAGAATACAGGGGTTCGGCTACGGCGCTCACATGGTCTCGGCCCTTACTGGTTTATCTTTTTCTTTTCACGATTGCTTGTGGGACCTTTCCTAGTGAGGTAAGGATGCGATGCTTGTGCATTGTAGATGGTCAATTTGCATACATATTAGCTGTCACAGGTGCCCTCGATTGCTTGCCGGGAGCCATCGCTGGAATTGGGACTAAAAAGTAGAAAGAATCCTTTGGACTCGGGTGAACGAATAGGTTGATGACATTGAGGTAGGGAGCGAGACCGCTTTGTTGAGAGTTGCTGGCAGAGTTCTACGACAAGGCACTTGAACTACAGAGGTCCGTTCTGACCGGACCTCTGACGTTTTCGCTTCACGATGACACGCTAGTTTGATATTTGTACTTCCGATAAGACACTGTGCATGTATTGAAAGCTGGTGACATTGCTCTCAGTCATGTTTTGAAATTGTGGAGCTGCAGTTATGGTCTTCTGCTTTTCAAAAGATAATACCCAGAGAACCACGGAAGCGGTGTCCATAGGCCACTGTTGTGGTTTGAGATAGGATGCCTTGTTCCTCGGAGGTCCCTTGGAGATCTTTGACTAGGAGGCATATATCCGGGAGGCTGGAGCAGGGACCTGGATTTTATTCTTTGCCTAAGAAGGGACGGCTACTGCCTTTACTGATTGCGCTGCCGTGAGTTATTGTCCTTCCTCCGCTACTCTAGATGGTTCTGTATACCTTCCCTTCCGAGCCCCGGAACCCGGGTGTCTCCCTTCCGATGTGAAGGCTGCTCTACCGCACTACTGCTATGAAATTCAAGTTGGTTCAAAGCACTCACCAGACTAGAGCATTCAATCGTGTATGATTTTCAGTATCATCACCACGCGGCGATGATGCTAAGCTGGGGACTTGACCATCGTACGATGCATTAGTGCACACCAGGTTGCAGGACATGAATACTTGACTCTAAAGTCTATGATCTGCCAAAGTAACAACGATGATGAGAAGCCTCGAATATCCCACGCCTCATAGAAATGACATTTGCTTGTGATGACTCGTTGAGCCGAGTCACATTGTACCACGGAGTGGTGAGACTTCCGAACATCGTTCGGGCTTTAACAAGGATGAGCTGATCTACTTCAAGGTATGATATTGCTCACTGAATCAGGACATTCGCAGATTAGTAGTCAGTCTGAATCATGGGTGGAAGAATTACCGGTACGAAGTGCATCAGTGCCAACTCTTGGGTTTGGTGCACATAATATTATGAACTATAATACTCTAGCTTCGAGTCGCTACTAAAGCGGACAGTATGGAAACTAGAAGTGGTTCATCAGTACTAAGTAGGAAAAGTGGTGATTGTGGTGACCTAGGTACATGTCGGATGTTGTGAAAATGGGTACAAGTTGGTTCGGCGAACCTCGGTTCTTGCAGCTGACCCCAGGTCTCCACCTCCGCAATAGCCTTTGTGGCGGTTATATACCGAGCTCGACACCTCATCATGGAGGCCGTGTGCGAAGAGCGGACTAATTGCTCGAATTCCCTGATACTCGATTCTGTACATTTTCTTCCTTTTACAGTACCGCCATAATGTCGTCCACGGCCTACGTTCCATTTTCCGAACCCCCATACGTTCAAGGGCTCCCCTCGCCGTACTACCAAGAGACACATATCAAATGGCAAAAGGCTTGCCGCGCCTTCGTGGACAAGTACTTGCTAGAGAAGTCGTTGGAGTGGGATACCGCTGAGACGATTCCCGAGCATGTCTTTGAGACATTCGCGAAGCATGGCATGCTTCTCCCCACACTACCAGCACCTCTGCCCGTAGAATGGCTGAAGAAACTGGGAATCCACGACATCCTCGGCACAGTCAAGGTTGAGGAATGGGATTATATCCACACCATGATCTATGCCGACGAGGTATGCTCTCAATCTCTCTATATGTGTGGCAGATGTTGACGCGTAGTAGATGGCGCGCACCGGTCTCGCAGGCCCCTCCGGCTCCCTCACCACAGGCATGTCCTTCGGCGTCCCACCGATTATCAAGTACGGCAACAAGCAGCTCCAAGAGCGATTCCTTCCTGAGCTCCTCACCGGCAAGAAGCGGACGTGCATTGCCATCACCGAGCCCGAAGCCGGTTCCGACGTCGCCAACATCACCACCACTGCTGTGAAGACGCCAGACGGCAAACACTACATTGTAAACGGAACCAAGAAGTGGATTACCAATGGAAGTAGGTGTTATCCTACGATGGTTTGAAGTGGAGAAATGCTGACAATTGCAGTTTGGGCGGAATACTCGTCCATGGCTGTTCGAACGGGTGGACCAGGGCCTACTGGGCTGTCGATGCTCGTCGTGCCTCTGAAGGGATATCCAGGCGTCAGCATGAGGAGATTGAAGGTCGGTGGCCAGGTTTCTGCCGGCACGACCTTCATCGAGCTCGACGATGTCAAGGTCCCAGTTGAGAACTTGATCGGCGAGGAGGGCATGGGTATGAAGTACATGTAAGTTCTGCCTCTCCGCAATCTCAATATTCCAAGGCTGATGAAAAGCAGCATGACCAACTTCAACCACGAGCGTCTCTCCATCGCTATCGGCGCAACCCGTCAGGCTCGCGTGGCCCTCGGAGCGGCAATGGAATATGTCCTCAAGCGTGAAGCCTTCGGCAAGCCCCTTATCGACCAGCCCGTAGTACGACACCGTCTCGCCAAAGCCGGTGCCCTCCTCGAATCGCAATGGGCGTGGGTCGAGCAATTCGTCTACCAGATGACCAAGCTCCCCAAGGCGACGGCTGACATCGAGCTCGGCGGACTGACTGCCATGGTCAAGGCGCAATCCGGTATTGTGCTGAACGAGTGTGCGCAGACGGCGCAATTGCTCTTCGGTGGAAACGGATATACCAAGAGCGGCCAGGGAGAATTGATTGAGAGTAAGTACTCTTCTAGTCTTCCAAATCCGAGTTCTTAGGACTAACACCGCATTCCAGGAATCTATCGCGAAGTCCCTGGTGTCAGGATACCAGGTGGATCCGAGGACGTGATGATGGATCTCGGTGTGCGTCAACTAGTCAAGAACTTCAAGGCGAAGACCAAGGCTCTGCAGGCCCCCTCTGGCTCGTCGAAGCTATAAGTCTTCCTTCCAGAAGAGACTAGCGCCACACTTGTAATATATATCTAGAAATAGATCCTTCTCCTGCAAATCCTCGCATCGTCACATGTGTTCGCATGCTGCGTGGAAGTTCCCAATATGTGTCTTGGCCACACCCACTTTTGCCGAACACACGCCCAGTCCTCGTATATGTAATATCGAGACGTGTGCAAATTGCAGAACATATAAAACGTAGACTTTTTTTAAGCAGAGCCCTTTTTCCGAATTCGCAGGGCTCAGCTGGCTGTCCAGTCGCTGCTATCCCAGCATGATAATGGGTGTTGGATTCGTTTGTCTCGAATTGCTATCTGAGACATTTGTCTTGCCCATGACCTACCTCCTCATCCTACGATATGGAACTTTGCTCTTTGCGAGGGAAATGTGTAGGAAACCTGCCCTCGCGCTTGGAGCGTATCTATGTTGGTGTAAAGCGCGAGAGTAGGTTGTGTTCGTCTTGTCAGAATATATACACAATCCAACATATACGCCATCTCCCTTCCTTCCTTTCTTCACTCAAATCTCAGGATACCAAGCATTCTCCTCCCTACCTGCTCCACAACCATGCACACGCAAATCTCCATCCCCAACTTCCTATCCCTTTCCTTCTTCCTCCTCGCCCTCCGTATCTACCGACGCCAGTGCGCGGAGTTGTGCTATGCCGATAGTGTTACAAAGGAGAACGGTGTGAGAAGGAGGTTGTGAAGCGTGTTCGCGAAGTTTATCCTTGGGTTTGGGCGGAGGGTGAAGAGACCGAGGAGCTGTTCAGAATATGAAAAGGAGAGCTGTGTTTACGGGAGGTGAATGCAGCACTCGAGGTCCAGTAATGCGACGTGTCTCTAGTGGAGAATGTATACATGTACGAGCATTTCGAGAAAATTCTTGCGCGCGAAAAGGGTGTGCAGTCCCTATATTCAAGCTTTACCGCGTAGTGCCTTTTACCATATCATCGGGCTCGCCAACATCATCTCCAAGAAACCTAGATTGAGACAAGAACTAGTAAAAAGCCACGCACACTACAACGCCAACGACCCTGCAGCAGTTTTCATATATCATTATCTTCGAATGCTTCAAACAATATACTTTTCTTGGAACAGTATCGTATTCGGGATGCGTGGTGCCTATTTACCCTCTGCATGGGCCTTCTGAACACGTTCTATGTACATAGTATCACCTATACTTATACAGCGGCGAGAGCCACTCTAAAACCTACCTTCTATATCTAATTCTACCAGGAAACTGTACCGTCGTCTTCAATATGAGAGTTGCGCTTATTGTTTCGTCGTTCTTCGCTATTTGCCTTGCGGCTCCGGCTGCGGTATCCCCTGTGAAGCCTGTGGGCTTAATACCTGGAGACTGCTTCTGTTCTTACCCGATTTGCCCGATGGAGTTGATTGCGGTATGTTGGCTAATCTTCATATTTCTGCGTGAAGATGATTGGGTTGTGCGTATAGAACTCGTGTCTGACGACCGTTGTAGGAGTGTAAATGCAAGAACGCACACGCAGAGGCGTGCTATCAAGCCAGCGTAGCTAAGGGGTTCCCGTGTGAGAAGCCTGTTCCTGAAGTAAGTGCACATAATCGTCTCTACAGAAGGGTTGTTAGAGTTGGTCTGGGTGCCTGCTGATTGCATTCAGGTGTGCGGCGCGGTCGCCTACGCGATTTCGTAGGGTTTCTCAATGGTTGCTAAGATTAGTCTTGCACAGAAGTCAGTGAAGGGGATTTGTAAATCTTGTATCCTACGGCTGTTCCCTTATGTTGTATGTCTAAATTTACGATGGTGAAGGGAGAGGAGGAATAAGCAAATTGACCAATTTCCGAAGGTGTCAAAAATTGTTGAGATTACCCAGTTGGTCGAGGATCAACGGATAAGAGATCTTCCAAGAATACACGTTTCTTCTAGCAAATGGCGTAATAAGTTATCCTGGGTGATTGTGAGATGTATGTATGGCTGACGCTGATGCCAGTTATCCCTTATAATTTTCATGGTGCGTTTCCGTCTTTCAGGGCGGAAAAGTAGTCCGGAAGAGCTTGTTCCCGCGTTCCGGGTCCTCCATGCAGACTCTTTGGATATTGTCAATGAGGCATTATAATGGTGACTTGAGAGTGTTGGGATAGAGGTTCACGTTCTGTGATTTATTCTAATGCATGGCTGTTGAGTGTCGATCTATGTCATGGTGGTGGATATTGAACGGTGATAGTCCTCGGGATCGGAGCTAAATCAGAGTGCCGAAAAGAACGCACCCAAGGGCGTTGTGATCCTTGTCGCGATACTGTACGTGCATGTAATCTGCAAGCCTCATCGGTTTGTGCAGCCATCAAGGTGTTTTCTGACATGCAAGTTTATTGTACATGAGCACGTTCGAACAGGACCCGGGCTCTCCCGCTAATCCTGGTGAATCGTGATGCATTTTTGCATTTTGGGCTTGTTTGAGGTTCTCTAAACGTTAGTTACAAATACATTTTGGTAGCGTGCATGTTTGTCTGGGGCTGAGGATTCGCCACTAGGGAGGGTAAGAGCGGACGAGTCGCTCTCGAGTCGCCAACTGAATATCGTCAGGTTAGACACTCGAGCGCTGACACGCTGGACGGGGTTCCGGTGCACACAACCATGAGCCTCAGCTGCATGCAAGGCGACGCCACAAAGAAGATTCTTCAAGTAACCACGCTGCGGGCCGCTAAGAAGAGTACCACATCGGAATTCCGATTGAGAATCGGAGGGATCAGCGCGGGTCTTCAGGGTGAATTCACCTCCGTAGACCAGAAAGCATTACCAGGGCACTGTCAAGCCATGTCCCCGTCCAAGTTCCGGTTCCGTATACCTTTTCCGCAGAGGTTGGATATGGGCCATGTTCTATTTGACAGGGCGGCCGCGGACCATGAGTCGCAGGATGGCGCAGATGTCGATGTGCGACGAAGTGGTGGATGCGGCCAAGCGATCTAGGGAAGGGATGTGGTGCTAGACAGGCCAACGGCGTGGTCTTTTCCGAGTCTTCGCCGACAAGGGAAAGCGTCCCCCGCAATTTGGAGAGGCGGCAGGGGTGATGCATTCACCTCCACTCGTTCGCTGATTCATGCCAATGCCTCGCACAAGACGCTGCCAGACCAGCCCGCTGGACTCCCTTTGCTCCGAGCGCCGATTATTGCGTTCATTATTCATTCTCCCGCTGCTCTTGGAGACTGACTCCCAATGCAGCGTCAGGGCGGGCGGGCTGCTTTGTTTTACGCACGAACGGAGGCGCGCTGTCACTTGCAGCGGTCAGCGCTCAGCAGGCCTGGCAGACTCTTCGTGATCAGACACGGCAAGCACCGCCAGGCCCAAGCTAATGTCCGGGGCGCAGTTTAATTGGAGTGTGCGTCGGAGCAGTGGGCCTCTCCGATTGTCACCAAAAGCCGCATGCAAAAATTGGTCCCGCCGCAAGACGCCTAAGCCGGGTCACGTGTGGCAAGCCGGCTAGCTGCTCGGCTATGCGTTCCAGAGCTGTCTGGCTTGGTCATTGGGCCTGGCGGCTGACACCAATCACGTCGCGCCTGGGATATCCATTTCCGTCCGCCGTCGCCATGATTCCGCCCCAGACTCTGGTCGCGGACAATATGGACCATGCGTGAATCAACTGCTTTCTCCGCCCCACACCCAGTTGACTCGACGCATGGTCCAGCCAGGCCAAAACTCGCTTGTTCGCTCTTCGCAACAGATTGTGTACTATGTAATCATCAGTCTTGGCCTTCACGAGCGGTAAGCTGCTCACCGTCTGCCAAAAGGGCAGGGTCGGCTTTGAAATATGGACCGCGGTATCTTGACACACAGGGGCCCAGCAGCTGACGTCGGCCAACACGTTTTGTCTTCAGATGCGGGCTTTGTCCCGAGGGCATCCGAGAAGGACCGCGCCTCTAATCGCGCCAAGGGTCAAGCGCCGACCATCCGCATCTGGGGGGACTGGGGTACTCACTAACGATCCCCAGTGGGGACGGACGCGGCGTCATGAGCGTTAATCGCACCAAGGTGAATCGCGCCTGGTCGGCCTGCCCTAAGCACTCGACTAGCCCTGTGTCGAATCCACTCTGGCGAAATTGGTGCCATACATAGTCTTTGCATGCCCCCAGACCCCTCGCGTGTGTGAAAGTGAATTCAATTCTTCTCCAAGACCCTTTCTGGAAATTTCCTTTCAGACGACAACAGTTGCAAACATGTCTGATTACTCTGCATCACCGTCGGACCATCACAACGACATACAGCCGCCAAAACGAAAGGCCACCCAAGCCGGCCTCGACGGACACACAGCAGGACGTTCAGTAAAAAGGAGGGCTTCAAAGGCGTGCCAGTGCTGTCGAGCACGCAAGGTTAGATGCAATGTCACAGAGCATGGCGCTCCTTGCACGAACTGCCGATTAGACGAAGTCGAATGCATCGTGTCGGAGAGCAGGCGCAAAAAGTTAGTTTACCCCTTCGTGCGGTATCCGACGGTCTCTCTTCCCAAGCTCGCCCCAAGTCGTCCCTGATCAACTTTGTCGACATTTTGAATCTATCGAATGTCGTCATGCAAGGTTGGTCGTTGGCTTGGTCCAGCTCGGCTAGCCACTTGCAGTGCGTTGATTCTGTCACGTTCGGTTGCGACAGAATTGGCAAACTGCCGTGGATTGACCCACGCCATGAATAATTTTTGCTGACGTCGACAGGAAATGGAACAAAGATGACGAGCAACAAGTCGACAACTCGAGCTCAGCATCAAATGCCAATCGTAAGCTCGCTTCACGCGAGCCCCTGGACATTGCTCAAAGTCTGAATCCGGCCTCGTCGCGAGGGTCACATGAGGCGGAAGCACGCCGTGACGAGCATGTGCCACATTCCATCTGTGCGTCCCAATCAGCTTCACCGAGAGACACGTACTGATTTGACCATAGACCAGAGCCACGGAAACCGCATCCACTCCGTTCCTAATTTTTCAGACCTACAGCGTCGCTTGTCAATTACATCGCAAATCAATGGCTTGCCAACATTGCCTTTTTCGCCCTTCTCCAACGATGCCAGGCCACCCTTCTTCGGCAATCTACCCCAGAAGGCATCGTCAGGTGAACTTCCAAGATTTATCAAACCGCTACCTAGCAAAATTGGACCTGAAGAAATCTCTTATTTGGAGAAGAAGGGCGCTCTGACAGTGCCAAAGGGCACCTTGCGTAGTGAGATGCTTCGAGCCTACGTGGAATTCGTTCACCCATACATGCCACTTCTGGATCTACATGACTTCCTCACAATTATCGACCGACCGGACGGCAGCAATGGCAAAGTCAGTCTGATTTTGTTCCAAGCTGTCATGTTCGCCGGTTCGGCATTCATCGATATGCAACACCTGCGTGCCGCGGGCTATGCTACTCGAAAGGAGGCGCGCAAGGATTTCTTTCAGAAGACAAGAGTAAGTGACATTTCATTCCTTGGTCTCTTGGAATTTGTTCTTCGGCCGAGTCGGAGCATGTTTCATATCGGAGGCTACTATTCGGACCCTCCGAGCATGCACGTCCGATTCACATGTGAACATGTGAAAACACCGCAATATTTTTAGCCGTTCGGCGAATGAGCAAATTTGCTAATGAGCTCGTGAAACAGATTCTGTATGATTTCGATTACGAATCCGACCGAGTGTCTCTAGTCCAGGCGCTTTTGCTTTTGACGTACTACTACGAGACGCCAGATGACCAGAAGGATACTTGGCACTGGATGGGCGTTGCAACGTCCGTTGCACACACCATTGGACTGCACCGCAATCCAGACAATACCAACTTGGACAGTAAGCGTGTCAAGCTATGGAAGCGTATATGGTGGTCAACATACATGCGCGATCGTCTCATCGCTCTCGGCATGCGCCGTCCAACACGCATAAAGACCGAAGATTTCGATGTACCCATGTTGACCCTGGATGATTTCGAAATCGCCCCAATCCCAGATTCCATAACCTGCATCCCGGCCGATTGCCGTGTTGCTAGAGACGTCGATGTGCAGAGGCAGCTGGCTATCTTGTGCATCGAAAAGGCACGATTGTGTCTCTGCATCTCACATGTTCTGTCCAAGCAATATTGTGTCCTCAACAATAACCATGGCCTCCAAAACGACCGCACTACGATGATGCTACTTCCTAAAAAGCTTGATCCTGAGACCAGCGAGGTCAAGACTTGCGACGAGGAACTCCAGAAATGGGTCGCTGAATTGCCAGAAGAGGCCAAATACACAGACAAACTCACTGGCGAAGGTTCGATTGATCTGGCTAGGTCATTGCTACACATGGTCTTCTTCACTACCCTGTCTGCTCTACACCGACCTCAGGTATTGCCAAACTCGCAGGCTGGTCCAGCCAGCACCCCGGCGGTCAATATCGAGTCTGATCTTCTTGACGTGTCTCGCCGTAACGTTCGTCGCGCAGCATCCGCCATTACCTCGATAGCTCAACGTCTCGACAGCGGTGATCTAGTCAAGTATCTCCCAACGACTGGTGTCACTGTCCTTCTTCCAGCCATCATCATCCACCTTCTCGATATCAAGGCGCCAGAAGAAGAAACCCGTCGCTCATCCCTGCGTGGATTCTGCCAATGCATGGCCGTGATGGGCAAGTTGCGAGATCTCTATGCTGCGGCGGACTATTCGGTGGCTTTCCTCGAAGCCGCAATCCGCAAAGCAGGTATTCACGTCGCCCCGATGGCCGCTCAAGCTTCACCAATGGCTAAGCCATCACCGGTTACTACTGTCGAGGACCTTGTTGATGCTGGAAGACGTCTCGATCTGGTCAACGCTGCAACATCTGCTACAGGCGCTCTTCATCGCTCGACCCTCACTCCACCTCCAGATAGCGGTACGACTAATATGCTCGCATTGGAGAAACAGCACGACGATCGAAATGTCACCGACGAGGAGGTTGCGCGAAGACTGGAGACATTCCTTGCCTCAACACCGCCCGAGTCGGACCACGAGCATATGTCGAGCATTACGATTTCGGAAGATGCGCCGATTTCTATGGCTACAGCCTCCGCAATCCACGGAAATGGTCCCCTACAATTCTCGAATAAGTGGATGATGGATATGCCAGCGAACTTTTCTCATATCAATCATCATCAAGACGACGAGATGCTTTTCTCCAGCCTTCCACTGAACAACGAATTCGACGAAGGCGACTTCGACTCACTCTTGAATCTGGACGCAGTGGGCGAAACGTTCAATTTCGACGATGGCACACTGGACAACAACATGCATATGGGTTTAGCCGATGCAGATTGGCTGGGCCACGGAGATGCAATGCACATTGAGGCCTGAAGGGAGGAAGAATTTCAATTTTTCAATGACGATTATTTCACGATTTCTACTAGACACGGTGGGGCGCAAACGAGTTGGATCGGATTACCAAAAAGTCATGTTTTTTCATTATCGATTTTGGGCTCAGCAACCTCAACAGCACGATATCCATTTCCTTATCTCTTTACTGTTTCGTCGCTTTTCTCAGTGTTTCTGGATGCGCAATGGAAAGATTGGATGGGAATGGGTAATACAGATTATGCAGGAAACGAACGACGAAGCAAGCAAGCAAGCACATTGACTATAATTATCAAAAGCGCTTCTTGAACCACGAAAGTAATCAAAAGAGTTCAACACCCAAAACCCCCCTTCTCCCACTGCTCGACAACCACCCCTGCTGCAATGCTGATCTCTCTCGTGTGTTGTGTGTGTTCGCGTGAGTCGCCCAAACGCTAATTACCGCAAACCTCCATCCAGACAACCCGCATGGCGCACCGCCAGCGCTGATCTCGGAGGGCCGAAAACCCTGGCCAGGCTCACTTCCACACTTGATGCAAGTCAGTGCCGACGGGGCAGCGTCGTTTCCTCGTTGCGGTTTGGCGCCGTCGGGAAGGGGTCCAGACACATGGACCATGGTCCAGCTTGGATCCCCTCGCCCTCGTGGCGGACGCGTTAGTAAAGACATGTGTGTCGTGTGTCTTGAAAGCGAGCGAACTAAGAAGAAGGTTTGATTCGCTCTACTTCATTCAACATCTGTAGGCTACTACACCGGCCCCCGCAAATCGCTAATCGTAGCATGGAGAACCGCGATCCGGGGTTATTTCACCTCCTCCTCCGTGCTCGGCTTGAAGCGAAAAGAAAGCGTAGCGTCCAGCGTGTTTCTGTCTGGCGTCCACGATCGGACCTTGGAGTATACCTAGAGCCTCGGGATCGCGGGGGTGGGGGCGGGCGGTGAGTTTCCACTGGTGGGCGGTGTGCCGCTGATGCAATTGAATGATTGGGATGGATGGGGAGGGCCCCACTTCTTCACTTCGGAGGTATACATTTGGCGGAGGTTATTCACTCTTTGACACGCTATAATGTTGTACAGTAGTCTTGCAAGTCGTGAGTCGTCTCGTGAGCGGTGCACAGAGTAACGATGCGCACAGAGTCAGTAGGTCGTGGTCGTGGTCGTGGCCGTGGTCCTTGCATCTTCTCCGACCACCACGGCCCTCTGATGCCCACACCCACTTCCGATCTCCACTATCCATCCCCCTATACGAAGTACAGGCTCAGACTCTTGGCATAACGTTCACAAACAACCGATTCCCCAAGAACAAAAATGATTACATTTCTCCCAGCAGTCCCGTCCCATCCCGCCCCCTCCACCATCCACCCCTCAAGCTCAAACGCCCATTTCCCTGTCCCCCCTATCTCCACACTCCACAATGCACACTTCCCCGCGTTTTCCTCGTAGACTATACTGTACCCTGAACGCGGCTGGGCCGTCTACACACACGGTGCTCCGAGGAATTAGTGAACACACCGATGCAGGGGTGCGATCGGGCCTGCGTTACTAACCACTACGTCCGTACTATGTGGTAAGGAACTAATACGTAACCGGGCAGTGAAGTGAGTGGAGTGGACATGAAAGCCTTGCCTTGCAGCCCAGCAGCGCTCCAGCCGTCTTGCAACCGTGGTTCGTGCATGCAGGGCCGGACAGGGAGACCATCGTAATCTTGGAAGACTCGGACATGGGAAATCCCGCGTGTCATTGTCGTGTGTCGGCGGAGCTAGGAGCGGGTGCGCTGGGAGCGTGGTGTTTACTAATGTACTAATGTGTGTGCGAGTCGCGCGAGTCTTTGTCTTGTCTTGTCATGATATTCGAGTCATTGATACTACGACGACGACGACCACCACCAACACCACCACCGACAATATTCCAAGCCACGTTTCTTTTTCCTTAAACTCTCAGACCTTTGAGATGCCTAAGAACTCAGGCTCTAGCAGCGCCGATCTTCAAATACTTTGCCTTCCCAGACCAGACCCATGGAACTTTCTTCTCGGTGGTATCCTAGAAGACTACCCCGACTATAGTCTACAAATACGTCTGAGGTTCTATAGTGGATGCGATAGCCTTCGTAATCTCCTACTGTAGGGTAAATCTCGTTGCTGGTTTCACCAACCCTAGGTGGTCTACTTAATGCAGCACTGACGTTGCTGAGACTCCTTTCGACACGGAAAACACCAACCACTTGGATCTAGGCAGTGGTATTAACATTCCAAACTCCAGAACCTGTACAGGCATGACGGCTATGGTAAGCTTCACCAAAGATACAAGGTTCGAAGCGAGTTCGTTGTTGAAAGTGATTGATTGATTGATTACATGATTGCATGCTCGGATTAGACTAAAATGCTGATGGAGAGGTAGGTATTAAACATGCTAAGAAGGTAACTGAAAAAAAAGACATGGGTATGTACCGTAGTACAAGAGCTGAAGACGCCTTGGCGCCTTATGATCGCATGTTGAATGACAGTGTGCCTCGCCTTCTTAATCTAGCCGTCGCACATTTCCCCTCTTTACTAGATGTTTCGCTACCGCTCGCCTGTTAGATGAATTGACTTTTCTTCTTCAACTGCTCCAGAATTTCATCATTCCTCTTGGGCCCACCTCTTCTCTCTCTCCGTTGGCTTGTCCGTCTTGCCATTCAGTGAGTCCTTCCAAGCCCAGTATTCGCCCAGTCGTACTTCGGCATAGCTCGCATAGTCAAAGTCAATCAGAGAGATTTGTGCCTGGATCAAAGCCCAAATGCCCCAGTAGAAGCCGGGGACACCACGGAATCGGTCGACTTGCTCAAACAGCTCCTCCAGTTCCGACTCCTTGTAGGAGCGGTTCTGATGCGTGCTGAAGCTCTTGAGGTATTCTCTCAGAAAGGCTTGGCGAACACTGCGAGTTGGCATGGCACTGTAGTCGCACTCAAAGCCACCCCATTCAGCGAAGTGGTTGGCAATGTCGAAACTGGCAGGTGCAGGTGTAGCATATTCGTAATCGATAAAGGACACAGATGCAGCCGTCTCAGGCTCTTCTGAGCCCGTTGAAGCACTTGAGCGGCGCGAGGCAGCGGCAGACGAGGGGGTGGGCTCGATGATCACGTTGCCGGAGAGGAGGTCGCAATGGGCGAAGACGAACGAGTTGGAGCCGCCGATGCCAGGAGTGTCCCCCAACATGTCGGTCAAGCTCTCCAACTCCTTCATCAACTCATCTCGGCGGGCGGTTTGCGCGGTTGTTGCTATCGGCAGCGCGGAGATCCATTTTTGCATAGTGGTCCACACATTCGGGATGGGTTTGCCTGGCGTCAGATTTGCCATTGCAGCCAGTGACGCACGCTTGTTGTTCTGAGTGGCAGCTAGTTGAGAGGGCGCAGGGCAAGTGCTGCTAATACTCGATATAGGTAAAGTGGCATGCCATTCTCCCAGCCTCTGGGCTACTCCTCTCCACACCTCTGGCCTGCGCAGATCGGCGGGCGCGCAGACCGTGCCTGATATGTACTTGTATAAGAGACCGTTTTCAAACCGGGCGTAGAGCGCGGGCGCGAGGCCGTGGCGGGAAAGGAGCGAGTGCGAGCGGGTTTCCTCTGCGGCCGACATTTAGCGCCATTGTGCGATGGGCGGTCACGGAGCGACTTACTCTCGCGGTCTATGAGGACGTCGGTGCCCTTGCCATATGCTCGTAACAGGATGGCATCTTCGTCCACCTCTGTCTTGGACAGGCCGGGGAGCTTGTTGACCGCCTTTAGGAGCTAATATGCCTCAACTTAGCGTCACGGCCGGGAAAAGGGGCTGTTGCGCAGGAGCAGCGCAGAAGAGCATACCGTGTTCGTGATGCCGTCGGTGAAGCGCACAAACTCAATTGTGTCCTTGGAGTCTTTCCAGTCGGGGCGCAGGGTGAGGATGAGGTTCAGCGCGGAATTGTGCGAGTCGGAGTTGTCGTAGAACTGGGCGATGTGCCGCAGCGAGTCGTAGGGTGACTGCGCTTTGCTGCCCATGGTGAGAAGCTGCTTGGGGGTCAATTAGAGGCTGGGGTTGACGCGGAAGATTAAATGTTGGTGGACGTCAAAATGTGGCACCTGGCCCAAAGTCGCAGGCGTTGCATGTGACAGCTCCACAAGACAACCGTGGGGATCGGGGACGGGCAAGAGCGACGTACCAGTGCAGAAGAAGCGGGCAGAGCAGTGGGTGAGACAAGAGGGTGTGTTTTGTGTGAGGCGGCGGGTGGAGGAGCGAGCACAATCACGACGGCACACACCGCAGAGTCGTTTCGGTGGGGATTGGGGTCGCGTGGGCCTTTTCAGAAGGCAGACGTTCCCCTGTTCTAGCCCCGCAGTTGACGCCACACGACCCTGGAAAACCCTGCCCCTTGGACCCAAAAGCCACGGTGACGTCTTGCACCCTCGCCCACTGCTTAAGCATCATCAAGAACGTGCAAAGCTCACTGTGCTCCGGACACTCCTCTGCTGATAACGTCCTCCACTCGCCCTTCTTCACCGTGCCCAGGCGGCTACCTCGGATCTGCACACTGTCCTCTCTGTGGCTAGATATGCACGCATACGACTACCTGCGGCCACTAGCCAACCGTAGCCTGCCTCAAAGTGTGGCGCCCATTGGTCGTCGGCATCTGCCTGCGCAGACTGACCCTCGCTCACATGTCCTTGTTCATCCAGGTGCTCGATGACGTTATTCCTTCACTGCCACGATGCTTTCTGACGGACCAATCGTGGACTCCCTGTGTGAGACCAATCATGTAAACATTGACTTGAGGCAGTTGCACGTCTTGAAGACACCGACACTTTCAGGAATTTTGAAGGATTACACTGAGCGAGAATGGAGACGATGATTACGTTTCATGTCAACTTCAGACAAGAGTTCTCTTTTGACCTCAATTCTCTAGCTCTATATATATATCTCCTTATATCACCTCCGTACGCATCATGCAATCACCACATCAACACTGCACCCCAAACTTCCTCAGTGTCTCCTTGCCCGTCGTAATCTTCATCCCAATCCTAATTCACATCGTCAGCCACGAGTCACAGCACACATTACGAGTAGATAAAAATAACGTACCTTGCATCCAAGTCAAAGCCATCCCACTTCGTAACCTCCTCAAGCCAGTCCCTACACTCATCAAGCACTCCAGCATGCGCTTCCGGCTGGCCATCTGCATCAGCTTCCCTCCAAAGATTGGCCGCCATCTCGTATCGAGCACAAGGCGCCGTCCAGTTGTCTTTGAGGTGGCCCTTGAACAGCGTTCTATCGTGGGACATGATATCCTCCTCAAGCATCTTCTTCGCCTCCGCAGTGCGATTCATATTCCTCAGTGTCGCCGCACGGAGAACTGTTAGAATGGATTTCTCATCCAGTCCCTCCTTCTCCCAGTGCGGATTGCTCGACGACTCGCTCCAAGCCAGGTTGTCGAGCGAGACTTGCAGATGGTCGTTGCGCATGCGTTTGTACCCGTTCCAGAAATATATCATTTCCTCGATGGGCGATACGCCGACAGCGTCGACGAGGTCGCATTTCCATTCCTTGGCGCGGGCTTCCCATTTCTGAATTTTGCGGATGACAAAGACGTCGAAGGGGAGCTGGCGGGCCATGAACTTCTTTTTGCCAGTGTTGGGGATGACCTTCTTCAGGAACTCTTCGGCTTCGGCTGCGTACTTCTTCGCGGCTGTTGGGTTGGATTCCTTGTTTCGTCGGTACAATTCGACGCATGAACTACCGCAGATGTAATAGTATAGGCCATGACTCCAGTTGTTCAGGGTTATGCACTTCTGGAACGCTATCGATGTCGCCTCAAAGTCGTGAATGTACATGTTATTCAGGCTGCGCTCGAACCAATTGAGAGCCTCGAGCTGCTTGAGCGGAGACTCCCCTGCATCTGCCGTGAATTGGATAGCTTTCTCAAGCTCCTTTCCAGCAGCCAGCATACGTGCCTCTTCTAGCAGCCAGAAGTGGCTCTTGGGGTACCTCTGCCGCATAGCCGCAAGCAGAGCCGCGCACCGCTCCTTGGGATAGGATCCTTCACCAGTTGTCGGAATGATGTCGCAGAAGTTCGTGAAGCCATTCAGGTATCCCATGATTACGAAGCCTGCCATTGCTCCATGTATGTTATCGAACTTTGTAGCTTGCCATAGCATCTGCAATCCACGATCTCTATCTCCCTTGAAGCCAACAATCTTCAGTAAGGTGGCGAACGAGGGCGGGATGAATGAGAGCAGGAGCATGAGCATTCCAAAGCAAAAGTTGGACCCTGACAGAATGAACACATCCACTGGATGATCGCTGAAGGTCGCAATATCTGCTTGAGGATCTTCATCATCAGCCAAAGTGAGCTTAATGAAATCGTCAACTGCGCTAGGGGTAGCAGTTGAAGGGTCGTTGGATGCTGAGGGTAGGTCAGGTGCGGAGCTAGAGTGGAGGTTGACAGTTCTTCGAGCATTGTCAAAGTCAATGGAACCTTCGTTCTTGGTGGAGACTGTTAGATGGCCCATATACTCTGCCGGAGTAGTCTCCCCTTTCCGATCCTCTTCAGCATCGACGAAGTCGAAATCGTCATCGCTGTCTTCACCTTTCTTAGATGCCTTCGCCTTTGGTGTCACGCCGCTTTGTGTCGCATCTTTTGGAGCCTGCTTGAGACTGGCTGTCGATGCAGCCGCAGAAGGGCCTGTCGAGGTTGGAGGCCTTGAGCCTTTCAGCGTACTGCCTGCCATGTTTGAACGGATCGAACCAGGTTTGGAAGAAGTGGCGGAGCTCGTGGTGGTGATGCTGTTCATGCTTCGCTCCTTCAGGAACCTTTTCTCATTCTCCACAACACCTTCAAGTGCAACATAAGCCTTCCTTAACTTGTAGAAGCTCTTGATTGCCTCTGTAAGACTCTCATTGAGCACCCCAACGACAGCGCTCATCAATTGTGCTTCAGCTTGGCATACTGCGTACTCGGTACCCGGGGGGTATATAGGCGAGTGATAGGCATTAGGGTCCTTGTTGGCTCGACGTTGCTGCTCCCAAGCGGAGTTTTCGGCTTGATAAAGGGCGTTCGCAGCTATTGTCTAGGTCAGTACCATGCCTGGTCTTTTCTAGGGTGTCCAGCCAGACCTTCTCGCATGATTTCTTGTTCAAAACCCAAAGTGGCCCTCATGAATGTGCAAACACCTACTCCCAACTATCCATTGTCAGTTTCCTGTTTCACATTTCTTGAGCGGCAGCTTCCGGGTTGCGCACCTGGTGGAATGACGAGCTTCCCTTACTCAGGAGAGTTTCAGCAGTCTCTACATCGTCATGCATGATATGGGTCACGGCTACAGGTTATGTATCAGTCTCGTCTGTGAATCGATCGAGGTAACCGCTTCGGAGTATATCATACCGCTCATGGCATCCTGAACTGGTATATGTTAGAAGTTACTTTCTGGTTTAATACGAGGAATCATACGCTGGGCAAGTTCATCAAGAGCATTCAAACTCTTTGTGTGTATAGGCGTGTGGCCTTTAAGCCACCCCCCGACCTTCAGCATATTGAAACCAGAGCCTTGGAGCCAGAATCAAAGCGAGAGAAGAGAATGGCACGAAAATTAGGAAACGAGAGAAAAGAGTGAAAGGTGGAAAGTCTGTAAAAGGCGGAGTAGAAGCTAAAGATACCGGGCGCATGTGCCTGAAAGCCCACCAGGCCCTTCCGTCCCAGTGCTTACCTCCCGCTTGAGCGTCGTCCGGTCACTTCGGAGCTAATCGCCGTACGTCATCCATGTTTGTTCCTTCGTCGGGGCTTACTGCTACTCTCGCCGCGTTGCTACCCCATATAGATGGTGCAACGAAGGGAAGGAAATCTTGTTGAACGCCCGGTAGTACCAGCGACATCTTCCCAGCGCAGATCATGGTGGTATCGCGGCGGCATGTGGAAATGGTGCCCCGCGCACATGGCTGGTGAGCACGTGACGAGCCTGTGAGCCTCGCGGACCTTCGCCGCGTCGTGGGAGCTCACGAATGCTTAACTCCAACCACCAAACCTAAGCCTTCAACGTCCACGTAATCCGCGCGTATCCGGCCGTCAAACACGATCGGACCATCTCCCGCCCGCGAATCCGTCGCAAGCCACACCACATCCACTCCAGTTTTCCCTCATCTCGACCGCAAAGATGTCCGGCTCAGCGAAAGCAGGTAGCAATACGAAAGCTCCTGCCAACGACTCCAAGAATGGCGAGCAACCACTGACGCAAGACAAGAAGCCTGCTACGCAGCTAGAGGAGGATGACGAGTTCGAGGACTTCCCAGTCGAGGGTACGTAGACCCTCCTGCAGGACACCCCACTGCTTCAGTGCAATACCACAGATACTGCGGAATGATACCGTTCTTTATCGACATTGCATTCAGATACTGAGAGATTACGGAGGCTGACTCTTGTACAGATTGGACAGAGGAAGATACTCAGATCCCCGGTGGCAACACGCATCTTTGGGAAGAGAGCTGGGACGACGATGACACGAACGAGGACTTCGCCGTACAGCTGAGGTAAATAATCTCTCATATTGGGAGTTCTTGCGCAGACATGAAGCTAACGATGCGCAGGGAGGAGCTGAAGAAGCTGGGCAAATGAACGAGATCGTAGGATAGCTCGCTCGATTCCGTGGCGACAAACACCGCGCAGAGCTGAAATGGCAAGGCAGAGAACAAAAGAGGATGTGCCATTCAAGCTCATGTGGCTATAAAAGCATCACAATCATAGAAGTCAACGGTGGAAGAACATTCCGACTGTTTTCGCTTGTGGGACAGCAATAGCTACATACTCACAACCTAGCCGATATACCTTTCACGCTACTTTGAGCCTTTGTTTTTTCGCATCGTAATGATCTACTTACTTGACAGCGCGCTCACACCGGGCAGATCCTTACCCTCCAACAATTCAAGCGACGCACCGCCACCAGTCGAGACGTGGGAAAGCTTGTCTTCTACACCGTACTTGGCCGCAACGGTCGCGGTATCACCACCTCCAATGATGACGATCTTGCCGCTCTGTGCAGCGTCGACAGCCGCATCTAGAGTCTCCTTTGTACCCTTGGCGAACTTGTCGAACTCAAAGACACCAGCAGGGCCGTTCCAGAGGATGGTCTGCGCCTCAGCAATAGCGTCCTTGTATAGCTTGACACTCTTCTCACCGCAGTCTAGACCCATCCAGCCATCGGGAATGCCATCCTCATCCGTGGCATATCCGACTTGGGCATCCTTGTCGAATTTGTCTGCGGTGATGTAGTCAACTGGCAAGACGATCTTGACATTGTTCTTCTTGGCCTTCTCCACGAGGTCCTTGACAGTCTTGCTGCCTGCCTCGTCGAACAGACTGTTTCCAATCTTGACGTTCTCGAGCGTCTTCTTGAAAGTGAAGGACATGCCGCCGCAGATGATCAGGCTGTCGACCTTGCCGAGTAGGTTGTCGATAAGCTGGATCTTGTCGGAGACCTTGGCTCCTCCGAGGATGGCAAGGAAAGGTCGCTTGGGCTCCTCGAGGGCTTTGGCGAAGTAGTCGAGCTCCTTCTTGACGAGGAAACCGGAGGCTTTTTGCGGCAGATCAACGCCCACCATGGAGCTATGTGCACGATGGGCAGTGCCGAAGGCATCGTCTACAATTGATCAGTACCATAGTCGAGCTACAATTAATAGGGGCACTTACTGATGTACACATCTCCCAAAGCAGTCAATCCCTTCCTGAACTCGTCAACCTTAGCCTTGTCGACCTTCTGCTTCTTTCCCGCATCATCCTTGTAGCTGCCCTCCTCCTCAGCATGGAAACGCAGGTTCTCCAAGAGAATGACTTGGCCGTCACTAGCGCCGTTGACAGTGTCCTCGACCTGCTTGCCGACGCTGTCCTCTGTGAAAGTCACGCTCTTGCCGAGCAGCTTCTCGAGCTCGGGAACAACCGGCTTGAGACTGTACTTCGGGTTTGGCTTTCCGTCCGGGCGGCCGAGGTGGCTCATGAGAATGACTGCCTTGGCTCCATTCTCAATGGCGTACTTGATTGTTGGGAGAGCGCCGACGATGCGCTGGTTGTTTGTGATCTTCTTGTCGGAGTCGAGAGGGACATTGAAGTCGACCTGATGAATGAAGCTTAGCAAGTCCACTCATCAAGATTAAGAGATAGTAGGAAATGGCTTACTCGGATGAGGACACGCTTGCCCTTGAGGTCGACGTCCGCAATGGAGAGCTTGTTGGATAGAGACATTGTGAAGTGTGGTGAGTACTGTGAAGGACGTTGTCAATGGAAAGCTCGATCAAGCTTCAAGTTTTGTACTGTGTCGGTCGCAACAAGGACAATTGCTTTCAAGGCAGAAGGAACGAGGGGCAGACTTACGACCAGAGGTGTGGAAGAAAGGGAGTGGGAGACGACGGGTGTTTGTTGTTGAGCTTAGAGCGTCATAGGCCGTGGTTGGTGGGCTGGTGGGGGTATGCGGGGCAATCAATTGATGGGCTGCGTGCAAAGCTTCGCTCACCTTATCGAATCATGGAAAAGCAAGCAGACCCTGACGTGACCGACTGAAAAGAAAATTACCAAATGAGCCCTGAGCTCAGACATTCAGTGCCCGGCGGGCGTTTCGTCAACCGCGGCCAAGGTGCATTCGTCCCGCGGCCGAGAGGCGTGAAGATGCAAAGTCGTGGTCCAGGCTCCGAGTTGGAGCTTTGTACTTTTAAAAGATACAACCCCTTATGTACAGAATTTTGTTCATTTACCCTGACGTTGGATCATTCTGTGGTTCATGTGTATACAGCGTGTACATGTAGTAATTTGGATAGCTTGGTAAAGCTAAAGGAGAGATGCAATTGCACTAAAGGGAGAGGATATATGTAGGTGAGAAAGGACGACCCGAACTAGTTGAACTGACAAACGCCATAACGATGCCAAAATGACTGACTCTTGAATCAGCTATGCAAGAACGCCCTGCGCAAGCAAGTCAAAATGACGCCACCATACCCAGAACTCCGATCCAGCTTTACAAGCCTAAACACGTACGTTGCGAAGAGGGTGCGAAACGATTATGCCTCGTCGGCAGAGTTGGTAAGAGAGAGATATGCCGTCCAAGCAATACCGACGGTCGAGACGAATGGCTAGCATTTGGTAAGTAATTGACAGTAGAGCCAACAGTAGAGGACTTACAATCTGATATTGGATCGGCATAAGTCGGAAATTGATAATTTGCACTGTAGGCCAGACCATGAAATTGGCCTTGAGCGCTGGGATGTAGACATCCTGGAATTTTCTCTGCACAGCCCTCTTTCCACCGCCCTCTGCAACGGTCATGAAGGTGAAGAAGGCACACAAACCCGCTGGCGCAAACAGGAACTGATCAAAAGCAACCCTCTTCAATGCTGGCAACCACGTTGCTGTCTTTGTAATGGGAAATGTGCTCGAGAGGAACCGGAACCATCTATGCTGGATTGGCGACATGAGGAAACCGTAGGACATGAAGCGGGTGGTACGCTCAAAATCGAAGGGAGGGGGAAGCATCTTCGAGTCGGGAATGAGGTCATGGTCGGAGAGCGGGTTGCGCCTGTCGAGTTCGTGAATCTCGATTGCGAAAAAGTCGTCTTTATCAGGACCGCCCTTCTTCCGCACGGCGCGTTGGCGAACTGCTGTCAGAGTCTGGGCTACTGTGTCGGCGATGCCACCCAATATCTACGACCAAAGTAAGCGTATGCTTGCGAAAATAGTTTGTATATGACGAAGGCAGTGGACGGGAACCGTGAGCGAAGCGAATCTAGGGGTGGACGATGCCCCGTGGCAAGAAGGAATACGTACAGCATTGGTGATCATCGTCGTAAGGACTGTTCGCCTGTCAGTAACGAGCGCATTGCCCAGAGAGTTTTGGCATCTTACCTGGACGCTGCGCATAGTAGCTGTTGTACTTGCGCGCCAAAAGCGATACAGCAGCCATTTGTAGGAGGAAGACAGCAGCGTGGAGCAACGGCTGCGAGCGCTTAGTATAGGTTGTGCGACGGAGGTGCAATGGTTCTTACGATCTTCCCATATATCCAACGACTGTTGAGCTGGTAGAGCACTCGTCGTCGAGTGCCGTCCATGGTGATCGCGTGTGGGCGTGTGGGCAAGTCGAAGATGGCAATGACGTCCTCGCAACGTAGAGGGCGGAGTCGCACGGTCCGTGTGTGCGACGCTTCTCTGCACGTCTCAGTGCAGTGCCGCAATGTATGGGAGATAACAATATTATTGCGATAAGAAGCGACGTTGTCTCGAAGCAGGTGTAGGGTCTTGTAAGCGACGACTGCGGAACTGGGTTATGCGGGAGGGGATTCGGGATTGAATGGGTGGACGTGAGGCGGACAGCGACAACGGGCCGAAGCTACTGTCAAATCAAGGCAAGGCGTGCCAGGTTTCAGACATCAAGCGAGACATGGTCGGGTTTGAAGCCTCGTTTGGGTCAACAAGCAGCTAGCCTTGTCATTCGTTCAATGTTGTCTACCATCATTATCTATGTGTGTCGCTGTCATGAGTATCATTATACTGGACACGAATTTCCTCTGAGCTTAACAGGATATTGTTCCTCGAGAAACTCTCTCAGCTGGTTCCTGAGCCATCTGCATCATATCAAAGCCAGAGGGTTCTGGACAGTCCCCTACTGAAAAAAGTAAATACAAACACAGATCATTCCTGTTCCTCTGTTGCTACAATCTTCGGTAGGTCACGAATGTCCGCCGTCTCGTTTGTTGCTAGATCGATGACTCGGACAGATTCTACAGTCAATACACCAGCAGATAACGCAACAAATTTCAAAGCTGCCGTATAGCATGAACCAGGAGAAAGCTGCCTATTTGAATGTCAGTATCTATAAGGTACATCAGTCCGGTGGTTGCTTACCCAAGACGGATATCTGTCGTCAAGCACAGCAAATCTGCTGTCTCCGTTCTGGCACTCTTCTGTTTCGCATAAACAATGTTTTCATCGACAACGGCCGTTGCGAGGAGTTCTTTGTCGCCTCGTTGCAAGCTGCTCACCGAGGACGTTGAAGGATGCGATTGGTGCTTTTCAATCTCTCTTTTCCTCTTCGCGATCACCAGTACCGCTAGCTTGCGAGTTTTATTAGACCGATTTACTATGAAGACGTCCCATGTGAAGATGTTCCCGACTTTCACATTCGGTGGCCCAGATATAGTGAGAGTGACGTTGATATCATTGGCACCACCTTCATGCTCCTGTTGGCTTTGGATATCGTGTGCCGGAAGTGAATCGGGGTTTGTTTGCTTGGTGCTTTGAGCTGCAGTCACGTTAAGCTTTTTCGCAGCTCTGATGAGGCTTGCCGTATGATCGTTTGTGAAATCAACAGGCGTATTCCATTCGATGGCAATGTTTGGCCGACAGGCCTTTGAGATGAAGACTTGTGCTTCAATTTTCAGAGTCAAGAAGTGACCTTTGTTACCGAGAGCGGGTGTTCCGTCGGACGCCAAATCTGGACTAATCTTGTATAGATATGTCAATTGATCTCCAGGCCTGTGTAATACCGATTGATCTTGTGGAGTTGATAAGACTTGCGCTTCGCCGCTGTTCAGCAAAACTTCTACATTCTTGATGCGAGCATCGTATGTTGCATATGGGGCAATTTCCAGGTCGAGGGATGCGATCAGCGACACGTCATTTAGAGCTGTTTGAATGTGCGAATATCTCACTCTCCACACAAGAGGCGGCAGCATTCGGAACAGAAGTCTCTGACCGTTTCGAATTGGTCGAATCATCTCTCGCTCGACGGGAGCACTCGGCGTAATTTTGTTGATTCTCATGGCAGACAGTCGAGGGTGAATACCAGCCAACGCAGGGTCGCTTTCGAAAGATTGAAGCAAGTTGAGAGCTGTCCATACACGACTTGGCAGATATTCGTCTTCTGATACATCTTTCTTTGGTTTCTCAGCGGGTTTGAACGATGCCATGGGTTGGAAATAAACTGCCGGTTTATGGAATCTTCCCTGTGGTCGGGCTACTCAGGATTAGAGTCAGGCACTCAAATACGGACATTAATCTTACCAATAAACACATCTACCTTCCATATTATATATGTATGAGCGTTATCTCCTTCTCCATGGCGAATGATGGTAGGCTCATTTTCGTCCCTGATGATGCTTGAATAGATGATCTCTTTGGGTGCTGTCTTGGGTTCACTCTCAGGTACAGGGGCAGTACTGAAGGCAAAAGCTTCAACATTGACCACTAGCCTGGTGAGATATGATTTCAAGATGTCATGCTCTAGCAAGGGTGTCCGGAAAACGACGTAAATGGAAAGCAGTTCATCTAGAGGCCTGTGTATAAGTAAGACATGTGCTAAGATCTTGGAGGGAGGGCTTCTCACCAAGGAGAATGATATGTCTCTGTGTCAAGAACGGCAACAGCGAGCCGCCTTCGTCCTCCAGAGCGCCGCTCCAAGAGCTAAGCTCTTCCTCGATGTCGACATCAGAATTGGCTGGCACCACGGCTTCAAGCACCGAACTCTCTACAAAGTCTAAGCTTCCACGCGGCTGCGTTTCTGCCGGGCTCACTGCCATTCTCGACTTCCTTCACACAGCCTGCCGGAGATTCGTTGGGGATGGAGGTGGTGGCTCACGTGCAAGGGCCCAGGGGTGCCTAGCCTAGCCCTAGGCCCTTACGCCGAGGGCCCGTGCTCCAAAACTTAAGTTATCCCCGTCACCTTCACGCGACCGGCTTGCGACACACTCGGCCTGCACCAGACAATCCCACGCAGCTACACAGCCTTCAGCGCGATGAACGGCTTTCCGCCCCCCGGCGGCGCGCCGCCCTCGTCCTGGAATGCTGTCAAGACGGATGATGGCAAGGAGTACTACTACAACGCCGTCACCAACCAGACGACTTGGGAGAAGCCCGACGAATTGAAAGACGAAGTCGAGGTACGGAGTATCGCCACACCTGCCTGGGCTCTTCACTGACTATCTGACAGCGCGGCATCGTCGGCACCCCTTGGGCCATCCATTTGTCAGACGGCAAACGCTACTTCGCGCACACCGAGACCAAAGAGACTACATGGACCATTCCCGACGCTGTGCAGCAGAACATCGATCGCGCCAAGGCCAGCCAGCCTCCTCAGCGCGCACCGCCCCCGGGTCATGGTAGCTGGGCAGCTGGACCTCTCCAATACCCCTCGTACGAGAACCGGCGCAACGAGCGCGACGACTATCATGCCGACCGCAGGGACCGTAATCACGACCGCAACCGCGAGCACGAACGCTACGATGGCGGCGACCGGCCCAACATAAACTTCAGTACTGCGGGCGATCTTCACTTCTCTTCCCCACAAGAAGCCGAAGCTGCTTTCCTCAAGGTGCTCAAACAGATCAAGGTGCAGCCCGACTGGAAGTGGGAGCAAGCCGTGCGTGCTGGCATCAAAGACCCCAATTGGCGTGCAATTGCGGAGCCTGAGAAGCGCGAAGACGCGTTCATAAAGTACTGCGAGGATTTGCGCCTGCAGGAGAAGAATCGCGAGAAGGATCGCCAGACCAAGCTGCGCGCCGACTTCACTGCTATGCTCAGATCTCATCCGGAGATCGTGTATTACACACGCTGGAAGACGGCTCTTCCCATCATCGAGGATGAGACCATCTTCCGCTCAGCCAAGGATGAGACTGAGCGACGGGCTCTCTTTGAAGAATATATCGTCTCGCTGAGAAAGGCACACGAGGAGCGTGAAGCAGAGGATCGAAAGACTGCTCTTGCCAAAGTCATGCAGCTGTTGGAGGGACTAGATCTGGATCCTTTCGACCGCTGGCAAACAGCTCACGAAAAACTCCAGAACTCCATGGAGTTCAATGAACTGCAGCCCTTGCCAACCATCGACGTGCTCAATCAGTTCGAGAGGCATGCGAAGCGGCTTCAGCGCGAATACAACGATCGTGTGCAGAAGGAGCGGAAAATCCAGCATCGTGTTGAGCGCAAGAACCGCGATGCGTTCGTGGGTCTGCTGAGAGAGCTGCAAGACCAAGGCAAGCTGCGGGCGGGTACAAAATGGAAGGAGATCCACCCTATCATCAAGGATGATCCGCGCTTTACCGCTATGCTGGGACAGAACGGATCTTCACCCCTCGATCTATTCTGGGACGCCCTGGAAGTGGAAGAGATCAAGTTCCGTCGAGTCCGTCGATGGGCTTTGGAGGTGTTAGAGGTACTATTCAGAGTTATTAACCGTGACGAATCTATGTCTAACAGCGTTCAGGTGCAACAATTTGAAGTCACACAAGGAACCCTCTTCGAAGAGTTCGCCGACGTTATGCGATCCGATCCCCGCACTGCTACAATCGACGATGAATCGATCCGGGCTATCTGGAATTACGTTCTCGATAAGGTGAAGAAGCGTGACGAGGATATGCGTCGGGCTGAAGAGCACAAAGAACGACATCATATGGAAAACCTTCGCTCTGCTATCAAACGCCTTCGCCCCGCTGTGTCAGTCTCAGACACTTGGGACGTGGTGCGTCCTCGTATCGAGCAGACAAGCGAGTATCGAGCACTCAGATCAGATAGACTTCGCGTAGCTGTCTTCGACAGACACATTAGTCGTCTGAAGGACAAGGACCAAGAGAAGCGACATGATGATCGTGATCGTGACAGAGACAGGCGCGATCGAGACCGTGAGTATCGCAATGGACATGCCGACTCCCATCGCCGTCCTCGTACGCGAACTCGCTCAGTGGAAAACGATCCATACGCTGCAGAGCGCCGCCAAGCCCAGCAGGAGAGGGAGGCGCGCTACAGACCCAGCGATGGCACCGGACCATCTCGCAGCCAACGACGCGATGACGATCGATACGATCGCTCTCGCCGAAGTCCCGTTGGTGATCATTACGGTCAAGAACGTCGCGCACGCGAGGCCGAGCGTGAACACCGTGAACATGAACGATCATGGGTCAGCAGGGCGGATCCTAATGACACCGGTGTTGGTTCGTTGGACTATGGTGATGGTGGTGGTCGCACCTTGTCAGGCAGGCGACGCAGGGATAGCAATGAGGAGGCACTTCGGCGCGATCGTGACAACAAGGTACGTCAACTGGACCCAGAAAACTATGCAATGATATGCTAACTTTACCAGCGTCCTCGCTACACTCCTCGAGTTGAGAGTAAGTCGAAGACTCCTGTTCCCGACCCAGCGAAGAAGGAAGAGGAAGACCGCGCGCTTAGGTCCGGAAGCGAGGAAGGCGAAATTGAGGAAGTCTAGGAGGCTTCTTCCAATTCATCAGCATCAAGGGTTGCACAGCAGTCCGGGATCGATCATGATCAAAAAGCGAGTATAATTACCAGCATTTTGCCTTTTTCCCCTGCTCGGCTGCTTGGTCTAGCCAACAATATCAGTTCGAGCAGATAGATCAGTCTGCTTTTTCTAATCCCCTGCTCGGCCGCTTGGTCTGGCCAACATTAGAGTCGCAGCCTCTGTATTTTAGCTCCCACTCGGATCATTCAGCTGGGCTACAAAAGTCTTAAAAAAAAAAGAAATGCCCCATGGTTAGTCGTCTGCCTTTCCATGGGGCTTTTCAATGTTTTCTCCTTTACCATACACGCAGTGCATGACTAACCTTGATAGTTGAGAAAGCTCAACCCCTAACCATGGTTTTCATTTCCACTAGGTATTATGAAGTATATCCGCGGTGATATTGAACCTTTAAATCTCAGCGATAAAATTGAACTACGGTACTGCAGGATACTGTTCCGCAGAAAGGTACGAGGTTGCTATAAAAGGTAGGAGGTGGGCAGTAGGGATTTCAACATTCAGACTCAACATAACTCGAGCAAACAAACACTTTGACAACTCAAGTACTCGAGATAACTCAAGCAAGCAAACACCTCGACACCCTAAGTACTCGCGATAACCCAAGCAAGCAAACACTTCGGCACCTCAACTACATCATGGATTCATTCAAGGAGGTCCCTGACGAGCTTTTGCTCCAGATCTTCAAAGACGAGTCTCTAACTATGTTCGACATGCTACGAATCCAGAGGGTCTGCCCAAAGTGGAAGTCGATTGTGGCCACCGAACGATTCATCCAGCAACGCCTCTGGATACTGCTCCCCCCTGGCATCAAGCACTATCCCAGCCACTACTACAGGGCCAGCATCGGCGTCTCGTTCATCATCAAGGCAGTTCCTAGCACAATCTGGAACGGCTTCCTCAAAGACACGCACGAAATATCTCTGAGGGTGAATCGCTTCCACCACCTGGATCTTTGTCATTGTCACGACGACGACCTCGATCTCAAGGACTTTGTCATTCCGCACCCGTCGCTGAACCCAGTCCTCGAGGACTTCAACATGCTGCTGCAACTTGTCAATCCGAACTTTAAGCACCACGACAAGTATCCAAATAGCGACGGCGAGGTGGACACGACGCTGAAGACACTTCGCTTCAGCGACTTGGGTGAGCTGAGACGCATGACGGCTCACAAGCCACGAAGCGAAGTCGCTCTCAAGAAGGAACACTGCCACTGGCATGACATGCTCCTTTGCCCTGCGCTGCTGGATGTGCTTCAAGTTGAAGTACATACGGGTACACGGACTTGTGCTCGACATTTCGAAGAGCGCTGGTTGTACTCGTTTGATGCGACTCCGCCGCCGGGGAGGCATGTGACCATGATTGATTTGGTGGAGGAGTTGAGATTGACTTTGGCTACTGTGGCAAAGTCCTTGGTGAAGCGTAAAAACGGAAAGGTTAAACAGGGAAAGTCAATTTGGCCTTACTTTTGCGGTTGAGCAGTGCGTCTCAGTTTCCTGTTGTGATATTTCTCGTTTTGGTGTACTTCACTTCTGTAAACAGTTTCTTGGGTTACTGGTTGTGCGTACTGCGGGAGTTAGTGATACAGCTTTTCTAAGCGTCCTGGTCTAATTGAGCAATTTGGAGTAGTTGTGCCTCATGCCATAGCAATTTTCCCTCGAAAGTGCAAAATAGTCGGAAGTAAGTCTGGAAGTTTTGTAATTATAAGTTGCAATCGTACTAATTATTTACAGTCCTGTAGATATCAGTATTCTCGTCCGCTTTAGTAATGACCAAACAGATATATGAGTAGCTTCAAATCAGAAATTGAAGAGCGTTATCTTCCATTCTAGTGTTGAGAATCTTCGCGCTCATTTTCGCCTTTTCTTCGTATGGATGAATGTGCCTGATGGACCACTGAAATGCCAAGCACATTCGAAAAAGTGAATGTAGTCAATGTGAAGAAAGTATACGCGCAGCCGTCGGCTACAATTTCCAATGTAGATCTCCGCGTCGATGGAGGGGCAGGGACAGCAAGCAATTGCGGGGCACATGTCGCCGCAAACTCACCACCACCGCAAGCTCTAAACAACAACACCCTCTCCACCAAACACAATTTGAGCCGTCAACATGTTTAAGAAAGAGTATGTAGATTTTCAATCGAGGAACCAAGAATTGAGCTCACAAGAACAGTATTTCCTCAGGCGCAAAGTCAAAAGTCAAATCCAGCGCTCAACGCGCCATCCGCTCCAAGATCCTCGAGTCCTACCCAAAGCTAGAACCATACATCGAGGACATACTGCCCAAGAAGGAGCAACTCGATCTCGTGAAATTGTAATCATCCCGCCCCATGCCAATACACTCTGCTCTCCTCTCTCCAACAGACTCAATTCATACTCTCTCCCAATCGCAACCACAAGAACCTCCCCACAGGTCCAGATCACACAAGACAAGCAAAGCTAACATGACACCACAAACAACAGACCAGACCGCGTCTCCCTCTACACTCTAAACTCCACACCCCTCTTCTTCCAACACATGGACGACGCCATCCTCCCGCACCTAACCCTCGTGCACAAATACCCCACCGCCTTCCACCGCCTCCGCATCGACCGCGGCGCAATCCGCTTCGTCCTCTCCGGCGCAACGCTCATGGCGCCCGGCTTGACGAGCCCTGGCGGCCGCCTGCCGTCCGCTGATCTCGACGACGAGGATAAAGAGCGGTATGGGGCTGAGGACTTGGAGGCGGGGACCGTGGTGGTTGTTGAGGCCGAGGGCAAGGAGACGGCGTGTATGGTTGGGGTGTTGAAGATGGGGACGAAGGAGATGAAGAGTGTGAAGAAGGGGCAGGCGTGTGAGGCGGGGCATTACCTTGGAGACGGGCTTTGGGCGTTGAAGTTGGATTGAGTGGTGGGTCTGGGGAGGGTTTGATGCATCACCATTGCAGGAAAGATAGACTGAGTTTCTTGTGTGGACTGACTTCGGTCTCATGACAAGAATTACGGCGGTTCCTTCGACAGGAAAGTGGTGGGAGTCTATGACACCCTACCGACATACGAAGAGAACACGCCCTTATGAATTTTGGGTAGGCCTGAGACTTCACAAACAAGTGGTGAGGATAGGCACCAGATATGTAGGTGTGGTATCATAGTTCTAGTCGTATCACATCACCATATACACATGCCGGTGCGAGTCAGGACCGCATAACGTCTCTTCATCCGGCAAATCTTTAAAGACTCTATTGTGGTGCGCCTCGTCCTGCTCCTCGGCCAGCGCCGCCATCGGCACCTCCAGCACCTCCACCCATAAAGTTTCGTGCCCTGTTCTTGCATTAGTTCTGAAGAATTCAGATCTCGGAATCGCACTTACATCTCCGCGAGGTTAGGGTCATTCATCAGGTCCTGCATGTTTGGCATACCGCCGCCGCCGCCTCTACCTCCTTGTCCGAATTGCTGTGCCATTTCCGCTATCCTCGGGTTGCTCATGATGTTGTTCATCATATCCGGGTTGCTCATGAGGTTCTGCGCCATCTGCCTCATCATTGGATTCTGCATCAGGCCAGCAAGGTCCGGCATGCCACCACCGCCACCTGGGCCGCCTCCTCCACCGAACATGCCTGCCAACGAGGAGAGGTCAGGCATTCCGCCGGGTGGTGCACCGCTTCCACGAGGAGAGGTCGCAGGAGAACCGACATCACCGCCCTCTTCTTCGAACTTCTTCTTTGCCGTCTGGAAGCCCTTGCGCATGACCTCCGAGCCGCCGCCCTCAGCATCCATGCCTGACTTGTAGGCCTCCATTGCACCCTTTGCGTCACCAAGGACATATTTTGCGAGACCGAGACGCGACCAAGCCTTGGAGTAGTTGGGATCGGCGGCGACTGCCATTTCAGCGTCCTCCTTTGCGAGCTCATGCTTGCCTTGGCCAGAGTATGCGGCTGCGCGGTTGGACAGGTAGATGGGGTTGAGCGGGACAACATCGAGAGCGGCTGTGTAGTGCTTCACCGCGCCTTCATAGTCCTTCCTCTTCATCGCCTCGTTGCCCAAACCCTTCAGTCTCTCGGCCTCATCCTTGTTGGGTCCTCCAGGTCCAGGTGCATTGGCCGCTGGGGTCTGCGGAGTTGCAGGTCGCGCTTCTGCAGCCGACGAGCTTCCCTCGGTTGTGGCGGTGGTTTTACCCTTGAGTTTCTCGTAGACATTGTAGATTGTCAGGAGGCTCTGTCCTCCCAATGCGTCCTTCTTTGCCGCCTCGTCGTCGACATCGACCTTGAAGGCTTCGGCGATGCAGTTTGCGGCAACCTCGAGCTGTTCTGCGTCGTCGGGAGCTACCGAGCCATCCGTCTGAGAAGTCTGGAGGAAGTCTAGAATCGCGAGCGCAAGGCGCTTCTTGGACTGGCTGGTTGCCTTGATGTTATGAGTTTCTGTGGGTAGTGAAATCGAGGCGGGGTAGATAGCTCACCATGGTGGCAGTTGTGTAGCTGCGTGGGAGGTGATTCCAGGCGCAGTCCGAATAGTTTATAGAAGGGCCACTTGATATGAAGATTTGGGAAACGTGTCTGGAATCCACGGGGTTGGCGAACGTGGATGTGAGATCACTGAATTAGACTCGAAGCTTCCGCGCCAGTGGCGGGGCACCAGGGCACATGCCAAGGGTCTGCATAGCTCGTGGCCTCTCCACACGGCCATCCCAAGTACCTCAGCATGCCATTCCAGAGAGAGAAAATAGAAGTGAATTCATAATGGTAGATTGCTGGTATCCTTTTACGCCACCACATGCGTCCGTGATTCATCATAATACATATTTACTCTTACAACGACGGGGATATACATTGCTCAATCGTCACTCAAACCTTCCCATGCACCCTTCTTCTTCTCCTGCGGCCATAGCGAGCTAAACCATGATTTTGCTTCTTTGCTTGGTGCAGAATTGGCGCGGTCTTCAACTTCAGCATCCAGAACAAACCGGCGCATGCGCTCGGCAATTCGTGGGTCAAGGGCCATTTCGTCTAGCCAGACTCTCTCCTTTTTATCATCCTCTTCGCGCTTGGTGGCCGTCTTATGCCAGTCTGGCTCTTCGTGTGCAAGCAATCGATTCTGCTCGGATTGAGCACCGCTATGTCCGTCTTCACTAACGCCAGCTCCTTCCGTAGGAGCTTCGAAAGGCCTATACGCCCCAAGCACGGCCGCAGCTGTCTCTCGACCAATTTGGTCTGCCAACTTGCGTTTGTTCAGGAAGCGGTATATCCGAATCGGGAAGTTGAAGAACCCAAGAAGGTGTTGCTGAGGGATCACAGCCACAGGACCGAGAGCTTGAGGGCAGCTTCTTGAGAGCGTTGCATTATCGTACTCCGCGGTCGTAATGAAAGGTGGTGGTTGTTTCTTCTTCTTGGGTTTGCTTTCATCTTCCTTTGGCTTTTCAGGTTCTTCTGGTTTTGGTGTTTCGATAACAGCAGTGGGTGAGGCATCATCCGTACTCGCAGGCAATGAACTGTCTATTCCCGACCCAGAAGTCTCAGGCGTCGCTTCAATCGTAGGTGGGCTTGGGACAGCCTTAGTCTCAGGTGTCTCCACGCCCGGCGCGTCCAAAGGCCCTAGCCAGCCTTCATGTAGTCCTCGTACATACTCCTTCCAGGTGTGTCTTCCAATGACAATGTCTCCAAGAGGCCCAGACCATTCCTTTATTCCGGACCGTTGTCTCTGAGCCTCAAGCAACTCTTCAACGCCTTCTTCGATAGGCACAGTACCCTGCTCTCCTCTCTTCTGCCGTAACTTGCGTATCTTCTCTGCTAAGCCAGCTCTGACATCTCCCTCTCTTCTTCCTTCAATCGCATCCCAGTCGAGGGCAGCCGCAACTAATATAGGCTTGACATATTCCTGAAAATTGTCGCGTGCCGCTACGAGCCCGTCTGCTGGCGGCGCAGAGATGAATACTGTGAGCCTCCGAGGCAATTGTTGTGGGTCTAGTGGTTCCTGTGCAATGTGCTCGACGGCCCTTGCCCATTTCTGCTGTATGCGCTTCTTCTGGCGACGGTCGTACATTACAGCGGCAGTCCATGAGCCTGTTATAGAAAGAAATATCATCCAGTTTCGCGATGGCAACTTGAAGCGCAAGTTTGGTAGACCTATTGCTGTTAAACAGTGCCATGTTGAGAGAGGCTGAAGGCGCACCCATCATCCTCCATACAGGATTGGGGGGCTTTTGAGGTTTACTGGGACCAGCGGCATTGCCGCCAGTAGCAGCTGGCTTTGCGTCCGGTTCAGCCATATCGGACGCTGTTGGCTGTGTTGGTGGTCGGAGGTAACGGCGGCCAAAAAATTTGGGAATCGCGGGACGGAGTCGGCGATGCCCTGGCACATGACAGTTGCCCATTAAGCGAGCTGAATCACGCTAGACATGGACTCCCCACAGGCAGCCATTCAAAGCGTGACAATTGATTTGCACGCAGAATCTTGAATTTTCGGCTGACCAGTTCAAAAGTGATACTATATATTGCATAGACTTTGAAAAAACTTCATCAAAACAAGTTACGGTGGTATGGTCTAGTGGTATGACGTCGCGTTGTGGTTGGCAGAGTCTTAGGCTCTTGATCGCATGATCCGCGCCAGCCTGGGTTCGAGTACGTCGTCTACCAATATTCCATTTCTGAGACATTTCTAACATGTCTATAGTTCCCAGTACCGCCATTGGCAAAAGTTCTTTTTTTGCTTTTTGTTGCTATTTTTATCTAGTATTTTTTGCTTCTCTTTTCTAAGAGTTTACTTGGCCTCTTTCTCGATGAGTATGATTCACAATGTGAAGAAGGTTTTGTTCTTGCTTCTTTTTGGTTCACTTGCGTCGAAGTTGCCTAGCGAGAGATTTCTCCTTCATCGGCAAAACATAAATGCTCCATACTTCATCGTAGAGAGACGTTGCAGAATGCTAGCAATGATGCAAGCTTACCAGATGCTATGTGACGTGCAAAGAATAACAGCCTTCGTTCAAATGCTCCTATGGCAGGACCACCGAAATCACGCTCATCCTATCATAACTTAACCTCAGCGACGCATCGCTGTTACTTTGGAACTTGATCACAGTCGTGAGATTTGCAGCAGAGCCTTGGTAGCTAGACTTCACAAAGCTTTTCAATATTCAGCCTTGTGATTCGTGGCCCATTCACTGAACATAGCATTGATGACTGAGTCTAGGAGGAGCATTTTCCCATACTGAAATGCACATCTCCCCAGCCAACAAGAACCTCGTACGAAGCGCGCTCCAGGGGGTCAACCGAGATGCAAGCGGCGATCAATATCCAGAGGCTTGCAGTATTACCTGAAGTATCGTGGATAGCATGTGCAAACCCATACCTGAGTGACTCAAGAATAGAAAAGAGAAGTCATTGCTGGTGGAAACATATCTCTACATCGTGATCATCTCCAGAAACCTGAACGACACTGTGCCCCGGAAGAGTCTTCAAATTAGGTAGGGTCAGTCAATTGTCTTCGCCTTCCACCCCATCTCGTATCTCAATCCCATGTCACCCTCTTCTCATCGACTGCAGTAATGCCACCTTCTTCCGCAGCATTACCCTCAAGGCCCTGCATCTGAGTGTGAAGTGTTTAACCGGATCTTAAACCGAACGGTCTCTTTCTTTGGTGAACCCAGCGCTAATGCAAACATTCCTAAGATTGATGTTGATAGATCTATGGAGATTCTCAAAACTATTGCCGAATGTTTCTGACGTACGCCGTTGAGGGGCTGCAGTTATCCTTAGGCCATTTACAACTAATTGGAAGCTTTCCACAATAGTAAAACTATTTCTTCATATGCAAGCTCGCAAGAGTGAGACGATCTTGATGCCACTAGTAACAAGGATTAGTAAGTTCTCTATGTCTAGATCGAGATGAAAAGCGAAGCAACTAACCTGGCCACAAGAGATCGGCTTGTAAAGAGCCGGATGTGTTTCATCAATGCAAGTCGGCACGACACTGCAAACACTCTCAGGGTTGAACCCAAAGAAAAAAGGCATCGAGTATCTCGACTTAGTCTGACGATTATACACCCGATGCACCGTCGACTTAAACTTATTATTCGATAATATCTGCAGGAAGTCTGCGATGTTCACCACGAATGTTCCTTCAATGGGTTTTGCGTCCAGCCATTCGCCTTCGCTAGAGAGCACCTGCAAACCGCCGGAGTTATCCTGCCAAAGTAAAGTAAAGCACTGGATATCAGTGTGCGACCCAATTCCTACATCAACGCTTGCACCGTCGGATAGATCGGCCACGCCGGGATAGTGAATATAGAGTGCATCAGCACCTGGATGTGTAACGACATCGTCGAAATAATCTTCTTCTAGATCCAGGGCTAGAGCAATGATGCGGATGATTTTACGTGCAAGTGTAAGCTGTTGCTGCCAGAACTCGACAGTGGTACTGCGGAAGCCTGGAATATGTGATACGCCATCCCAGAGCTCGTCCAGGGACGATGACGAAGGTTTCGTGGTTGAGCTTGCATGCAATGGATCAGTACTTTCATCGTATCGAATTGAAAATGTTTCCTTGTTGTCTGATGCAAAACATGTTAGTTGTTGTGATTCGCGAACTGTTGGACATTTTACCTTTTGTCTCGCTGTCATTGATTTGAGTAGTGCTAACCCCATGATACCCCTGAAAGGCTTTGTAATTACGACGATCTACTTTCTCTTTCAACTCGATCGACTGATTGAAGAATGTCTTGGCTTGATTCAGTGCGCCTTGAATCAATTCATCCGATATCCCATGATTGCGGATGTAGAAGAAGCCTGTGTTCTCTGCCGCCAGTTTGATCTTCTGGGCAAGTTCTTTACGAGCTTTAATATCGCCTTCAATCTGGCTCATATCGATGACAGGAATCTCATCGACAGATGGAGCTCGTGGCGGGGCAGTAGAGACACGCCGATATTCGGGCCCATTTAGGGTGAGTAATTGGAGCGTTGAATAGCTGCTTGTTGTCGTTTTGGTACCCATCTCGTGTAGTATTTTTTCACTATTCCCCAAAGTGTGGAAAAGAAAGTTATGTGTTCCTTCTCTTGGCTGTGAAGCGTCTCAATATCGTGATGATTTTGGACAATTGCGTGCTCAACTAGTCAAGGAATGAGAGTAAACTGAATGGAAGTACAAAGAATGCAGCTTTTCGAGGTTCAGACACAAGGTTTCTTGTGAGAGAAATGCAACGGTTAAGCTACATAAGTGCCAATGTAGCTGCCTATGTTGGCAGAGATGTTGTTATCTGAGCTTGGCCGGCCTGTATCTGATTGGCTGCACCCGTTGGCGTATCTTCACGTCAAGAGACCAGTTCAACCACCACGGAAGTTCACCTCGATGACTTTTTAGAAAGTAAGCGGCTCAGGAATAAGTTAAAAGCGGCCTCCAGATCTACTGGCAAATGCTCAATGCAAAAAGAGAAGGTCCGCCAGGCACTCTTCTTTACTGGGGACGTCAATTTTCTTTAAGCTATTTGCATCGAGGTGATTAATTCTTCAAAAGGAGTTGCTATTATGATTCTCTCGATATGTACTAGTTGATGACTACGTAGGTAAGAGTGCTAAGCAAACAGGTTGCTAACCTTAGTGCCGTACCGCCAACAAATAAATTGATTATCGAACCTAGGTACTTGGATCCTCCCTCCTCTTTGACTTCCTCTAAATAGTCCTTCTCTAACGGTGACCGCATCTACATATCCGGGAACACGCTCATAGTCGACGAGGAGATACCGGACCAGTACAAAGGCCACAACATCGACTTAATGCTGATTCCCTCAGGCAGCAACACAACCCTCGGATCCAAATTGAACTTATTGATAGTCACCGCGGACGCCCCACCAGGAGTGCAGTTGATGAACCTGATCAATCCGGCTGTGACCGTTCCCATACGCTCTGATCACTATGCTGTTTTCCTAAGCCCACTGGATGATTTCAAGAAGGCGACGGAGGAGGTGGGTTTGCAGGACAAAGCATTCAAAGCACGGTGGTAGAGATTTTGCAAAGAACGAACTGAAAAGACTTCAGATCATTGTTGAAAATTTTACAAGGCAACCGTGCCTGGGGTTTCACAATTTTTCACCTTAACAATCCGCTATTCTGCGATCGATCCGTCACCCCTTCCTCCTTTGAGATCTGCACTCTCACCCTCACCTTTACTTTCACCTTCACCTCTTACGAAGCTAGTGTCTCACCCGAATCTCCCGGCCTGGGCCTTAGTCTCTTACTTAAAGGTCATCTACCCGGCCGTTGCCCTCCTCAATCACCAACCTGCTTCCACCAACCTTGTTCCTCCATCGAAACAAAACCTCCACTCAAAATCACAATCCGACCAGGCAATCGTGACCATGCATTGCCTCACGATCTTCTTCCTTGGATTGGCCACTGCCGTCTCCGGCACAGCCCCTAAGCAACCCGACTGCGGATACGCCACGAGTTCGTTCTCTCTTTTGATCTGTGCGTTTTTGGATGTGTTAACAGTATATGATAGCGCTCCACGGCGAGACTCAGTGCCTGGAGACAGATCTCATCACTGACGTCCTCAAGGATGGCATGAAGGCCATGCACGTCAACGAGGGTTGCACTTGCTACTTCTGCACGTAAGTCACCCAAAAACAGAGTACTGGTCAATGACAATGCTGATTGCTATCTAGCTCCAGGGAATGCAAGGACACCCATGAGGTGGTCGGCCCTAGCGAGGACATGAGCTTCGTCAAGTGGATCCCTGATGGCTACTCCTATTTCTGCAAGAATAGCTCGGGATGTCCTCCGATTCTTGCAGAGACCTAGACATGGTTCCATCATCACCATGTGCTCTGGGAAATGGTCAACCTGAAGTGAACGAAATGAAGAGAGTCGAAGAATGTGATTGGTAGATGGAGCTCGTGGGAATGACGAGCCGATAAGATAGGGAAGGTGGTCTGTGCACCAAAATTTCAACATGATGGTCGTAGATAGTTTCTCTGACCACCAATGCAACAAGCAATACACACAGTTCCTCTCAGCTGCCCGGAATAATCCCGGCGTGATACAAAACACTTCCCTACCAAGAGCCTCAAGAGTTTTAGTCATCCTCTTCCGACCGATCGACTTGTCAAACGAACCTTTCATCTTGTCGCAATGATACGAAAGCAGGCCCGCGAACGACGCGACTACCTCTACCGACGAGCGCTGACTCTCCGCGATGCCGAACTTGCCTCGAAACGCGCCGCATTGAAAGCATCACTTGCATCAGGCAAACCACTCAATAAGGAAATCGCCGACGACACCTCTTTGCGACAAGACTACAAGTACGATGAATCGCGAGCAGACAGGACCGTCGAGGAAGAACTAGGACTGGATGACGAGTACGCACAATTGAGTGGCGTCGTAGATCCAAGAATTCTAGTCACAACAAGTCGAGACCCCAGCTCGAGACTCGGCACCTTTGCGAAGGAGATTCGATTATTGCTTCCAACAGCTATACGCCTGAACCGTGGAAATCTCATTCTCCCAAATCTCGTTAGCAGTGCGCAATCATCGGGCCTCAGCGACATTGTTCTACTCCACGAGCATCGAGGCACACCGACGGCGCTGACCGTGAGCCACTTCCCACATGGACCGACGGCGAGTTTCAGCTTGCATAATGTGGTGCTGAGAGCGGATATCCCGAACAGCGCGAGAGGAACTGTGAGCGAGAGCTATCCACATCTGATATTTGAGGGCTTTTCGACAAAGTTGGGAGAAAGAGTTGTGCAGGTCTTAAAGCACCTGTTTCCACCGCGTGAAGCCAGTGCAAAGATCGGAAACCGCGTCGTGACGTACGTTTATACTTGAGATTGACAAGATTTTGGCTTACACAACGAATAGATTCAAGAACATTGAAGACACGATCGAGGTCAGACATCACGTTTTCGTCAAGACCGGTTATCAATCCGTCGAGCTCGCAGAAGTTGGTCCGCGCATGAGCATGCGGTTATTCGAGATCCGAGCAGGTACATTAGACAACAAGGAAGGCGATGTGGAGTGGCATCTCAATCAATACACGAGGACTGGGCGCAAGAAGGAATATTTGTGATCCCCCAATGCAGAAAATGATATGTTTTCGGTTGGTGACTTGAGCAAAAGAGTTTTGCATGGTCAGGTGGGACCTTCGCGAGAGAACGGGAGAAAACGCTCGACAAAAGATGATAAGAAAGCAACAAAACCACTGGTGCTCGCTTGTTTCCTTGTGGCATATCTGAGGAAAGACCTTCAAGGTGTGAGTGTACATATGTTCTACACTGTTGAGTCGAAGGTAATAGAGTTCCGCAGCATAGATACCCCAATTGTCAGAAGACGTAAGAATTAAGAGCCTGCGAACTCATCCGGGCAAAGTTCCCAACATCACTTGGTCCCTCAAACTATAATAAACTCATCTCTCGACTGTGGAAAATGTGTACTTTTCTGAGGTTCCGGTATTGCAAGAGTCGAATGTCTACCTAGTACCTTTCGTTGCGATAATATTGGCTTCGCCACAGATTGAATGCCACACCGACGCTAACATCTTTTGGTCAGACTAAAGATGTCGGAAGTGGAGAGATGCTTTTCGCTCTCTCCGCGTAAGCACTGCCTGCCTAGCATTCCAGAGAATCTACATGTACCTCAGATCTACGCAACCTTGCAGAGATTTACCGAAGCCAAATTGTGTAATATAACGAAATTATAACTATCGGAAACCGCACCTTACCAGCGTTCCTTGTGCCACTTCATCCATCAGTCTGCACCCACATCTTCACATCCACAATGCCTATCACCGAGCTCGCCCTCCTCCGCCTCCCGTCCAACAACAGCATCGATTCTGCCACCATCCGCTCAAAACTCACCCATGCAAAGACTGTCATGCAAACCTACACGGGCAGGTCATTCTACTTCCTCCAACAAGTCGAAGACCCATCGCTACTTTACATAATTGGCGAATGGGACTCCCTCGTGCAGCACATGGAGGACTTCATTCCCGGAAAAGAAAATCAAGCCGTGTTGGAAAGCCTCAAAGACGATGTCACGGTGGAGTGGCTGTTGCATATTGCGGTTCCACATGCGGGACTGCCTCTGCCCAAGGACGACAGTTCGAAGAGCAAAGCGCTGAGTGGGAAGGTAGTGTGGAGTATTGTGCGGCACTTCATCAGAGATGGCGAGAAGGACAAGTTCCAGAACACGTTTGACGACAATAAGAAATATCTGCAAGACTTTGTCACGGAAGGTCAGATCGGGGCTGGCTGGCGAGTAGACAGAGACGAGGAGAAAGAGGAATGGATACTGTTTTGTCCTTGGACGGGTGTTGAGCAGCACAGCGAGTTTGCGCGGACAGATGGGTTTGAGAAGTATGGGCGTATTCGAGAGTATATTGCGGGAGCGGAGATTAAGCATGCAAAGTTACTTGATTTGTAGATTTCCGAGATATCTTCGAGTATCTACCTAGATAGGTAGTATGGAGTATCCAAACAATAGAGACGGAAAGGATACCTCTCAGAAATGGTCCAATGTAGTCTTGCTACGTATCAAGCACCTCCAATGACGACCCGCTCAAGTCGTCTGACAGGCACTCTCAGACACGCCATTCACGCGGTAGGATCCACAACTTAGCCCCAAGATAGCATTGGTCAATGGTATATGTCACTCTGTCTGGCCAGCAAAACCGTCCTTTTGCAAGGGATCTTAAAGGTGGGAGTGCTCTCAACTGATAAGGCTTAATTCCGTTATCATGATCTATCGTCGGAACCAAGCCGAAGTGACCCCTCACCCCTCATGCGCGATAACATCACCAGCAATGGAAGCGTCCGGGAGTAAAGAGCCGATGGGGGTAAGGCGCGTATTAAGCTTCGATGCCCGTTATGCTTGATTCATTTTTTGGTGCTGCACGCTGTGACGTGTTTCCTTCTTGCTACTTGAGACTTCGCCATGGATAAAGTGGCGAGTGTGCTACAGCATACCAAAGAGACACCATTTGGCCATGCCATTCTGGTATTTGGTGTAGCTGCTGTCCTATTCTTTATTTACAAGGTATGTGTGTACAGTGGAGAAATGGCAAACAAAGCTGATCCGGGCAGGCGCTCACTCGCACTGATATCCCCTATATACGGGGCATCCCCGAGATCCCAGGAGCGCTTCCTGTCACCGGACATCTAACTCAACTCGGAGACGACCATGCAACAGTGTGTGAGAAATGGTGGCGTCAGTATGGCAATTCGGTCTTCCAGATCCGTCTTGGAAATACGCGTGCGGTGATTGTGAGCTCCTTCGAGGACTGCAAGAATATCCTGGTGAAGAATTCCCAAGGCCTGATTGATCGACCCAAGTTGTTCACTTTCCATGGCCTCATATCGTCGACGCAGGGTTTTACGATTGGAAGTTCGCCATGGGATGAAAGTTGTCGGAATAAACGCAAGGCGGCGTCTACGACGTTGAGCAAGGGCATGATGAAGAACTACTATGATATGTTTGATCTGGAGTCGTATTGTATTGTTCGTGATCTACAACGCGACAGCAAGGGCGGTGCAGTCGAAGTTAGCATACGGCCATATATCCAACGCTACGCACTGAACACCACGCTCACGCTCTGCTACGGGATTCGCATGGACGAAGTGTACGATGATCTTCTGCGCGAGATTTTGTATGTGGGATCCGCGATCTCGCTTCTGCGGTCGGCTTCGGAGAACTACCAGGACTACATTCCTATTCTTCGGTATCTACCAAATAACGAGAAGAATCGACGTTCGAAAGAGCTCCGTGAGAGGCGAGACAAGTATCTTAACGAGCTTCTTGATAAGGTTCGGGAGATGATCAAGAAGGGCACGGAGAAGCCTTGCATCAGTGCCGCCATCTTGAAGGACGAAGAGACGCGCCTCACTGGCGTTGAGGTCAGCTCGATCTGTCTTTCCCTTGTATCTGGTGGCTTTGAGACTATCCCAGGCACACTTGTATCCTGTATCGGCTCCTTGTGTACGAAGGAGGGACAAGTGTACCAGGACCGTGCATATGAAGAAATCAGAAAGATGTACCCCAATGACTCTGATCTGAAAGCAGCCTGGGCGACCGATTTCGAGAAAGAAAATGTGCCGTACCTAAACGCGATAGTAAAAGAGGCCGGTAGGTACTACACAGTCAGCAACATGAGCCTGCCTCGCAAGACCATGAGTGACGTGCGCTGGGGCGACGCCATTATTCCAAAGGGCACAATGGTCTTGATCAACGCACAGGCGGGTAATCATGGTGTGTACCGATTTCTGCCTAACTCACCTGATCTTCACTGACGGCTACAGACACGGATTACTGGGGCCCAGATGGTGGCACCTTCAACCCCGAGCGCTGGCTCAACCAACCGGACGGCGCCTCACCCGCACTCTACACCGAGAAGGCATCCTCTAGCGCTTCGCATCTCTCGTTTGGCGCAGGCTCGCGCTCGTGCCCGGGTGCTACAATTGCAGGCAAGCTGATCAATGCGGCTCTTTTCAGGGTCCTTAGCTTGTACAAGATTGAGGCAAGTGCGACAGACCCGCCATACACGGACTACGTAGATTACAACGCAATCAAGAGTGCACTCGTGGCAATACCGAGGGATTTCAAGGTGAAGGTGACGCCCAGAGACGGTACTGGAGCGTTGGCGCGGGAGGTGTTGCGCATGGGAGAGGAGCGGACCAGGGATCTCTACAAGGAGTGAATAGAACTTGGTAGCCGAACTACTTAGGTCCTTAGGCCAAACTCGCTACCCTGCTCGTGCCTTCAATGTTACCTCGACCACTAGCGTACCTTTCTTCCCTTCTTCCTTTTGCTAATCTACCACAACGTTCGTTATCGGCTTTCGCACCAGGCGCCATGCTTCTCAGATTCGTGCTCGCTGCTTTACTGAGCGTTGCGAGCTATGCGCTCACCATCTCTCCCAATCCCGCTGCACCTTCCGTCAACTCTTCGAAACCGCTCATCACGGATTCTGATGTCTACAACGAGACCGCAGCTGCTCTCGGCGCTCTCAGCAGATTTCTCCATGGACCTGGATTTGGACCTGGACTTGGACCTGGACCAGAACTCGCTATCGATTTCGACCCATCGAGATGGTATGCCGATGATGAGCTGTGGGAAAGATATGTGCAGAAAGGCGAACACCTAGTCTGCCTTATGCAGGCTACCGATCGAGGTGCAGGTTTTCTCATCCAGGACACCAGGACCCCGCCCTCTGCTGCAAGTCCATGGAACGGCGACCTTAGGGGTGAGTTTTCCAGCCGTAGCGAAGGCGACTTCCTAATCTTGGCGCAGAGGAACTACACAAATGGTTCTGGAAGCTAAATCGATTCCTCGACGAAGGAGACGAGTGCAATTGGGCGAAGAAAGGACTCAAGGACGTATTCGATGGCTTGCGTCTGAATGCATTTCCAAGCAAGGACAATGATGGGAACCCTCTCAGAGGAAAAAACGATTGCGTCGCCATCAATCACTACGACATGGATGCCATGGTATATGATGAGTACAACAACCCCATTGGCGTATCTATCAATGAACAGACATATATAGTCGATGGGAGACAATATAGGGTATGTCGCCACTTAGGACTCAAGGAGTACAAGGCACTAATTAAGTAAAAAGGCAACCGGAGGTTCATACAATTTCGACATCAACAAGGTTGATGGAGGTACGCCAAGATTCGAAAATGGCGTGTAGAGGTGGCGCTGACACACTCTAGCAATCATTGGTCTTGATATAACCAGCCCAGCCCAGATGGTAAAAGATTCACAAAGTGGGGCTGAACTCCCCGCGCTACATCGTCTCTCAGATATATACTGGGGTTATTGGTTCAGAGAGAATCCTAACGTGAGGAATCTCCGTGTCTACGGCGGTCATTATATCATCAACCAAAAAACGGTTCTACTCACCGCTCGAGCCTTCCGGAACACTGGATTCAGACAGCTGGTCAAATGGCCCGGGACACGCTTCTCAGCAGAAACCCCTGAAGGAAAAGCATTGCTTGGTAAGTGCATGGTGTGAAATGTTCGATCAAGCCAGCTCATATAAACAGCTTCCCCTATTGGCGCGACCATTGCCCATCTCCTCATTCAGCACAAGGCTGATCTGGGCCTTAAACACATCACTGAAGTTATAGTGGTGACCAGGGACCCAAGACATTTGAACTACTGGGAAAAGCCGGAACTCAACTTATTCTTCATAATTGAGGATGTTCCCGCCGACAAAGTCACGGAAGACCCCCCAGAGTCAGAAGAGCAACACGGCCAAGATGAGGAGATCTCAGAGAACGTATGGCTGGATGGCGAGGGCACAATTCTATACCGGAAGGACGGAGGCAAGAACATCCTGCGGGTACACACCCTGACGGCTTGAAGCGTCTTGTAACCAAGCAAGGATCCAGAGTCAAAGGAAAATTACATACAGAGATAGCCTCCACTAGTTCTCACCTAATACAATAATTTCACTTCAACTCCACCACCGGCTCCCTCACCATATGCGAATGCACATCCCTCCCCTCCCCTCCCCATGGCACACGATCCCACTCCGTCGCCCTAACAACCCTAAACCCATTCCTCTCGTACAACGGCCTCGCCACCTCCGTCGCATCAAGATACGTCCTCCGTCCCTCTGCATCCGCCTTCCGCAGCCCCCACTCCAGCAGCATCTTGCCTGCGCCCCGCCGCTGGTGCTCCGGATGCGTGGCAAAGCTGTTGAGCATCAGGTACGGCTCGGAAGTGCCCATGATGTCTGTCTGCGCGGCGCGCAGAGGACCGAACAGCGAGGTTAGTGCATCGAGCCGGAGCTCAGGGGGCAGGAAGCCTGGCGTCGCATCCACTTCGTCTCTGTCTTGAACATTACATAGACTCCACACCGCGACCGCGATGATCCGGCCTTCACTCCCATCCCCATCCCCGTTCCCATCCCCGTCCCCGCCATCCTCAGCATCAGGTACCAAATCTGAGTCCACAATTTTCCAATGCCACATATCCGGCCTACCCAGGTCGCGCGCCTTGTCTGCTGCGACGCCGCGGATCGAGGACTCAGTGATGGGTCCGCGGTGCAGGACGTCGTGGGTTGGGCCGTAGTATGCGAGGGCGCGGAGGCGGATCCAGGGGAGAGTGTCTGATGGGGTCATGGGGAGGAGGTGGAGGGGCATTGTTGGTAGTTGGTGTGAGTGTGTGGTGTTTTAGATTTCTGAGGTTAAGGGCGGATTGTATTTTTGGATTGTTGGATTTGGGGTGCGAGGAGATGGGGATTTCGTGGGTGAAGGGACGTTGAGGTTTGAAAGGATGGAAGTGGAGATTGGTGGTATTAATTGTTAGTTTATTGTTGGTGTACGATTTTATATCAAAGGTTTGCATGCGTATCCTAGGTTGATGAGTCAGAAGGTCAATATGAGTCGATTGCGGTTTACCATACGTCGAAGGAATAGCCACCTTCCGTTCTTGGAAACGCATAGATCCACATGCTGACAATAAGCATCGTCGTACATAAACTCCGGTAGTGATAGATAGCATGCTCCCTTGTATATGTACTTATGTGTTTGGCAGTGAATAGTACTCACGAATTCAGGTACATCACAACTTGAAGTATCTTGAATTTGGCTTTTTACTGTTCATTAAGAAAGGGATCAAATCTTTCCGTACGAGCCTAGTACTAGAGGATCCACGATAGAACACCATAGCAATACTGCAAATGGCCTTAAGAATTCAAGAAACGCCGCCACCACCGAAACTCGCCGCCCGAGCCCTTCCGCTCATTTTTGCACTACTATTGTCAGTCTCATTGTAGGCTGTGGATCTCGTCTCACTCTTGCCATCAATTCTCCTTTGCCCACTGCTGATACTTGAACCCTTCAAAGGTTTGAGAGGCTTCCGTGCTCTTACAAGTTGATATCCCTTGTCTAGTTCTACTTCAATCGCAAGGCGAATTTTCAAAGCGGTAATAACGGGCCAAACACTTCTTTCGCCCCGCAAGATCCAGTAATTGATTGCCTCTGTTGTAGGGTTTTCAAGGAGTTTGAAGAAGTCTCCAGGAGTGATCTCAGGCACCAACGTCAAACTTGGGCCGGGAACGTCTTCGTCCAATAGAAAACGCCTTGCGTCATCAGGAAGCATTCCTAACTTGTCGAGTTGGCGCAAACGATGGCGTATCTCTCCTACTACAAAGTGGGCAACTAGCATACTAAGCTTCCAGCGACGGTCTTGCTTTGGGTGGGGACGGTATAGATCAGAGCGCAAGAACGGGGCGAGATATGGTCGTGCTTGTGAAATGACGAAATGATTGACGTTGAATAGCTCACCGATTCGGTGAAGCGGAGATTTTCGGTTTCTGTACGAGCCATATGATGTTGGGCGCAATGTTCTGCCCGCAGTCAACGGCCAAGGGACTACCTCTCCTCTTTCATTTTTCGCCAAAATAGTCACGGATTCATAGGAGGATGTGGTATTTGAAGCAAGGGCTGCGGACCAGATGAGCTTAAAGATGTCAGTATATTCGCCTAAGTAATAAGGAGATCAGGGAGACGTACAACGTTCGGGGCCGTGAGATAGTTCAGAAGGTTCGGGATGCTGGGACCCCCATCTGTAGTCACGGTGATGTTTAGAACCCTTTTCGTCCTCTCATACGCTTCTTCGAAAGTATATTCGCCCACATTCGACCTCAGCACTTGCTTCAAAATCTCCAAGTCTAGAAAATGACCCTCGCTACGCCATCGCTTCAGGCGTCGGTAGAGAGTCTGCAGGCGGCCGCTGTCCCTATATGGTAGATTCGTGAAAGCGGTGATGTCAATGTTTTCTCCGGTCAGGGAATCTAGGAGTTCATCTTCAGTGCGGACGCCAACCAATGCTGCGATGATAGCGCCAGTAGCGGTGCCTGCGATAATGCGAGGTAGCAAGCCACGCAGATGCAACGCCTTCACCACGCCGAGGTGGCATAGCCCAAACACTGCACCGCCCTGGAGCACCAGGACCGATCTACCGTATGCCGCTCTAGAGTTATGGAGCACATCTAGCTTCGTTTGGGCGGTCCAGGTGGTGGCATTTGGAGGAAGATCTGTGATATACTCGATGGCTAATGCCACTTGTGTGATGTAGTCCTCGATAAGCAGCTTCGTTCCAGCGTGTGCCTGATTGTACAGCTTCGGTGCTGTTATGTTGCCGAGGTTGCGAACAAGGCCGCTGCGAATGAGGTTGATGAGTCCGAGGACATCTTTAGCTGCTTGGTATTCGTATATTCGGGTAAGCCGCTCGTGGATGACGCGGTAATCGTATGCTTTATCGATGAAGCCTTGCCGCCTGCGTACAGTGTCAGATTCATGTTTGAATAATCTCATGATGAGGATATTGCGCAGCTTATTGAAGCAGAGAGGGAACTTACCACAGATCCTTGTCGAGGCACTCATCGAGCTGGAAAGCAAAGTCGGCCCATGTCTCGTAGGAGGTTGCGTTGGCAATGGCTTCGAACAGGAGAGTCTTCCTGCTCTTTTGCGTCCACCACGCCCAGGCTTTCTTCACAACGTCAATACACCATCCAAACATCTTGTCAGGAGGGTGGGAGCAAGGACGAACCTTCAGCCAGAGAGCAAGCAACTGCACGACGAAGACCGTGTTCTCCCACATGCGGGACCATGACCACGACATGGCGTCTAGCTGCAGATCCGGATCGGATGATTACGCGGTAAGGATGGGATTCGCATCGTCATTTGTTGGCTGTCGGTGGACGTGGTTCCATTGAGCAAGCGTGAGATTGTTCCTCGGGCGCGTGTGCGGGCAGCGACTTTCACATGCGCGTCGCGGCTCCCTGCCTGGCTTGCGGGAGTGGCGTCAAGAAGGAGCGATGCGGGGCACTAGCCACTGTGGCGCAGACGCCCAATCAGCAAGCCTCAGCACCACATGTGCAAGACCGTGAAGCCTCAACTGCAATGGAACCTCTTTCATCCTAAAAGCCTCCGAAATAATCAGACACTCGAAATGCCAGGCTCGTCGCTCTGGTTACTGCCGCCAATCGGCCATCCTCTCAATGACCTACTCCCCACGCTCATCGACCAAACATCTTCTCACTTCAATTCCCCACATCGCTTTCTCCCACACGTCACACTGACATCCGACATCTCACCTTCTTTATACTCTCAGGACGCACAGGCATGGCTAAACTCCCTCCAGCTTCCCACCAAGAGCGATATTAGCGTGCAATTCGAAGCATTGGGAAGCGAAGATGTCTTCTTCCGCAAACTGTACATCAAGTGTGAGAAAAACGATGGAATCAAACAGCTCGGCAAGATGTGCAGGACTTTCGTGAAAGGGTTTGAAGAAAACGAGGCAGCACATGAATGGGTCGAGACGAGTTACACTCCCCATCTGAGTTTATTGTAGTAAGTTTCGAGGATTTACGAGCGAGAAGTTCATAGACTGAACCAGGTAGCCATGACTGCCCTCAAGTTGACGCAGATGGATTGTTAGTTGTTGAGAGGTTGGCCAAAGACGTTGGCATCGCATTCCAGGGTGAAATAACTCCAAATACTTGGGAAGGTGGACGAGTTGTGCTCGTACCTACGGACAAACCCATTAACCAGTGGAACCCGATTGCAGAGAGATCTTTGTAATAAGTAGGAAAACACTTTTTATTATCGTGTTATGATGTACATTGAAAGAAAGAGACTAAGTGATACTTTGTGGTTTGAATATACAAGAAACGTCATGCTGACTGATTTATCTCAGGAATCCAGGTTTGCCATCACCAGTCGAGTCAACCTTCGGGTTCAACTTATCCATCAAGCTTGGCTTCCTAGTAGTACCTTCCGTGGCATTGTCGTGGGTCGTGCCATGTGCTTTCTTATCATCATGAAGAGCCGAGTGTGGTACAGCTTTGGACTTGTCCTCAACCAGAGCTTTAGGCAACTCTCCATCCTCGTGTTGCCGATGAGCAAGATCGTGATCACTGCTATGCACACCATCTACAACACCTTTAACGCCGTGCTGTTGACCGCTGGATTGCTGGTTGGGGTTGGTCTTGGAGGATAACAAACTGTCCTGACGGTTTGATGTAGAGGAGGACAAGTTGTTGTCACGGGAAGTAGAGGATGAAGGTGCTACGCCACCGAGAGTGGAAGAACCAGTCAAGTTGCCTTGGCCGCCCAAACCACGGTCAGCGTGATGGTGTTGAGTAGCATCTGTGACACCAGCAGAGGTGGAGGAACCAGTCAAACCTTGACCAGTAACATTACGGTCGGTGTGCTGTTGGTTCGTTCCGGTAAGTCCGCCAGTGCCGGTGGTTGATCCAGGCAAAACGCCTTGGCCAGATGAACGACCATCATGTTGATGCTCCTTGTGTCCAGCCAATCCACCGGCAACAGCAGCGCCAGTAGCACCTGCAACACCTCCTGAGGGGCCGTGATGAGCCACAGATTCGTAGTCACCGTGGTGAGAGTACTCACCGGGTTGTTGCGACTTATGCTCCGCAGTTCGAACGCTTCCAAAACCACCAGCTGATCCTGAACCAATGTTCTTAGGAACACCCTCGAATTGATCAAAGCGTTCCTCACGGCCAGTGAGGGATCCGCCTTTAGACTTGAACTGATCCATCGTCATGGCGGGCAAAGAAGTGCTGTCGTGATGAGTAGCCTTGTTGTGGTGAACCTCATGGATAGGTACAGTAGTATGGACAACATTTGGTTGTACAGTCTCCTTGTGAACAACAGGCTGGATAGTCTCGTGGATATGCTAAAGACCGTCAGTTTCGGTGGATAACTCTCATCGATGCACACTCACGTGATGAACATGCTCACCACCCACGGCGGGTGCAACACTGCGGCTAGATGTTGGAGCCTCCGTACGGCTTTGGTCCTTATACAGAGCCTGGTCTTGGACAAGATTCTTCTTTGTTGATTCATGATCGCGATGGTCAAACTCTCGATTTTGAACTGCGCCTAGTTTGGCTGTGTGTGTCTCTGGCAAAACCTCGCGGTCATGAACGGGTTGCACCGATCGGTGGTAGTGATCTTGGTGCACCTCTTTGTCGACAGCGGTATTAATCTCCTCATGCTGGTGTGGCTTCACAATTTCATGTTGAACAGCCGGGGCAACCGCCTCGTGAACAGTTGTATCGTGATGACCCGAGCGGCCCACGAAGTCGGAAATGGCTGCCTTGGCTTTCTCCATTGTGATTTAAATTATAGTGGGTTGATACGAAGTGGTATTGAAGAAATTTCTTTCTCTTTGAAAGTATTGAAGTACTGTTTAGAAGGTATTCCATTGCAAGTGGACTTCGAATGACATCTTTATACCAGGGAGCACTTCCGCAGTCCAGAAGAACGTCATAGTTTGACACAAGCCACGAACGCGGCAGGAAAGTGCTTATTCCATAGAGCATCGTAAACGAGCATGAGCTATCTCAGGCTCGATCGATGGCTGAAAGCATTCATTGGTTCACGGAGCACACTTCCTACGTTAGAAGCCGCATTAAAGTCTTTCCGAAGGATGACAGCGGGGTTGATGTACGTCAGAAAGCTCCAGATCGTTGCCTTTTGAAGCCATTATTCACGTCTAACCGAATCAGACGACAGCGGTACTATTACGTGGAGAATACGCGTGGTACCACAGTTTTACAGATGACCTTACGGGAACATCTCCCTTGCGAGAAATTTCTCTGCTGTGATTGCTGTGCAGGTTGGGTTGAGTATGGAGGAATCGGCAGGTTTATTCCCGCTCAACTCAATTTTCTCAAACCAATCTTCATAACCAGTCGTCGTACTCATGTTACCTAGGTATAACTATAACTGCTACGAGTAGTCCGTGGAGTCCTTTCCAGAGTTGTGCAAAGTGGCCGAGATGTCAAGCCTTGATCTGCACTGGGTTGTGTAATTGATTTCTGGTCCGTGCGTGAACCCGAGTGATCGACGTCAGATACCTTCGGCTTCAATGCTTCACCATACCTCCTTTTGTACATTTTGCTAAACCACATCTGTTTTGGGCTTCCCAGTAATCTTGGTCGAGATCGATCTAACGGAATCGCCGACCTCTCTGAGCCTATGCTCATTGCTTGTGGAGCCGCCTCCGACGAAATATCCCCTCATGTCGTCATGTCACCATCGGCCTCCACCAGTGAACGTGCAACTTGTCTTAGACTATCACAAATACTGCAATCAATGCATAATGTACCCTCAGAGGCCGTTCAGGGACCTCTGGAAGCTGAACGTCGCTGGCAAACTTGATGATACGTCATTTACCACGCCACACAGAACGCTTCGGGACGGCCAATCGTCCGTTCCCGCGCGAAATGAAGACATCGAGAAAAGGAAGTTCTCGATCAGCTCGGCTAACACCATCATCGGTATCCTGAGACCCGCTAGTAGATCCGATCATATCTGGTGGGCATCGACTTCTGGCTAGCGCGTCAGTTATACCTAGGAGTTCCATTGGTGTTTACTTATTTGAGGCTCTTTCTCGGCCTCATCTAGGCTATCGTTATGCTCTTGCTACGTTTCTCGAGTCAATGGCTTGGCTTGGGTCCAGCCCCTCGGGCGTGCCTTCTAGTTGTGAGGTCCACGTTTTCGTGGCGTGTTTAGCATAAGCTATTGGTTTCGTGCGCTTGTTACATTACATCAACGAATTTCTTCACCCTTAATACTGCCTCCTCGTTCCGAGAACAGTTTGCCAGCTACTTCCTATTTCCATTCCTATTCCTTTCTCCCAGGCGAGCCACCATGCGGCGGAAATTCAGAGATATTTTCCAAGGCAAGGGTAAGGTGCAAGGATCCCCACCAGCGGAGCCTCAAGAATCACATCCTCCAACGCCCACCGAACTTGTACGGCAGTCGTCTGCTTCAGAACAGAGCCGAGATATAAGTCGTTCAGGTACCTCAAAACGTTCGTCTTTAACGTCCAGCCGAAGTCGACCACTCAGCGCTATTGTCAGCCATCGACGCGAAAGTAACGCAATCGACTATGTTCCGGCCAACGCATGTCCGTCAGTACACAGTAGCCAAAAAACGACCCGCCTCACCCAAATTCCTCTAGACGACACGGGCGATGCGAACAGCCGAGCGTATATGACACTTGGCGGTGATAGGCGGCTCATCACTGGCGAGAGTGATGCAAGGCATGAGGAAGATGTGGCAGACCGAAACATTAATCGTTATGGTATCCCGATAGATGTTATTCCGCGCAAGCCGTTGCCAAGTTCGCTTTCATCGTCACGTAAGTATTCTGTGTCTTGTCATGTTTGCACACCATTACACTTCCAGACAAGGGAACTATGATGCAAGTTGTCCTAACACGGTGAAAACAGTAGCGGACATTAGTCTCGGCCAGCAGCGAAAGCTATCTTGTGCTACGTCCTTCGCTTCGACAAACAGATCTATACCATCCACCGTTTCCGTTGGAAAGTATGTCGTGGGTCAAGATATCACCACCCAAGGCGGCCTGGTAGATAGTATCTTGCCTCATACGGAGTCTTCGGAGCACGAGAAAGATCACTGGAAAAGGGCGGATTGGCCCGCGCGAGCTGCCCGTAACGAGTCTCGACTAGGGCAAAGAGATAAATCCGGAAGGATACTTCGCCAGCTTGAAGGTGATGGCAATTCACCGTCATCACCACCCGAGGAAGCAAAGTCACTGCCGGCCAAGTCTGCGGAGCGCCCGAGAAAAGATTCCGGCCTTCCCACATTATCTGTCGATAGTCCTACTGAGTTTCAGCATGTTAGAGGCGCTCAAGCAAAGCAACAAGGCTTAGGCCTTGACGGTGTTATCGATCTTTCCAAAACTATCGATACGGATCAAGATGTACAATGCGCTCCACGTATGTTGCGAATTTATTGATCATGCTAAACCCCGACTGACGTAAGACCAGCTGTTACACATGAAGTTATCAAACCTCACGAGCACGAAATTGTGCAGCACAATATCCACCGAGAGATTCACAATTACTCGTACTATCACCGACTGCAGCCAGTCATCGATACTGAAATCCTCCCCCCACGGCATTTCATCCCTGACTCTAATGGCGAAGGCCTCATGGAGATTCCAGCTGAAAAGGTGCCAAAGTACACTGACGATGATAGGCAATGGGATATTATGGTGCGACGAACCTCATCAGTGACATCGAGAGTGCCTTGTCCCCAGCATTTGGTGCCAGAACTCAAGTCGGATGGACATACCTTATCACCTGAAGGCTTTCAGCGCAAGGAAACCATCATCAAACATGCACCAACCTTGGCGGATCTATCGACATATAGTGGTACAGTACAGCCTGTTCACTTTGATCACAAGACTCGGGAATGTTGGCTCGGGGAAATGACGAAGATGGATAAGCTGATGGATCACTTCGATGACAATTCGGCCAGCAAAGCCTTAATTTGAGAAGATTAGGAGATAAATCGCCTGGAATGTCGCGAAGCACTTCCACAGGACACGTTTTCCTCGATATAGTCCCCAAAGTTTGTAATCATGGCAGCAGTAACCTAGAGAACAAGCACGGTGAACCACTTCTTCGGGTCAATAAAACCTCTTGAGCTGGAGGACAGCCCAAGACCTGCTACTAGGCCTACTTCTGCAATGGCAAGGGACTCCTTGCAATCCGTCAACATTACTTATTTTGCGCGCTACTTGCATGATCTTCTGAGTTCACAATCACTTCCATCTATATTTCTACTTGTCCAATTGCCTTTCCCACGTCCTTCCCTAGCTCTCGAAGTCTGTCGCAAACTTTATTTACCGAATTAAAACAGTCATTGGATGTACAGGAACTAACCCCACACCACCCTTGAGCACACGTGCTCCACGAACGATAATCATGCGGTTATTCAGCTGCTGCGAGATGGTCTCAGCAGCTTGGGACGCCTTTCCCACAGCCGCGGGACGCACTACGCGTGAGCATGCAAGGCTTAGATCGAATTCAAGGACTTGGCGTGAGTTTTGCTGTGCTAAACAAGCTGCATCTGGCTATAGCCGATTGCGTGATGGGTCTAGACAACCTTGGAACAGCAAATCGGTCACAAGAAATTCACGATATAAGACACGGCGGTGACCTGTGCCTCTCATAAGAAACGAGCTGAATATGAAAAATACGTAAGTCCAAGCATTTTGGGTTCCTTGGAAATATCACCCGAACGTTGTTGCTCAAGCGAAGCACGTCGAAGAATTGATGCCCAGCTGTGTCGCAAACATCAATCACGCTTGTCTGCGTTCACTTGCTACAGATCGTCCGCCACCATCTCATCACGTGTTGTGAAACGGGGCTAGGGTACGGTTGATGAATGCCGTCACCGCTGTGATGGGTATTGCGAGAATCAAGCACGAAGCGTTGAATGCAACAAGCTTGAGAAGAGGAAGCTTGAGCCACAACATTGGCAGCCAAGTGTCAGCGACAGCGTGGGGTTCTTGTATCTGTCATGCAGATGCGAGTGTGCCGGAGGCTCTTTTGGAAAAGATTTCCTGAGGGATGCCTGGATGCTTGGATGCAGGGAGGAGCTGGAAGGCGACCCAAGGCTGACTTACGGGTGTCCTGACGCTCTCACGCTGTCACAGCAGCACGCTATCATGCGGCGCTCCAACGTCACATTGTGGACGCACATCCTACCGTCCCCATGGGGCAACGACCAGAACACGATGGTGTTACGCACGGCACAAAGGGTCCCGCAGTGCGGCTCCTGAAAATGCGAATTGCCTGCTAGTCTAATTAGGACGGTTGAATGTTGCCATAATATCACGACTAGAGACAACCTTAGACAAGCTAAAGACAGGATCTGAGGTGGAGACAAGCCTGTGGCGGGTAGTAAACAGGTAGCAAAGCCTGAAGCCAACCCGTAGCCCAGAGTCGCCAAGTCATCTCCTAGCCATTAGGAAAAAGCCGCAGCAGCAGTCATTGGAGAAGCCTCGAAGGCCAAGACATGGACAAGAAGTGGAGAGGGTTCGTCGCTCACAAGTTACGTAGGATTCGGGGTGTCCGACACCACGGGAGCCATGCACGAAGTCTAGTCTGCCACGAGCTGCGCATGCGAGCGGGTGGGCTCAGTGCGCAGATAGCAAAAGTAACAATGGCAGCGATGCGATTGCAGACACATTATTCAGGAGAGTTGAGTGAATTGAAGGAGAGGAACTGTGGGCGGTGGGTCGCCCCGCCTCTAACAGCTGCTGCATCTAGTTTAGCGACCCCCAGTACCTTGCAACCGTCTGCACTGCTATCGTCATTCCTTTGAGCCCGATGACCCGAGGCACACATGCTGGATCCGGGGATGAAATTGGCACCGTGCTGGAAGCCTGGAAAGCACGCGATCTGTGGAAGGATCGGAAAAAAAAAAAGAAAATTGCCTGCAGTAACTGCAGTCGGAGACTACGCTGCAGGCAGATCTACCTAGCGGTAATTGGTGCATGTGCTTCGAAGTGCGACATTGGCAAAGCGACAAACCCTACGAGTGCCTAGGATGAGCCAGATAGGCTAGGGCGCTATGCGCAGCTCACGACCATGCAACTTGCAAACGGACCCATGCCCATGTGGGCCTGTTCTTTCACTCGCGCTAGACGGTGCTGAGGCTTTATCAACACGCCACACGCATCTTTTCACTACTCTCGACACCTCGTTATCGCCTATCCCGTCGATCAGGCTTACTTTTCACTATATAACGTCACTAACCCCAGGACCTGGTATATGGCTTTATAGTGCGATTCTCTGCGCTCTTCCTCGAGTCCATCCTCTCAACATCGGCAGTCAACCGTCCTTTGTCCGCAGACACAATGGCTTCGAATATCCACCATTCTCCTGCCAATGACCAGTACGAGGCTAAGGCGCAAGATGTGATCGTGGACGAAGAGAAGAACACGTACGAGCTTGGTCCTCGTCGTTCCAGCACAGTTGGGTCGGTCAGGGAGGTTGCAGATCAGACCCACAGAAAGCTCAAGAGTCGACACATCCAGCTTATCGGTATCGGTGGTACCATTGGCACGGCGCTGTACGTTCAGATTGGTCGGGGCTTGATGAACGGAGGTCCTGGTGCACTCTTCTTAGCTTTCTCGCTATGGTAAGTTTGATCCACATGAGTCTGTGGAACTATCCCGTCTCGAATGGTTTCTAGTGGAACATCAAGACTAACGTTTATAGGTGTACCGTCATTCTGTCCGTGACATTGAGTGAGAAATCCCATTTACTATTCCAATGCGACTACCCCATTGCAACATTGCCAAAGCGCTTCTATGAATCGCCCAACGCGGCTTTGATCCTTACACATTTCCAAATGCGAACCTAGTGACTAATGAAAAAAAATGTAGGTATTGCTGAAATGGTCACTTACCTGCCAATATCGTCGCCCTTCATCCGTTTCGCCGGTCGGTTCGTCGACGATGCTTTCGGAGTCGCAGCGGGATGGAACTTCTTCGTCTTCGAGGCCGCTCTCGTGCCCTTCGAAATTGTGGCCTGCAACGTCATTATCGGTTTCTGGAGTGATGTTGTGCCTACTGGTGGAATCATCGCCATTGTTATTGTTCTCTATGGGTAAGTCGTTCTCTCACTTTGTTTTCCTTGTGTTAGGACCAAACTAGACGGGGTTTTAATCTTGTATTCTTGTGGCTGGTAATTCGATTATGAACTATGATTTAAAGGCAGTTTAAAAGTTGGTGTAGAAGGAAGCTAACATACTCTCAAGAGTGATCAATTTAATGGCAGTGAAATGGTACGGAGAAACCGAGTTTTGGGCAGCTATCGGCAAGGTTCTTCTTATTATCGGTCTCCTGTTCTTCACCTTCATTTCTATGTTGGGAGGAAATCCCCAGAAAGATCGATATGGATTCCGGTACTGGAAGAATCCGGGATCCTTTACCGAACTTTACTACGAAGGACAACTCGGCCGGTTCTTGGGTTTCCTCCAGTGCTTGATCCAGGCCTCATTCACAATTGCTGGCCCCGACTACGTCTCCATGGCCGCAGGAGAAACCGAGAACCCTCGCAAAGTAATGCCTCGCGCATACAATGCTGTGTTCTACCGTCTAACCACTTTCTTCGTTCTCGGCTCGCTCGCTGTCGGCATCAACGTCCCGTACAATGACCCGGAACTCATTGCTGCGTTCAAGTTGGGAAAGCCCGGTGCTGCTGCTTCACCCTACGTCATCGCCATGAACCGACTCAGGATCGAGGGTCTTCCCCACGTCGTCAACGCCGGTGTCCTTGCGTCCGCTTTCTCTGCCGGTAACTCCTACGTCTACTGTGCGTCCCGTTCGCTCTTCGGTCTCGCTCTCGAAGGAAAGGCACCCAAGATCTTGACGAAGTGCACGAAGCAGGGCGTGCCCTTTTACTGCGTTGGGGTTGTCCTGCTCATCGCGCTCTTGTCCTTCCTCCAGCTTGGCGAGAACTCCGCTGTGGTTCTCAACTGGTTCGTGAGCTTGGTTACTGCCTCCCAGCTCATCAACTTCTCCGTCATGAACTTCACTTTCCTGCGCTTCTACAAGGCGTGTCAAGTGCAAGGACTAGATCGGAACACGCTGCCATACAAGGGTATGCTCCAGCCCTACGCCGCTTGGTATGGCTTGGTTTGCACCTTTATTATGACTTTCGTAGGTGGGTATACCGTCTTCCTCAAGGGTTTCTGGGATGTCCCTTCATTCCTGTTCTCGTAAGTTCACTACCACCCTCGATGAACCCACATCAAGCGTAAATTCTGACATTTTCATTCAGATACCTTATGGTCTTCCTCTTCCCCGTGCTGTTTATCGGCTGGAAGCTCATCAAGAAGACCAAATTTGTCAAAGTCCACGAAGCTGACCTGGTCACTGACTTGGCTGAGATTGAGGAATACCACCGCACATATGTGGAGAAGCCGGAGACGAATCCGTTCAACCGCGTGTTGGACAAGCTGTTTGGTTAAGAACCAACGTGTTTCTTAGGGAGTAAAGGTGCTAAAACGGGCTGTCCATGTGCTCGCAGAGTGACGAGATATGAGTTCAGCAATATATTTTACATCTACATAAGACATTTGGAACATATAAATGTTCAAGAATAAGAATACAGAATCCCATTCTTAACAATCATTACCATATACTTTGCATTCGTGATATCTTATATATTATGTATGTAGATAGCCAGAAGAAACCAAACCAACCAGGGTATCGATATCCAAACTCCAAATACCGTTTCAAATCTACGACCTAGAACAAGAAGGTTGGGATATCGTCCAACTTCACATCTGCCTTCTTCTTTTGCTCTCCATCCTTATTTCTCCCACTGTCCTTCTCGCGATCTGCTTTCCGCGCCTCAAGGCGATCGGCCGTCTCTTTGCTCGTGCGGTGACTACCCCAGTGATCAAACTCGTTTGACGAGCGTGCAGGTTTGCTGTCTTCAGACACAGATGCAGCACTATTGCGCTTCACAGGCGATGTTGACTCCAGCAGCATTTTCGAAGACGACTGCGCGGAAAACGACACGCGCGGACTCGCTGCCGGCCTGGACGTTGCCGTCTGCGACACGCGAGGAGCATAATCGTCCAGCATATCGAACGGCGTGGCGCGACTTATCCTCGAGCGCGATTTCGTGGCTGCCAAAGGAGGAGCGGTCGACTTGGCTATGGCAGCCGTTGGGCCCTTGGTTGGGGCCGGTGGAGCCGCGAAGGATCTAGATTTCGCTAGGAGTTGGCGAGGCGGTGGGAGGGACGTCGACGCTGACGGCCTTGCGATTGCACGAGGTCTTACTGGGCGGTTGGGGGCGTCTAGATCATCGCTATCGGAGTCTGCGGTCGTGGAGGGGAATGATGGCTGTTTTGGGAGTTTTGATAACGAGTGGGTTGAGCTGGTGGTGAATGATTGCCAGAGCTTGGTGGGTGGGGGGCCCATGGATGAAGCTTCGTCTTCTGCGGTCTCGAGTTGAGAGGATGCGAAGACTTCGCGGATGGCTTTCTTTTGTTTCTTCTCTTGAATGTTGGCTTTTTCTTTCAATGCGCCCTCCTCTGAGAGTTTTGCACCAGCCACTACGGGTCTGGCTACATCTGCCTCTTTTTTCTTCTCTTCGATTCTCTGTTTCAGGTTCTCATACTCTGCAATATGGAGATGGCGTGTGAACAGCTTTGCGGTCTCCAGGAACTCGTCTTCGACCATCATCCATTCATCATCGCGAAGGTCGAATTTGGACGTCCCTTTTCGCATGTACTCGATTGGGTGTTCTTCAAGGTATGCTATTGGAGGTGGCGAGGAAGAAGGAAGCCTTTCATTGCGCTCAGATTCTCTGTCGTCTGACAGCTTTCTTGTCAAGGACGGATTTGATGCTCTAACTGGAAGGTCTTCGTCAGAGTCCACAGCTCTTTCTTTGCCCTTTCGCCCCGCCAGCACAGTACCATCGAAGAAGTCATCATCGATATCAGAGGCGACGCGCTGTTTCTTAGCTGGCCTCGACTGTTGCTTTCTTTGTGCGCCGCCTCCGCCGCCATTGTTCAACCAGGGTAGTTGACGCGGCATTGTGTATGCAAAGGTGGATTCCAACTAGCTTTGCTCTTGCGCTGGAAATAGGTGCTGAGGGCGGGTTGAACGCGGCATGGCTGCGTTCATTGAATTTCCATTGGTAAAGTGCTTCCTGTTGTTGTTCGGACGCGGTCGGTGAATGCGTGTAGACGTGATGGGTGAATTGCTCGTACTCACGTGCACCAATCTAGCGTACTTTCCGGGTTCTGCCTAGGGCCTCGCTAAACTGCGCCCTTCGACTGGAACTTCACCCCCGACTTACACTTTGCTCTGCGCCCGTAAAATGAGGTGCCACGTATCAGTTCTATTGGCTTCCGCTACGTTCTGTGTTTGCCTAGTTTCCGCCTACTAATGGGGGTTGTTTCGTCATCGCTGCCGACACCGAATTTGTTTTCGCTGTTGCTGCAGCTACGCGACCAAATACACACCAGGCCAACCATACGCTCAACCACGCGATACAACTGAACTTGCCCACTTTGGTCATCACTGCATGATTCCTGCGATGCACCACTGGCTTTGGAGCCATTCTTCTGGAACTTTTCGTTAATTCTCCCTCGCCATGTCGATGTTCCGAAAACCCGGCGAAGACTCATCGTCATCTTCAGAGGAGTCGTATGAGAACGATCAGGATGAAAATAGCGTGTCGCATCAAGATAGTGTCTTGTCCAGGATCAACACGCTGGACTCAGCTGCATCATCTGGGCCTGCAGTTCAACGGCCAGCCCCGCTTTCAGTCAGGCAGAACTCAGCTCAGAATGTTCGTGATCTGATGCTCCATGCCTTACTGGAGGAGAGAACTATCAGGCAGACGGCAGACCAGCTGGGTAAGGACGTCTCGGACCCCGAAGTTCAACGTCTAGGTAAAGAGACGTACAGGCAGATTGCTCAGCAAATTTCACACAACGTCGACGATACCTATGCAAGCGATGAGATGCATAGCCATCGAGCAACCGCAAACGCTGGTATCAGCAACTTGACCAAAAGCAATCTCAGTAGACTCGCAATCATCCCAGAGGGATCCTCTCAAGCTTTGATTGCAAGGCCTATTATCAAGCCTCATGTTGATATCCCACCGCAACCTTCACTTGGTTTCGATGTTCTTTCAGGAATCGCAGCGCCGCTTCAGTTGCACCTCCACGGCTACCCTGGCCTTCAAACGGATCGCTATCTACGAGAGTTCTCGGATTCTTCGATTGTGGGCAAAGGCGGATATGGAAAGGTCTTCAAAGCTAAACACAAACTGGATGGCTCTTTCTACGCCGTCAAGCGTATTCCAGTCAGCGCCGCAAAACTGGCGAGGATCCAAGAGCATGGGCCGCAGGAGTTGGAGGCTATGTTGGAAGAAGTTCGTTCGCTTGCTCGCTTTGATCATAACAACATCATTCGGTATCACAACGCTTGGTTGGAGTTCACCACTACACCTGCGGACTCACCTGCGGTTCTATCAACGACACCATTGCGAACCGATCGGTTGCTTGAAGGTGCTTCTGCATTCTCTGTAGCCACTGTAGACAGTGACGTTCTTCCTACCAGGTTCAGCAGTCTTTCCATTGGAGATCCATTTGGAAGGTCTGATCAAAGCTATGGCGATGGGATCGTTTTCGAAACTAGCGACACTGGAATGGGTACAGAAGAATCAAAAGACGAAAGCGACCACATGTCCTACAAAGACAAGCTTCGAGCGTTCAAGAGCAAGGTTCGTCGTGGCAGTCAAGCAAGCCAAGCTACCATCGCGACCATGTCGTCAACAAAGTCTCGCATGAGTGCAGTAGAAGATGTTGATGAGGATGAGGAGGTTGAAATGATTCCTAGGTCACACATGCCGTACTCTCAAGATCCAACCTCTGGAATGTCGGAGAGCATGCTGTCAGACAGCGACATCCCTGGTCATTTGATTCCAGTTCACAGTCCGGGACCGACCCTCATGCTCAATGTTCAGATGAGCCTCTGCGAGTCCAATTTGGCGAACTTTCTGTCCTCCGAAGGATCATCTTCTGCAGGTGACTCAGGATGTCACCATTGCTTCCACCCTTGTATCTCGCTTGAACTACTAAACAGCATTGTGTCAGGAGTTGAATATCTACATGCGCAGAATGTCGTTCATCGCGATCTTAAGCCTGCTAACATCTTTCTATCGTTGTCCACCGCTCGTCATCCGCCTTACGGGTCGGTAGATATGTCGACATGTTCTTCTTGTGAGAAGCAAGAGTGTCTTCATGTGACGCCGCGCATCGGGGACTTCGGCCTTGTTGCGGCATTGGGCGACAAGTGCGCAGGTGAGAATGCTTGGACAAAACCGGTTGGCACTGAGTTCTATCGCCCGCAAACAAGCAGTGGGGTCAATGAAAAGCTTGACGTTTTCGCCCTTGGTGTCATTGGATTCGAGATGCTCCAGAAATTCGGAACTAAGATGGAACGTATTGCAGCGCTGACTGAACTGCGCCGGGGACGGTTTCCCGAGGATTTTGCATCGGGTTGTGGACTTGCAGGAGATGAGGTACAGCAGTTCATCAGTGCCATGTTGCACTTGGATGAGCACAAGCGATTGAGCTGTGAGGAGGTGAAGAAGGGAATTGCTGAGCAATTGCATAGTCTCAAGCGTTGAGCCTACCATTCAAGCAAGCAAGGATATGTGCTTCACATTTGGGCTGCCACTAGGATCGAGAGGACTCAAATGAAATCAAATGATATTATATTGTAGTACGAACACAACCAGTGCCGTGTAGATCTTCTGAATTTAACCCAGCATGACCGATGCTCGGCCCTTTTAGGCTAGTGCGATTGACCTCAAGTGTCAGCATCTCAAGGGTTTCCCATGCCGTTCAACACAAACGTGCAGTTGCCAATTGTTTAACAAAGATACAGCATTTCATTGTGACCTTTGTTTAATTGCGAGAAGCCCCTTCTTGCCTTATCGGGGTCAAGTCTCGTTCCTTTGGCGCTATCATCGGGAAAGGCTGAGCTTGAGCTGAAAATAGGCGCCGGCACATCTGCCACAGGAGACCCCGTTCTGACCCCTACTACACCACCTTCACCACGAAGTTGAGAGAAAGAGATAGTTCAGGACGCTACGTTTGACAGCGAGAATGGATCTCCGTCCACCACCCATATCTGCCTTTTCAAGGTTCTCAGACCTACTAAAGGAAACGAAGAGGCGTAAGCCAAGCATTCATCAGCCTGCTACCAACGGACCTCGAGACAATGATTCACTGCACAGTCGAAGAGCCTCGCGGGACGAGCGCAGAAGCAGCAGTGCAAGCTACACAGACAAGCTACGGCACATGTTCCAGAGTTCGCCCCAGCAAAACGTCAGCATGAACCTGCTCCCCGTCGAAGTCCTAACACACATTCTCTTCTTCCTCGACTTCTGGAGCCTGCTCAAATGCCAGAGCGTATGCAAACTCTGGCGCGACCTCGTGCCCGGCGACTCGCCCATGTTGCATCAGGCCCTGTACCTCAAGCCCAGCCGCGACCTGCAGATCTACAGCTGGGTGCCCGCCACCTTCGAGCTCGACTTCGATGTGACGACGGCGTGGGCCGAAGCCGGGCCCGCGCATCCGACCAAAGGCAAGGCCGTCAAGCTCATGCCGCGCCGCCACTTCAATCTGTCGCGGCGCTGCAACGGGCTGATCCGCACGAGCTCTGAAATCGTGTTTCACCCCGTCCTCATGGACTTTAATGTGTGGATCGAGCATGAGGATTTCTCGGATATCCTCAGCACGAATGCGGAGAATGATGGGTTTGACTATGCGAAGACTGGGGCCGGGTCCTGGCGCAGTATGCTTGTTTCTATGCCGCCGTTGAGGGAGTTGAGGCTGCGGAGCTGGGGGAGGAAGGAGTCGTATCGCGTGTTGACGGCTGGGGAGGGGGCGGATGGGATTACGTTGGGGGAGTTGTTTAGGGTCTTGGATGAGTGGTCGAAGGCGACGGGAGGGAATTGGGGAGGCCAGGAGCGTTAGGTTTGACGAGGGATGAAGACCTTTTCGAGTACCTTCACGGGCTTTTGTCTAGAGATTGTGGATAATAGACAACGTGGATAACTAGTAAGTAACTTCTGTTCTCACTTCTCAAACATCGTTTTCTGAGAAATCAAAATTATCTGCATAAATCTAATTTGTAGCCTACCAGACTCCCACACCGAAACCCTCCTACACAAAAAACTTACAAAAAAAGCGCGATTTTACTCGCGACCTGGAAACTCAGCTTTAAACACCCCAGCTTATTTAGGTTGCTGGTTGGTGGCTTGGTTTTTCGGTATTGGGACTCGAAGCTTTATTAGCTCCATAATAGGTGATTGATGCCCCCCGCGGGTTTCAACGAAGCGTGTAGCCAAAGGTGGGTTGTAGATTGAAGGAACTCCAACCTTTGCTACACGCTTATTCTCATACTTTGTCAAGGAACTAGACGGTATATATACGCAACATACATGTCTTTGGGGATGCTGGGATGCAGTGCACACACAGCCTCGTCGTACCCACGAGAAGCAATGTGCGACTACACCCAAGTCCACTATCAATGTGCGCCTCCGCACCCCCCGAGACCACCACCATCCACAACGCCAAGCGCCACCATCCCATGCAGACCGCCCGAAGCAAACCGCCAACAGCGACTGAATCACACCACTACCTCCGCTCAACCTCCCGACATCAACACTGCGATGAGGCGTCTACCGTGTGCCCAAGGATGTATAGTACCATACTATGCACACCCGCTTCCATGTATCCACCACGGCTTCTGGAGCACTCGGAAGGGGACGGCGGTGGAAATGAACGGGGTTAACGAGAAACTGCTTATCCAACCGTGAGCATGGGGATTGTTTATTCGAGCAAACAATCCCCCAATAGCCTGTGGGCATACGAAGTACTTGGAACGAAGAGGAAGGCTTGCCTAAGAGCCGCTGACAGGATCTGAAGAGCCTGATGAGCTTGCACACTGTGAGGGGTTTGTTGTATGTGTTCCGGAGTCATGTGTATCTTGGAGCATGTACTCTACTACTGCAGTTACGATTGGAAACAAGGGAATAGATGTATACTGCGCAAGAGAGATGTCACATTGGCATTGGAGGAGGATTGCAGTGTTGTGGCAGTGTGAAAAGGAACTATATAATGGAAAAGGAGATTTGAGCATGGTTTTGATTCAAGACAGGTGATTTGTATTTATGCTTGATCGTATCTTGATACTGCAGCGCTGGACCTTGTAGGTCTACATCTACATACAGTACTCATGCGCGTTTCCCACTCCCTGCGGTCATGCGCTCAGAGTGGTAGCCAGCATCATTGGCGTGGCACATACCTCTATAAGGGAACTCCAAGCTCTCTTTCTCGGGGAAAGTAGCTACATATGGAGCGCAGATGGTATGTTGTCCATTTTTGTTGTACTGCAGAGTTCGTCTTCGACTCTAGTCTTTGTGATATGCTTCAACCCATCTCGAGGGCTGCCAGTGCGCTGATAACTTCCTCAGCCACTCCTCCATCCTCCACGACCATCTTGGTCACCTTCGAGATCAGACTCCGCTTCATACCGCCTCTTGGCGGTGTCCACACACCCGAGGTAGCCAGGAGTTCTCTTTGTGTCAGCGCATCTGCAGTCGATGTAGGAACACTCCCACCTGTAGCAGAGTTCATGGAATTGGGAATTCCAGGTGGAGTGAGATGGGAGGGAGGGTCGATGGTGCGTATCGAGACGATTCGCGCGCCTTTTGACGAGGTGGCAGAGTTTGTGCATGCGATTGCTAGGACGGCATCTGCAACCGCTAGTTCTTCCTTGCAGGGGTCGAAGATGATGTTGGGTCCTACGGCCATGGCGAGGATGATGACGGGGGGTCGGCCTTGAGCGGACTTTGGGTATAGAGGCACGGCGGCATCCCAGTCGTCGTCGAAGAGAGGGTCTTCGTCCTTCTCGGACTTGAGTGCGGGGAGGTGGGTGGTGAGGAGCGCGAGATGGGCAGTCATGGAGAGCAGGGCAAGCGGGTAGGACAGCGGCGGAGATAGTAAGAGGATCTAGAGCCAGTCAGTTGAGCTTCTGTAAGCTGTAGGCGGTGGCCTACATCGACGTAGAGCTTCCAGTGGAAGCGCCTGTTGATGTACAGGCGATCTCGAAGCTCTCCACTGGCAAGCAGGCTCTCGGTCAGCATCGAGGCCAGGAACACGGGCAGGGCGTCGTCCTCGCGGAAGCCTGGGATCTCGACGCTCATCTCTAGCCACGAGTCCTGGCCTTTGCCCATGCTCTCGTCGACGGGCTCGCCGTCAGTCATGACCACATCTGGCTGTTCGCCGAAGACTGGTCGCAAGAGCGATTTCTCGACCTCTGCCTTGACGCCGACCAGGGCCTCTGTGCCATCCTCGAGCGCAATGCGGGCACTGCCATTGGCACTGGGCAAGACGTCATACTCGGCGCGCATGGAGCGAAAGTCGCGGGGCCCTTTGGTGACATCGAGGCGGATGGGCGGCGAGTTGGCGAGGGCGGCGCGCAGGAAGGACAGCTCGGCGGGCGACAGGCTGACGAGGGCAGGCTGCTGGGGCGCCATTGCGCTGCGGTGGTGCGGCTAGCGGGAGGGAGGCGGGCGGGCGATGTTTGCTGCGGCTTGGGGATGGCTGCTGGAAAGTAGAGAGGGCAATTGTTTCGACGGCACGCTAGCGGGCGCCGGCGATTGGGCGGGCAGCGTCAATGCCAGCACGCAGCCGCGACAACACCGGCCTGCAGTCCAAGTGTCGTGCGCTTGACCGCCGTCGTGTGCGCGCCTGGAGCCTCATTTCTCCCCCATTTCTGCGCATCCCGGCCGCATATAGGGAGCCCGCGCCGCAGAGGCAGCCATGAGTTGACGGCCGTCCGACTTGCGCCACCAGTCCCCCGTCCCCCGTCGCTCGCTCGTCATACCTCCCAGTTGGGCCTGACAGCGCCCAGCATGTCGCCCTCGGGATCCAAGCGAAACAGCGGCCATGCCATCTCCTCCATCGACAAGCTCGACTACCTGCCTCCCAACTCGCCGCGCCGCCCGCTGCTCGCCCCCGACTCGGACACGGCCTCGACCCGCCCCAGCCAGGACACGTCGTACGCCGGCAGCTTCTTCGAGCACGTCGCCGAAGGCATCATGGAGCGCGACCGCGAGCGCCTGCAGCACCTCGTCACCCGATGGCTGAGCTTCGTCTGGGCCATTGTCAACTGCCTGTGCGCCGGCAGCATCACCGCCTACTCGCTCTACGGCCACCTGTTCCAGTCAAAGCTGCACTACACCCAGTTCCAGGTCAACATCGTCTCCATTGGCGCAGAGCTCGGCTTGTACCTGCTCGTCCCCGTCTTTGGCTACCTCTGCGACCGCCTTGGTCCCGGCTATCCGTCTGCGCTCTCGGGCCTGCTCTTCGGCCTGGGCTATCTGCTGGCTGCGTTTGCGTACAGGAGCGGCCCTCCCCCGTCCGCCGGCGGCCATGGCTGGCCCTTTGGCGTCATGGTGCTCGCATTCACTGCCATTGGCATGGGCACCAGCTGCATGTACCTGTCTGCAGTAACCACTTGCGCCAAGAACTTTGGCCGCGGCAATGCAAAGGGCGTCGCATTGGCAGTTCCCATCGCTGCCTTCGGCCTCAGTGGCATGTGGCAGAGCCAAGTGGCAAGTCGCCTCTTGTACGTGAAGAACGACGATGGAAGCAGAGGCGACGTCGATGTCTTCCGATTCTTCCTGTTTCTGGCCATCCTTCTCGTGGGTTGTGGGTCCGTTGGCTTCTTCACCCTGCGCATCATTGACGAGGAGGAGATGATTGACGAGGCAGTAGAGGAACTGGAGAGATCTGGTCTACTGGCTCATGATGAGTTCTTCACTCAAGCCGCCCATCATCACGGCTACGGCACCATGGCCACCCACGACCTCTCCGACTCGACCTTTGACTTCCTCCAATCCGAAGCCGAGCGTTTGAAGGCCAAGGCAGAAGAGGAGAAGCGGAAAAAGACATGGCTGCTGAACGAGGAAACCCGCCGGTACATCATGGATCCTACCATGTGGTGGTTGGCTGCTGGCTTCTTCCTCGTCACTGGTCCGGGTGAAGCCTTTATCAACAACCTGGGCACCATCATTAACACCCTGACACCTCCTCACGTTTCCACAAACACCTCGCCCGCAACTCATGTCTCCATTGTAGCTATAACCTCCACTCTCGCTCGCTTGATCACGGGCACACTATCCGATATCCTCGCTCCTGTAGCACCTGTCCACCAACATCGACGTGGCCCCGACTCGATTGCCAATTCGCTCTCTTCCCTCCCACCATTAGACACTCCTAAGAGGTTCACAGTCTCTCGCATAACCTTCTTATTGACCTTCGCTTTCCTCCTCTCCCTCGGCCAATTACTTCTCGCCAGCGGCTGGGTACAGAATCACGCCTCCCGCTTCGCCGTAATCTCCGCCTTAATCGGCGCCGGTTATGGCGCCCTCTTCTCGCTTGCCCCCATCGTCGTCTCGGTCGTCTGGGGCGTCGAGAATTTCGGCACAAATTGGGGTATCCTCGCCATGACGCCAGCCGCCGGCGCCACCCTCTGGGGCGCCATCTACGCTGTTGTGTATCAAAAGGCTGCAGATAATGCTGCAGGCATCGAGCGAGATCCCGAAGACGTGCTGTGCCATGGTAAAGCGTGCTATGCACCTACCTTTTGGGCTATGGCGATTAGTGTCTGGGTCGCTATGGGTTTCTGGGTTTATGCGTGGAGGGGACCTGGGGGCTGGAAACAAAGGGGTGTGGCTGTGTAGAGCAGGATGTTGACAGCTGCGGATTGCATATATCGAATTTAGCGACATGTGGGTTTAGCATGATTGGGGCTGTTGAGAGTTTGATTGTTGCATTTTGCACTGGAACTTTTGAGCGTTTTGGTGTTTTGAAACTTTTTTGCATGCATTCTCAGGCGCATTTGGATATATCTATGCCTTTGGGCTCAAGAAGAGGAAGAAGGATCTCGTCTAGTATTTACTCTCATTATTCATTGGAATCTTATCTTTCCCAGTGTTGATATAGCGACGAGCTTGCTCTTTGAAATCTGCATCCGTTTCGTGCACAGTTCCAATGCTGTCAGGGCTAATGTAAAACTAATCCTGACCTGTGCTTCAGTAGTGTCCGTATCGATATTGCAGCATTGTACATTGTAATCCCTCATTGCCTCGTGCCTCTCCTTCAAGCCCAATGGCACATAGGTACTTAGGTACTTACCATACCCCTACTCTGCAATAAAAAAAGCAAAGACATATCCACGAGAAACACAACCTACACTCAACCGGCAAACCCCGCTGTCCTCCTCCCCCATCCAGAACCCCCAAATCCTACATAGGTCTCGTCTAACACTTAGTTCTTACACATTTCCCATCGCGCGTCGCTTCGCTTCGCTTCGTGTCGTGTATGCATCGCCCGCCGCCATGGGGACAACGTAACCAAGTTTGACCTGACGTAACGCGCTAGGCGGATTACTCACGCGCCAAGTTGAAGACTCTTGCCGTTTGGGGAGCGGGCGCGAGGGCGGCGTAGGAGGTGGCCAATGGGGTGGGGAGAGGGGGGATATGGGATTTTGGAATTGGTTTTTGGGTAGGGGAGGGGTTTAGGGCTGTGGAGGAAGTGGACGTGGTGGGTTGGGTGTTGGGTGTTGAGCTGAGGGGCGAAGGGCTTGGGGCTTGGATGCAGTCGCCGCGAGCATGTTGATGGGATGGGGTGGAGCGATGCTGGATGCTGGATGCTGGATGGTGCTTTGGGAGGCTGGATGCCTGAATGGCAGATGGTTCTGAGAGATGTTTGTGTTTGTTCTCGGCTTTGCAATATTGGGTTGGTGATGTGAGGGGGATGTTGTTCTCAAGTTCCCAGTTTACTTCGACAATTCATTCCTCTACTTCTCTGAATTGAGATAGTCCAGGAACTACAATTACATATTCGAATTTTAAGAAAAGTAGCATTACTATACTTAGGACCCTTCCTCTATCGCCCTAGCCGGGTAAGCGTACCGTCTACTATCTACCATCTACCATTGCGCTATCGGCGCCCTTCCCCACCTTCGCATATCCACGCATCTCGCAAACCGCACCTGCACCCTGATTACACTCGCAAATCCATGCTGCGTCATCAACTAAGCTTTTGGCTGCAGGGGTCCACATGCACAAATGTCCTGATACTGCGATCGGAACCGACTTGCGATCTCTGCTCATTGGGTACATAGGGTTGTGGGATCTCGTCTGCGTGGTGCGTATGGGCTGAATCGGGGGCGCAAATGGTGGCGGCTGTCAGATGGGGAGTATGAGGTGAGTTGATCTGGGCTGTGAGGATGCTTGGGGCAGGGGGTCAGGATGCAGAGGCCGATGGAGAGGATATGAATGGTGTACCTCCGTGGAAGTGGGGATTGATATGCTCATCATCTTTACTCTTTGGTCCTGCATTGAACAAGTTGACTATTCAATGGTTTAACATTGCAGATCATGCATGACATCAGGTATAGTTCATCGACACTGGTTGCGGTGGTGTTTGTTCTAGGGGGATTCACATTGGCGGTTTTTATACTGCGTATCTGGTTTAGGATTACAAGGAGGAAGTTTGATGCCTCCGACTATGTGCTGACCGCTGCTGTTGTACGTTGATCGACTTTCTACTTCTTAATCTAATTTGACATGGAACTTGAACTAATCCACCCAGATCTGCGGAATAGCCCAAAGCATAATCTACCTCGTCCTCACCTTCGCCTTCTCCTACGGTAAACTCAAAAAGGACATCCCCCTCTCAATCCGCACATCCAAATGGCCGTCCAAACTCCTCTTCATAAACCAAATCGTCTTCAAGCTCACCACCCCGCTTTGCAAACTCTCCCTCTGCCTCGTCTACCGCACCATGTGCGCTACCTCGACCGGCCGCCTCATCGACCGCACCCGCATCGCCATACACTGCACCATCGCCCTAATCACAGGCGTGTACATGTCCGCGCTGCTCGTTAGCGTCTTCCAATGCTACCCGGTGCACAAGACGTGGGCGCCAAAAACACCAGGCACATGCGTCAACCTCACGCACTTCCGGTACAGCACGGCCGTCTTCAACATCCTGACGAGCGCAATGGTCATCACGCTGCCCATCCCCGTGCTCCTCAAGCTCAAGCACCACCGCCCTGAAATCAAGCAGCTCATCGGCCTCATCCTCCTCGGCCTCATGCACACCTCTCTCACTATCGCCCGCTTCGTCATCATGTTCTACCCGGACGCGTACACGGTGCAGGAGCCCCAGTACGGCTGGATACCCGGGTACACGCTCGCAGTGGGCGAGATGGACGCCAACATTCTGTTTGCGTCGCTCGTCGTCATGAGGCCTGCGTTCCAGGCGCTATACCACGCGCTGAGGCCGGGGAGGCGCGGCGAGCGAAAGCATTTTGAGGGGAGTAGTCGGGCGGACAGCGTGTTGGATTCTGCGATTGGGCGGTTTAGAGAGGCGTGGGAGAGGAGGGAGAAGAGGAATAAGAAGAGGGCGAGCGGGACGTATATTCTTGAGACGACGGAGGGGAGTGTGCTGGCGTCGGTGGATATCAAGGTCGCGAGTAGAGTTGTGTTGGCGGAGAGGAGGGGTGGGTTGGAAGATGTCTGGGAGGGGGAACGGATGGAGAGGGGGGAGATTGAGAGGGAGATGGATAGCGAGGCGATTGTTATTTGTAGAAAAGATTAATATGAAGTAATAGTTCTTGTTCAGAGTATTGTCCTCACATGCGTTGTCAGTTTCGGAATCTATTCCGTGTTGTGTCGTGAAGATACTCGTTTCCGTCACGCTGGGTCCGCTCAAGCTTTCCCTAGCCCAGGCTTACAGCGTCAAAGCTCCGTAGCCCCGCATCCATTAGCGCATCCACAAGCCCCTCTAGCGCGCACGAAGAAGCCCGCACAAACAAACCCCCAATTCCATCTTGCCAATCATTTTGTGTAGTATATATATCTATTAATTTTCAAAATTCGTTACCTGTAATGGGTCTTCATCAGAAGGTTTTCCGTCATCCCCATACACCTCCCTGTCGCCACCTCAGCAGGAGCCCAGTTCGAGTCTCGTGGTGTCCACTTTTCACTCACTCGGGTAACCAGTGATGCTGGATGGACCTAAGCAATGAATGCAATCTTGACGAGGGAAGAAATTCTGCAGTCGGGCATTCACCACGGGACGGCGGCGCTGGATTACTCCCGTTGCGGTTGGGGGGCGTGTGGCGGGCTGGGATATCAACTGGTATTTTTGCTGGTTGAGAGGCTTCTTTTTTGTCTTTTTTTTTGGGGTTTCGCCAAGAGGGCGAGCAAAAACCACAACCACAATGGAAATGTCAACTTCATTTATTGTTATGTAATAAGTTCATGCTGTCGTTATCTATATCCTATTTCGTTTTTACTTGTACACCGAGAATGTATCTACGCCATTCACCTTTGTGACATGATCCATCCACAATCTTCCCTTCCTCCTATGCACAAACCCTACTCCTTCCCGGTCAAAATCTTCAGAGTTTCCACACCAATCGCAAGCACATCCGAGCTCCTCGTCTCCTTCAACGCCACCCTCAGCGTGTCCACCGCACCCGCATTCTTGCACGCCTCGAGGCCCTCTTCAACCTCCACCACGCTCCGGAGGCACACCACGCCTCGATGCCGAATATCATCTTCTTCGTCCTGACACAAACCCAGTAGAAACTGGATGCCCTTCTCCTGCTTGAGGAGCTCGTGAACGGCAAGATCGACCGAGAGGAGCATAGCCAATGCGCCGCCTGCTGCAGACCGGGTCGCCGCGTCGTCGACGTCAGTCATGGCGAGCAAGAGATGCAGTCTATGTTTCGCGCGAGGCTGCGCGCTATCTGCGAATTGCTGGATGCAGGCCGGGCTAGCCATGAGGTTGCAGAGCAGTTCTGTTGCGGCGCGTCTGATCATTGTGTTCTGGCTCAACAGCAAGTCGTCGACGACTTGGTCGAAGGATTGGCGGATGATGTGATCTTGAGTTTGGCGGTCCATGGAGGCGAGGTTGGTGAGTGCGAGGAGCGCTTCGAAGGCGTTGAGTTGCCATGTCGAGCTGTCTGTTCGTGAGAGCTGGCTCAGCAGTGGCCGGATCGCAGATGTAGTCGGTAAGGCGGCATTGAAGACGTGAGAAGGGTTAATGCTGATCAGGATTCGAGACAGAGCTTGGGCTGCTGCTGCGAGAGCCGCGGGTGGAAAGGGCGTTGTTCCCGATGTGGAAGATGCGTTTGTGGCAGTAATGTGTTCCCAGATCTGTATGAGGAGTTTTACTGCTCCTTGTTGCGCCATGATGCCTCGGTTCTTGGTGTCTTTACTTATACTCAGAAGAATTTGGCTGCTTTGCGATAAGACTGCTGGTGTACCCTTCTTGCAAATGTGGACAAGTAGTGGTATGATCGCAGCCTCCAGCATCCGCCTGCAGCGTAAAGTGACACTCGCTTCCTGAAGTAGCTCATCTGGTTCCGTTGGCTTTTGTACATTTGCGTACGCTTTTAACTGCCCCATTCGCTTTTCCTCTTCGGATTGTATCGGTAGATATGCCGTGATATTAACGAAGATGGTGCTACCGCCGAAAATGATACTCGCTGGCGCCGCAGGATCACTCATTGTGTCGACTAGCTTCCTCAGGAACTTTGGCGATTTGGAGAGATCTTCTCTCACCTTTGGCTGAAGGGAAGCATACGCAAGGCCTTCAACTGAATTCTGCTTTGAAGAAGAATCGCCGCCAATGACCATGGACTTGAAGCTTGCAATCAAATCTTCTTGTTCGACCCTTGCTGGTGTTACGATCTGTGGAGCTCCGCTTGGTTGCTGTTCCTCACCAAGCTTGATGAGAATGAGCGCAGCAAGATTAGCACGCTTCTTGTCCTGACTCTCTGCCACCAAATCTTCCAACCACTCTCGGCAGTGTCTGTTGATGGCATCTCGGCAATTCTTATCAACGCAGGCCGCGCTCAACAGATCTAGAGTTGCTTGTTCCAACTTATGTGACTTTTTCTTGGAGACCAGTGGCACAAGTGAGCTGACAAATCCCTCTGTGAGGAAAAGTGCTGCTGCGGCGGTAACAGCCACCGGAAAGATCGCAGTTGCAGCAGAAAAAGCGATAATAAGATCATTGGCTTCTCCCTTTAGCGCACGATTGGTGACGAATTTCGAAATGAGCTCTCCCGCAGTATCCGGTGCAAGCTCGAACAGCTTGATGCTAGCGAGAGTCGCCTGGCTGCGCAAACTTGTTGGCAGTCTGATGTCGAGTGAAGCAAGGATGACATCAAAGCTGTCTGCATCAATGATCCCTTTGAGATGCTCGGCGTGGTGAGCAAGTAGCTGCGCAATACCTTTCATCGCTCGTTCGGGGTGCTCGAGGGCTTCTTCCATCATCATCGCCAAACTGAGCATGAAGCAGTCTCTATGGCCCGTCTTGAATGTCTCATCATCTGGCCAGACTGCTCGATTGAGAAGCACCTTGAGAAGTCCATCAATTGCGTCGTCGCCGCGCTCAAACATCTCGTAGTAGATTCTTGTTGGTTGCTCCCTGACTGCGTTCGCAAGCCATGTTTGGGCACCAATATTTTGCAGGAGCTCGCCAGTTACTTGATCCAGGACATCGTCTTCGCCTTTGAAGTCGAACAATATTTCCATGGCCTGTTCTGCTTCTTTCTGCTGCAGCCCATGGGCTCTTAGTGATTTCAGCGCCCTTTCGCCGTCGTGTTCATCTTTACTTCGCACCCAAATCTTGCAAATCGACAGGAGCTCGCTCTTCTCTTCCTCATTCTTCAGCGCTGCCCAAGCATCTTTGATGGAGGGATGTTCTGGGGCGATGGTGCTAGCTTCCCGCAGATACCTTGCTGCAAGAGCTAGTTCGCCCGCTTTAGTGCTCTCCTCGGCCTTTTGCGTGAGCTGCGCTGCCCGGTCTTCCTGTGAGATAGTCGTCATGGTTGATAGTTGGATGGGCGCAGACCATGTCGAGCTGAAAGAAACGGCGAGCTCAAGCATCCATCGTCACGGGAGGAGGGTGAGTTAGCAGATGCAGCGCACAGACCCCGCCGTCGACGTGGGACTTGTCTCAACGACCGCGGGGAATAGCGAATGAAACGCCTCTGCAACCACTTTTGCAATATTGTGATAGGCTTCTTCGCGAGCAGAAGGAAAACAGTGAAGCACTGCGAGGAGTTCAGTCTTTGTTCGTTACCAATACAATTCATTAGATCGTAGAAACCAGGTACCCCACGTCACGCTCTACGTACGTCCAACTTGCGCCTAGAAAATGCTCAAGTAGTATATGCCTCATCAAAAAGCAACGAAACCCCACATAACTCCTGAGAATCAAGCCAAAAGCCCCTAAAATAATACACTAGACGCTGAGCCAACGCGAGCACCATCTCGACTACGTGGGGTGACATGGCTCTGCCATTAGTCGCTCGATGACTGTCTGCGTTGTGCAGTGTCCGTCGCGCCACTATTCATGTCCACCATCGGTGTCCTCCGGTTGTTTGCGTTGTATCACGCCCAAGAATAAAAGACGTTCCCAGACGTCATCTTTGACGAGCACACGTGCTTTATCGAAAGGCAGTCCGTCCAGCTTCGTTAGATGTTTGCACAAATTGGCGAGCATCATCTCTGTGACTCGCCGTCTAATGCGTGTCTCATAGTCCAGGCGCGAGAGATGTTGGTCATCCTCGTCCATATCACCATCCGGAAGGACGAAACGATCATTGATCTGCTCGTCGGAGGGCTTTGTCCTCAGCGACATGACTCTGTTTTCGGATGTGGGAGCGTAAAAACGCAAAGTGAGGGGGTTGTCCCTCCAATCCAGCTTCGTCAGCGTGTCTAGCTTGCCCAGGACCAATGCGTTTGCGCGTAGGCGCTCGAGTTTATTGCCTGCCACCAGTAACTCGCTGAGGCGTTTGATATTGAGCAGCGGCCTGAGATCTCTCAGCGAGTTGAAATTGAGGTTGATGGACCGAATGTTTGGCATCAGCTGACCAAAATTCTCTGGTAGTTCTTTGAGTCCCATAGATGACAATTCCAATCGCTGGAGGCTTAATAAATGCTGTGAGATGACCAATCCATGGGTGCAGTTAAGTGAGAGGTAGAGGTTGCGAACTTCAGCATTCTGGATCAGGTTGTTTACACAGACCTCGCTGTCGGAATCGGCTGCAAGTAACTGGTCTCTTGCTGAGAACGTTCGGAGATATCGAAGGTGTTCCAAGCCGAAGACTTGCGTCAGACAGTTTCCGTCCACGTACAGCGACTCGATCTTTGGGAAGTGCTTATCGACATCGAGCATTGAAGTTCCATTCCTGCATAAGCGAATCGACCGTATGGACTTGCAGGGTCTAACCGGCTCGTCAAAAAGAGGGAATTCCTCAATTTCATTGTCATCTGGTTGCAATTGATTAGTGACATGTCGAGAGGATTGAAACTATCAATAACTTACCAAGGTCAAGATGCTGAAGTTGCGGTAGGTGATGAACATTGCGAACCTCAAGGAGTCTATTGTTGCGCAAGTTGAGATTCGTAAGAGATTTCCTGTGCACGTCATTAGCCATCGTCTCGAACACTCCTCGTGAGATACTTACAAGTTGGACCGTGAAAAATCTGCCATCTCGATTTTGTTGTTTGCGGCACTCAACTCCATCAATCCATCGAGATGCAGAATTCCACTCAAGGATTTGACTTTGTTGTTATCAATGTTCAACACCCGCAGATGAACAAGCTCAGCAAGACCGTCCAAGGTATCAATATCATTGTGGGAGATATCAAGATGCTGCAGGTTAGTCAATGTCGTCCAAGAAGTTAGACCAGTAAGACAATTTCGCTGAATCCGCAGCCGTCGCATGGTGTACGGTATTCCTTTGACTTGACCAATGTTGTTGTCAGATACATCCAACTCTTCCAGGTGGTAGCATAACTCATCAAGACGGTTGAGAGAATCCAAACTCTTTCCATGAAGATCAACTTGGCGGAGATCCTCCCAGAACGGTTCGTCTGGTTCGACATCTTGTAGTGCCTTCACCAAATTTGCTGTTCCTTGCGCATAGCGATCTTCCAAAGCTTTAGAAAATCGAGTCCCGTCGTGCTTGACAACGACTCGATCAGGCAACTCGCATTCGTCAATCTGATGCAACGTGAATTCAGGTAGGTCGCTAAGCATAAAGGTCACGTCTCCTTTCATAGGTGATGATGGGACGGGCACTAGCGCATTTGGTTCTCCATGGGTAAGCACCGGTGCTGAGACGCTCATAGAGAGCTGCATTCGATAGTTTTTGGTTGGTACCTCTTCCAACAGCGACAGATCGCCATCACCGGTGAAGATAGGCAGTCGGCCGGTCCGTATACTTGGAAGCGTCCTGACGTCGCTGGTTTGCTTCATAGCTGATTGCTTCAAGTGAGATTTGTGCTGAACCGTGGATGACCTCCAGCCTGTCTGATTGGACTTTTGTGGTGATTTGGTAGTCTGTTGCTCCGAGCCCGGCGCCTCATGTTCTGCAAATGAGATCGTGACGTCCCGTACTCGAGTGTGCTGAACGCTTGGTGGAGCATGGCCTCGCCCCTCGAAGTATTGTATCTCATGCTCAATATCCTCCTCTGACTCGGGGATGGCGTATGTAGTCTGTGCATGTGGTGTCTTTTGCGTGCTCCAGTTACGTGGGGCCTGTGTGCTCCATGATGTAGCGCGCGTCTCAGTCTTTGGGTAGCTCCAGCCGAAGTTAGACACCTTCGACGGAACCGAGCTCACATCAGTGAAAGGAATGCCTTGACCTTCACGAGTGACTGGACGTCTTTCCTCGTCATGCTCACTGCTCGCGGTGTCTTCCAGAATGGTCTCTGACGTTGGTTGGGGACAGGCAGGTGTATATTTTCTCACTTCCTGCTCTTTAATCTCATCTACAGTTAGGTCCGGGATGTTGCCGAATGGGTCCTCTTCACTTGCGTTCATGCCACTGCTCTCCTCTTTATAGCGTTGCTTGGATGGACTTTTCTGGCGGATCCAAATGTTCTTTTCTTGGTCGAAGCTCATTCCAGCAATTTCCTTTGGAATCAAATGTGCCACAGCTTCTGGTGCTAGAGTTGCAACATGATCAGATCGACGAGATGCACTAGTAACAACCGTTTGCCCAAGCGAGGAGCCGGTAGATTGCTGGGTACCATTGGTCCTTGGTTGAGAATCGACAGCCCCGGATTCATCATCATGGATGATGGAATGTCTGTTCGGATTGTCTGTGATGCGTATGTCGTTTTGCTCAACTACAACACTCTCTTCCTCAAATTCGACAGGCTCTCTTATGTGCTGGAAGCGAAGTGAGTTCACAGAAGAGTTCAAGAATGTATCCGTCTCTTTCTCTTGGTACTTCTGAAGATGACTGACGACTTTCGGATCCAGTTGAGGTTTATTTGGTTCTCTCCAAGCAGACAAGCGTCCTTCCCTGCTTGGCGGTCTCTCGAAGCTGAGAGAGCTTGAATGATGTTCAGTCGAATCTTGAACCAACTCAGACTCGCCCTCTGTCTCTTCGAGGCTCCCTAAACCACTCGTAGGACGACCTTTAGTGCGAATGAAGTCCATGATCTTGAGCGCTTCATCCAAGAAGTCTTGAGTTGTGACAGACTGCTTGCGACTCTCGTTTTGCATCCTAGGTTGCCTTTTCATACTAAAAGCAGCAACCTGGTTTGCAACCTCAGTCGCTCGAGCTTTCTCTAATTGAACATCCGAGGCGCCTGGCGACTCAAGCTGTTCACGAATTGTGTTCAACTTTGGGGAAGACAATATAAAGGCTTCTGTGGCTTCCATGATCTCGGCATGTATTTCTTCCCGTCGTCGTTGGCCAGGTGTGGGGTTTCGTGGCCTTAGGATATGTCTGCGAGCTAGTGTCTCTGCATCTGCAATGTTGTTCGAAGTATCATGGCGAGCATCCTTCCGTTTACGTCCGATGATGGACTGCATCGCGAGATGTGAGTTCATCGTCCCTAGTCCGGTTTCGCTAAAGACCTCTTCATCGGCGTCTTGCTCGTCGTCATCCACAGAATGTATTGTACGCCTGCGTTTGGGAGTTGGATTCTTGAATGGGGAGGTTGGACCCCGTTTTCCATCAGCATATTCAGGGACAAATTGAGGATGTTCGTGTGTCGTGCTACTCGATGGTTTTCTGTGCGTTTGAAACTTTGGCCGACTGGGGTTCCTCGATGATTGGGCACGAGCGGATGGTTTTCTTCTGATTACAGAAGATTCTTGGGAAACGGGTGAGCTTTCAACATGAAATCTAAAAGGCTGGCGACTACCAGGTGGAGCTACATTCAAGGGCGGCGACCCATCAGGTGCGCTGTCGTCATGTGTATCAGAATGCTCCAATGATAGAGCAGAGAACTCGCCAGAAAATTGATACTCACTAAGCTGTCCTTCACCAAAAGACTCTGCTTGTTGAGTTTGTTGCGTTTGGCTTGGTACATCCGGATTCGTATCAATATTTTGGAAGCTGGTTTCCTCAAGTGAAGTCATTCTGGACGGTTTGGTAGCCATCCCAGTCGCTTCAATCCTGGATCCCTTGACGCTGCTAGCTGTGGTTTTGTCAGATTTGTATTCGAGCTGGCTCAGTCTCCTTTGTAGTCGATTGCTCGTGAACGTATCATGTGCATCAAAGAGCTTCAGAGGACTCCCCGAGTTCTTCGCTCGTTGGGGGCTGAGAAACTGATTGTTGGCTTTTCGGCTCGGGGTTTTGGGATCCGTCGAGTTTTCTTTCGGTATCCCTGAGTTGGTGTTCTCCGAGCTTGGTCTTGTGTTTGGGTTGCTCTGTGATTTGGACGACGCTAGCTTATCCGGTGAAGGGCTAAGTGCTCTTGTGCGAAAAGATCCATCTCTTGAGTATCCACCTCTACGAAGCTCGACAAAGCGCCCAACATCTGCAAAGTCCGGGGTGCCAGCTGGAAGTCCTTCTGGAAGAGAGTCATCTTGGAGCCTGGAAAATGAAGACTCTTCCCGGCTTTGGCTCAGAGCACTTTCTTCGACTGCGGGCTGATAGTGGCTTGGAGGTGGTGAGCCAATCTGTCGTAAACGATTGGCAAGCTCGGAGACTCGAAAACTTGGCGTTTGATTTGGAATTTGACCCACTTTCAGATTCGTCGTCAGATACACTGGGCTGAAGCTCTCGTTGTCGAATTCAATCTGGCCGGAGACTGTCCGTGTAGGGGCTTGGCTACTGGTTGTCCTTGGATCGACGTTGGGCTGGTCTTTACCCTCCTGTATAGAACCCTCCTGTGGAGAATCTTGCCTCTGAGGCTGAGTCTCAACTATTCCAACTGGCGAAGGTTCATCTTGCTCTTGATCTGTCCCATCATTCCTTGCGGCAGGCCATGGGGGAGGGCTTGAGGGCATGGCAGCCATGCTTTTAAGTATGCCTAATTTACGCTGGGGCCGCGGTGTCTCTTCCGACGCGTTGCCAGCCGGTTTTTGGAAAATATTCTCCAAGCCTGTAGGACCGAACAGGTCTGTTTGATTGCCGTATCCAACCTCTCCCTGGACCAGTCTACGCCTCCACTCTGGTGTATCCTGCGCTCCATTCTCCTTCACCGGAGACTTTGCGACGGTGTTGTGGGCCACGGTGCCATTGTACATAACAGAGCCCTGGGATGTAGAGAAGGAGAGCGAAGGGGATCGGGAGGGGTCGGACTCGGGCGATTTGGGGGACGACGGGGGAGGGATATTGTTCTGGTTAAGGCTGCGCTCGATCAAGGCATTTCTCTGTTTTGGTGGACGCAATTCGGGTGCAATGCTTCGGACCTGGATCTCAGAGAAGGAGCCCGATGATTGTCTCAACCGGGGAAGACGACTGCGCGCTTTTGGTGGCACGCTCTGTGCAGTTGCAGCCTGTGCAGCCTCGCGCGCAATTGTGTCTGGGGAGGGTTGCGGAATCCACTCCTCCGAGAGGTCCTCGAGCCACGGCTGGGTTGTGTTGGCCATGGGTGCGGTTGAGTGTTGCTGTCAGTTAAACAATGTCGCGCCGACGCGTCCGGGGGTAATTTATGAACGCGCAAAGGACATTCTGGGTGTGGTGAAGACCTCGGCGGCGAGAGGTGCAGCGAATAACGCGTCGGCGAGTTTGGTTGTAGTGGTTGGGATCAATATGCAGTCGGGCAGGCATGTGTGCTCGTCGGAGCAGGGATGCGTGATCGGACCCCCGCGCGACATTGCTCCTGCCCAGTTTCCGGGGCAACCAACGGCAGGCAGGCACGACCGACACATCCCACCATGCGACCAGCGCCGCAAGATGAGCCTCTGTGAGACCCCGCACCGCCTCCTGCCGCTACCTGCTCGAGCTCGATTAGAACAAACCTACGACACTCTCCACCATCCCCAGAATCCTCTTTCTGGGCCTTGTACAGTCCCCGTTGCCACCCGCCCGAACATGCAATCATACCCTGCACCACCATTCTTAACCTACAATCTTTGCGATTCAACCCGTCCTAAGATACATGGGGTGTATACTGTATGAGCTAGGGAAGGAACGTAATCGAGCGCTATGCCACCAACGATGCATCCCCACCTGAAGCGCGGTTTAGACTTCGACGAATACCACTCAAACCCCACAAGTACCGCAAACAGTTTCGACAGTGGACCAGAGGAGAACCATGATCCGGCGCAACAAGCAGCAAAACGAAGAAGAATAGAGCTCATTGCGGCCCAATACCTCAAGGGGAGGCCTCCCCTCATTCTATCAGCGAGGCTCAAAGGGCCATTCGACCATGGCTGGAGGAACCCGTGGAAGACCCAACCTCAAAAGGAGAGAGCATGTTCTGGCCATGGCAGCCGTACAGCTGACGGAAGAAAACAACCAGGTGGAGGACCAAAGGTTAAGAGCAAGAAGAATATAAATTCAAGGTCAGGGATCATGCATGAGGTGCCTTTGGGTTATTGCACCCTACAGACCACGTCGCCCGAAGCATCAAGAGCTGCAGACGGCTCCTTGAGTGCTCATTCAGAATGCCAGGACGACAGCCTTGATAACATTGAGGTCCCTCAAGCAACAGCTCCCTCGCCCGTGGCGCATGACGTATCAATGGGTGCAGAAATTCCTTCGAGTGTCCAACTTCAGCATCAGAACGACAGTCCCAATACACTTGAAGGTATTCTTGAAGAGCAGGAGAGGTCCGGCGCGACTCCGTTTTTCAGCGCGAATGCGGAACCAGACTCGAGGCGAAGTTCACGGAACGCTTCCTCAACGAACAACTCTTGGCTCAAGCGAGCAGGCCATAGGGAACGTAGTTTGCGCGCAAATACCGCCAGTGATTTGTCGCCCACACGAACACGCTCGATTGAAAAGCCAATGCAAAGGAGTACAACAAAATATCTCAACCTCGTTCGGCGTGATGCTGCTTCCCATACCATGAGTGCTCCAGCAAAGACTACTGGTGAACCAGGTGCAACATCAGATTCGATAGACTCAGAGATAGTTCCAAATAATACTCTGAAATCCAGAAGGTCTCCAGAAGCCGCCGTCGAAGACCCGGACCCGGCCAGTCCATGCGCACTGCCCATCACGATCGCAGAAGTTGGCCCTGTCGAATGTATTGGCACGCACAGAGATACCTCCAAAGTTGAACCAAGTCAAACGATTTCGTCCTCAGCGGGTGAGCGTCAGCTTTCAAGAGAAGATGTGCAACAATCCGCAGAGAGGCTCGTCGGCATAATGAACTCCTCTAGATCTACGCGACAAGTGCGCAGAGCAAGTCAGGAAGCCCCACAGAACACCAGCAGGATTCCAAAGCCACGACACGACCTTGTAGCCTCACCAGCACCAGCATCATCAACCGGCTTTGTGTATAGGAAGATTGGGACCGTCAAGAGAACAGCAAATACTCGGAGGAAAGTTAGGGCTATCGATTTCGACACATCTCCTACTTCAAGACCGGACAATATCGCCCCAACAGCACAGAGTCCAAAGGAAAGTAATGTGGACGTACAGACTGGGTCAATCGAAGAAGTGATGGGCGAAACTGCCGAGAGCGAGAAGGGAGGGCAGAAGGTGCCGCAAGACTCACCATCCTACTCTACCCAGGCCGCCATGTTACTTGCTCAGAAGGAGATCCAAGAAGACAGCATTCCTTCTGTCATGTCTAGTACACTTCGACACGAATCACAGCCACAGACTGATACTCCACGCCCGATGTTAGCCGATCGAAGCGCAGCTATCACACCCTTCTCCGTTAGGCTAGATAAACCGATATCGCACCAGAGCGTACGACAGGATATCCATATGAGCACCCAGGAGCTGTTTAGTGCAGCGTCTCCTTTCGCCTTTAGCACCGTTAAAAAGCAACCCGGAGCACTACAGCAAAGCGACTTGAGACGTGTGCTGCTCTCCGGCAATGACAAGCATCACAGTATAAATACGAAAAGCCCCACACCCTCCGCTGACCGCGTTCCACTCAAAACTAAAAACACTACTACCTTGAGGTGGAGCTTCGTCTCTGGGAAGACATCACAAGCGTCGCAAGAGTCGCTGGATGACAGGCCAAGGCGATCGATGAGCGAGGTTGAATTACCCAGATTGGACCTGGACACTTCATTGGGTGACTTTGGGCGGACGGCCGGATTGGATTTCATGGATGGTCTGATGCACAATCTAGGTGATACTTAGAGAGGTTTGCAGAGCACAATGGGGCTTTCAGATGGCACAGGATAATGAAGCCTGGTGAAGGCGGGCACCAGGTTGGTACAAAACAAGCCTTGCCGGTAATAGCGGCAAGAGGGCCACGGCAGCAGAGGTATGGAGTGCTTGGCCGAATCTTTTTACCATGCCCAAACATTCCGGTATCAGCAACAGCAGCCGGGTTGAGCAATAGTCGCAGCGGTGCCGGCAGCGGTGAGGGACCACGTTTTGGAACGATTGGCCGATAAGGCGTGAGGTTATGAGACAGTGCATATCTGCCAGGCAAGGAAGCGTGACGGCGAAGCTGTGTAATGCACTGATAGAGCCAAAGCGAGGGGTATCGGGACGACTATTATCTGGACCAAACTCTGACGACGGGCCTAGGCAAGGCGCGGAGTCGGGAGGCTTCTAGCGTGAAGCAGCGCAGTCGATGGCGACACGGTGACGAGGCGAGGTGCTCTGTAGGCTCGTGATGCGAATAAGACACGGTCGTGATTGGCGCAGTTGGTGCAATTTGATAATTATGTGTTTGTGTGAGGATGACTCGGGAGCAGTTGCCGGGCAGCTGGACGTGCAGACGTGCAGCGAGCCCAGGCACGAGTTCCGTTGGCATGCAGCCGCAGTAGTGCTGGGAGAAACCGTGGCCCATGACTCCTGGCCGCGAGCAGAGCCAGCCAGCAGCCAGCCGGGCAGCGTCGCGGGCAGCAGCGGCCGCCCAACGACAATGCCATGAGCGCCGTCGACGGTGCCCGAGCCTCTGCCAAACAAACACCATCCCCATCCACCGCCCTCCGCCCTGCCGCGCATCCCCAGCCCGCGAGCGCTGCCCAGGTACATAGCAGGAGTGCTCTTGAGGCCAGACGCGCTTTGTCCGCCCCGGTGTTGCAGACGTCATTGGCTCCTTCGCTTGCAATTATCTCGGAGCGCCACCTTGGTCCTCGTCGCTCACCCACACAACGTCGGAACGTGGGCCTGCACCGCAACCCTCACTCGCTGCCGCCCCTGCGCACTCGACTGCTGCCCTCACTGCACTGCGCTGCACCACCGGCCTGCCGCTGTCCCCTCGCACGCCCGCCCGCCCCTGTTGGCCCTCCGCCGTGCCTCCGCCGCCGTCCACCACCCCCATCCTGGCACGCGCTGCCTCTGCCCGCCCGGCAATATCTGCCACAGAGCACACCACGCACCCCCAGGAGCGACGCAGAGACGGTCTGACCAATGTCGGCCCCATGTCACCCCAGCTCCACGCCCAAGCAAATACCTCACCCCCCGCATCGGTGAGGTCAAAAGTGCTGCTCTCCCCCAGCCATGGCCGCTCGCCGTCCTCCCGCCACGACCCCGTCCAGCCCGACGACGAGGTCGCTGTGACGCCAAAGTCGCTCTCCTACGCTGGCCGCTCCAAGACGGCCCCAATTGGTGCCGACGCCCCCCTCTGGAAGTCCTCGGTCGACCGTCCCCAGCTCGACGAGCGCGACAGCATCTTTGCTACCACCTACTTGGCCTCGGACAGCCCTGCCTCTTCCCCGCGTACCAGCTCACGAACTCTAGAACCCACCGACCATGCTCCCCGGCAAAGCATATCAGAGGTGGCCGCGCCAGCGCCTCCCCAGAGGAGACTGATAGATTCCCCCGTCATTCGCAGGAAGCAGTCTAGTGGCCCCCCAATTCCCCTCAACGCCCACCACGCCGTCCTTACCACCCACTTCAACTCGCGCAATCCAGGTGCTGCCGGCATGGAACAAGTAGACCTCCGCCGTCACAGCCCTCCCCCATTCATGAGTCCCGTAGACTCTCCCGTCCAGCGACCAACCACTCCACATCACCAGGTCGTGCAAGCAACTCTTGAAGAGGACCTTCAAGAGAGCGAAGAACGGCGCAAAAACAGAGAATGGCGGGAAGGAAAGCCTGTTCCTTTCAAGGGCTCTGCAGCTCTCGAGGATCCACTCCTAGATTCGGATATGGAAAAGAAGATTGAGGCCACGCTGGCTAAGACGGAGCAATCAACCGCGCGCAGCAGAAAAGCGAGTCATTACCTGCGTGTTTTCAAAGACGCCGATAATGAAGAATCGAAGAAAAGAGATACCAAGTCAAAAGATCGTCGACCAACGGACAAGCTCCTGCCCAGACTCTCAGAAGACGGGACTAAGAAGCACGGAGTCAAAGAGACCACGGGGATCGTCGAGCAGTCTCATATCTCACGGACACCGCCAGCAATTCAGTCTCCCTTGGCTGATCATGTCGAGTCATATTTTGAGAAAATCCCTACACCCCGCAGTGAAACCGCTCCTCCGCTCACGTCCCACAATGAAGCTATTGGCTCTTTGAAAGATAGCTCACCTAGCAAGAACCAGCTTCCTTGGCGTCTCTTGGAAGAAATTAGGGGCTATGGAAACCTGACTCCCGGTGCGTTACCTGGTTCATTCTCAAGAAGCCTGCCGACTTCAGCTGTCGAGAAGCTCAATGCTCACGTTACGAGAAATCAAGACGAACCATCTGACTATTTTCAAGACAAGGACGAGGATGGTGCAGATCGCTCACCAGGATCGGACGAAGAAGATTCTGAGAGAGAACAGATCTCATCTGCTCTCTACTTCCCCCACCGACGGATCAAGACAAGCGAGCAGGAATCAACGGAACGTAAAAATCGAAAGGCAGAGGTGATCGAGACCGGGAAGGATGTTCGAGCAGGCAAGGAACCTGGAGGCTGGACTGCGGAAGAACTTGTTCAATCACCACAAGAAGTAGAAATCTCCCTACAGTCCCAAGATACAAATCAATGCCTGTATGGTGATCTCCATGAGACAGCGCCCGTTCAGAAAGAAGACGAGCAGCAGCTGATTACTGCGAACACTGATACACTTTCCGTTTCAGCCGAATCTGAAGTGGAATCTTTGGCCGAGTCAACGCACTCGTTACAAGGTTATGAATCCAGTGCGACAGACGACTTGGGCACCACACCCACTGCGACAACGCTCAAGGAAGAGCCAAAAGCTACCGTCGCGCCCGCGCCTCAACCGCCAGCCCCACTAGGAGCCGTCGAGTTGAAACCTTACGATCATCAAGTTGGTGGACATTCTACTGTCTATCGTTTCTCTAAGAGGGCGGTGTGCAAGCAACTCAACAATCGAGAAAACGAATTCTACGAAACTGTTGAGAGAGAGCATCCGGAATTGTTAGAATTTCTACCAAGGTACGTTCTTGCTGTTGGTATTTGACCTCTGGGAAACTAGACTCAACTGTCATTCCATCATACCATTTCAACAAAGTCATTTCGCTAACATTGTTACTAGGTACATTGGTGTCCTGAATGTCACATATCGGAAAATGCCAAAGAAAAAGAAGACCCTCAAGGACAAAATGAAAGTAGATAATACTTCTAGTCAATCGGCCTCTCAGTCTAACGTGGCTCTGAAACCGGACTCCTCGGCCCCTAATAACGATAGTAATCCCGAAACTCAACCACGAGTAGTCAGCCACTCTCAACAAGTCACGCCAGTACCACAGGTAGTTTTCGAGAACAACCGACATATTATTCCAGATAATCTATTCCGAGTTCCACCGAGATCAGCTACTCCGGAGCCATGGACAAGTACTTCGTCTTTCTCAGCACAATACCACAGAAGGAATCAAAGCCAGTATGAATTCTCATCAACCAGCCCTACCAGGCCCTCGATGTCACCCCATAGTAGTTGGGGTGTAACCACAATCAACCGGAAGCTGCAAGAAGAGGTTCTGCGACAAGTATTTGCTCCACCCACTATACACCATCGGAGCCGTCATCATGGACTTCCCCGTAGGCTGGGGACGGAATCTTCGCAAGCTATGGTCGGTTCAGCCCCTACAATAAGGCGGAATAGTACAGATGTTGCCTTAATTCAACCTAAAACCGAAGAGTGCACCCGAAAGCAAGTCTTAAAGGCTGAAGCGCGCCGGCAGGCATCGGGTGAGACGGAGCGTGGCATTAGTTCAAGCTCATATGAAGAATCGAGCATTAGGAACAACGAGTCTTTACAACCACCACAGAGCAATGCTACTCGCCGTCGGCATTCTGGCAGTGGTCTTACAAGGCGACCTCTAGGCATGGACTCGGTTCGAAGACATAACCTTGAGTATTATGAAGACGATGGCTTTGGCAGTAAGGATGACGGATATGGCGGCGATGCAGAAGAAGAAGTGTTCCCCATGGACGAGGACCGAAAGTCTGGGTCGCGATTGGATGGCAGCGCCGGCGCTTCTCAAATTCCTCCCGCGGAACATGATGGATGGAAGAATCAGCCTAAGACTGAACTTCCATCAGAAGGGACTATGCTGCCCGCTCCAGTCGTATCGAATGGGAGGGTCACACCACCTCTTGATGAGCAAAACAATCCTAGTGAAATTCAGCAGCCACCTGATGAACGGGTACAACATTTCCTTCTTCTGGAGGACCTTACAGCTGGAATGAAAAGACCTTGTGTCTTAGATTTGAAAATGGGGACACGTCAGTATGGCGTGGAGGCCGACGAGAAGAAGCAACGCTCACAACGACGCAAGTGTCAGATGACCACCAGCCGCGAGCTCGGCGTGCGAGTCTGTGGCATGCAAATCTGGAACGTGAAGACTCAGAGTTACGTCTTCGAGGACAAATACTTTGGTCGCGACCTGAAAGCCGGAAAGGAATTCCAGGATGCATTGAAGCGTTTCTTCTGGGATGGTACAGGGTACAAAGCCGCAACCCGACACATCCCCATCATCCTCGAGAAGATCAGTCAACTCGAGCGCATGATTAGAAATCTACCCGGATACAGGTTCTACGCTAGCAGTCTGCTCATGCTCTACGACCGAGGAGACCCTGACTCCAAAGATAAAGATGGCACCAACGATAATCCAACCACCCCTGGCGGCCCAGCAGCCCCTTCTACCGCCTTCCCAAAAAATTTAGAGATCAAACTCAAAATCGTCGACTTTGCAAACTGCGTCACAGCCGAGGACCCGCTTCCAGACGACTTACCCTGCCCTCCCGCGGATCCAGATGGTGTAGATAGAGGCTATCTCCGCGGTCTGCGTTCGCTCCGCCTGTATTTCCAGCGTATATGGAAAGACATTCACGAAGAGTGGGTGGAGCGCGGCGAGGGCGAGGGGATGGCTAGAAACCATCATCACGGGCCAGGCCTGGGTGAAGCCGGTAGTGGGTGGATGGACGATGCTGGGGGCTCTGATACAGGGTATGTCAGCTTTTGAGCGAGCGTTCCGGCGCGAGCGAGGAGAGCATGGTCGGTCAATGTGGCGATCAAGGCAGCAGCGTGCGACAGGCGTAGACGATATATCACACATCACATTACATCACATCACGCGGCAACGGCAACAGCAGCAACGGCAGCTTTTGATACTTTTTCCCAGCACGGCGTTTGGTGTTCGCGCAAGACAAACATCAATCTTTCCTCTTTGTTTTCTGCTCTTTTTCCTTTCGTTTCATTCCTAACTCCTCTAAGAGAAAAATTGGCAACAGGCACGGCACATGGCATCGGCGCTCATCCTGCGGGTCACGGGTCACGGGTCACGGGTCATTGGGAATCAATCAGACAATGGGGCTCGGTGGCTTTCTCCTGTTTCTTTCTTTCGTCCTTTTCGTCGCTGGGGTTCGCAACGGGGACAGGCGTGGTATGGCTTGTCGTCTGTGGAGAATGGATAGTTGACGGTGCGTGGAGCGCGGGCTGTGTGGATGGCTGGATGAACATGTATATTATTTGTTTTTCTTCAATTCCTTCAATTTTTCGGGGGGGGGGGTTGTTATTCTTTTTTTTACCCGTAGACGGTGATATTGGGCTTTTCGAATGCGAGTATTGCGGATGCGGATGTGGGTTTGATTTGGAGATGACTGAGAGGTGTAAAGGAGGATGCAGCCCAGCTCAGCTTGCCTCAGCTCAGCTAAGCTCGCCTTGGCTTCGGGAAACGGGAATGTGCAGAGTATGACTATGCAGACAAGGAAGGCAGAGTGAGTGAGTGATTTGAAATGAAATGAAAATTATTACATGTTCAATGTTGTTGTTGTTCCTTTGTCTAAGTGGAAATACAATGGAGCCGAAGAGTGGCGGAATCTCATGGTACCCAAGCGCCGTGAACACCGTTTGTTATGCCTATGTCTATGCCCACGCGTGGCATTCTGCGTGTTTTGTTGAAGTGGTTCTATCCTGTCCTGCCCTGTCCTGCTCGCTGGAAGAAGGATTCAGTGAGCAGATTCGCCGCAAACATCGAAAGAGGAAGCTCTCATCCCAGATCCGCAAACCTGGTATCCCCATCCATCCCATCATTCCCCAACACTCTTATTCTTCAACACGCTCTTCCCCTTCCCTTTCCCCTTCCTCGCTCCCCTCTCCGCCACCGCCTCCTCCCCAATCCCCACCAAACTCCCCTCAATCCTCAAAAACGCCTTTCCCCTCCCCTTACCCACGCCCTCCACATCCCTCACCCACACGCCAATCTCCTTCCCGACATCCACCCTCTCGCCCTCCCCATCAACCCACCACCCGCCCTCGTCGGCAATCCGGCCGTCCCAGCCCTTCTTCACGCGGTTCCCCTCCTGTGCCTGCCATGTCCATGACGCGGGCAGGTGTGCGGCGAGCACGGCGACGGGGAACGTGTTGAGGTAGGACAGCGTGATGTGCGTTTGTGAGGCGTGGGTGAGGGTTGCGGTGATGTGGTGGTTTTGCTGCGGGCGGAAGATGAGGAGGGTGGCCGTGGCCCAGAGGAAGGGGGCGGAGTATTCGTCTATGTGTGTGAGGAGGAGTTGTTGTGGTGCTTCCTCTCTGTCCTCTTCATCTTCGTCGCTGTCGCTGCTGTCGTCTTGTTGTGGCCGCGCGTGAGGTTTCGAGCGAGATGCTGATTTTGATTTTGAGTTTGATGCTGACGATGAGGGCGGAGGTGTAGCGCTGAGCTGGACGTCTTCGTATGCGAGGACTATGCCTTTTGCGGGGGGGAAGTAGGAGAGTAGGAGGGGCGAGAAGATGGATGCGCAGAGGGCTGGCAGCGGTGACGAGAGGGACGCGGGTGAGAGGGAGACGTATTGCGATATGCGCTCCATGTGGAAGAGGGGCGCCTCTCCGGCTTCGATTGGTGCCATTGTGAGCGGATTTTGTGTGGAATTGCGCCGGGGGCTGCGAATGCGATTGAGTTGTCGCGAAAGTCTGAAGCTCAAAAAAAAGTTGGAGATGTCGGAGTTTGGAAGTGAGATTCGCCGACGAGTGTGGGGGGTGCCAAGATTCAACAGGGTTAGTCAGCAATCAGATGCAAAAGCACGACAAGTGAAGGACCAGGATGATTGAATTCGTAGCAATCATATGTGCCATCTCCAGACGCATTTGGCGCCCTCTATATGAAACATGAACGCCAGCAACCACCATGTTTCGCCATCTGACCGTCCTCAGCCGCATGAAATCCAGGTGAGGTCAACTTCTGCGAAAGACAAACGATATCTCTCTTGCGCCTGAACCGTTCGCACGCATTTCTATTCTCATGAAAATGCCCAAGCCGGCCTGAACCCTATCTACGACCCTTCTCGGCCTCCTTCCTTTGCACCTTCGTGACGACTCGCTGCAAGGCCTGTTTGATCTCGCCCTTCTTGAATTGATCCAAGTCGTAGTAGTTTGGTGAGATATCCTGGTTATGTTAGCGTCGATCATACTTGTTAAAGATTGTCATGACTTACAATCAGCCACTCTGGCTTCACAGAAGTAACTGTTCGAATGTAGTTCTTGGTTGTCAGAACAAATTCATTGTAGATGACCCAATCGCTGTCCTCAGCAAGCACTGTGCTAGGGTGAAGCAACACGTTCTGCTCATCCTTTACAGTGACATAGGACTTGCCGTTGCCGTCACGCTTCGCGACCTGCATGAAGAAGCCAGCCACAAGAGCACGTTGGATGTTCTCGTAGTACTTCTTGTGCTCGAAGGGTGTTGACATGAGCTCGAGCTCTTCACGCTCCATTATGCGCTTCAATTGCAAGCGGACATTGTCGGCTTGTTGCAGTGCACGATACGACAAGAAATGATCGTGGCACCATTGCTTCGGGTTGGCTTGCGCTTCATCGCTCTTGAATGCATGGTAGACATTAAGCATGGTGAGCTGGTCTCCCTTCGGGTGCGCAAAGAGTTCCTTCATATCGTCGGCTCGCTTGCGGTTGGCAGCGGGGCGGACAAAGATCTGAGGGACCGATAGAAGTGCGGTGAGTGACAGAATCTCGTTGGAGCAATAAAACTCCGGCGATGTGATAAGCATGACGGCCAGTGCAGGATCCAGAGGGAACTGTGAGGCCAGTCCACCGAGCGTGGTCAATTCGCCCTCGTCGTCCAGGCAAGCCAAGTAGTTGAGCTCCTCGAGAGCACGCATCAACGTCTCAGGGGCCGGCGGGTCCATCAAGTCGAAGTGCACCAAATCGTCGACTCCCAGCTTCTTCAACTCAAGCACTGTGCTCGCCAAATTCGAACGCAGAATTTCAGGGTAGGTTTGCTCAATGAGCTCCTTCTTGAATGCCGATTCGGTGTAGAGACGGAAGCACTTTCCGGGTCTCGTACGTCCAGCACGACCAGCACGCTGTTGTGCTGATGCCTTCGAGATAGGTGATACCAACAACGACTCGACACGAATGCGGGGGTTGTACACTTTCTGCTTGCTGAAGCCGGGATCAACGACGTAGACAATGCCGTCAATGGTAAGCGATGTCTCAGCAATGTTGGTTGAAACAATGCACTTGCGTCCAGGTCGGCCTCCTGGAGTCAATGCGGGCGGGGCTGGCGAGAAAATCTTCTGCTGCTGCGCAGGGGGCAGGGTGCCGTAGAGCGGATATACGACAAGAGGTCCTGCACCGCCTTCACGGACCATGTCCTGAGCCTCCAAATTTATCTTCCTGCACGCATCTTCGATTTCCTCTTCACCAGTCAAGAACAGAAGTATGTCGCCCTCTGGTTCAGTTGCGTGGATCTGGAGTACGGTTCGTAGGGCAGCCTCGACGTAGTCGCGTTCGGGGGCGGGGGTGTAGAAGACCTCGACGGGGTGGGTTCGTCCAGGCACGGCGAGAAGAGGCGCGTTGTGGAAGTATTTCTGGAACTTTGTGGCATCGAGGGTAGCGCTCATGATGATGAGCTTCAAGTCCTTGCGCCTCAGGACCACCTCCTTCAGCAGACCCATGAGAATATCGGTGGCGAGCGTGCGTTCGTGAGCCTCGTCGAGGATGATGGTGCTGTACCGGGTGAGGTTATTGTCGTGCATGGCCTCGCGCAGCAACATTCCGTCCGTCATGTACTTCAAGATGGTGTTGGGGCCGGTCTTGTCCTCGAAACGGATGCTGTAGCCGACCTCCTCGCCCAGCTCGACGTCCATCTCCTCAGCTACACGTTGTGCTACGGACATGGCAGCCACACGACGAGGCTGTGTGCATGCGACCATCTTTGCGTTCTGCTGAGGAAGGTCGTCGAACAGGACAAACTGGGGGATCTGCGTGGTTTTGCCGGAGCCAGTCTCGCCGACGAAGACGAGGATTTGCGACTCTTGGTAGAGCTTGAGGAACTCGTCCCTGTGGAGTGTTAGTGACGTGTACGTAGGCATCGTTGCAGGCGTGCATACCTCTGCTGGTGCACAGGCAAGTCTCGCCTCGTCTTGAGGATGCTCATGTATTTCCGTGACAGCGGCCTGCCTGTGAAGGCATTGTTGGGCCCGTCCTCGGCAATCGAAGCCTGCTTGGTGGTTGTCGCATGGCGCTGGAAGCCGGCGAGGCCATTTGCGCTGCCGTACTCGCTCTTGATGGCATTGTCGCCGCCCCAGTGAGCCAGGTAGGGGTTGGATTTTGCTGCGGCAGCCATCTTGTCGTCTCCGTTGGGCTCGACTTTGACGCGCTTGACGCGGGAGCCCTCGTCGTCGTCGATTTCTCGCTTGGTCATGGCCGTCATGGTTGGGGAATGCGGGTGCACGTGGGAGTGTTTGCCTTGTAGAAAAAGTTATGCGCCGGCTCAACGTAGCTCCACTTGCCGGCGCGCGCTGGACTTGGGGGCCTTGGCGCGACTGCTCCCACCACCGAAGGGCTTGCAAGGAATATTTACGACCAAGATGAAGTAGCTCTAGTCTTCCACCTTTGGTGGCACCATTTCTGTTTATTATTAGGCGATTCTGCAAACCTGCAGCCTGGCCAGCCCCCGCCGTCGTATGCGCCTGGAATTTCACTCCCCGCAACGGAAGTGAGCCCCGCGGTCCGCACAAGTCCGCAACTTTTCCCCCGGTGCATATCCACGCCATACACAGACAGACTCAGGCCCTCTTACGTCTCCAGTCGCAATCATGGACTATTCAGACGGCATGATTGGCTCGACGCCCACGTTTTACATTGGGCAGCACGAGCCAAAGCGGACATTGGATGCGTCGGCGGAGCTCATCCAGCATGCGCAGGACCTTGGTGTAATTATATACAGCTTTTACATTTAAAGACAGAAGCAAACTCCAGACAGTATGACATGCTCACGAGCCCCATTACCAACGACCACTTCCACGCCCGCGTCTTGAGCCTCCTGAGCTCCTACTCCCAAGCCCTCTCCGAGTCGTCGCTGCCACAATCGCTGCCATTGCCTCTCGTCCCGGCCTTGGACCACCCAGACACGCCACTAGGCCCCACTGATACTATTGGCCAGTTGGTGACTTTCTCGAGCTCTTGGATAGACCTATCGTCTCCAGACCCCGTAATCGCACATCTCTCGCGACAGGTCCTCCACCTCGAGATTGCATACGCCGCCTTTTGCGGAGCCACCAACGTCGTAGTGCCGGGACCGCGACTTGCTCATGGTCAGAATGGCGTGTCTCAGTATGCCAGATCAATCAAAGAGGCTCTCAGCACGGGATCGTATATTCAACTGCACGTACAGCTGCCCATGGATGGAAGCAAGGCTGTCACTGAAGAGGATGACTTGGGAGATCTAGCACGATTTGCCAGGCCTGAGTATACTCCGACCACTCCGAGCAATCTCAACGGCTGGAGTTCATGGGATGCTTGGAACACCATACGATCAGTCTGCAGATACCACACCCGACTATCAATTAGTCAGTAAAGCCATCATTCCTCGATCCCATGTATCAGAGATGATTCTAACTCAATCTAGTTCTTGATCTCCCACGTCGACTTCCGTCCCTTGCTCTACAATCGCGCTGGTTTTCTGAGCCTATACGTCTGCTCAACCTCCCTGCGGCAACATTCCTCGTCAATGCTCGACAGTCATTTGTTCTGTCCAAAGCGCATCAGGCGTTCATCTTCCGCTGTATGCGTCTGCAACGCGGGCCATGGATGCTTCTGTCTGACATTGGTTCACTACCGGGTATTGATGACCCAGAAATGATTATGTCGTATTCAACTGGCCATCTCTCGCCTCGAACAGCTGAAGATGCCCCTAGTCCAGGCTCTTCTCTCGCTTCGGCGCCTACACCAGCTGAAGCAGCTCAACTTGTCAAGAAGATTGGGAAGAAGACTAGCAGCAGCAATGATCCAACACCGCATCTGAGCTACATGCGATATCTGCAGCGCAATCAGCCACCCAAGAGCCAGATTGAGCGATTTGGAGGAGGGTTCCAAGATTACTTGCAAAGTCCTCTGCAACCTCTTACGGACAACTTGGAGTCGATCACCTATGAGGTGTTTGAAAAAGATCCGATCAAATATGCTTGGTACGAGCAAGCAATTGCGCAGGCACTAAAAGACTGGCAAAGTGAACGACGCTCAACCAGCTCTGACAATGGTGCTGTAGTCATTGCTGTGGTAGGTTCTGGTCGAGGTCCGCTCGTTACGCGTGCATTGAATGCCAGTGCAAGTTCAGGCGTTCCAGTTCGTGTCTACGCAATTGAGAAAAACCCCAACGCCTATGTCCTTTTACAGAGGCACAACGTTGAAACTTGGAAAGGTCGCGTGACAGTGGTCAAGACAGACATGCGAGCCTGGAAGGGGCCGACGCAACAAGATGGTACCTTTGGCAAGGTTGACATATTGGTCAGCGAGCTCTTAGGATCCTTTGCTGATAACGAGCTGTCACCAGAGTGCCTGGACGGCGTTCAACACGTCTTGAATCCTGATCATGGTATCTCGATCCCGGCCAGTTACACTGCGCACTTCACGCCAATCTCGACCCCAAAGCTCTGGTCAGATTTATACACCCGAAGCACGAGTGTAGATCCGAATGCTTTCGACATCCCTTGGGTCGTCATGCTAGCACAGTTCGACTTCCTATCCACTGACGGCAAGGAGACGATCGCCTCACAACAGCTGAGCAACGGCACAAAGATGCATAACTTCAACCTAGAGCCACCGCTTACACCTATTGTACACACCGCATGGGAATTTTCACATCCTCTACCCCCAACGATCCTTGCTCAGGCCTCGTTGCGCAAGGGCGGTTCCGCCGTTGGAGGAGGTGGTGGATTCGTTGGTGGAGATGGAGCGAACGAGCACAATTACAGACAATGTACCATCTCATTCCCAATCCAGGAGCAGGGTGTGTGCCATGGTCTTGGGGGCTATTTCGAAACTGTACTGTACAGTGGCTCGGAAGGTCCCGTTGAGCTGAGTACCAATCCAATCACCATGGCAGAGAAGAGCAAAGACATGATCTCATGGTTTCCTATCTTCTTTCCTCTCAAGGTATGCACCTATCTCACATTATTCTAATAGTATGGCCTAACAAAACGATAGAATCCGATGACTCTTCCAGCCAACTCAGAGGTCGAGGTCAGCTTCTGGAGGCAGACTGATGATCGCAAAGTGTGGTACGAATGGCTCGTTGAGAGTTATATTACTGTCAATGGGCAGCGAATCCGCTTGGGCGTCTCAGATCTCCATTCGAGCAAGTCGAATGGATGCATGATGTGAAGTTAGAAGACTCAGTCAAAAGTGAGCGTTCTCATTGCGAAGGAGTACTCGATGTGTCCTGAAGTCAGCGAATAGACCATACAGAGGACTCAAAGTCTTTTCTTTTGTTTCAATTAGATAGATACCACCGTCTTGGAATACAAAAGTCTCATCTTGTTGCACAACCCTCGCTGTGCACTGGCCATCTCGCTCCTCCGAAACGCCGCAACCCGAGGAGGCCGAGATACCAAGAGACATCCCCACTTCACGACGCTCGAATCACATAGACGTCTTCTCCAACCAAATCCTCTGTCCCATCTACGATAAACTCTATCCGTGACTTGATACAAACATTGAAAATGTCGCCCTTCTGGACAATCGGCACCCTCTTCGGCGCCTCGAGCGTCATGCTCGGCGCATTCGGCGCCCACGGCCTAAAGAAACAAATCACCGACCCATCCCGCCTCGCAAACTGGTCCACCGCAGCCCAATACCAAGTAAATACACCCCTCGACCCTCTCACCACCCTCCCTTCCCTTCCCTTATTTTCCCTCCCTCCCTCCCTCCCTCCCTCCCCTCCAGCGCAACTAACATCCCCACCACAGCTCATCCACTCGGCCGTCCTAACCTTCGCGGCAGTCGTAGCGCCGCAAAACACAATTGCCATGTCGCTCTTCACGGCGGGCACGACCATGTTCTCGGGCTCGCTGTACCTGCTTACGCTGGATCCGCAACGGTTCAGGGTCCTGGGGCCTGTTACCCCGATTGGGGGGTTGTGCTTGATTGGGGGGTGGGTTGCGTTGGCGGTGGGGAAGAGGCCGGTGGTGCCGAGGGTTAGGTAGGGTGGTGAAGGAGGGAGGGGTGAAGGGAGGATGGTATGTGGGTTGGGTTGGGGGTTTGAGGCGGATGGGGAGGGGGTTGAAGGGGAAAGAGGGGGAACGGGTGGATGTGTATGATATAGTTTGTGTGATGTGAAATGTTTTTCCACTCTAGCGTTATGGTATGTGGTATGTGGTATGTATAACTACTGTTCAATATAAAACAAAGTCGATATCCATCGTTTCTTATCTCCTCCACGATGCTTTTGACGGAAGCTAAAACCCACACGACTTTGCAGTACCACGAAACTGCTTGATGATGTACAATCCGGGGTCAATTACAGCAAAGTTTGCATGGGCCGCTTTGGCATTTCTTCTTTGAATTTCCAAAGAACTCTCCCTATCAACAAACTGTTGTTCTCTTTCATGAGCCTACCATGCGTGTCGTTCATATATGCATAAAGAAGCTGCTGACACACGTGCATGGCTGCTTATTGTCTCTGTTGTTTCAAGTTAGAGTAATAAGTGCGCTTGAGATTTCAAGTGAGACCGCGTGAAGATAGTCTCGTGCAGCATTGCCTCCGAGGATATTGTTGGCGATGAATTAATTCAGATAGGTAGTGGTTATTTTTGTTGAGTGAAGCACATTGTGTAAGTGAAAGATAGAAAATTATTGACATCATAGACGGCACTTCTAAGTCAGTTGTAGTCACAAAAAACAAGGCCAACCCGATCGTTTTTAAGGTTAACTTGACAGCGAAACGGATTTTCTGGTTCTATGATAGGATTAGAAGTCAGCAGACAGTGAATATGAACCATGCATACATCTACGGCGATCAGGGTTTTTAACAAACCCCCAAAACGAATGAGGCAGTTACTCACGAAAGTATTAATCGTCTTGAACATTAGCTATGGGTGCCGTAACTTGTTTTAAAGATTCGTTTTCTAATTTGGAGTGTATACCTACTTTCTAGTACGTTCCTGTGAAACCATTTGGAGATATATGCGGGGCGAAGGCGTAGCATTCAAGACTTCCTAGTAGACGCGCATTACCGTGGCACGCGTGGTCTAGACGTTCCGATACAAGTCAATGCCTGTACAAAGTATGTAGATCGCAGTACGTGGACATGTCAGGCGCTGTAATGGTTGACTGACTCGCGACACCACCGCCACTTCCAGGTTTCACGCAAATCCTCTGAAGGATTGAACTCTGACGCACCGGCAACACAACGTCCATCCAGTCACTCACCACGCGATGTTTAGCCATGCAGACAGCGAGGCTGTGGTGTGGCGACCCGCCAGGGCAACGTTGCGCCATGCTATTTCCCGTTAATTAACCGCGCGAGCACCAGCCATTCACACCTCGTGGATGCTCCCACCAAGCCATGCTACCCCAGTTTCTGTCGCGTCCACACGCCCCATTTCGCAGCCAACGTGCGAGTAACAGCCATCCACACCACCGACCCCTGGCTAATGCTCGTTTCTTGTTTTCAGGATTGCCCGCCGCAGATGACCTTTTCCTCGTGATTGGTAGACTGTTTGTTGAACCCTGAAGCCCCTCCCGTAACTAGGTTGAGTACTCGTTTGTAAAATGGAATGCAACTCCCCAAATGTCTTTGCTGCCCACCGTCACTCTTTCTTCCACTTTCGTTGTCCTGACGTGACAATTGCCTCTCTTCGTAGGTAGTGAATACCAAAGCAGGTCGCGCTTGACGTAGGAGCGCGAGAATAATTTCGGGTCGGAATTCAACTGCTCGTAAGTTGCACAGAAAGCTTAGCTTGGGATCCTCACCATATTTTACTTCTACGAGTGAGGAGCTAACGCCTGTGTTTGGTAGACAATATCACCATGGGCAATACTTCAAGTTCTCCGGCGCAAAAGTGCATAGAGAGCGCACTTGGAGGCAACAAGGACCTTGTAGCTTTCAAGAATGAACCATTCTTCCAACTCTCGCATGTCAAGCCGTACAACCTTGGAATCCCGGTCACGCCAGCGGCAGTTACCTATCCGAAGACTACGGATCAAATCTCTGCCATCGTCAAATGTGCTGTGGACAATAGCTTGAAAGTTCAGCCACGTTGTGGCGGTCATTCTTATGCAAATTATGGTAAGTGTTATTCACGCATATGACCTCTCTCTATAGCAGAAAAGGGGAGACCATGACATTGAGAAATTCTATATTTTAGACATCAAAATCATTTGCTGACCAAAGTAGGAATTGGTGGACAAGACAACACTATCGTTGTTGATATGAAGAACTTCCAGCAATTTTCCATGGATAAATCAACCTGGCAAGCCACGATTGGCGGCGGCACACTCCTAGGTGATGTGACCAAACGTCTCCACGATAACGGCAAACGTGCTATGGCTCATGGAACATGCCCCCAAGTTGGAATTGGAGGGCACGCAACCATCGGTGGTCTTGGTCCATCTTCCCGCCTCTGGGGCTCAGCACTTGACCACGTTGAGGAAGTCGAAGTCGTTCTAGCCAATTCATCTGTCGTACGAGCGTCCGCTCAGCAGAACAAAGACGTCTTCTTCGCTATCAAAGGCGCCGCCGCCGGCTTCGGTATTGTCACTGAGTTCAAAGTCCGCACACAAGCCGAGCCAGGCGAAGCCGTTCTCTACTCCTACAACTTCCACAACGGAGACGCAAAGTCCAAAGCCAGCGCCTTCAAGCAGTGGCAGAAACTCATCTCCGACCCCACCCTGTCCCGCAAATTCGCATCCCAATTCATCCTGACGGAGCAATTCGGCGCCATCGTCACAGGCACCTTCTTCGGCAGCCAGCAAGAATTCGACAGCCTGAACATCACCGCGCGGCTCCCCAACGCCTCAAGCCAAGACGTCCTCAAACTCACCGACTGGCTCGGCGTCGTCGGCCACTGGACCGAAGACGTCGCGCTCCAAATCGTCGGCGGCATCCAATCCAACTTCTACGCCAAATCCCTCGCCTACACCGACAAAGACATCATCCCCGACGACGGCGTCGACAAGCTCTTCGCGTACATTGACAAAGCCGACAAGGGCGGCGCCATCTGGTTCATCATCTGGGACCTCGAGGGCGGCGCAATCAACGACGTCGCGCCCGACGCGACGGCCTACGGGCACCGCGACGCGCTCTTCTACCACCAGGCCTACGCCGTCAATCTGCTCGGCAAGGTCAGCGACAAGACGCGGAGTTTCCTGGCGGGTGTCAACAACGTCATCACGGATGCGCTGCCGGGGTCCAAGAAGGGCGCGTATGCGGGGTATGTGGATCCTGCGCTGGGGGAGGACAGTGCGAGTTTGTACTGGGGAGGCAATGTGGAGCGGTTGCAGCGGATTAAGGCGGCGGTTGATCCGCTGGATGTGTTTCATAATCCGCAGAGTATTCGGCCGGCGAAGAAGTCGGCGAAGATGCTGTAGGTGTGGTTTGAGTCGAGAGGTTTCTTTGATACCCTTTTTGTGGCTTCATGCATTAATTAATAATTCAATGTGGTCTATTTGAGCGTGCCTGTGGACTTATGCCTACGTACTACTACTGCACAGCACTGTGAACATGATCACACAAGTGATTTCCTCATGCCCACCCTCTCCCACCGCCCTAATAATTCGTCACTCCTCTCCTGCTCCAAGATCCTCCATAGTTCTCTGGCATCAGGTCGACCGAGTTCTTCTGGACTCAGCACTCCGAACCCCAGTTTCTCGTAGTACGGCTTGTTAAATGGGACATCCGCGAAGGTCGTGAGATCGATTGCTTGGGCGCCGTCTTCCGCTGCGGTTGCTTCGACGTGCTGTATCAGTTTCTTGCCGATGCCTTGCCGAGCATATGCCGTGTCGACAGAGACTTGGTTGATGAAGACGGATTTGAATATATTTTCGCCGTCGTTGTTCTCTGGTGGCTGGTTCTTCAAGATGATGCTGGAGATGAAAGCGACAGGCGCAGGCGATGTGTTCTGCACACCAACTCCGGATTCGTCGTTGCTCCTTGGTCCATCTGGAATTGCAATCCAGACACGTCCAGTGTCGACGCTAGATTGGTACTCCTCGGGCGTTGTCGGGGGCAAATCTGAGATTTGAGATTTTCCGTATTGGCGAAAGAGTTGGTCGGACGAGTGCTCGATTTGCGCGAGGGCAGATAGGTCTGCTGTTTTTGCGAGGCGAATGGTGATTTCCATGCTGGTTTGTGCTAAGGGGTTATGAAGGAAGTGTGAGGTCATAGGTAAGTCATCGCAAAGTGGAACACTTCATAAATCCTTTTTCTTTTTCCCCGCGATAGCTAAGAGACAAGTGACGCATGATCGAAATCTTGATGAGTCGAAATGATTGTAACGAGTGGTGTAGTTGCGCTAGTGTGGCTGACGCGCAGTCGTGTTGCCTGTGCGATGGGTCTACTTGGGAATCTGTAAGCGAGCGTCGAAGTGGATAATATAGAGTTGCGGACCTCGTCAGATTTTGAAATGATTGGACAGTAATTCGAAACGAGAGTTGTTAAATAGGGTATCATTAAGCGCTCTTCGCACGAGCTATGGGTCCAACTGCTCAATACCATATGCTCCTTGTTCGGTGATGTGGTATAACCTCTGCCCCACTACTCTCCTTCTCTTTGGCCAGATCGTACAAGAAGAAGTCGATGAGAATAGCGTTCACCTTTGCGTCTGGCTTGAGCTTTATTATTTCCCTGCGCAGAAGCTCTACAGCCCATATACTACACCCTCGGATTTGTAGCTCCCACGAGTGGCCAGACTCGATTTGTTCAAACCTTCGAATCTTATTCTCGAGAGGTGGGCAGAACCATACTATTCCAAGGGAGTGCAACATCTGCGGGATGCGATAGTCTGCAAACATGGTGATTTTGTCGATGTCGTTGAATTCTCCGTATCCTTCGCCTTCGAAAGCCGCCCAGAGATCTGCGACGAAGATCTGTGCGCGCTTCAAGATACGTATTGTCTTTCTCTCGAAGACGCCCTCATCTCTGAAGCACGGGAAGTACTTCGCGAGCAGGTTCACTAGCCCTGCTGCTGAGCCTTTTGCATCCTCGATGAGGGTGACGACGCTGCCGTCAAATTCGTCTTGTAGAACTTGGCCTGCTTCCCTCAAGCAGCGTACTCTTTCCTCGAACATGGGGATTTCCTCTTCAGTGCCGGAGCTGAATACAGTGCGTAAGACATCGGTCGTACAGCGCTCCTCGTCAATCCAAAAGTCTGGGCTGGTAATGGGAATATCTTGATCCAGGGCTCTTTGCAAAAGAGCAACCAGGCTGAAATATCCTGTCCACCTCTTTCCTTTGTACACAACAGCGAACCGTTCTTCCTCGTTCTTCTCGCTCCAGAAGCTAAAGTTTAGGAGATCCATGGTGAAGATGAAGTTGACGGTGTTTTCATCTTTCGCTTTTGGGTGTAACTCGTGCTCAGACCAGGTTTTTGTGCTGTACTCGCGCTTTTCCATCTCATCAAGCACGAGTTGAGCAGCAACTTTGGTTGATCGCATGTCCAGCGCTACATCGACGCTGTTATCATAGATGAATTGAGCGTGCTCAAGGACTTTCGTCTCTGGGGGGCCTTCATCTTTGACTCCTATGCCAAAGCGTTTGCGCAAGAGGTCCAGCAATTCAAGGTCTACCTCGTCGTCGGACATGGTGAAGGACGCAAATGCGCTAATCAAAATTTTGCGCTGGACTTTGGTATATCTTCGCAGTTTGTGATTTGAGAGGTTTCCAGAGTGGTCTAGAGACGCCGCCTGCTCAATATCTTCCAAGTGTCCAATTTGAAGGCGAGAGACAAAAAATGAGAGAAAAGGTCCTCGTTGACACGAAAAGTTCACGGCGCGCTGATAGGGCGATTGTTACGCGCCAAGCTTTGAGGCTGAACGCTCCGACGCAGGAGCGGTGGGCCGGCGCCAGGCCCACACAACTGACGTCTCTCACCTGTTCTCGGGCTGCCCTCACCTGCGGGCCTTCAACGAGACGGCCCATGTCGTGAGCACTCGTCCAACACCACCCACCTCCTCCATCGTCCTCGCAATGGCACGCGATAAGTTTGCCCGTCAGAGCCTCGGCTCCACCCTCCACGGGCGCATCAAAGAGGTAGAGATGCGACAAGACGCATATTGACATGTGGGAAAGCTGCTGACGCTCAACAGGCGCGTGTACTCATGGTGGGAGCTGGCGGCATTGGCTGCGAACTTCTCAAAAACCTTGTGCTGACAGGGTTTGGCGAAATTCACATTGTGGACCTAGACACGATCGACCTCAGCAACCTGAACCGCCAGTTCCTCTTCCGCAACGAGCATATCAAGAAGTCCAAAGCACTCGTAAGTTTATCGCAATCAGCAGGCTGGCCATGTAAGCGAGCATGCGCTGATAACAATTAGGTCGCCAAAGAGTCCGCGGGCAAGTTCAACCCCAACGTCAAGATCGAAGCGTACCACGAGAACATCAAGGACCCGCAGTTCAACGTCGCATGGTTCAAGACCTTCAGCCTTGTTTTCAACGCGCTGGACAATCTAGATGCCCGGCGACATGTGAACAAGATGTGCTTGGCAGCCGATGTGCCGTTGATTGAGAGTGGCACTACTGGGTTTAATGGACAAGTACAGGTCATCAAGAGGGTGCGTATTACCTTGAATGAGGCCAAATGAAGGGGCTAACAGTGTTCACAGGGCGAAACCGAGTGCTACGACTGCACACCGAAAGCGCCTCCGAAATCCTTCCCCGTCTGCACGATTCGAAGCACGCCATCACAGCCCATTCATTGCATAGTATGGGGCAAATCATATCTATTTGCGGAAATATTTGGAACCTCGGAGGACGAAGCGCCTGAAGTGGACCATAGCGAGGACGCCGACAACGCAGCCGAGGTCGCGACCTTGCGAAAGGAGGCACACGCGCTCAAGCGTATCCGCGAATCCATGGGATCCGACGACTTCCCCCGACGCGTGTTCGACAAGGTGTTCAAGGAAGATATTGAACGACTGCGGAGTATGGAAGACATGTGGAAGACGAAGCGACCCCCGGAAGCACTTGATTATGACAAGCTATCGCAAGAAGCACTTGGATCGGAAGGAGTCGCATCGAAGGATCAGATTGTGTGGAACGCCGCCGAGAACTTTGCCGTCTTCGTGGATAGCTTGCGCCGGCTGAGCAAGCGCCTTGAGGAGACACGGGCAGAGATCGAGGTCGGTGATGCTGTGCCAATTCTCTCCTTCGACAAAGACGATGAGGATACGCTGGATTTTGTCGTTGCCAGCGCTAATCTGCGTTCACATGTTTTCGGCATCGAGACAAGGTCAAAATTCGATATCAAGCGTGAGTCTTTCTGAGTAACCTATCTCGGTACATACTAACATACTACAGAAATGGCCGGAAACATTATCCCTGCAATCGCAACGACCAATGCAATGACTGCTAGTCTCTGCGTCCTCCAAGCCTTCAAGGTCTTCCGAGAACAACTCTTGAAGGCGAAGATGGTCTTCCTCACTCGCGGCACCGAACGTGTTATCTCGAGCGAATCCCTGAGACCGCCTAATCCTCGTTGCGCTACATGTGGCGTCGCTTATGCTACACTGCTCGTAGACATCAAGCGTGCAAAGTTGAGCGACTTGGTCGAAGATGTGCTCAAAGTGCAGCTCGGTTATGGTGAAGACTTCAGTGTCAAGCGTGAAAACGACTTGCTCTACGACGTCGATGAAGATGTTCACCTAGACAAGACTTTCGAAGAGCTAGGCTTAAAGGCAGACACCTTCATTACTGTGTTCGATGAAGCAGACGAGGACGCCAAGGTTGACGTAGTTTTCTCAGTCATCGAGCATGAAGCTTCGGAGGACGCGAAGCCTATTGCGCTGAACGAGGAGCTGAAAATTGCTAAGAAGCCAAAAGCTCCTACTCCTGAGATCAACGGAAATGCATCGACCAATGGAACTGGATCTGCACTGCCTAGCTTGACGAATGGAACGACTAATGGATCAAAGCGAACCGCTAACGAAGCAGGTCTCGAAGAGGACGTTGTCAGGAAGAAGGGCAAGGTCTTTGAAGAGCCAAAGAAGGATGACGACGATCTTATCGTTCTAGACGATACGACCGACGGAGCTATCGTGATTGATGACGACTGATTGCGGCGAAAATGCTTGATATCGAGGCCGAACGCAAGAAATCATTTCTGTTTAGGCCCTGAAGTTCCCTGGACAGTCGAGCCGCCTTGGCTCAATTGGCAGAACATCAGGTTGGTGCTGCAATACGGATGCTGCCCACTCCTTCTTTTCGCATACTGATACACTACTCTTGAGGATCTGACTGTGCTTCGACATGGCACTTTACGCGGATCTTTCCTTGTACGATAAAAAGCGTGAGTGAGAATTGCGAGGAGTTCGGGGGTTTATACATGGATATACCAACCTCAGCGAGGATGCTCGAGTAGAAGGCGTTGGAGCACCAACAGGTGACGGAGCCTCTAAAGGTCATAGTCTTTCGGAGTCAACCCGCACAGTAGGGTGAATAATATAGATAGCATGAATGCGATCAAAAAGCAGACAATCCACCATCCAAGTTCAAAATGCAATTGTGAGCATACTGATTCTCAGCTAGGAACAGTGCTGCTTGTGCGATTTCGTCTGGCTTTCCGAGACGTCCTAATGGGATCTTCTGCGCTAGTACCGAGGCATTGAGACCTAATGATGATTTTAGCTTTACCAACATATAATTGCACCGGGTTACAAAGCTCGTACTCTTCGTCATATCCGTCTCAACATAGCCTGGCACGATGGCATTCACCCTGACACCATGGACGGCATATTCCGTTGCCAACGCTCGCGTGAAGCCCAGCACACCCGCTTTTGAGGCCGCATACGCAACAGCACCGTATCCTCCCTGTAGTCCAAGGAGGCTAGATACGTTAATAATCACAGGCGCAATCGATGCCTCGGTTTCTTTTGCCTCGCGATCTGGGCCGTCGATCCGCTGAGCTCTCGTCCCAATCTGTTTACCGCGCAGATAGCCATTTCGAATCAATGCTCTTGTACCAGTGATCATACCCGTGAGGTTCGTGTCCATGATATTTCGTATATCGTCGTCCTATCCATTGCATCAGTACACCGACCCGCACCCTACTACCAAACGAACACAAAACGCACCGATATACCAGTGAAAAGCCTCGTCTGCGTAATCCCCGCACAATTAACAAGCACGTCGATCCGCGACGCGTGCGCCTCGTCCTTGGAATGCGGCTTGGGAAGCCATCTACCAAACGATTCTGGCGCGCTGGACCGCGGGTCCCAGAAATCGGAGGACTTGATGTCGCCGACTATGTAGGCGTGGCCGGGGCCTGCGGCGTGGGCTGGGGCCAGCGGGGGTAGAGAGGAGACGGCGGCTTTGAGGGCGGAGGAGGAGCGCGAGAGGAGGGTGCAGCGGTAGCCGTGGGAGGCGAAGAGGTGCGCGGTTGAGAGGCCGATGCCTTTGCTGCCGCCTGTTATGAGGATGTGGGGTGCGCGCGGGGGCATTGTGGTGGATGGGGTTTTGATTGTCTCCTTTTTCGAACGATCTCGAATGTGATTTTGCTAATTTTCAAGCAATGGTTTGAGTTTTGACGGAGTTCACGATTCTTGAGCAGTTGATGGAGAATGTTTCCTTAGTCAGCATTTGGGCGCGAGAAAACGTGACACCGCGATACCGCATTTTCCCCGCGCCCAAGTCCATACTTAAGACACCCAACTCATCGGACCCACCCGAGCAGAATCCACGTGCAATCACAACTTCCACGACGGAATCTTCGAGGCACACGTCCGACCATGGCAGACCAGAAGGACTCTCAATACGTCACTCTTGTCTCGAATGACGGCTTTGAGTTCAAAATCCTTCGATCGGCTGCGTGCATTGCCGGGACGATCAAGAAGGCGCTGGACCCGTTGTGTAAGTGTCTTCGTCTTGCAAAGATGTGCTCGGTATGCGATAAATATTCAAGATTGCTAACATGACATAGCTGGCTTCCGAGAAACCACACAGAACCGCGTTGATTTACCCACAATCAAGTACGTTGCCATCCCGACCAGTCGCATTGTGGTCGCCTCCCGTTGAAAGAGTATAAAGCATGGAGATGCTAATGCAATACAGTGGTGTTGTCCTAGAGAAAGTTTGCGAGTATCTCTACTATAACCAGAAACATGAACAGAGCAAGGACGTATCGGATATGGACATTCCCCCTGAGCTCTGCTTGGAACTCTTGATTGCGGCAGATTATCTTGATGGTAAGATTATACTTAAAACATATGGAAAGCCTACTGACAGATCCAGTATGAGCATGCTCTGAGTGCATGCGCATCCTCCACCAAAGCCCCGCCGCGGGAGACGCTGGTTGATTCGCTGAAGGAGTCTTACGAGTCGAGCGCGACACCGTCGAGTGAATACTACTTTCACCTCACCACCTTCGCGTACACGAAATGAGGCAAGTCAGGCGACATAAGGGTCATAGACGGTTACCAAGGGTAATGAATCAACTGAGAAGATAGGAACAAAGTGATTAGTTGGATTTCAAAATACAAACAATAATTCAACAATGTAATCTACATGGGTATTGGACCTGACGCCTACGCTATGCTGAAAACGACTTAAGGGTAATATGAAACCAAAAGAGAACGGGCCCGAACGAAAGAATCTAAATACCCAGCTTCTCCCTCATGCTCTTCCCATCCTGCCCGTCAACTACGTTAGGCATCTCCAACTCCGCTCTTCCCACCCGTCCTACATGTCCAGCCCTGTTCGTGGCATACTCTACTCCTGCCGCCGCGCCAGCAGCAAGCACTGTCCCAGCTACTTGCTCACCAGTCTCTGGTAGACCTGGCTGGACATTGAAATCCTCCTTAATAGTGTCGACAATCGAGTTATAAGCATCGTTCCCGTCCCCAAGGACTCCATTATCAAAGAACAGCTCGCCCTTTGCCCCAACAACAGGCGTGCCGTCGGTATAAGTAACGAGTCCATCGCCTCCAGCCGTCAGCCAATCTGCGTGAGCCTACACCACCGCCGGGTCCAAATGATACGCCTCTCCCAGATGCAGCATTTCGTCGTGCCCGAGCAGCAGGAACGACATGACTGCCTTCTCTGCGCTGCCGACGAGTGCGCCGGCGAGCTTGTCGCGCTTGCGTGCCCGGTACCCGTGTGCCTTTATGATGTCGCTGAGCTGATCGCGCGCCGCTTCGGCTTTGTCGATGCCGTGGGCTGCGACGACTGCTGGGGCCGCCATGTAGAGTAGGCCGCTGCCGGTGAGGCCTAGTGAGATGACGGTTCCTAGGCCGGCGCGGGTGCGTTGTCGGACGTTTGAGCGGTAGAGCGCTTGCAGCTGTTCTTTGGATAGGGTATGGCTGTTTGGACTGCCCATGTTGTGAGGTATATGTGTGAGAGCAGTTATGGTATTTGGATCTAAAGTAATGTGTAGACAAGTAAGTAATAACTTGTTCGTTCAAGATAGTGAATTAGTATAGTGAAGATATCGAGAACACTTGAACAGCCCTTCCAGTCCACTATATACGCCATAAGGCCATGTAGCACAATAGCTGATCAAGAGCAAAAATAAAACACCGATCAATAGTTTCAGGAATTCCAAGAAAAATCATCACGGAACCTCTTCATTCCAGATGGCACAGCTCGAGGCTTCGCGCTTTCGAACATCAGTCCTTCAACCCATCTCGCCAAATCACCGAGCACAGCTCAGCCCTATGCAGTCAGCGATGGGGCTCTGCGTATTGGGGCTCTGCGCGTTGCCCTACGTTCTGGCCCCCAATTTACATATCAGGCAACCAACTTGCGGCGGCCATCTTGAGCAGTTGTGTTGGCGGCTCGGTCTTTTCAGTTGTGTAGGAGCCTCGGTCTTTTCAGTTGTGTTAGGGCCTTGGTCTTTTGGCTGCACTGAGTGTCTGGTCGGGGATAGGAAGGGTGGTGCGTGGTGTGTGGTGCGTGGATTGCAAGGCTGAGGTATGCAGAGGCAGATGGGAATTGGGGATATGGTACTTAGGAAGTCGGAGCCACTTTTGTTTCCTTTCTGTCTCGGAGGACGGGAGACAAGACAAGACACCCACCAACATACTGACCTACCTACCGTTCATCGCACAGGAACCATTACGCTTACGGTCCCCAGCCCAGCCCGTGGAAATACGTCCATCCAAGCGAGCCGGAAAACCGCCTGTGCCAGAGAATGTGAGGGGTACATTTACTTCAAGCGACTATAACTCGGCACACATTTTGAGCTTCATTTAAACTATGTGGTTACTACGTAGTATAGACAATGTATTGTGGCTGTTTTCGAAGATCCAAGGCGCCACTAGCCTACAAATTACGTTTGCATCGTCGCTTTCGCGCCTGGTTTGTAGAGAGCCTTATTCTATACCGTGATAGAGTTCCTTCCCTACAGCACTACCACTAAGTCCTTACTAGTCCACAATACTCATGAACAGTCTTACCAAGCTTTAGAACCTTACTATGATGCTGAGAAATTATTATCAGCCTTGTGCCTACTGTTGCGCACAAATTCATGCAGGCAGGCTTGCGGCCCTTACTCAACCTTGGACATGACCCAACTCAACTCTCTGGAAACACCTATCATCTTCGCCACCTCACAACCTTATGGGCGTTATCGAGTCGTTCGTAAGCCTCTGATTCAAGTGGCAATTATTTCGTACGTCATTAAGCGCATAGACATGGGGTCACTTGATCTAGTGTTTGTTCAAAGTTTCGATGTGGTGAATTCGCAACTACGCATACCCACCATCCTCCAGACCTCCTTGAAAATACGGAAAAACAATAACTAGGCAGTCGCAGCTGCTCATATCCCAGATCTTGGCCGTCTTTTCCCTTAGAAACCCCTGTCCGGATTCACCGTTTAGTCGAAGTCAAGTGGTGCCCAGATCATGGCGTTCGTTTTCTCATCCTCATGCCACCAGTTTTGTTGCTCCTTGCACCATGTCCAATACTGATGACTGGAATCGTCCATGAAGTCACGGAGAGCAGAAGTCTCATATTTTGCAAGAATGGCCTCTTCCGAGTTTGCTGTATGTTTGCCAAAGGTTGGGAATTCTTGGTCGCCATAACCACCATCCACTCGGCCATTAACGCTTAGGTGTGAATCCTCAAAGCCAGGAGTCACTGGCCCATTGTTTTGCAGATCGGGCTCGCAAGATTCATGGGCATTTGCTAGCAAGATTTGGCCCATTCGGAGTAGTGGAACCCCTTGCGAGGATTGCGGCGTGCTCGGTGAAGAATTGGAGTGGTTTGAGATCTCCGCACCGGCCGCTGGGTCATTCTCTGATGGGGCAGAGAATACACTCGTTTTGTCAGATAGAGCGGTCGAACAGGTAATATTGGAGTAAAGCACCCATGGCTCTTCTGCTTCCGACGAATCGTGCACATGTTGACTAGCTTGTTCTCCGCAGAATCGAACCGTCCCATAGCTAGGCTTATCCTTGATAGTGCCATTTGTCAAGTCTTCGAAGGTGACCTTCTCGATGTCCAATGCATGCGAAAGTATCGCAAAGAGAGGAATAGCCTCGTCGGGCAACTGAATGAGACTGAAATTGCCGCTGTCATTGTGTCCGAAAAGTTCCATTGCTGTAGCCGGGTTGCGATGTAGAGCTTAAAGTATCACTATGGAGATTTCAAGAAGAGGTAGGTACGGTCTTGAAGATCCAGACAAGAAGTGTTCCCCGACTGTATAAGTATGACTCTACAATAATGGCATGGCTGTCGTGGAATCGAACCACACCCGCCGCGATCAGGAGGCTCGATCGTAGCCAATGATTCTACAGTGGCTTGAGGACAGCTTAATCTCAACCAATGATTATTTGGTGGCGTGTGGCCAGTCAATCGCAGCCAATGGTAATACGAGGGGTTGAGCAACGTGCATTCACAGCCTATTGTTTAAGCCGCACCACCAGGATGTTGCGACCTCGGTCTACCCTCGTTCTTGTTGGGCTATGTCTCAATATATGGACAGAGCGAGGGGATTTCCAGTCTTAGACCTCAATCCATCATAGCAACGCAGTTACCATGCCGAAAACTTCCAAGCAGCCCAGGCAGGTTCCACTCAAAACGGGGCCGTTCGTGCCAATAATGCCTCGACCTCAGGAAGAGACAATTACTCAGACCCAGGAAGTGCCACCGGAATTCATCACGGAGAGAATCGTGCAATTGGTTGCTCCGGGCTCCATTGTCACCTTTCCTCCCAACATGGCTCTTGAAGATGTCCTAATAACAGTCATTTCGGGCTCCATTGCTATCATTCCTCGCGACATGTGTCTTAGTCGCAATGTGGGTTTCGTACAAAATGCCCTACATAATGCGGTCTTCATCAAGCCTTCGGGATATGGGCCAACGCCAGAGGGATCGGGAGGGATCAGGAACGACAACAACACCGCTTCGCTTCCGAATCAATGTTTACCTCCTCGAAATGCCTTCAATCCCTCTACCCCGACGCAGAACATCGATACTAGCTCGGGTAGAGCAATACATATGGCTTCCTACACGTCCCTGAGCCGACCTTCCGAAGGAAGGTCGGTCGCAGTCGATCTTGGGGCTGAGGTACCGACTGAACCATTTTGTGCTATCCTCGACGACACTGCCAAATACTCATGCATGACTGCACGGGCTTTGGTTCGCCTAGCGGATATACATCCCCAACTAGTGATCCGGCAGACGACTCCACAACAGCGACAGGGCCAAGGGTATCCAACCCCTGTTGGCATCGTCCATCCCCAGAGATTTGCCGAGTTGACCCTGAAAGCCCTTGACCCTGCAATTCCCCCGATGTCTGTCTTTATGCTCATTTTGGAGGGCGACGGTCCGATCGCTAATATAGAAGTGTACCTGGGTTGGCAACTGTTCGAAAGACTTCAGGCTCGGAAGACTCAACTGAAGGCTGGAGACGTTCGTGAGCAGAACACCGACTTCAGTGCGATGAACCGACCCATAAGGCAGAACGGAGACGCCAGAATACCGAGTAATCTTCCCACCGTTCTCCAAAGCGATATGTCGCTTCTCGGGAACATGAATCCACCAGGCCCTGCAATCGCGTCGTACGGCGGGAATTTCTTCCCGTCGAACACGTCAGGCCTCCGCCTGCCCTTTGCTCCAGTCGACTATGGGCAATCCCTCGACTTCTCGGATCTCGGAAGTACCCAGTCGCCAATGAATTCCCTCTTCTCCGAAACACCTTGCTCTGCAACGACGGATTCGAGCCTCGATCCGACTTTCGCTCCCATGGACACAATGGCGGGACTCCTAAAGGACTCAAGCAATGATCCCTTTGCAGGATTTGACGAATTCATCGATCCGGCCATGTTGTCAAAATAGAGCTGGAACTGATGCATGCGTAATGTGAAGCGATGTCGGCCACACTAGGATACCGCGATGTTACTGGGTCATGGATATTCGTATAAGAATAGACCGTGAGCCTTGGGGATTAGAAATGAAAAATCCGTAGGATAGATGAGCACCTGAACGCAAGCGGAGTTGGCCGAATCATTGACCCTCGATTGTCTAGAGGCAGGCGCTCCCTTGATGCCCTATAGCGAGATCCACTTTGCTTCTTCTTCCCCAAAATAACTCTTTACAAGGCTATAGGCTAAATATAAATGCAGATACTTATGCTTGAAAGGGGCTGTTCTGTATTGCCTGAATGTGATCCATAATGAACAGACGCGCATCTTGAAGGAGTTTATGAAGCTAGGTGCATCTGCTCCCCTCGAGGTTATATTAGCAAGTATATTCAATAACGTTAGCACGGAGGACGGCCGAACTGCACCGGCTATAGAGTTGCGAAGATCCACAGTTTGAATATGGAGAGTAGATAGGGAGAGGGGCCATAGGCAGTTGTGGTTGTTGTTGTCGGCAACAGCTGGCATAGGGGTGGTGTTGTGGGTGTTACGCACTGGTCCCGTTTTGGTTCGAGCGGGCTCTGTTCCGGGTGCCGGAGCCTCGGCGGGAGGAGGGGTTGTCGATCGAGGTCACGTGGGGTGGCTGATGAGCGAGGTCGGGGATTCCGGGAATTTGTGAGCATGCATGGGATGGTGATCAAGGCGAGAGCATAACGGGATGGGTATGGTGGGAGGAGCAGATAGATGGGGAAATGGGCTGAGTTTGAGAGAAAGGTTTCTTTGGTGAATTCTCCGAGGATCTCTAGGTTCGGTGAACTGGGATCGTTACCTAGGTACTCATAGGCAAGCTGCGACTTGAGTCAGTTTACTCTTTATGTTAATCGCTCTAGCGATGTGAGTGGATCAGGATAAGATGTTTCGATGATGTTTCTGCAAGCAGATTTAAAACAAAGTACCTAAGCTGTCCTCCCACTATCTATATATCTAGATTTCCTCCCAGTCAAATAACTTTAATTCTTACTAATGCTTTTCCAACGCGCCCTCGATTTCCTCGAAGACCTTCAGTCCTTTCCTCCCCAATGCCGTACCAACGCCCACCGCCGCCGCACCCACAGCCCGCATACGGTGGTAGCCATCGACATCTTCTACTCCACCGATACCAATGATCTGGATATTCTCCAGCTCGTCATTTTGGAACAGTAGGCTCTTGATCGTATGCACATTGCCCAGTGCGAGAGGATGTAATGGTGCGCCCGCAAGACCACCAACGCCTGTCCCGTTGGCAGAGTTCAATGTGTGGTGTAACACGGAGTGAGATGATCCCGAGGACTGCTCAACCTGGGGGGTAAGCAGGAGTGACGAGCCTAGGGTATTTGTTGCCGTGATGAAGGATACGGGACAAGGGAGGTGTGTTGGCTCTGCTTTTGCACTAGATAGCAGGGCATCAATGAGGGCCTGGAACTGGTCGTGGTATGTGTACGGCGGTGTCTTGATTCCGATTGGCACGTGGATATGTCCTTCGTGTGGATGGGAGGCCTCGAGCGGTTCCAGTTGGCGGGCAATCTCGCGTTTCAATGCTGATAGATAGGCGAGGAGGGATTCGGCGTTGTAGGCTGGCGGTGGTTTTGACGGAATGTTTGGACACGAGAGGTTGACTTCCATGGCAAGCACCATGCGCACATGGCGTTGGTGCGAAGTTATCAGTCGATAGCATTCAACGACTTCATCGACGGAACCGGTGACAGAGATGAGAAACGGTTTGTAGTGTTTGCCCTCTGAGATGGAACCAAGGCTATCGCTGATCGTTTTGACATAGCCAAGGTAGTCTTTCAAGGGGACTGGACTGTAGCCTAATGTGTTCAAGCTTCCAGTTGTTTCCTTATTACCACCTTTGTCTTTGTTCGGCTCTGAAGAAGATAGAGTTGTGGGGTTGTAGAATGCAAATTGGTGAATTGACGAGTCATTGGGAAAGCCATTGATAAGGGATGTCCGCGTTGTGACGGCACCTATGTGAGGACAACTGTAGAGTTCTTGAAGCTGTTCCAAAGAAGAGCACCATGGATTCGCCGAGTTGAGTAGTGGTGGAGATATCTGGAGCGGTTTCATCCTGGAATAAGTCGAATCGAAATTGATGTACTGCGCGTGGAACTGCAATCCGGATGTCCGCGAGCTTGGTAGATCGTCCTGAAGCGGAGAGGATATCAGAAAAGTCAGTAGTTGTAGATGTGTGAATATATTCACAAAAATTCTAGCAATTTGAAACAAAATAGTTGTATTCCTTGTTGGATAATGCTCGTGTGCGCAGCGAAGTCATTCACTACCACGATATCGGATGATCTGCCCCGCGCTAGTTGAACTAGCGCGGTACGACCTCCGCCTCAAGCACATCTCGCGGTGCCTCTCAAGATCAACGTTTTTATTACTCTTACAGATCAGTTTCTCAGAAATCAACATAAAATATCGATACCTAGATAGACCACAGATTTGGTTGTAACTACTTCCGTAACGGTCAAGTTGCGGAGAAGGGCCACACAAAGCCGAAACCGCCAAGGCCCATGAGCGTCAGATCGTACGCTACAGCACTGAGATCGCCTGCTCTATCTCCAAAACCCTCGCGAGCTGAAAACCGATACTCCCTACCTCTCATGTACTATGACGTTTTCCTACCTTTCTGGCGTCCGGGCGCTCTGGCTAGAACATCAGTCTGCTAATTTTTCCAGATTAGGGATAGCCACTAACACCCGGCCTGAGCTGGCACACAGTACTACTGTCGATCATGCACATGCTGCCCTCCCGGAGACGGTCCCGCGGCAGTCATTGATACTAGAGGCTCTCGTGTACTGGCTTTCAGCGGGTGGCTAGCTGTGATGGCGCCCGATAGTGCCCAGGTAAAAGGTACATCTTGTTTTTATAGAATGACGAGCACCAGTCTCCCCGCACACTTCTCAACATCTTCTTTCGCATCTTCTTACATGATTCTCAGCTCTTCAACCCAAGGAGCCTGTACCTTCAGTTCTCATAATGAATCAAAAGCTCAACCATGAATACGCCAACGAAACCAAGTCGGACATTACCAGGCTATGGCAAAATGCCCTTGCCGAATACTACGTGATAGCGAAACTCGACTCCAGAAGTATGAAATTCTATGGCTCATTCTCCGACATTATGGGTGATAATGATATTCAAAAAAACTTCTTAGCCTTCCGACATGACCAGGGCAAGGTCGACAAGCTCCGCACCATGATTTCCAGCAATGCAGCGCTCATCTTGACCGGAGCGGAGTACATTGCACAAGCAGCAACCGCAGCATTTCCACCAGCCACGGCCATCCTGACAGCGCTCACATATGTCATGAAGTCGAGTTCAGATGTGTCAAAAGACTATGATAAGATTACTTCATTCTTCGAGGAGCTTCACTCGTTTCTCAAGAGAATCAGTATGCTGGACTCCAAACTGCCGAAGTTCGAGGGCTTCATATCACATCTCATGCGGGTTTTTACCGCGATCATGGTGATGCTAGGGCATGCCACAAACGCCACTAAAGAAGGAAGGTGGAGAAGGTTCGGCAAGAACTTTTTGAGGGGTGGCTCAGATGATGACTTGGCTGATGCAGCAACTGCGCTCGATGTTGCATTGAAACGGCTCGAGTCCGCTATTGCTACCGCAATACTGAGGAACACCCAAGACATCAAAGAAGACACAGCGGGAATCAAATCGAGGGTTGAAAATGTGTACGAGCTCACGACAGGCATGTCCGCGGCTATGTCTCAGTTTGGCGGTACCCAACAGGAAATATATGCGACCTTGATGCAATTTGGCGGCACCCAACAAGACATCTCCGCAACCTTAATGCAGTTTGGTAGTACCCAACAGGAGATGGCTCAAGCTATGCAAGGGCAAATGTCGCGAACAGAACAGTACGAGTTGATTTCCCAACTTTCTGCAAAAGTCGATCGGATGTTTGGAAGCCATCAACGATCACTACCGACGTCAGCAGAGACTTCTGTTCAAAAGGGCGACTCATCTCATAGGCCGTCGTCTTTCAACGTCGTGTCACGATTCTTTACGCTCGAAGACGATCCACACGCTCGCGATCGAGATTTTGAGTTCAACCTCATTGAAGGGACCACGCAGTGGTTCTTGCAACGAAGCGAATTCACATCATGGATGGAGGGGACCTCTCCAAGCCCGTATCTATGGGTCAATGGCGAAGCTGGTATGGGCAAGTCTTTCCTGGCATATTCAGCTATTCGCGAACTCCAGAAGTTCACGGCGTCCGACTCCAAGGCTTTTGTCGCGTATTACTACTTTCGGCAACAAACTTTTGGAAACAAACCGTTGAAGCATATGATAAGTGCTGCGGTCAACCAGATTGCGAGGCTGGACAAGGTTTACTGTGACCAAGTTGCTACCGATCTATTAGACCCCAAGAACAGCCTCAACTGGTTCAAACCGCAACCGATATTCGAAAAGTACATTACATCCAAGTTTCAGGAGAAGTCACCGAACCATTTGTTTCTAGTCCTCGACGGTCTGGACGAAATATCTCGAGAACAGTCCCCCAACGACCTGTTATATGTTCGCAATGGCCAGGACGAAATGTCTATCGCCGTGGGCAATCTGTTCCAGTCACTAGGAAAGATATCAACAGCCAAAACAAGAGTTCGGGTGTTAATTACAGGCCGACCTCAGTTGAAAGAAAAAGTCGACGCGCTCAAAGATGTTCAAATTGTCAATATTACCAAAGACGATGTGGAAAATGATATCCAAGCTGTCATTACGGCCAAGCTGAAAGGAGCCTCTCGACTTCGAAAACTTCGGCCTATAGTGAAGAAAGCTATCAATGATAAACTGTCGAGCGGAGCCGATGGGCTCTTGTATATCGATCATGTACTCCGCAAGCTCAACAAATGTCACGGTGATCGCACAGTTCTGGAAACCTTGAACGATTTGCCGACCACTGTCTTGAGTCTTTATGAGCAGTTTGAGAGAGAAGTGGCATCGAGAAGAGCACCAGAACAGCTTCAAACACTTCGGCTTGTCTACGCCTGGGTTTCGTTCAGCAAAGATAACATTCACATTGAGGAGATCAACGACGTCGTAAAGCTACGTGGAGGCGATAAGTTGTTCAGCCCTGAAGAAGAAATTTCGAGTCGATCTGGGATGATTTTGACGATCGCGGGTGATGCTGGTATTGCGACTCTAGATGACGAAGATGAAGAAGAAAGTGATGGAAACGTTGGAGGTGTCGCCACAAATACGCTTGGAGGTTCCCCTGGCACAACTTCGATCGTCCGGTTTCATAATCGCTCGCTGCGAGATTATTTCCGTGCGGCTCAAGCTGAAAGCAGCGGAATTCGCATACCGCAGTCTTCAGCTCACTTCCTTATGTTCGAGATCTGTGCGCAAATAGTCACCAGCTCCGTCAATATCAACCCGTGCGAGGCATTGCGGCAGTATGCAGCAGCGAATTGGGCTCTACACTTCATCGATATTGATATATGGGCGACTAGTGATGACGACGTCCTGCGAGGAATTCGTCTCGTGTATGACGTTCTTACAAACAAGAATGATGTCGCTGGGTTTTTCGAGAAGAATTTTCCAATCACGACTAAATGGTTGCCATACACTAGTATTCTGGTTCGGCCAGGTGGTCGGAGCGGTGGACGAATAACGCTGTTGCATCTCACCCTCGCACTTTGGTTCGGGCGAGCTGTCAACATAGAGTCGTCGAAACTTGAGCCACAAATTTCTGCTTGGATGGAAGAGATGAGGGCTCAAGAACAGCCTGGGAGGGTTCTGGCCGTTCTCGCGAGGGCTCATATTCAGAATTGGCTATATACAGCTGGTGAAAAGACAGCATCGTATACCTTCGCGATATCTGCCCTGAACTTTGTAAGAAGAATATTCAGAATTGTTGTCCTTTACTAATATCATACCTGAAGACCGACATCACAGGGAGTTTTATCGGCCGGAACTCGATCGAGGATTCAGGGCCTGTGGACACGACGTTAATGGCGTTCAGAGACTTCGATCTGAATGCTACTGCATTTCGAGCTGTCGCCATCACGATGCATAACTTCGAATGTTACGACGAGGCCGCAGAGTATGCGAAATTGAGTCTCAGTAAAGCTGAGAACGAATTGGACAAATTCGCCGCTCTTTTGGAACAGGCAAATGCCGAATTCTACCTTGCAAAGCCGTATGATGACTACGATGACGAAGAAGATGAAGACGAGGATGAAGATGAGGATGAGGATGAGGATGAAGAGGTTAACGAAGAAGAGGAAGAAGACGATACTGAGGGCGAGGAAGAGGATGAAGAAGAGGTAGACGAAGAAGACGACGAGCGTGAGGAGATCAATCCGGAGGATCTCCCAAATCCTCGGTATCAAAAACCGCATGACACTATTGAAGAAGCACTGAAACTCCGACCAACAAGCCAAGAGCCTGAAGTTCAAGAAATGATACGCCAGGCTTTATTCATCTTGGGAAGTTGCCAATATCAACTCTGCAAGTACCGCGAATGCGTTACTTCGATTGAAGATGCGCGAACCCTGAAGACTGGTTCTTTGGTCACGGGCGATGTACTGACTCTTATACCTGCCGCACTGTACGAGTGCAAGCCCGAAGGATTTAAAGAGCTCATGGACAAACTCCAGGGCTGGACTCTGTTTGATCGTATGGCTTGGCTGACATTTGAGCACGACTGGAGCGAAGACTGGGACCCGCATGTGATCTTTCAACAGAGTGCCAAAGAGACTGGACAAGAAGAGTTTGCGATAAAAGTTTATACGCAAGTGATCCGGTACCTAGAGCTACGGCGCTCAGCTGGCCACGTGAGAAACCGTTTAGCGGGCTTCTACTACTATGTCCAGCAGGATGTTGACAAGGCAAAGGAGTTGTGGCTTCAGGTACATTCTGCTAAGCCTCCCTGGTATACGCCTATGCTAATGTTGCTATAGACTGCAAACAGCGACGTCCACATCAACCCACTTACAGGCTCTGAGGACGACCGTCCAATATGGGATGCATACCTGAGCGTCGCAAACGTCATCTACCACCAGTTCCGCACCTCTTCCTCTCCGCGCGTAAAGTACGATCTCCTCGAAGAAATGCGCGAATTGCAAGAGAGCCGCCACAGCGGGCCGCTCCAAGCCGTAGACACGCACGGCGTCTCTCCCGCCGTCGTCTACGCCAACATGATCCGCAAAATCGGGTCAGAGCAGGAATTCGAGGCAGTGCTGAAAGAAGCGTTCGATAGCTGCTACACTGCTCTCACGGACGGCGAGGAGTGGAACGACGTACACACTCTGTGTCTGCTAGCTAAGATCCTGGCTTCAGTTGGTGGACTGGAGAAGGAGGCGCAGATAGTGTTTTCGGCGCAGTTTTCTGATATTGATCCATACGGAGAGAGCGAGGAGGAACTGATCAAAGCCGAAGAGAAAGAGAAGGAGGAGGCAGAAGCAAGAAAGGCCCTAGAAGTAGAGACTCATACCGTCGAACAAGCAGAGACTCAGACCGTCGAACAAGCAGAGACTCAGACCGTCGAACAAGCGGAGACAAAGACAGTCGAACAAGCAGGTCCTCAGCCAACCTCAGAAGCAGACGCAGAAAACCACGCCAACGAAGACGATCCAACCCACGATGCCTCGTCCGCGTCCTCCGCCTCAGACTCCGACGGCTTCGACGACCCCTCCGACCCCTGGGGCGACCTCTCCTCCTTCTCACCCTTCTACTGCCGCTGCGGCAGCACCTACATCGAAGACTGGTCCCACGGGCCCCTCTACCTCTGCCTCCTCTGCACAGACGTCAAGCTCTGCGCAAAATGCCACGCCCAACTCGCGCTGCACAACGATGCCCTCGCCGCCGCTGCAAAACACAAGCACACACAAAACCCCAAACAACCAAGCTCGTCTTGTAGTAGAGACGTAGAGTGGCCCCACTGGACGCAATACTGCGGCCAGAACCACAAGTACATCAAGGGCCCCGTGGAGGGGTGGCGCGGGATCCGCAACGGGAATATGCTGGTGGACGGGCAGAAAGTCAGTTTTCGGAAGTGGTTGAGGGAGATCAAGACGGTCAAGTGGCCGAATGCGTGGCGGGAGTTTTGGATGCGTGAGGATTGCGTTGTTGATATTTTGTAGGGAATATGCGAAGAATGTGCGGATGCTGAAAAGGGGGTATATAGGATTGCTGGGAGAGAGGCTTCAAGAAGGTTCACTTCGCAAAAACACTGGACTGTTCTGCCTTACCCTCGATTGCCTCCATCATCACACATGAACAATTGGCATATGGATATGTTCGCCCAGCATCAAATAAGTCCAATCACTATTTTATCACTCTTAAAGCACAGTATACAATTCTTGAAAGGTATTAAATTCTTATAATTGCTTCTCGCCCGCTATCAACGTAACAAGGCAGAGTCCTATCAAGGGTAGCAGATTTGCCCCGCTGAGCACGACATGCATGGTTTCCCCCAGCCAAAACTCTTTGTCTAGCCATATTCCCTAATCGGTTTATTCGACTCCCGCACCTATGATACAAATAATGCGCTTAACCAGAGAACTCCTTGATGTCTGTAGTCTTGCCAGGGACGAGCGCCAACGGTACAATACCGGAGACGTGCATCTCGGGGCCATAGACGTGCATGTTGAGGCCAAGTTCTTGACCAACATTCTTGATGTTCTTGAGACCCTCCTGGTAGTTGGGGCCAGCACGACGGATCCAGATCTGGACCTTGTGCTCAACGAGAAGAGCAGCAACTTCCCTCAGGGCGCGAATGACACCCTTGAAGGTTGAAGCAACGTTGGTGAAGTTGGCAATACCTCCACCGATGAAGAGAACCTTGCCCTCGGGATGCTGAGGAGCGCGAAGCATGAGGTCAAGGACTGTTCGGGCGTAGTGGAAGGTTTGGGTCTCAGAGGGAGCACCAGAGTACTCGCCGTAGTTGGCAAGCTCGCTAGCGAAACCAGCAGAAGCAATAGCATCAGCATAGACGACGGAAGCACCACCACCAGCAACGAGGGTCCAGACACGACCAGTAGAGTTGAGGATGGTAAGCTTGAGGGAAGCACCAGTCTTGGCATCCATCTCAGCTATGTAAGCCTCCTCCTTGCTCATCTCACGGCCGAAAGGAGCGGGAAACTCCATTGGAGGGCCAACATCGACGGTGGTCTTTCCATCCTTTTGGGGAGCAGCGGGTATGCCGAGAGCAGTTGCGCTGCGGGCAATTGCCCACTTAGCACCGCACTCGAACTCAGCAGTCTGATCAATCTTGGCAGCAAGATCGAGGAAGTGAACCTCTGCTGAAGTACCTTCCGCATTGGGAATGACGACAAGAGGGTTGATCTCGAGGTAGCTAGAGGAACGTTAGTATATTATCACACGTGAGCGGCGATGTTGCTTACGTAAACTGGCAGTCAACATAGACAGCATACAACCTCGAGATGAAGTCGACGAGAACGTTGTGAACACCCTTGGGAACCTTCTTCAAGAGAGTGGCGGCGATCTCCTCGTTTGAAGGATACTCTTTGAGGTCGACGGGAATGAGAAGCTTCTCAGCCTTCTCGTCAACATCACCAACATCGACACCACCCTCGTGGGTGAAGAGGATCCAATCACCCTAAAGCGGAAACGTCAGTCATTTGATCGGGACATGATTGGCGAAATCGTGCAGTAGCGGAAGATGGAGGCTGACAAGAGCCGCAACACCACGGCACATTAAATTCGACCATGCGAAACAAGCGCCAGAAAGGTAGGGGAGGAAAATGGCATGTGAAAGTGGACGTGCGTATCGCATAAAAGTTGGTGCTTTGCAGAAGTGGGTCGGGAGGTTTCCCTTCGTCCGGCCGGGAGTCAACAAAACCAGGCATGCGCCCCGTGTGTTTGAGCCAACTTTCGCTCGACTTTACGCCGCAGCAATTTGCTGTTTGCAAAATGGCTGTCGCAAACACACGACTGCGCGAGGCCCGAGGCTTCGCTGCCCCGACTTGAAGAGGAAGAGCAGAAGAAGAGAACGAAAAAAGAATGGAAATCAACGTACCTCTCGCACCGAGTTGATGTTGATGTAGTACTCGGTATCCTGGGGATGGGGAACGAAGGGCTCGACCAAGAACTGCCTCAGGACGCCATCGACCGTCTCGACGCGCTGCTCCTTGCCAGCCCTCGCCTCGATCCAGGCACGTGCATCCTCCCACGACTTGTTCAGGGCCAAGAGACCGCTCTTGCCTCGCCTCTTGATCAATTGATCCGGCTTTGCGACAAACTTGGATCCTGGAGTCAACAGCCACGGGTATGTGACCTCGGCCTGGTCGAGCACGCCCTTGACGTCGGCGTCGGCGGCAAAGTACAAGGACGCAAGCCTGGGCGGGGCATTGTGTGTCGATGAGGCGGGCAGAGGAGTGGGCTTGATGACGGGCGCGCGGGTGAGGTGGTAGTTGAGGATGGCCTTGCCGTCGGCCTCGAGGATTGATTTGGCAGACATTGTGGGCTATGGTCAAACTGGCGAGTGTGAGTGATGGAGAGCAGTCGAGAGAGATGCAGCTCGAGTGGGCAAAGAGATATTGGCAAGCAAAGATGCAGAGGAGTGTAGGAGTGTGGGCGAGCGGATTGCCGACGACAAGTCCGGCAATATGGCAGCGGGAGCGTTGATGAGACGAGGCCCGGGTGTTGCAAGAGCTCGGGATGGTGGTGAGGGGGCCGGGCACGCAGAATGCAGAGGGGTCGGCGGGAGCGAGGGCAGAGGGCAGCAACGTACCTATATCTGGAAGGGGCTCAAACCGCAGAATGACAGGAGGATCAAGAGGAGGATGGATTGGGGGCAGGAGCTGGGGACAGCGTGGTCAGACAGCGGCTATTGAGGGGAATCGTCAGGAACGGCGGTCTGATGTTTTTTTGCGTTGAGCTTGGGGTCGCAGGGTTGAGGACGGGCATGCAGGCTAACGCACCGGGCCCGCCACTAGCCAACCAGCGTCGAGGGGCTGCAGCCAGGGGTGCAGCAGCCTTGAGCGGCCTCCGATGCGGTGCCAGAGGCCCAACGAACCCCAAAATAGGCAGTCCGACGGCCTTGCGAGATATCAACAGCGGCAGTACGGCGAGGGTGAGCCATTCCAGCGCTCGCCAGCATCCATCTTGCGGTGCTGCCCGCATTCCGAGGGCGCGATATTGGCAGCGAGACACACGGCTCCCCGTTCACCGCCCGGAGGTTGTGGCTTAGCGCCGCGTCCCGCTTAACCCCAACAACGCAAAGGTCGAGCAGGGACCCTCAACACCGCCAGAAAGAAACAGAGCAGCGCCCACCATTTCGGAATCTCTCGCTGTCCCTTTCTCCATTCTCGCAACCTCTTCCTCATCCATCCAAGCGACGTCTCCGTGCCCACCGCTGGTTCTGGCCGCAATCATAAGGTGAGTCGACTGCTCCTTCCTGTGCAGCTCTGCTCCTGCTCCCCTCTCTGTCCCACCTGCCGCCGCTCTCGCGTGCCTGCCCAGCCCGCCAGCCAGACAGCTTTTTTCGGCTCCCGCCATTTAGCAGCCCTCACGTCAGCCAGCTCGCTCCTCCCCCAAAACCGCTCTCCCGACTGACTTGGGCCCATATAGTCTTCTTTCTACCAGTCTCAAGCTCTCTCGCGTCAATTGACGACATACACGGCCCACGATGCCCTCCGCAGCCCCCGTCAGTGGGAACCCTCCCCACCAGGCCGCTACCTCTGCGAGCGACAGCCTGTCTCCCAACGACAACATCCGTCGTTTTGCAGCTCCCAGCCGCCCAATGAGCCCGCCCGCCGCGCATACTCTCTTTCATCCCAAGACACGATGCTTTGTCTAGTAAGAACACACCACCCCCGCCAAGCTTGCAGAATGCACAGCTAACAGCTTTCCCCAGCGGACTGCAGCCCCGCGCCGTCCAGGGCATGCTTGATTTTGACTTCATCTGCAAACGCAAGCAGCCCTCCGTGGCCGGCATCATCTACACATTCGGTGGTCAGTTCGTGAGCAAAATGTTCGTGCGCCAAGCAAATCACCCAATTAGCATCCAATTGCACTACTGACAGCTTCATGCAGGTACTGGGGAACCAGCGAAACCTTGCTTCCCGTCTACCAGTCCGTAGAGAAGGCCATTGCCAAGCACACTGATGTCGATACCGTCGTCAACTTTGCTTCTTCGCGTTCCGTCTTCCAGTCCACCATGGAGCTCATGGAATTCCCCCAGATCAAGTCCATTGCCATCATTGCTGAGGGTGTGCCCGAGCGAGTACGTCTGATCCAAAATATTGCAATTGAGCTACCCACTAACATCTACTAGCGTGCCAGGGAGATTCTCCATGTTGCCCAGAAGAAGGGCATCACCATCATTGGCCCTGCCACAGTTGGTGGCATCAAGCCCGGCGCGTTCAAGATCGGAAACACTGGTGGCATGATGGACAACATTGTTGCCTCCAAGCTCTACCGCCCCGGTTCCGTTTCGTACGTTTCCAAGTCTGGTGGTATGTCCAACGAGTTGAACAACATCATTGCCAACACTACCGATGGTGTTCTTGAGGGTGTTGCAATTGGTGGCGACAGATACCCTGGTACTACATTCATTGATCACGTTCTGCGATACCAATCCGACCCCGACTGCAAGATCATCGTACTGCTTGGAGAGGTCGGTGGTGTTGAGGAGTACCGTGTGATTGAGGCCGTCAAGTCTGGCGTGGTTACCAAGCCAATCGTCGCATGGGCCATCGGTACCGTTGCTGGCATGCTCAAGACTGAAGTTCAGTTCGGTCACGCTGGTTCTTTTGCCAACTCTCAGCTCGAGACTGCGGCCACCAAGAACAAGACGATGAGGGAAGCTGGTATCTACGTCCCCGAGACCTTTGAGGACATGCCCGGCACTCTTGCCCAGGTTTACGAGAAGCTCCTTAAGGACGGCACTATCAAACCCAAGCCTGAGCCAGTTGTTCCTAAGATCCCCATCGACTACTCATGGGCGCAGGAGCTCGGTCTTATCCGAAAGCCTGCTGCTTTCATTTCCACCATCTCCGATGATCGTGGCCAGGAACTTCTGTACGCCGGTATGCCCATCTCTGATGTCTTCAGGGAGGAGATCGGAATTGGTGGTGTCATGTCCCTTCTTTGGTTCCGTCGCCGTCTACCCGACTACGCCAGCCGTTTCTTGGAGATGGTCCTCATGCTCACTGCTGATCACGGTCCCGCTGTGTCTGGTGCCATGAACACCATCATCACCACCCGTGCCGGAAAGGACCTCATCAGTGCCTTGGTGTCTGGTCTTTTGACCATCGGTTCGCGTTTCGGTGGTGCCCTCGATGGTGCTGCTGAAGAGTTCAGCAAGGCCTTCGACAAGGGTCTCAGCCCCCGTGATTTCGTTGACACCATGAGGAAGGAGAACAAGCTGAGTAAGTTGAACAGCTTCTTCACAATGCGCGACGGCTGCTAACAAAATTTAGTCCCCGGTATCGGCCACAGAATCAAGTCCCGCAACAACCCCGATCTCCGCGTCGAGCTCGTCAAGGAGTACGTTAAGAAGAACTTCCCCAGCACGAAGTTGCTCGACTATGCTCTTGCCGTCGAGTCGGTGACCACATCGAAGAAGGACAACCTCATTCTCAACGTCGACGGCTGCATTGCCGTGTGCTTCGTTGACCTTGTCCGCAACGGTGGTGCCTTCTCCAACGAGGAGGCCGAGGACTACCTTAAGATGGGTGTACTCAACGGACTCTTCGTCCTTGGCCGAAGCATTGGTCTGATTGCCCATTTCCTTGACCAGAAGAGGTTGAGGACTGGTCTCTACAGGCATCCTTGGGATGACATTACGTACCTTCTGCCTTCCCTTGCCGGTGGTGCTCCAGGTAACGAGGGTCGTGTTGAGGTCAGCTTGTAAAGTAGAATTATGAAAAGCAAAGGAAAAGGGACGCCATTGTTGGTCGCATAAGGTTTGACCTGACAGGCGTTGGATTGTGGTAGACAAAGTTCTTGCACAGACTCAAGGGGCTATTGTAGCAATATCCGCTAGCTGTGGGCGGAATTATAGTATTTTAATGTCACACGAATAAGCACATGATATTTGTATCTCAAGAGAGTCGATGCGCTGTGAAGCCAGCCGTCAAGTGCAGTACTTGAGGGGAAACATAGTCACGTGGATCCTAAAGAGGAAGACAGAGTGGGGGGGCTCTTACACAATGTTGCCCCACCTGCAATGGGCTGTTAATGTCAAATGTCACAACAATCATTGTCGACTGAGACAGCACCAAATCGAACACAGCAGGATGCATTGCGCATGTCAACGGGTTCCAATGCAGGTACACAAGGTGTTGTCGGCAGCCTGCCGGTTCTGACTGCAGGAGAACAGGTACACTTATTCGGATCATGACGTGCCTGAGACATGACGTCTGCTTCACCGGAGAAGACGAGATTACTGCCGAGCTTGAGTAAGCATGTAGACTTCGACGAGGATGGCCAAAGAGCGGTGATTTTATAGGCCAACGCATGCATAGTACGGTACGAAGAGTGTAGGATGCTCGGCTCACCACCCCCGCTCCCAGCCTCCTCGACTTTCCATCTCAATCAAGTTGGCTTGGTGCCGCAATATCATGAAGCGGAGAAGACTGAAGTTGAATGCGGCATGTCCGAATGCAGTGCGACGCAACACAATAGGTTTGCACTCTTTGTTCTTCAGATGCAGCAGCTTTTGTATCGTGCTCGAGCTGGAGACCGCCGCGGCAAAGCCCGTAGCTTGGACAAAACGACAGAGCCAGTCATGATGCCGTGATTCTCAGGTGGCCTGCAGCTCTCAGCAGCTACCCCGCCGCCCAGAATGGCGCAGATGCAGCTCTCACTGAGAGCTCGAAGCTGATCCCACGCTATACACTCATTGAGCCTTTTCCGCGCCGTCTTCGTATTGGGGGCCTCTTTGTGTGCTGCCACGATAAGCTCGCTAGCCTGCCCGAATGCCCTGAGCCTGCTGCATGCGAGCTTGTGACGAGATGGCATAAGAAGTCTGCATGCCCGGAGTCGGCCCTGACTTCAGCCCTGCTGCTTTGTTCTCCAGCGTCTGCCACTGCGTGTATGGTGTTGAGCGTATCTTCACACCATCTACCTACCATGCTTTCTCTCACCATTGCGGCCATGGCTTCGGCCTGGCTTGTCGGCGCCCAAGAAGAGGACAATAATGCCTATCATCCACATGGAGCTTTCGCATTTATTCGCACTGGCGAGCGTACACCTCTCGTTCGTCCTGGTGCCGCCGAGCTGACAGCGTTGGGCGCAAACCAAATGTATTCGCTTGGCCAGAACTTCAGAACGCGATACATCACAGGAAACTCTCCCAGTGGACTTGGCCAAGAGCACATTGTTGGCATGAGTCCAAATACTTTGGACAATAATCAGATCTTGGTCCAAACCCTCGATCGGCAATACCTCATGTCGTCCGCGCAAGCTTTCATGCAAGGACTATATCCTCCACGCTCCATTGGGAATGGCACCGGTGATGCGTCTGGTCTACTTGCAGATGGGACAGCTATCGATTTTCCGTTGAACGGCTACCAGTATCCAAACATCCAGTCGTCTGGCCAGTTAGATCCAGAATCGATTTTCATCATGGGAACCCAGAATTGTCCGATTGCGCAACGAGATGCTATGATGTATTTCACGACCAACGAGTTCCAGCAGACAAAGGCTGTTAATGAAGACTTTTATCAAAGTTTGAATTTGGACTGGTTCGAGGGTAACTTCCAGGAGGATCAACTGTAAGCTATTAAACATTTTGGTGTGTGGTAGCATGATCAAAGCTAATTGTGACAGTGACTACACATATGCGCTCGAAATTGCCGACTACCTCACCTACCAATACGCGCACAATTCTACAATCTATCGAACACTGGCAAATGATTCGACCTATACTGGTGTTTATGACAAGATTAAACATTTGGCAGACGAAGAAGCTTGGTACCTGTACGGCAACACTTCAACATCTTCTAAAGATGCCGATAACCAGGCAATTGCTGGAAAAACCCTCGCAGCCGTCATTCTTGGCCAGTTTCAACGACTGATCCTCGACAAAACCAGCGGCGGTGACACCACCGACCTCTCATTCCCGCTGACCCTCTTCTTTGGCGAGCAAGACCCTATGATCTCATTAATCTCCATCATGACTGCCGACTACCGCGACTCAAACTTCCGGTCCATGCCACCTTACGCCAGCGCCATCGTCTTCGAACTCTTCAGCACCGGTAACAACACGGATTTCCCCACACGCGACGAAGACCTCTGGGTACGGTTCTACTTCCACAACGGCACAGACTTCTCGCAAAACCAGCTCATCGCGTTTCCCATCTTCGGCAACGGGCCCAGCAGGACCGACATGCCATGGCACGAGTTCCAGGACATGTTTTCGCGCATCATGATGAGCACGTTGTCCGAATGGTGCGATACGTGCGCCTCGTCGAGCCTCTTCTGCACCGGCGTCGACGAAACCCACGTCTCGCTCATCCTGCCCGCGCCCGTCCGCAAATACAAACTCACCCCCGCAGTCGCAGGCGTCATCGGCGCCGTCGTCGCCCTCGCCGTCGCATTCCTGCTCTTCGGCCTCGCCATGCTGCTCGGCGGGCTGCGCTTCCACCGCAACCCGTCTGCATCCGCCAAATCCGCGCTCGGCGGCTTCAAGGGGTCTGCGAAACTCGCGTCGGACCCGGATCTCAGTCTGACCAAGAACGCTGCTGCTCCCGCGTTCGGCGCCGTGGTTACGAGCCCGGATCAGAAGAGGGGGCATGAGCGCGTGGGCAGCTGGGAGCTGAGGCAGAAGGAGTTTGGGAAGCAGGTTGCTGTGGGCGAGGAGGGGGATCAGAGTCGTAGGGAGAGTTTTGATGCTATTGATGCTGTTGCGGGGAAGCCGGTGCAGCCTCATGAGCGTGTTTAGAAGGCGTTGGGGACGAAGGGCCATGAAGAAGCTGGATGGCCGCGGTGATGGGCGTTTCTTACACTCTTTTGCTTGTGCTTCAGTACGAGGCTTTATGACGGAGTCTGGATTGGAACTTGGATTTGGAATTTGGGAATTGCGACTGCAACGGCAATGGCAGAAGGACACTTACTTAGGACACTTTCGCTTCGTACTATCTTGATACCCCCCCTGGCCCTTCTTGAATTGAATAGGGCTCTATATACTGTTGTGTGTATTTACGAAATTAAGAAAGAAATAGAAAACTAAACTAAACTAACTTTGAATTTGAATGATGTGCTGTGCCGTTGGGTAGATTGTGTTGTGTACTTGTTCTCGTTGTAGTCAGTGCGTACGTACTCATCATGAGAAAGAAAATAGAGAGATGAAACAACATCACACCGAGCACATATACTTAAGTACACAAGGCCGTGAAATACCACAACATAGCGAAACAATAACGAATGTTGTTCCCGGAACGTATCCCGTGTCGAGTACACGGAAAGGGAAAGATGGAGTAGGATAGGATAGGATAGGATGGGATTTATCTGTGCGTCTTGAATACGTACGTATGTATAACTACTTGGAAGGGACGGGAGATGATATGCAATGCGGTCGTGTTTCTGAGTACATGGTTAGTTTTGGGTTGATCTCTAATGGCGTGGCGGAGGCGTTGGGACTGCTGAAATGAAAGGAAAGGCGCGGCGCGGCGGGACGGATATTTACTTCGTGCTTGTTTGTGCAACGGGGAATAGGATAAGGACGGATGGGTTGTGAAGGAGAGACCTCCGTGTCGGTGATGGGTTTGTGCGTACCTATATGTCGCTGGCGATGGTTTGTGATGAAATATATCACTTGGTCCTCTAGACGATATGCGTTGACTTGGACGTCGAGAGATAAGGCTAATGGTCAAGTAGGGGAGACGAAGAGACACAGTGGACAAGGCAGGATTGGTGTAGCAACTCATGATTTCTAGTTGCGATACAATATACAGTATACACACAACGGGTATATATCTCCGTTCCAAACGCGCGACGCGCTGCGATGCGCTGCGCTGCGCTACAAACAAACAACGAAGCACTTCACGTCCCCGCTCCCTCTCCTCAGCCCATCTACTCCCTCCTCTCAACAACCGTCTTCTCCGCCGGATTAACACTAACGCTCATCCCCCGCTCAGGATCCTTATGCTCAATCGCCGCGCCCTCAACAACATGATTCGCGCCACCAAAGACAGCATCCATTTCCTCGAGACTGACCTTCTTGGTCTCGGGCACAAAGAACCACACAAACGCCGCGAGCAGCATGTTGATGCCGGCGAACATGTAGAAGGCGTAGAAGCCCTCGTTCTTGAGGAATACGGGGAAGAACTGCTGGACGATGCTGTTGACGACGTTTTGGGTTTGCGAGCACATGCCGACGGCTTGTGCGCGGATGTTCATGGAGAAGATTTCGGCGGTGAAGATCCAGACTGTTGCGCCCCAGGAGGGTTTGTCTGTGAAAAGTGTGTTAGTGGTGTGTGCGTTTAGGGGAGGGAGGAGGGACTTACAGAAGAAGGCGAAGAGGAACATGACGAAGACGATGGCGATGCCCACGCTGTGGCTCTTTGTGCCGTTGACCATGGGTGTTTGCGTTTCGACTGTGGCGGCAATGATCATGCATATTCCCATGCCGATACCTCCGACGATGAAGAGGAACTTGCGGCCGAAGCGATCGACTGTCCATGTAGCATTGAGCGTGAAGAGAATGCCGAAAGTAGCGTTGAGAGCGTTGATAAGAGCGATGGTATCGGCATTGTTGAAGACCTTCTTGTAGATGATGGAGCTGTAAGAGTTGAGTGTTCCCTGACCAGTGATCTGTTGACCACCGTTGACAATCATGGCGATGTACATCCTCTTGCGGACGGACTTGTCCTTCCAGAGAGCAGAGTAGCCGCTTGAGATGGCCTCGGCCTCAAACTCAATGGCCTCCCTGATGGTAGTGATCTCCTCCTCGACCTGATCCTCGGTGTCACGCACGCGGCGAAGCGAGGCGCGGGCGGCGTCGAAGTTTCTTGACTTCTGTACGTACCAACGAGGAGACTCGGGAATGAAGAAGACCTGGGACAGGATGACAAGGGGCATGAGGATCTGGAAAATGACAACCATCTTCCAGTCCCACTCTCCAAGACCCTTGGGGTGCTTTGATGTGGCGTAGCTGACCCAGTAGGCGATGAATGAACCGACCGAGTAGAACATCTGCCAGAAAGACATGATGGTTCCACGAATTTCAGGTGGTGCCATTTCACCAATGTAGATAGGACCAGCAGCTGTTCACGGTTAGTATCAGATCACGGTTCAGTGAAGATGTACTTACTAAGAGCAAGACCTTGGCCCAGGCCAATGACAACACGGCCAGCAATGAAGACACCGATGTTTCCTCGTGGAGCAAATGTCTGCATAAACGTGGCAATGATGACCAGAGCGGCTCCAGCAGCCATACCAACTCGTCGTCCAGCATAATCAGCAAGAGGACCACCGAAGAAGAAACCAGCTACGACAGCTCCGACCGTGTACGAGGTGTTGATAGCGCCGATGATGTTGGGGCCGGGATGGTTGAAGTATGCGATCCAGTGCTTTGAGTTCTGGAGGGCGTTGAAGACGGAGGCATCGTATCCGTAGAGAACCATGCATGATGCTGCAACGAGGGAAATGTACCTATGATTGTTAACACGACAATTTCGAAAGAGAATCGTATATCATACCAATTGTACACCAACTTTCCTGATGGCGCCATCTTGAAATTGTTGAGAGCCCCTCTAATCAAAACTCTGATAAAAAATCCCAAGTGATGTCCGACTTGAACCTCGCAACGGATACAGCGAGAGTTTCGTGGGTGAAGAAGACAGGACCAGCAGCGATATCACAGAGGAATATATACATGTGGTTGACAGCACGGTCAGCGCGCTATCAGTCCTCTCATCCCCATGGGCTCGGTACGGGATACCCAGCAGCCAGGATGTGCGGCGCATGGCCCATACGCCTCGTCAAGAGATATCACACGAATCAAGAGTGCCAATGCCGCCGCAAAAGCTTGCTTTAGTCCGCTTCCATACAAACCCCGTCTCCAATTCTCCTCCATTTCCCACACAAGACCGAATCTGGGGCCCCAGACCACGCTGTTTGTGAAGCACGCCGCTCCACCTGAGCGATGGAAAGACGCTGCTTTGATTTTCCACGAATGAGCGGGAGGCGAGCTGTGCGCTGAGGAAGACGTTTCTTTGGGCATGGTCGCTTGTTTTCAGTGTTTAGTTTGCCGGCTAGCCGTCCCGAGCTAGTATTGGCGGAGAAACTGGCCAGATGGGGTAACTAATCCTACCCGCGGGCCATCACAAGCCTCGTCAAGACGAGACATGCGGCGAGGGAAGCTTTTGGCTGTCGTCTGGGTTCTCTTGTTCCCATGCCTTGAGGGCTTGTTTGTCTTGTCGCTGATGCAAGGGGCAGGGTGTGAAGTGTTCATGGCAGACTTGATGACGGGGCACTGTTGAGAGAAAGAGGTCATAGTCAAGCATGACATGGATTAAGATGGTGTTCCAGACTTGCTGAATCATGCTAGAGAGCGGCTATCTTTGAGCAGATGGATGGCGGTGGGGTCCCGGGTGGGTCGGCGGATGCAAGAGCGAACGAGGAGCCCTCAACTGGTGGCTGCATTCCTTCTCTCGACTCACCACCAACAAGGCATGGCGGCGTGAAATGGCGGGGAGACAGAAGACACTCGTATCAGCATGTGCTCATGTTTAGGAAGGAGCCAATCCTCCAATTCCTGCAGCGATATCCTGGACACGACGATCAGAAAGAAATGAGGTTCGTCGGCGCCGAGATGAGATGAAATGGCACGTTCAGGACCTGCGTGGGTATCTTACAGCATGGCTAAGGTCACGTGCAGCTCTCACGTGCCAGTCTCACGTGTGGCTCTCGACCGCGGCTCAGCCACTCGCCGTGGCGCAGCATCCCACTTTTCCTGCCCAACGCTTCGAGACCCTTTCTTTGCCGCTGACCGCCCGCAACCACGCTGAAATCTTGCGCGTTCGACTAGTCCTCTCAAACATCTTCACCACATACACAGTCCTAACATCCCTCAAAATGCCTTCAGGACAAGGAGGTAAGTCCACCGACCTTCGCCTTCTGCCATAGAGGGGTAATCTTCTTACCCAAGAGTATGGGCTGACGATATTCTGCAGCCGGGACAAATCCCATTCACAACAAGAAGCCCAAGAAGAAGGCCCAGGAGCTCGATGAGGACGACATCGCACACAAGGCCAAGCTCGCTGCTGGTACGTTTCCTCTTCCGTGTCGAAACCACGCTGCTGTGGCGGCTATTGGACCTGATATCAGGCTGCCACGATAAATCTTCAGACGGATGGATAAATGCGCGCCTAGAACACAAACTGACAGTGACACAGACAAGAAGGCACGCGATGAACTAGCCAAGACGGTCGGCAAGGGCAAGGGCCCTCTGAACACGGGATCTCAGGGCATCAAGAAGTCTGGCAAGAAATAAGCGCCGCGCGCCGACGGATTCGACGAGCGGACGAGCAAGCGAGCCAGGATATGCCTTTCGGTGTACCATACGATATATTTGATCTAGGGGCGTAGAGATACCAAAGACGAGGGAGGCGTGGGGAGGGCAAGACGGTGGGCGCATATATACCTATTCACGAGGAATGAATGCATGGACATGACACACGACTACTTCTGGTGCTACACTAATCCCGCTTGCTTTCAGACGGTGCCTTTTGAATGCACAGTTTCCCTTCCTCCCTCAGCCCAAACAGCACTAAACCACCATCCAAGCACAAACGAACGCTATGTTGTCCTTTCGCGATATGACTCTGTCTGAAGTGATACAATATGGTCGTCAAGTATGAAACGAAAATGTTCATATATCAAATACCTGCGTCATCTCCTGTTCTCGACAGCCCGATACCATCAGCCTGAAGAGAAGACAGGAACGGCTCATTTCACACATGCAATAAACCCACGAACGATCTCAAGGTCCTAGAGATAAGATAAAGGTGCGGCACACTTGAGAACAGATGGTCCACGATAATTAATAAATTAGATTAAAATACTCCGATTCATAGGGGAGTTAGGAAATAGTGCTTTTGATACTCTCTTTCCCCATGCTCTTCCTCTCCCTCTCTTCTTCCCCCTAAATGCCCCGGCATATTACCCCTCACTCGACCTGGCTGAGATAATCATAGCTCAGAGCGCCCTCTTCGCTAACCTCCATCGGTCGTCGCATACTCCTTTTGCGGGGTGGGTAGGTGGGTAGGTGGGTGTTGGTGTTGTTTGATGGTGTCTCTTCCAACGCTTGGTTGAGAGCATCATGGTGGAGGAGGTGGTAGTTTTGATGACTCAGACAGTAGTGACCATGAGGTCTGATGCCTTGTCAGGTCATGTCATGTCGTAGTAGTTCGAATGCGCGGAGTGGTGGAAGTCCCGTGACATTGAGTCTCGTGACCATACATTCCGTGGCATTTAGTCCCGTGATAGTTGGTCTCGTGACATTCAATCCCGTGACATCCCTCAACCCGACCAACCTACGTCCTCCTCCCCTTCTTGCTCCCTAGGGTCAGTGCTCTCCGGCGGATAGCATTCATTTTGCTCTCCGTGGTCGGGGACGTTGGCGAATCGCTTCCCGACCCGGAACGGGAAGTGTCGTTTTGCGAACTCTGCGATGATTGCGAGCCAGAGCGCTTCCGGGATGCCTCTTCAGCGAGGATGTCGTCGAGAGACACGTTGAGGTGGGGGTGGGTAATAGGGACTTCGGAGAGGTTTTCTACGAAGCGTGATGCCATTTTGGGCGGTATTGTTTGTGTTGTATTGAGGTGAGGTGAGTGTAATGTGGTGGTGTAGTACTCAAGGCCTTAAGCAGACTAGCCTAGTCTTGAGTGGAGTGAGTGATGGAAGTGGATACCGGATGGCGATGTGTGTTGGTGAGTGGAGGCTGAAGATCTATATAGATCTGGTCGATATTAAGACTCTAGGGTCCGTGGTATGATCTCCAAATCGGGGTTACAGGATTAACGACTATTGTGAAAGGGTCCCCGTGCTGCGTTCCAGACTTGAACGATATTGTAAAGTGGCGATGGTTGTAAGAATAGTTGTACGGATGTCCGAGGCCTCCGACGACGCGAGTACAGCGGCGAAGTAGTCTTGGGAAACGTAGGGCAGATAGAGGAGTTTGTAACGAAGGCAAGGCGAGGCTTGCAGCATCGAGGGTGGAGAGCAGACTTTTAAACCACCCCTGGCCATGTGTGTGGATGGGTCGAAACAGCTCCAACTCTGCACAAGCGCATGTGGACAGAACGCCCAGTCGCGGCACGCATCCACCGTCGACCACATACACCCTGGCGTCCTGGTCATCCAGGGTCATCAAGGGTCCATTTGCTTGCCGATCGCGCAGTCTCGACGCCTAACGGCGGGACTAGGGGCAGGGATGACGACGGTGGAGACGCAGTCTGGATGGCAGAGGCCCAGAGCGCAAAAGTTGGCGAGCTCCACACGAGACATTCAATGCGTTTTGGGCCGCGGCTACGGTCTCGGTCTGCAGTCTGGTTCCCATGACGGGCAGAACCGCCAAACAACGTGCCCCTTTCCCGTCTCGCAGCACATGGCGCTTTCGTTGGGATCCTAGAATAGCAGCCCTCGCAGCCTGCTCTGGGTTTCGCGGGGCAGGCAGTCAGTCAGTCGCCTGAGTCGAAAGGATTGCGCGCGCCCTGGTTACTGGTTGGATGGACCGCAGCCACGCCCTCGCCGTCCTCTCTGAGCCGACGTGCATTCGTAACCTTCGTCCGAGGCCAGCCGGGAAAGCCATGGTGTTCTGAAGCAGTTACGCGCAAACCTTTTGCCACTGTTGGCGAAGGTCTGGCGAGCATTTCAATAAACCCAGCCGGCCAACCAGCGCTCGCGATCAGCGTGATCATCACCCGTCTGCGCGACAACACCACTTTTCTCCATGCACACTTTATCCAGGTTTGATATTGACAGCTCGATAACTACCGTGGTTTGAGAATTGCTATTTCCCCAGTCTCGCCATTTTGGAGTGACTTTCTTTCTCCCCGCAGCGCACGAGGCGAAGTCCGTGTGCTCAGCCGGTGACGTAGGACCGGGACCGCCTCCCATAAGCCACGGACCGCCGTGTTTGCGACTCGGGCGACTGCCTGTTGATAATTCCACGACGACGACGGTAATGCCAGACGCGTCGGAGCCCGCGGTGCTGTGTAATTCCTTTCTGATGCGCAACGACATCATCCAGCATTTCTGGTCCACCGAAAGCTCGGCGCGAGGGTCCGTCAGTTAGCTTATCCTCTTTTCGTCCCTCGTCCAGACTGCACCTGTCGTCATATCAAAGATTGAACGACTCAATCTATCTAAACATAGGGCTGTCAGTACCGGGGTCTCCCGTCTCTATGATAGTAGTTTAGGAACTTTGTAAATCTATCGTCGTCATGTGCTCTGTTGTCAAAGGTGCACACGCAATGCAGAAGCTGTCGTGGTAACTAAGAGTTGAGTCACCATCGGCCGCCTCGGCCACCGCGTCCTCGTCCACGTCCTCTGCCACCACCGCCTCGCCCGTGACCTCCGTGACCGCCTCCATGCCCTCCTCCATGACCTCTGTTGCCGCCCCGAAAGCCTCCTCTACCTCCGCCTCGGTCAAATCGTGGTTGCTCTTGTCGTGGCCCATTTTGCGTCAACTGTGCTCGTTCTTCGTCTGACGCGTGGAATGCATTGGGGATCTGCAACAAGTCGCAGAAGTTTTGAGTGTGTAAATTACTGTACTCTTGCGGCTCCTCGTGCGTATGGATGCCCAACGCAGGGTCATAGATTGGTGCAGTAATAGAGAAATCATGCGCAATCGTCATCTTTCCTGTCTTGACGATGTTCTCCTCTACCCAATCCATCTCTTTCTGGATCAACGGCCGGTAGAAGGCATCTCCCTTGTCTGCAGGCACTTGCGCACGGGGATCACCAACCTCCAGATCTCTGGCAAAGACACGTGTGATGGCGAGCCATTCTTTGTCATACTCCAATTGAAGTGGTCTTTGGATCTCTCCCGCAGTATGTGGAGCGACCTCAAGTAGCTGCAGGAAATGCCTGTTCGGTAAGCATTTGTCGAGCGCGAGGAAGTTGGTGGCTCGGTTGGTTATCTCCGCAGGGAAGGGCAAAACTCGGATGTTTTCTTCCTTGGGCCGGGCGAAGGACTCAGGTAGAAGGCTTCGAATCTCATCCGAAATTTCGGCCTGATCTTTCTGGTTGCTTGATGAGATTCCAGGTTGTGATGTCACCGGAGGAGCTGGTGCAGTCTCTAGTGTTAGGTCTTCGTCATCTATATCGAGATCAATCTCTGCTTCATTTTTAAGCTCTGCTACAGGCTCATCGTTTGTACCGTCTAGCTGGATTTCAGCATCCTTCGAACGACTGGCGTTCTCTTCGGGTTTCGTCGTGGATTCGTTTGTCGCATCTGCATGCTCCCATAGAGCAGAGTATTTGGCATGCATATGAGCACTGAACCAGTACGGCGGCCGCAAGCGCTCCAGTACGAGTGTTGCCGCAGTGCTTCCGAGCGTCCCATCTCTTGCTTCTTGCTCAAAGTAGGGCTTGAACTTGAAGAGCTGTCTATGGTTGCCTTTCCATTCCATACTTCGTGGCCAGTCGTGGCTCAGGCCTACATCCACCTGACTTCGAATCTGAAGGAGTTTCCGAACATCCAATTCCCGGACGTGATAGATGCTTCTCACGTCGTCATTGTTGTATGGCAGACGCTCAAAGTGCGGCTTCTTGTAGTTGTAGCCTTTCCAGATACCCGAGAGACCGGCGATGCGAAGAGGGCCTAGTCGAACTACATTCGCAGCGCCCATGTAGTATATGTTGGGTGCGGCCCAACCGCCATAGTAGAGTTCCCACATGTAGTTGCTGGCTTCGTGGTTGCCTCCGATGAAGATGGTCAGGTTTGGAGCTACTCGAGCGCCAGAGTAGTATTCGTGAAAGTCGTGCATGTCGTAGTATTTCTTGGGCATGGAGATTGCCTTCAAGTCGGCGGCATTGCGAACAGCCTGTAATTGTGAGCCTGCGCCAATAGTGGTAACAGAGGTACATACCTGGAAATCTCCTCCGATGATTAGCAGATCAACTCCCGGCCATCCTTTGATCTTGCATGATTGCGCGACGGAAGCGTATATGTCATTCAATACGCCATGGCCGCAACCCTCGACCGCAATGCGCAAACCTTGCTGCTCGATCAGGGTAGGCGAGGCCATTATTGATGCCAATGTGGACCTGGTGTTGCCAAGAGGGTGTTGAGAGAAGGCAAGATCGGGGGGTTGCTCGCGCCGGTTATGCGCGCAAGTAGCTGACCCGCATTTTTACTTCGTGGGCTGTACAAAGATACCTTGGTGAAGTGGACGAAGTCCAGAAAGCTTGACAGAAAGGCACTAGCGTCGGATATCGGCGATAAGGTTTTATGCAGGACACTTGAGATTGGAGAAACGCATCTTCCACCAATATTGGACAGCATCTACGAATGAAGCTCACAATGGCTCCGTCACACGAAACTGGAGCAAGAGCAGCATTCTTGCAAGAAGCAGCTCAGCTGCTGGCTGTCTCATCCCCATCAATCTCAGCTGCTTTAGGATCCGCACGAGGTAGATTGATTGAAGATGCTGACCTGCAAATTGCACCGAAGGAGTATGAAGCTTTTCGACGAGAGTGTTGCGGCGCTTGTGGGAGTCTGATGATACCCGGATGGTCATGTCAGGTTTCGGTGCAATCTCAGCATACAAGACGAGGCAATAAACCCAAAGGAACGACCAAAAGGTCTGTCAATGCAGACAAAAAGACGATCTACGCATGCTTGCGATGCCATCGAGAAACAATCCTAGAGATTCCACAGAGACCGGCCCACCGAGTGAAGGACTCAAAAGCTCACACTGATGCGAAGTCGATACCAATCCTGAGAGAGGCGCGATCAACAGAAGAACCCGCCAAAGTAACCAAATCCATCAACGCAACCAGCAAGCAGAGACAGAAGGATCGAAAGGGGGGTCTTCAAGCAATGCTCGACAAAAGCAAAGCCCAAAACACCCAGTCGGGGTTTGATCTGATGGACTTTGCGATGTGAAGGTTCCGTAGGGCTGAAGCGTTCCCGGTCCACTCAGATGCAGGGAATGCGCCAGAAGCTTGTCGACCCCACCATCGTCCGCCGGCGCGGGGCTTAAAAATTTCCAGGCGCGCGTCATTCGAAATATTCCATCTCCTCCCAAACCGCAAAACTGCACTCTTTTTCAAATTCAAAGTACCCTTCAAATTGTCAAAATGGCACAGCATCAAAGCCTAGCACAAGACCTCTTCGAGGATATGGGCCGTAAAGTCGCAGAGGCTAGCGCCCAGGACGACAACGACGACAGCAAAGTGGTTGATGAAATTGAGAGCTTGTGCATGAACTGCCACGAAAATGTACGTCCACCAAATTCGTCTATATTGCCAAAGCTAATCAATTATAGGGCATCACACGACTCCTTCTCACCAAAATCCCCTTCTTCCGCGAAATCGTCCTCATGTCGTTCGACTGTCCGCATTGCCACTTCAAAAATTCTGAAATCCAGTCCGCAGGCGAGATACAACAACGCGGCGTCAAGTTCACCCTCCGCGTCGACACGGCAGAAGATCTTGGTCGACAAATTATTAAGAGTGATACGGCGGTGTTCCGCATTGAGGACATCGATCTTGAAATTCCGCCTGGTCGAGGGCAGTTGACAAATGTTGAGGGTATTCTTTCCATGGTTGCGCAAGACTTGGAGCAGAAACAAGACGAGAGGAAAGAGGTTGTACCGGAACTCTACGAGAAGATCCAGAGCATCCTCGAGACCTTGAAGCAAATGGCCAGCGGTCAGAAACTACCATTCAAGCTCACGATTGACGATCCGGCTGGCAACTCCTCAATCGAACCTCCGAGCATCCTCTCGGCAGGAAAGTACGCGCGCCACGAGTATCCACGAACGACTGCGCAAAACGAAGCACTCGGTCTGGGAGACACAAGCGGCGAGGCCCCACCGACTGAGATCCGTCCCGAGTACCACGCTTCCCAGATGTACCCCGAGATGCCCTCTGCAACTGCACCTATGGTCAACAACGTAGATGAGGATGACATTGTAGAGAACCAGGTTTATTCATTCCCAGCCACCTGCCCGGGATGCACCAAGGCTTGCACGACCAACATGAAGATGGTCAATATTCCCCACTTCAAGCAAGTTGTGTTGATGAGCACAGTATGCGACCAGTGCGGCTACCGCAGCAACGAGGTCAAGACAGGAGGAGAGGTACCCGAGAAAGGTCGCCGCATCACCGTCGCTATTGACAACAAGGAGGATCTGTCCCGCGACATTCTCAAAGCCGAGTCCTGCGCCCTATCATGTCCAGAGCTCAACCTGAGTGTCGAGCCTGGCACGCTTGGAGGACGCTTCACCACAGTCGAAGGTCTCCTTACGCAAGTACGCGATGACCTGAGGTCGTCCATCTTCGATGTCGGTGACGGAGGAGACTCGATGGACTCGGCAACCAAGGAGAAGTGGAATGCCTTCTTTTCTCAGCTCGACTCGGCGATCAACGGCGATGTCAAATTCGTCATCGTCCTGGAGGATCCTCTTGCCAGTAGCTACATTCAGAGTTTCACTGCGCCAGCGCCAGATCCTCAGATCAAGGTGGAAGACTACGAGCGGACACAGGATGAAGAGGAAGAGCTGGGCTTGAGGGATATGAAGACGGAGGGATACGAAGAGGAGCATGCAGCGACAAACGGAGTCACCACCAATGGCGCGTGAGTTTGACTGCGGCAAGCCGGTTGAGTATTTGATTGCATATTTCATTTTTTTTCTCCTTTGCATTAGACCCGAGGCGCCTATAGATACCAGGGCTTCGCCAGCCATAACGAACATTATCATGAGTCGTGATTATCTCCAAGAAAACCCATTCTCTTTTCATCTCTCTGCTTTGTGAAGTGTGTTATCCAGCCAGAGGGTTAGCGTGAATGGTAATATTTGTGATCTCAACTCGCTCCTGCGGTCTCGACTTCTTGTCCACGGGAATGCTCTCAATATCATCCAAGACCTCCCACCCCTCCAACACCTTGCCAAAGACGGTATTCTTCCCATCCAAATGCGGCGCGGCCTTTAGCGTAATAAAAAACTGGCTGCCATTGCTATTCGGGCCCTTATTCGCCATGCTCACGATGCCGCGCGCATTGTGCCGGAGGGCAGGCCTGATCTCGTCCTCGAACAGCTGGTTGGGGGTGTCGTAGATGGAGGTTGAGGTTTTGGATTTTGGGTCTGAGGCCGGGCTGCCGCCTTGGAGGATGAAGGAGGGGATTAGGCGGTGGAAGGGGCTGTTGTTGTAGAAGGAGGAGGCGCAGAGGGCGAGGAAGTTTTGGGCGGTTTGGGGGACGGATTCGCAGAAGATTTCGAGTTTGAGGGGGCCGCGGGTGGTGTGGAGCTGGGGGTGTTGGTAAGAGAGAATGAGCCAAGATAGATATGCAGTCAGAAATGAAGCTGCAGAGGCGGGCGAGGACAATGAGGGTGCAGTACGGACATTTGCAACCGTGGATTGGGGAACCGTGGGGAGAGGACAGATGACGAGTACCAGGGAAGACACTTACCGTGACAGACATGGTATAGACGCAGGTCAGCCTGCATGCCGTCGAAGAGTCGACGTCGTGGCTCCCATGTGGTAGGTTGGGTTAGCAGAGGCGCTGGGGAACGGTGGGCCGAGCCAGGAGCGCCCTCAGTGCTCAGCTTCATCAGCCCCCACCGAGCCCATGGCCTAACTCTGGCCTGCACCACCTGGTAATTGCTGCGCTGCGTCCGTGGTTACACCCTCTGCTGCCGGTGCCAAACGTCTGCCCTGAGTCCAGCCGCATCTCTGTCTGCGATTCTGCGTCTGCGTCTGCGGTCCTGCACAGGCGAGCCGTCGACGACCAGCCTGCCTACTAAGTGCCTACCTATATTCTGCGACCGACACGCCAGCTAAGCTCCCGCCGACGCATCATCGCCAGCCGGCCAGCCCTACCGCTCTCACTGCTCCGCCGCCTGGACCCTCAACCTCGACGCTGTCCACCGCGCAATCCACGCCTGCCCGCCCACCACCGCCCCTCGTCTCCGCCAGCGTCCCTCGCTCTGCCGCCGCTGTGCGACCGCCGGCTCGCTGCTGCACCGTCCCCCGCCTGTTCGAGCACCTCGACACCTCCACCTGCATCCCAACCCCACACCCTCCCGCAGCCGGACCGCTGTCTGCTCCAGCACCACCGAGCTGCCCGGCGCATCGCCTGCGCGCTCCAGACGGCGTCGTGCTCTCCACCCCCTCCGCCCGGGCTCGCCAGCTGTCGCCCATGCAGTGCCGGCTGCCCTCCCAGGCCTGCGCCGTCGACCCCGTCATTGTGAGATAGCATGGCGGCCTTTGTGCGCGTCTCCGGACCGCCAAACAGCAACTTCCTGCTGGGCTACCCAGGCATATCAGCAACTCTGGTGCGTCGTGGCCCTTGTTTCTTTGAGCTTTGTTTGCATGACTCCATTCCTCCACCTCTTTCCTGTTCCGTACCGCGTACATGAGCTGACCGTGCAACAGCCCCGTCTGGAAGGAAAGGTCGAAATCCGCCCGCTCATCGGCGTCTCCGCGCCCGTCAATGTCGCCCTCGTCACAATTGCCCTCCATCGGAGAGAGACCATCCACCCCTCAGCCGACTCGGTCACCAAAAAGCACCTGGCCGCCCCGCGCAAGGAAATCACCGACATTGTCGGCAAGGAAGTGCTCCTCTACCGGTGTCAGGCAGGCAGAGAACATGAGAGCATACTGTGCATGGACCTTCCCTTCGTCATATTCATACCTTACGGTCGTGGCGGCGAGGAGGTCGCTAGGAGAGTGCCACCCGCAAGCTTACAGCTGCCCAGTCGAACGGCTGAGACGTTCTACGAGCTCGTAGTAACCGTGCAACAAGGCCCGCAGGAGCAGAAGAAATACCCGTTTCCTGTACCAATACAACGATACGACACCCTGTCCACTTTTGGCATGTATAACCGACCTGAGAGCGCCGAGCGCGTAACAGATCACTTGGTCACCCTGGGCATCAGTTTACCACGATGGAGCTACGGCCCACTAGATCCCGTTTCCGTGTACATCAAACTAAGTCCTAATCCCGACTGGCTGAACAAGGCGAAGAAGGTGACCATCAAGAACATCACCGTCGGCATCGACGAGGAAATCATCTTCAACCACGAAGGAGACGAACCGACGCGAAAAGTCAAAACTTTAGCAAAGACTACACAAGCCGTTCAAGTCCGAATGCCCGAAGCCGGATATTTCACTAATCTGGGCTTAGTGTTTCCCGCAAAAGATCTCAGAGACTCAGAAGGGATAATACCACGAGGCAAGAAAGAGTTCCCCATGTATGCTGTCAACGGTTTCACTACCACGGGCACCCTGTACAAAATCGAATACTATCTCACTGTTAAGGTGTGTACCAGAATCCCTGTCATATCCCCATATATTTTGTATGCTAACAGTCACGCAGGCACAAATGTCTTCAGCAAGAGATATCCTGCTTCGCCAACCTATCGTCGTCTGCCCCTTTGACCATGCAGGCTGCAAAGAGGAAATGGAAGCCATTGAACAAGCTGCCAAGGATGCCGCGCACGTGACGCCCGATAACCCCATGTTGCCAGCTAGCGTCATTGTGCGCGCGAATGACCCAGAGGGTTTAAGGGCGCTGGGTATGGCGATTGTGGGAGGTGTCAGGAAGCCGTTGATTGAGTGAAAAGTGCACGAGGAAAGGCATTGAACTGATGATTGATTAAGTGTGTTTTTAGGAGTCTGAGTGAGCAGGTCTACTGGAAAGGAGTGGACTTGAACTCGGGCAAAAGAAGGAGAGATGATGGACAGTGGAAGAAAGACTCAGCGCTGAAGCTTGCGCACAAGAAGAAGATGTCGACGAAGCTATCGAAGGACGCAACAGAAGAATCACCGAAAAAGCGCATCCGCTGAAAAACCTCAGCTTATACACCCGCACAACTCGATTCTCGCGCGCTTCGAAACAACAACACCTTATTCAGCTCTCTGCTTCCCCCACAGCGACGGAGCCCCGGCGTCGGCGTTCTGGACACTAGGGCCGCAGACGTATACCCCTTGCACCCCCGATTTTCTTTTCCCCGGGGGCAAACCAACATGGGTGTTTTAATTCTTGTTTATGGCGAACTAGGCGATATTGGACTTTCCGAATCGAGGGTTCGGAAGGAATGGATGGTGAAAAGGTTGGGTGGGTTTGTGGGTGTTTTTGGGGGTGGGGTTTGGGTTTGTGTTTGCATTATTGGCGTTGGGTGCGGTTGGGGTTGGGGTGCGCTTGTGAGATGGATGGGTGTGGAAGGGAAGGGGATGGATGGAGGGGAGTGGATGGATGGAAGGGGGGAGTGGGAATGTGTAGGATGTGTAGGATGTATGGGAAGGCTGAAAGATGATGATGGGAGAAATAGTAACGATGCAATACCACCTCCTCAGCATACCTTGCCTGAAGTGCAAAGCGCAAAGCGCAAGGCTGCTGCTTTACACGTAATGATTTTTGGACTGGGTGCCGTGATTTGGTATGACTATATCTCTGTTGGTCTGTTTGTTTGTTTGTTTGTTGGGGTGAGAAGACGATGGATAGGGTAGGTTGGCGTAGTCGAGTCGAGTCTTGTGTGTGGAGGGAGGGAGCGAGGGAGCGAGGTGGAGGGTGAGGGGAGGTTGAGCATGGGGTTGGGGGAGGGAGGGAGAGGGAGAGGGAGAGTGTATACCCACACAGCTGAATACACTTCCTGAGTACACTCACTACCTTGGTAGTTACTGTGAATGTAATGCAGGCAATGCAATACAATGAATGCAGACCTTCAAGATTTATACTTCTGCTTCTAATGCTCATTGGAATTCTATTCCAAGTCTCGGTCCTTGATGTTTTAATCGGCACTCGTCAATAGGTGAGTTTGTATGTCTTTACTTTGGATTGGGATTCCTGTCCTTTTTTTAGGGCTTTCTTCTTGTTCTCAAGAGATATCGATAGTTGTGAGTGCTGTGTCAGTCAGTGGCTCACACGGGATCGATCTGTCTGTCTGATGTGGACGAGGTGTCCTGCAAGGCGCGCTGGTGTGAGAGTGACGTTGTTGTATATATTCAACAATAGGTTATTAGTTAGTTAGTCAATCAGACAGAGAGGAGGAGGAGGAGTGCAAAAAATAAACCAAAAAAAGCTTGGGCCAAGGAACTCTTGCCCCTTGGCAGACTCGAACTTGGAGCACTTTTTTGATAAAGTGCCATATTACCTGGTATCCCACTCTAGGAGATGACGGATACCAATCATCTCCTGGAGTCGGATGAAAGCCCTACTTTGTACCTAGGGCTAACCCAGGTAACTCCCACTGTTCGGCTGAAGCTTTTGATGGTGTGTTTGCGAAGGAAGGGGTATATATACAGTACCTAGGTATGCACCGCGGGTGTGTTTTGGTTTTTGGATAATGGGCTAGGGAGAAGGCTACGTGCGTGTGTGCGTGCGTGCGCTGCTGCTGCCTTGCGGAGACGATCTTTGAGAGCACTAGGCTGGTGTTGAAGACACGGGTTACGTCATGGGCGGCGCAGGGGCGCGTTGGGGTTTCACTGAGCACTTATGGGATGATTGCATGGTGATTGGAAACATCAGACGGGAGGTTCTTGGCGCTGCGTTTGTGCTGGGCTCAGTTGAGTCTGGGGTATGTGCATTTTGGACCTTTGGTGTTTTTCTGCGGGAAGTTTGGCTTCGGGGGGAGTAGAGGATATGGTGGTGGTTTAGGAGGTGCTGTGTGGATGAGGAGAGGTGGATGTAGAAGTAAAGCAACTCATCAAGTTGAGGGGAAGCTTCATGTTACGTGGTATTATCTAGGTAGATAGTCTAAGGATACTATGTCTTTACTCTCGGATTTTGCGTTCTTTTGACCTTGGAATCAACGCTTCGTCGCTCTTTCATTCCTTCTTTCCTTTCCTCATTCCCCTCCCTATCTTCAGTCATGCTTTCACGCTGCCAGCTAGCAGCTAACTGATTTGGAACCACCAGGCCACAATCTAGGACTAGTGCAATAAGGCTAGACCTCATGTGGAAACGCTGTGTGAGGTGAAAGTGAACGCACGTGCGCACAGCACTAGCGTGCCTTCTCTGTTTGTAGTGGGTGGGTCTAAGGTTAAGGCTCCAGCCCGCTTTGATATTACTTTGCACTTGAGCACTTCGTCTTCTGAGCTCTTTTCTTCTGCTCTATTGTGGACGAGATCTCGGCTCTGTGCACCCAGCTCTGAACCTTTCTGGCTACTGCTGCGCCTCTTGCGTGCGGTGGTTTATCAACTACTTGCTTGCTTGCTTGCTTGCTTAGGCGAGCGCACTCCTACTTCTGACTCTCGGCTTGCGCAATTCTCGCTCGGTTTGAGCTTGCCTTGAGCTTCGACTTAGCTCACCTACTGGACGACTTCGGCAACCTCACTTCCGCTTCTTCATTCACCTTGCCGGTCTACGGGCGGTGGATCTAACGGAAGCAATTTGTGGGAGAGGTTAATCCTGGTTAGTATTGGCTACACAGCCGCAGCTGCGATGGAGCTCTGGACGTTGTCTGAATTTGAGAGCAGAGCGACATTGTGCCTCGCAGCTACCAGTTTCCAAGCTGCGCGGCCATCTTGAGATCTTCCGATCTCTATTACTGCGAGCCGCTTCCTTTAACATCTCTAGCGTTCTGCAGAGCTTGTCAATTGCGACACTGATCGAATAATCTTCGAGAATACCGCCACTGCTAGGTTCGGCTGGAAGAAACAACGTTGGTTTACGCCGCATACTTGATACCATGGCCACCATGATGCCTCCACCCGGTGTCAGCCAAAAGGCTACACCTGTAAAGGTGCATGTTCCGATAAAGAAAGACGCCGACACAATCATGCATATCCCCAGCAAGGAGGAAACCGCCACTCGCATCGAGATCCGTACGTCAAACTGGTTTGCTTAAATTAATTAACGTGTTGTCTATTTTGAGACTGAAGAGACTGAATGTGTATAGTCATAGCAATGACATACGGAGACCCAAAAGCGGCGGACGCTATGGTGCAGACTTACTCTCAAAAAGTATGCAGGCCATTCGTGGAGGCTATGCACCAAGCTCTTCCACGCGAACTTCGAGACATGGTCTATAATTATCTCTTCAATGTGGAACGACTTAGAGTCGGGAACGCTCGTCGAAGGCTCAAAAAGATTGTCAAGGATCAGTGGAAAAGGCCGACGAGGCCCAATCGGCTGAGTTGGATCTGGTTCCTCAATGCAGCCTTCGCTGGTGACAACCCACGGCGAGAAATGCTTGAGCTTCTGTATGCAAGAGTCTTTGCGATACTGGATTACCCATGCACCATTCTCGACAGTTTACACAGGCTCGGGACATTTGACGAATCTGGCTGTGGTCTCCTGCCTATTCACTTCGTGAGACATCTTCGAGTGAGATTGGTTGTTGGGACTTGGTGGACAGGTAAACTCCGGGACCCGCTGTACTGGTCAAACAAGTCTGGTCTACTGTCGTGGAAGTCTTGTTTCGCGATTCTTCGTCAAGTCGAAAACAAACGATACTTTCGCATGCGCATAATCATTGCGAACCCGGGTCGAATCAGCACAAAGCATGTCGGACACTTTCTAGAGGTCTTTCGACCGTTGTATTGCGAGCTTACGACCGCTGGTGCGCACATCTATCTACAACTCGACGTTTGCTACAGCGGCATAGATTCTTTGATCGACCTATGTCAGCTCTATGAACAAAGAAAAGCAAAGTGGTCTGCAATACTAAAAACGATGATTCGAGAGAAAGGTGTAGAATGGAACAGAGCAAATGCGGTGCGTCCCTGGATGCCCAAATGGGTGAGCAAATGGGACGAGGAGGGAGACAAAGCCTTCGATGAAGCTATGGAGTCAAGACTCATCAGCTATGAAGAGTAGATGTGGTTACTCTCTCTCTACTCTGTAAGCTATGGCGAGAACCGTCCGCATGGCCGGACGAGTGCAGCTTTTGCACCAATGGTCTACCGACAATATGTAGGGATAGATCACATGTATTATCAATCAATCTCAAAAGCTCCTCTTTTCATGAACAAGACTTGCACACTTCCGCCTCGCAGATTACCGCGTATTGAATAGACACAGATTACGCATGAAGATTGACTGCACACTTGTGCAGTGTAGGCCACATTTCTAGGAGACTGAATACCATGTGTTTCCATGAAATCGCCATATCCCATCACTCTCAGATCCTCGTCGCGAGAGATGGAGCATTGGCAAACCGGTAGCTGAAAGCCAGTAAAAATAACTGTGATTTTGACTAGCTGAAAGATCATTTGAAATGCTATCTTGCGTCAAGCTTCTAACACGGGGTTAACGTAAAGCTAAGGTTCGGGTGATTCGTACTTCATTCTTTTCACTAAACTGACCTACTGCTGATTGAGAATGTTGTGTCATTCGACACTTCGAAACAATTCACGACGAATATTCAAGTCAGCCACGGCACACATATTTTGGATCCGTTTTGCCACTTCAATTCGTCTAATATACACGGATCTTATCCCCTGAGGAGCCAATATCGAACTCCTTACGCCTGCGGTTCCCGTCTTAAGGACAAAATCGAGGCGAATTGGAAATTCTCTAGAATGATGGGATGGGGCAGGCATGAAGAATTCGGGCAGCTGTTGGTGTGCGGTATACGGGATTCAGAGTCGCCTCTTGAGCGTTTCACCCAGCTCATCAAAAGACCATAGTCCAGGCGGAGGCCCCTATCGACCTGCCAACCCGATGGGTCCCTAGAACGACACGCAAGCCTCTAGGCCGAATCTTCACTGCACCTGACCAGGCACAGACACAATTATGATGTAACTGATGTAACTACACGCCCGCCTGCGCACGGTAGCCAAGGCAGCGTTACCGCCGACGCAAACTTGACACAAGCCGAGTGAAAGAACAGCGCACTTGCGGTCCCGCTGCGCACCTGCTGATGCTAGGGAAACAAGGCACTGGCAAATATTTTCACTGCCTCGCTCAAGCTTCTTGTGTTTAAAGGCGCACCACCCGCTCCTTTCCCACTCTCTTCTTCATCTCATACACACCTCTGTATATACCCCACGCCACTACGCCACGATATACTTCGCTGAACCAGGGTGCGCCAAACCACTGGTTGACGGTATATACCTACAAACATATACATGGCCAGCCCTGCTTCAGTCTTCAACATCTTCGACGTCCACCATGGGAATATCGAACAAGAAGAACGGCTCAACGTTCAGTAGACGAGATCCTTGCGCCGAAGCCCGTGTCTGGCCAGGTGGAACAGGCCAAGGAGAAGCTGCGTAAGTGTACCTTCCTCGCTCTTCGCTTTAGGTTAATGTCTTGTTATTGACATGATAAAGGCCGTGCCGTGGACAAGCACGAAGAAAGCGAAACTATACGGGTTTCAGTTTGACTCGGCCCTAACTCATCATTGCAGATGCGCGCCATGGCCGATGCCAACTACACGGCTGCCCAATATGCTGATAAGAAAGAGATCACGGTGGCCTTCAACGCCGGTATCGACCAAATGGCCGAATGTGAGTTCTCGCCGTCCTTGCCCAGCTTCACCTGATTGCTAACTACCTCCTCGGCGTCTTCTACATGCACCGCCGGCTCGCAGAGGGCTCCGTCGCCTCCGATGAGCACTCCGCCGTCCCCGAAGAGGACACCAGCGTCAAGGCTCCCAAGCAAAAGGTGCAAGTCGTGATTCCGGGCAAGGGCGCCGCCCAACCCGCCTAGAAGAAAGGGCCCATCCAAATCCCAGACACCGAGGAGGACTCGGACTGCGCATTCGTTGCCACGCGCAAGGCAGTCACGCCCCGGCGCGTCACTAGCGCATCTATCAAGTCGGCGGCAGTGTCTAAGGCCACTGCCAAGGTCGACAAGACAAGTACGTGACGTCCCCATTTGGCCAACATGCATCCACTAACCTCATGTCACAGTGACACCTCGAGCAACAAGTGTCTGGCCTTCACGGTCACCGACAATGGATCACCGAGCCTCACATCCAGCAACGCGAATAGGCGTCTCCTCGTCGACAGATACTCTAAAGTCTCGTATCGCGCAACGATGAAACGTTTTCAAGAGATAGATCGCAAGGTGGAACAGGGACAACTATATACCGGGAGAGGCGTGGAGCAGCTGGATCCCTATCCAAGTCCATGAGTGAGGTACAAGAGGAGGATGTATCAGCGGTTCATCAACTACCTGACCGCATATGCCGAAATCTGGGCATGAAGAACACGTCTATCCCACTCACAAGCTAAACGGGCGAAAGCGCGATCCATTTGCGCCCTTGCAAAGCGTAGCCATTGCTCGCAACAAAGCGAAGAAAGAGAAAATACAATATATAGAAGGAAGACAAAAAGAGTAATGTGGATGAGGAGGACTTTTATGGCACGTATCTGAAGAGAATGCAGAATATGAAGGCGAAGCCGGAGGACAAGAAGAAGGACGAGGAGGCTGCTAGGAAAAATCTGATGATGCGCTGAGAGACAACGCAGTTCACTTCCTGCTCAAGGGCTGGATGAACGAGACCTGTCAGTCTTTCCAGGCCAAAGCCGTCGACTTCCAGGCCACGTTCGATCGAGACCTCGCTGTGCTTCGGGCGGCTCGCATCCTGGGTATGGAGCGCTATACCATGCATATCCTGGCTGCTAGCACTGAGTATCTTCGAACTGTGCTGCTAACCTACGAGGACATCGATGCAGTTATCAAGCACACTGCCTCGGACAAAGAGCCCGTGTGGACCAACATGGTCAATCACCTCTGCTATGTGCGCCACTTTAGCAACATCCTGGACCCAGAGGACTTGGCTGCCTATTTCAACAAGAATGATCGCTTGAAGAAGTAATGCTGCATGGGCTTGAGGTTCCGTGCGATGGTGTTGCTCGATCCAATCGGACATGCTGACAAGTAGTCCCGTGGAAGAACAAAGTATTCCATGAACTTTTGCGTGGCTCTGATCGCGATTACTTGAGTTGGTGCAACCCGGACTCAGAATTGTACGCAAGTACACCACCGGTTGCCGAGAACCTGCAACGCATCCGATGGACATTGGTCCAGGCTGTTTGGCTAGGCAGCACGTCTATTCCCAACCGAGAGTGGCAAAACGTCGACAAGGTCAAGCAACGATGTTGTTCTACGCGAGTTTCTCAAGTACAGCCCAAAGCTGCAAGCTCTCATAGGCATCATCAATGAGTATTGCATGCTTCGACAAGAAAAGTTGGCTGTCTGGTTCGAGTACCCGGTCATCCAAGAATATGTGCGTGAGGTGCTCATATACCTTGGGGTGACACACCGCGACCTACATGCGGGGACCTCGCCCCAAGAGCGGGAGGACATCAGAAGGGATTGCAATGACGACAAGTGCAGGTCCGTGGAAGAGAAGAAGAAAGCCCTGGAGCCTTATGGCGAGCAAGGACGGACCGTGCAAGGCGATTTTCGATCTCATGTGGATGATGTTGAGACCATGAATGGCACAGGCGAACACAGGGTGCTGGCGCAGCAAACGTCCGATGAGCATGAAGAGGTCGCGCGCGTGGTGCAGGCGCCTGGAGCAGAAGAAGGCAATCTACAAGAAGTCGCGATGCTCACTGCCGGCACAATGAACATTAAGCCGGCATCGAACAAGGATATCGACGAAGCAAAAGCATGGCAGCAAACATTGAATAGTGCGAGGTTCCAACAGGACGACCTCCAAAAAGCGCTGAAGTTCTGCGGCATAACTCACACCGGCAGCAAGTTCATTCGCGGCCAGACCCGCTCAAAAGCCCTTCGATGGTGGCAGGTGCTGTGCGTATTGTGGGCAACAACAATCCTGGAGGTCAGAGGCCGGTTCTTCAGGGACGTGGTATTGGGAAAAATCACCTTCATACCTTGCCACGAGTCGTGGAAATGCTGTTTCACTGCACGGCTTGCAGTCAGGAACAAGGTGTACTTCCACATGGGGCTTTCAATCGAACAAGAACCCGTTGGTATCAGGTATCATCTCGGCAATCTACTTGAAGTATTCAAACCGGTATATGCACGCCTTGTTGCTGCAGAGAAGGAGGCCTGGGAATGCTGTATGGGCTATATGGTGTTCCTATCTGAACTGGAGCTTCGACGACAGCTCAGGGATACGACAGCCTGGAATTGCTATTGCTCTCTACAAGTCATTGCTCAACATGCAGATGCTAACCAAAAGGGAGGCAGCACTGACAGTAACGGTAGCAGGATCCAAGAAGCGGAGGACAGAATTCAGGAATGTATGGGGAATGAATCCATGGGTTGAACCAGTCAGAAGCCAAATCGCGCAGTGGAGCGAGACTGGGCATAGGCTGGCTGACAATAGGCACCCCTGGTACAAGATTAAGGTTTACAGCGATGAGGAAGAAGAGGAACGTTGGGGCAAGTTCCTTAAGAGGAAAAAGTGTATGGAACGTGGTATAGAGGAGGAGAAGAAGGATGAGGACAAGAACGATGAGGAGAAGCGGGAGGAAGAAGCCGCTCCACCAAGTCTGATGAAGCGGGAAGAGTTTATGCCCATTCGTGTGGTTGGGGGGAACGGCCGAAGGAGGCATAAACATTTGAAGAGGGGAATAACACATGGCACAGGAGAAGAAGAAGGGTTTCTGTTAAGACTAATATAAGATTATGTTAATGTCTACCTATTCTCGCCATGCAAGCCGTATGCAGCATATTTCACCGTGAAGATGTCAGATAGAAGCCAGGGTTGAGGACCAAGGTATGGAGGAGGAGAGGATGAAGGATAGACGTGTTGTTGGCATGAAGAGTGTAAATAGCCGGTGCTGGCCGGGAGAAATCCGAAGGCCAGGCACAGGCAGGAATATGTATGTAACTGAGTAGTAGCATGTCGCTAGCGGTTAGAGTACCGTTCCAAGCGACCCACGCGCAGACAACAGCGTGGGTTCCACATTGTCGGGAGGAGAGCTGCGAGGAGCTTGCTCGTCCGCAATGAGCACAGCAGCCCCGTCTCGCAGCCTCTTGTGTGCAGCCAACGAGGGCAATTTAATCCGCAGACACAGCATCGCACACAGCGGTAGCACCATGTACTCTGTCAGTTGGATGCAGCGGGGTGTGGGTGGTGCTAGCGACGTGGGCTAGATATTAGCGGCGCGGAGGAGCAGACAGGGGACGTCAACTCCTTCACGGCTCAGCACTCTAAGCTGGTGCCAGTTCCCGTGCCGGCCGCCCTCCCCTCGCTCGACCACCCATCCTCGTCTCCTCGCGTGAAGCCAGCACGCACGACACCTTTGACGACCGACGACCGCGCACCACATGTGGGCTCGGTGCTAATCAGGGGGCATGGGACGCAACGCGCGCAAGCGTATCTCGTACGGTGAGTGCCCGTGAGCGTCGAGCATGGAGGGTGAAGCATCAAGGCTGACAGAGTGCCCTCAGTGCTGCCTCTGGCCAACTCGGCGGGCGGCCACCGACTGGGCGTCAATGGCCTGGCTGTCGACCCGGAGAACTCGATCCTGTGCGTAGTCGCCCTTTCCTGACCCCGTCCCTCGTCCCTCCCTCGTCCCTCCCTCGCTCCTCCCTCCCCAGCGCCCGCCTGCCTCGTCTGCTCACACCCCGCAGCTACTCGGGCGGCCGCGACGGCGTCATCTGCGCCTGGGACCTGCACCTCGACCTCGCCCACGCCGCCGCCGAGCGCGACCCCTTCGCCGACTCGAATGCCACAAACTACAAGCCCCCGCCCACCCAGTTCCGCCAGCAGGTCCAGGCCCACACCCACTGGGTCAACGACATTGTCCTCGCCCAGAACTCGACCGCCCTCGTCTCCGCCTCGTCCGACATCACCGTCAAGGTCTGGCGCCCCGCTGCCGCCGATCCCCTCCCCCCCCAGACCATAGGCCTCCATACCGACTATGTCAAGCGCGTCGCCTCGCCCGGCGGCAGTGAGACGTGGGTAGCTTCGGGCGGACTGGACCGCAAGATCAGCCTGTGGGACCTCAATGGCGCGGGCAAGAAGCTCGAGATTCCCGTGGGCGAGGACGAGAGCACGGCCAAGGGCTCCGTCTACGCCCTCGCGGTGACGCCCAGCATCATTGCCAGCGGCGGCCCGGAGAGCATCGTCCGCGTCTGGGACGCCCGCACAGGCAAGCGCATCACAAAGTTTGTGGGCCACACGGACAATGTGCGCGACATCCTCGTTGCGCAGGATGGCGACACCATTCTCACCGGCTCCTCCGACCAGACGGTCAAGGTGTGGTCCATGACGGCTGGTCGCTGCATGTACACGCTCACCATGCACAACGACAGCGTCTGGTCTCTGTTTTCCGACGATCCACAGCTCTCCGTCTTCTACTCGTCCGACCGCTCGGGCATTGTCGCCAAGAGCGATGTGCGCAATTGTGCTGAGATGGACGAAGGTTTGTCCGTCGCAGTTTGCCAAGAGCACGAGGGCGTGAACAAGGTCGTTGCTGCGGGAGAGTACATCTGGACAGCCACATCGAGCTCGAGCATCAACAGGTGGAATGATGTCGAGACCGCCGCCGAGGTCGAGCTCCCCGAATCCTACAAATGGCATCGTAGCAGCGTGACTACCATGCGATCACGATACCCATCTCCACCAGCCTCAAGTCCGCCCACAAACGGAGCTTCTTCCAAGATTCCATTCAAGGCTCTTCTGCGCATGTCAAATACAGCTCCCTTTCCCCAGGCTGTTGCTACCAAGGATGCTGATGCTTCGACTCTTGCGAGTACACGCAAGCCATCCGAGGTTCTGGTGTCGTCTGATCATGGTCTGATTGTGCCATGCCGGAGCTTGCCAGATTTCTCCATCGAGGGCCAGAATGGTCTGATTAAGCATCATCTCCTCAATGACCGCAGGAGAGTGTTGACCCTGGATACTGCTGGTGAAGTTACCTTGTGGGATCTCGTACAGGTATGATCTACCCAAGCTGATAATATTTCTTCGCTAATCGATCTAGTGTGCTCCTATCAAGTCATTCGGAAAGAAACATCTCGAAGATGTTGTCCCAGAAGTGCAGACTCGTGAGAGCGTTGCCCACTGGTGCGGTGTTGACACCCGGATAGGAACCCTGACATGTGTGCTCGAGGAGAATTATTGCTTCGACGCAGAAATGTACGCTGATGAGCTTGAACTCGACGAGTTGATTGAGTTCCGAGAGGATCACAGGAGTATGTATCTCGTGTTATATTGACTAAACGAGCTAACATTTGCAGTCAATCTTGGTAAATGGATATTACGATATCTCTTCTCCAACCTCATCGACGAAGAGATCAAACGAGACGAAGCATTCCGACAAGCCCTCATCAAGGAGAAGGAGGAAGCACCAAAGATCAATCGACCAACTAATATCCAATTGCCAGATTCCAATATCAACGGCTGGAAGGACGCTGCCTCTGGACCCACTTCTGGATCAACCATCAAAGCCACGAATGGATTCCATATCCCAAACACTCCTGGTCTTGCGATTGGCCTTGCAACTCCTATGACAGCACCGCAAAGTGTTGGACGCAATTCTCAGCACAACCCACTGACTCCGACTACAGAAGAGACTTCGCAACTGGAACGTACGCAGACTGCACGAAGTTCAGCTCCAGAAGGCGGCGATTACTTTGGCCAGGCTACTCCTACTCCTGCAACTAATGGAAACGGTAATGGTAATGGAAAGCCGGCGGAGACCAAGGAAGGCACAACAGAATCCAAAGACGAAACAGTAGTCTCCCCTAGCGAACAGGATACACCGGCCAAGAAGGGCAAGGGCATGTTTGGAAAGAAATTCGGCATGTCCTTCAACATGAAAAAGTTTAGCACAGGCACTGCCATTGCCGAGCCAGCTAAACCCGCCGCGGTCGATGAGAAGTCAGAAGACAGCGACTCTCATTCTACCAAGACTGACGAGAAGACCATCGAGGATAACTTTTACGGCGCTGTTCAGCGTATTCGACAAGGTTATGAAGAGCAATTAGCTGCCGGCGCAACCAAGCTCGACAGCCAAATTGCTCCAAGTCTGCCAAACGATACTCCAGTCCTAAAGCCACCATCTATCACGACCATCCTAATTCAAGAAGACCGACCCGAAGCTGGTGGAGTCGCCGATCTCTTCGAAGGCAAAGTCGGTTCCCTGGGCCTCCAAGCCGACCTCATCGAAAAAGCGGCGCCAATGTGGCTCGCTGAAGTCTTGCTCCGAGTAAATATCTCCATGTCTCTTGACTTCCTTTGCTAATCTCACCTCTAAGAATACAATCCCGCACAAAGACATTGTCAAAGTCTCCTTCATCCTGGAGCCGCACGCAAACAGCCTACCGAGCATCTCGGCCGACGGGTACATTCCTTTCTCCCTCCCGTTTGAACAGGCGGCACGGGCTAACGCAGCTCTTAGCAACAACCGCCTCAACGCAAATCGCATGCTCCGTGCGCGCAAGATCTTGGGGTATGTTGCTGAGCGGATTGAGCCGCCGCAGCCAGTGGCAGTCCCGGTGGTACCAGTGGCGAAGGAGGAGGGCCAGGCTGAGGCTGCCGAGGTTGTTGACGCGCCTGTCGTGTTGAAGCCAGAGGAGTATTTGGAGTTGTGGTGTAATGGACAGGTATGTTTCTCTCTTCTTCCTTCCCTGGTTGATATTTCCTTCTCTTCCTCTTCAACTCTCCTCCTACTTTGTCTCTACCTCGACCTCTTCACTTTTGAACGCAGGGCTAATCCACAACACAGCTGATCCCTCCAACAATGACACTGGCCTCAATCCGCGCACACGTCTGGCGCGGTGGCGGCGACGTCCTGCTCACGTACAAAGCAAACGGCCGTAAAGTCATCAAGCATGCGCCGTATCCTGGACCACAGTCGGGCGCGCCCCCTGGACCGGTGCATGGATTGCATGCCGGGGGACTTTCTGCCGGTGGGGTATCCGGGGCTTCTAGTAATATCAGTGCGAGTGAGGGGAAGACGAGCGAGAAGGTTAGTGAGGGCAATGGCAAGCCGAGTAGTGATGCCGGGAGGAGTAGTGGGCAGAGTAGTCGGGGCATTATTGAAGGGAGGAGTGCGTTTGGACCGTAGATGGTGTGTAGTTAGTTGTATGGCATGGCATGACATGAAGAAGGGGTTGATGTGCTATGCTGTGCCGATGGAGAGGTCTTTTGTTGTACATAGCGTTGTGTGTGCATAGGCAGGTAGTCTTCGGGATTATATATGTAGCCGAGTTTGAGAGATTTTGTTTGCATCGTGGCGTTGATATGGTATGTTATGTTGTTGTGGTGTCTTGCTTGCTTACTTTTTGTGTCTGTTGAGCAGATGCTCGGAGCACACGTCTGTACCCTCTGCGCCATCCCAAATCCCAAGCGTGAGTTAGTCAGTATGCAAGACACTTCGCTCCAAGCCTGAGAGGCTCTGCAAGCGTATTAAGACTTACACTTCCATACTCCCACCGAAGTACTCACGCCCCTCCCCCAAACCCTCGCATCTCCCTACTCCCATAAATACCCAACTTTCCCACCTCTAGCTTCAGCCAGGAAACTCCCAGACTTCTCCCCATTCTCCATCGTTCATATATCACAACACCTCCCCCCCCGTACTTAACGGACCCTAAAAATCTCTACAGCCCTTCCATAGCCACTCTACACCACCATTTCTCTCCCCCAAAAAACCCCGCCTGACCTCAGCACACCAGCCCCCTTCTACGCATCCCCCGCGCGTGTCTCCCAGGATTCCCACAGCGCACTTTGCTGACTGACTCGCATATGGTAATGTCTCACACACGCGCGGGGAGCACCACATCTTCCCGGCCAGCAAAACTTCAGCGTTACTTGCAATGAATGCACGGCCCTCGCCCTTCTTCTGCCTACGTTGGAGATCCTCGAGCGTGAGGACACGTGCGAGGACCGTTAATAAGCTTGAGGAAAGGGGGCGTGACGTCACACTTCCACGGAGACGTGTTGGGGGCATTCACTCAGGTGCTGGTCGGGAAATACAACAACACGGGGTACAACAAGACGCTGTGTCTGTCTCGCTGTATTCGCACTGGGGATACTTCACGCGGGCCTCACGTGGCAAAATCAGATGGTTTTCCACTATACTACTTATTCTATACACCACCACACTCCATACCTACTCATAAACCCCCAAACCCAAACACCTCCAAACACCCCCACTCCCTCACCCTCGGCATCCCCACGCCTCCCCACGTATTCCCCTTGACACGCCCACCTCCAGCACCACCCCCCTCACCCTGCCCCTCCCCCTCCCCCTCCCCCTCATCATCATCATACTCTAACACCCCCAACACCCCACACGCTGCAACCGCCACACCACCAGACGGATGCACAAGCGTGCTCGTCACAGGCACCGCCTCGTCGCGCACGCGCAGCACCTCATCCGGCGGCACGGCGCCCTCGCGCGCCCACGGGTCGCGCCACACGCGCACGCAGCCGTCCGTGCCGCCCGCCCAAAGCTCGTGCGACATGGTATCTGTGTCTGTGGCGACTGCTGCGGCAGAAGCAGCGCCAGGGCACCAGACATCGAAGCCCATTTTCTGCTTTGACAGGGCTTTGCGGCCCGCGCAGTGGCCCAGTGCGAGCGAGACGTTACGCGCGTCGTAGATGAGGAGGATGTCGGATTTGCGTTCCGCGGCGTACAAGTACGTGCCGCAGGGGCTCCACTTGAGATGCGAGATGCCGTCGCCGTTGACGTCTTTGAGCGCCTCGTTGTACACTTTGCGGCCGTTGAAGGTGCCCGGGAGCGCAAAGTGCGTTGTCTCTTCGCCGCTGCGGGCGTCGTACAGCCCGATGTAGCGGGTCAGCGAGCCGGCGGCGAGAAGGCCGCTCGAGGAAGCGGATGAGCATGGGGGGGAGAGCTCGAGGGCTGTGATTTGGCCTTTGAAGCCGCGGCCGCCGCCTTTGAGCTTGCTTTGGGTCGAGGGGATGGTGGCCATGTTGGTGATTGGGCCGTCGAAGCGCTGCAGGTCGAATGTGGCGATGGAGCTTGATGTTCCGGCGAAGAAATGCGTTCCGTGGTGCGAGTACGTGAGGCTCATGGGCGCCTGGACTGCCTCGGTGTTTTTGTTGACCAACTTGTAGGAGCCCAAGGGATGGCGCAGATCAACTGGCCTTTTGGTTTCTGTTAGCGACCCATCTTCGTACGACTTGGACGTGTCCCACAATGCATTGTGCAGGGTAATGTATGAATCCCGGCGGCTGATGAGGACGTGTGTACTAGACGCATCCTGCACGTTGAAGAACGGATTCGACGCAAAGGCCCAGATGGGGTTTGGAGATTTGGCTTGACCGTAGGGCTCGAGGAGTCGAGGGCCTCGGTCGCTCTTGTCGACGGGGTAGACGGGGTAGACCGGGTAGACGCTAAAGGTGCGGGTGTAGTCTGCTGTGAAGATGGTGGAGCCATCTGCTGAGAGCTGGGCGTCGTGGATAGCGCTTGTGAGAAGCAATGGACCGTCCTGGCTGGGTGATTCATTCTCCTCACTGCTGTCGGCGTCGCTGCTGCTGTCTGAATCCGAGTCCGAGTCCGAGTCTGAGTTTGATGCGCTTGGCGACAAAGGGCTTTCCGAATCGACGTCCCCTTGCACAGTGGAGGAACTCTCAATAAGTAGACCCGCATCGAGCTCCTGATCCTCTGCATCCTCATCTCCCATCTCGCCCTCTCCTCCATCTTCATCCTCCGCTTCGTCTTCTCCACCTGTTCCACGCTCTTGCTCTTCAGGCCCATCTCTCAAATTCGTCGTCGCCAAACACCACACCCTCAACCCCGCCCTAGCCGTCGCTCCACTCGTAGTATCGGCCATCTTCCAGAATCAGGGCTGCTTGCATACTCGAATCGCCAAAGTTTGTCTGTGTCTGTTTTGTTCACGTGCAGTGTGTCGAGTTGAGGTTAGTCGAGCTCCTCGGGAAATAAACAGAGGGAAGCTCTGCTAGCTTGAGCTCGGGCCATCGAATCCCCAACGATTATCGGCGGGCAAACTTACATGATTCCCTCGGATTGCACGTCCAGCCATGCAGAATGTCCTCGACCACAAGCAGCGCGGACACGCATGGGTTGAGTCGCCGTATCTGCGGTCGCTTATAGTACGTCCATCTCTTGTTTTTCAATTGAGTGCTCTCTCTCCTTTGCAATTCCTCTTTCCCCCAAAGTTCATGTTTTCTACGTCCAAACATCAGTCACAGTCATACACATCGGAGCTTCCACAACACCCTTCATAAACACCCCTTTCCCCTCCCCTCCCCTCCCCTCCCTCCAAACCTCACTAACATCCCCCACCCACCAGGCCGGCGGCCTAGCAGGCACAACAGTCGACCTGTCCCTCTTCCCCCTCGACACCTTAAAAACCCGTCTCCAATCCTCCGCCGGCTTCGCCGCCTCGGGCGGCCTCAGCGGCATATACCGGGGCGTGGGCAGCGCCATCGTCGGGTCCGCGCCGGGCGCTGCGCTGTTCTTCATCACGTATGATAGCGTGAAGCGCTGGGGCACATCTCCTACTTCCACATCCACCTCCACTACTTCGTCTACGCCAGGGACGGGCCCCCAAGACGGCATCAAGAAGAACGAAGCACTAACACACATGCTCGCCGCCTCCCTCGGCGAAATCTCCGCCTGCCTAATCCGCGTCCCCACCGAAGTCATAAAACAGCGCGCCCAAGCCCTCCAGCACCCCTCCTCGCTCTCCGCGCTCACACACATCCTCCGCCAACGCACCTCGCACTCGACCCTGCACGTCTTCTCCGAACTCTACCGCGGCTGGAGCATCACCATCCTGCGCGAAGTCCCTTTCACCGTAATCCAATTCCCCCTCTGGGAAGCCCTGAAACGCTGGCAGCTCCGGCGCCCAGGCCGCGAGCGCGAACGTGTCAGTGGACTCGAAGCCGGGGTCCTGGGGAGCGTGGCGGGCGCGGTGGCGGCGGGCGTGACGACGCCGTTGGATGTGCTCAAGACGCGGATGATGTTGGCGCGGGAGAAGGTCGGGGTTGGCGTGATGTTAAGGCGGGTTGTGAGGGAGCGGGGGGTGAGGGGGTTGTTTGCGGGGTTGGGGCCGAGGGTGGGCTGGATTAGTGTG